>OY979694.1:157450373-158650373 GCA_963855945.1 Thereva nobilitata | reverse complement strand
TAGGTTGCGGCATATGCGCGTTGGACCCCTCACAGTTCTAACAATATTAATAGTTGAAACTCTACCACGTCTTGTTGGCTTTGAAGTCGACCAGCAATGTCTGTTTTTACCTCTAATCGTCTTCAATGGCAAAGTTATTATTCGACGAGAAGCTGATGATGAAGGCTGCTCTGCAAACTGATCTTCCCTGCTATGTTCTTCGCTACTAAGTATCTGCTCTTCTTCTACCTCATTATCTAAAACTTCATCTTCAGTGTCACTTTGCACGTAAGGTTCGTCATCACTCTCTGAAAGAGCTGATAAGATTCGATGTTCGTCCAAACTCCGTTTCTCCATTACAACGAATTTTAAAAATGGAACCCCTAAATGTAACAAAATATATAAACAAACAACAACACATACTGGCACAAAATATTATAAAATTAAGAAAAGCTCAAAATCTTAAAAGTCACTTTAAAGATAATCATGCGTCATTTTGACTCACATGGTCGTTATATTTCAAAATCTGTGGTACTTACTTGAAGGACGCGTGCACTTTCCGAAAGTTCTGGGTACTGACTGGGATATCACAGACCCACGGCGTGTGATTCGCAATATTTAGAACGAAAAAGATGTATTTCGCTCGCGCATGCGTAAATTTTACGCAGATTATCATTCTAGGGTTAAGACAGAGCGCTTCAAGGTTGCGGTTGTGTGTTATTACTGCCCTAAATTCGTTCCAAAATGGCGTCATGTTGAAGAAGGCTATGATTTGCCATTCATTGGTCACGACGTTTGCTGGGCCTAGGTTTTCAAAGAATATCCCGGGCTGAGAATGAAACGGTCTTAATTCCACTGGTGTAGCTCCCAATTGAAGAACCGGTAACACTATGCATGCCAAAAGTGTTGTAATGACACCTGATCCCGGGGATAGTTTTAACTTCTTTTTAGGATTGTTGTCTGGTGGCGAGGGTAGCCTTGAGGTACTTGGTTTGCTGTCTGTGATGGAAGCATCATTACTCCACTTTTGAATTGGCAGAAATCTGTCCTTGTTTGGATGACGTGGTAGTTTGTACGTTGGTCTTGTGAAATGTCGCACTGGATGGTTAACTCTCTCTTTAATATTCGTCTCTTCACTAGGCGTGGTGAGGGTGGCCGTACCTGCTATTGGTCCAGTGTTGTCCTTATTGCTCGGCGAGTCTTCTAGTGGTAAGGGACATAGATTGCTAACAGCTCTTTTGTAGCAGCCTGTAGCTGTTTTTACAGTAGCGACTCTGGCATGGTTGTCTGGGCCCTCATAGGTCTCTAAAATCCGACCTAGAGGCCATTTTAATGGAGGGAGATTGCTGTCCTTTATCAAGACTAAAGTTCCGCGCTGTAGATCCCCTTTCTCAGTCTTCCACTTCTGTTTTCTCTGCAGCTCTTGGATGTATTCCCGAGACCATCTTTTCCAGAAAGATTGTTGGATACTTTGCAGCCGCTGAAATCTACTGAGCCTATTGAAGTTTTCATCGCTGGTATCGGGTTCTGCAAATGATGTTAAGGGGGCTCCAATTAGAAAATGTCCTGGTGTCAGTGCTTCCAGATCATTAGGATCACTTGACATCGGAGTCAGTGGCCGCGAGTTCAGTATGGCCTCAATTTGTGAGATGAGAGTGTGCAGTTCCTCGTATGTTAGATGGGCCCGTCCTGCTTGGCGCACGAGATGGTATTTTGCCGATTTTACTGCTGCCTCCCAAAGTCCTCCAAAATGAGGAGACCTAGGAGGTATTGGTTTCCACTCGATGTGATTCTCGGCACACAGATGGGATACTGCTGTTTGCAGTTCTTGAGAGTTAAAGGCTTCTCGAAGTTCCCGTAGCTCTGACTTCGCTCCAACGAAATTGGTAGCGTTGTCGCAGAAGATTTTAGCGCATAGTCCTCTCCGCGCAATGAATCTTTTTAAGCAGTTTAAAAATGAGAGTCCACTTAAGTCGCTGACCAACTCTAAGTGTACAGCCCTTGTCGTAAAACATATAAATACTGCAATATAAGCCTTGGTCGGTGTTTTGCCCCTCAGTTTGTAGTATATGTCCACTGGGCCACAGAAATCGACTCCGGTTGTGTGAAATGGACGTGATGGTCTAACTCTTTCTTCTGGTAGATGTCCCATGACTTGTTCCGCGGCTCGAGGCTTGCAGTGGAAACATCGGACACATTGCTGCACAGTTCGCTGAGCAATTCGTCTGCCATCGATTACCCAAAATTGTTGCCTTACAATGGCCAACAATGTTTGTGGTCCAGCATGCATATGTTTGTGGTGCAAATGATTAAAAAGCATGTTAGTTACCAGGCTCTTGGGTAGGAGAAACTGGTTCTTTGCTTCTTCTTCTAGGTCAGACTGTTTTAATCGTCCCCCTACTCTGATTAGACCAGTTGTCTGATCAAGAAAAACGCTAAGCGGTTTAAAAGGGTTGTTATTGTCTGGACTCTTGCCAGCCTTTAGCAACTTAAGCTCCTTGGAAAAGGCTGATCGTTGCGCCACTCTTATGATGGCATTTAAAGCCTGGTCTAATTCTGTAGTGGTTGGTGCGCCAGTGGGCCAAAGCTTCTTTGGTCGCTTGCCATTGTTGAGAGCTCTTATGCAATATGCTAGGATCCTTTGTAACCGTGTAAATGAGTTACCATGTCTGATGGTGGAAAATAAGTCATCGGGAGCTGCAACTGATAATACTGATTTCATAATTCGGCGTTCTGGCACATCAGTAGAAGGCTGAAAACCTGCTTTCGGTAAATTTCCTTCTGTTAGAAATAGTGGTCCTCTCAGCCATAATGTTGATTGGACTAATGCTTCGGGTGACATCCCACGTGAGATGATGTCAGCTGGGTTGGTAGAGCCCTCAATGTGTCTCCATTGTTCAACTTGTGTTAATCCTTGTATTTTAGCGACTCGGTTAGCCACATACGTGTTCCAGGTGTAAGAAGGAGCTGAGATCCAGTGGAGTACTGTCGTTGAGTCGGTGTAATAACAAACTTGAGATGGCTGAGTAGGAAGGCACTGCAGCACGCGTTCTACCAGCTCTACCATCAATACCGCCGCACAGAGCTCTAATCTGGCTAACGTTGTAGTTTGAAGGGGAGCGAGCCTTGATTTGGCACACAACAACCTTACCCTGGCTTGGTTTATTTGATTCGTCAATCTGATGTAGCAACAAGCTCCATACGCTGCTTCGCTGCTGTCTGAGAAGGCATGCAACTGGATGTCTGTTGCACAGGAAAATTTTACGTGCCTTGGTACCTTTAATTCTCTCAGTGCAGCTAGTCCTCTCTTGAAGCTTCTCCATTTTTCTTGGGTAGTTGCAGGAAGTTCTTCATCCCAAGATACCCCTCCCTTCCAGAGCTCTTGGATGAACAGTTTTCCTAACAAGGTCACCGGACCAATTAATCCGAGGGGATCAAAGATTCGAGCTACATCCGATAGTACCGTCCGCTTGTTGATTCTCATACTGCTGTCTTGAGATACCTGCCATTGAAATACATCCTCTTTGGGCTGCCAAATCATTCCTAAGGCCTTGATGACTTCGGTCTCGTGGATAACGAGCATTTTTTCCTTGTGATCTTCTGGGATGTCTCTCAAAATCTCCGGATGGTTGGAACAGAACTTTCTCAGCTCGAAGTGACCTTGTTTCAGCAATGAGATTAACTGGCCCTTTAGATTGAGGATGTCTTGCATGGAATCGGTGCCGGTTAGAATGTCATCCACGTAAGTGTCGTTAATTATTGCCTTTGATGCCTCGGGTGCGGTGTCGTCTCCGTTGAGGGCTAATTGCTTCAGGCATCTTGTTGCCAAAAATGGGGCTGATGCTGTTCCATAGGTGATGGTGTTTAGTCGATAGAACTGCAACGAATCCTCTTTTTTGTCTCGCCAGATGATCAGCTGAAACCGCCTGTCCTTAAGGTCCACCTCGATTTGCCGGTACATTTTGTTGATGTCGGCGGTGAACACATATCTATGCATACGAAATCGTAAGAGTATTTTGAATAAGTCCGATTGCACGGTTGGTCCGACCATCAAGAGATTGTTTAAGGAATTTCCTGACGTCGTCTTAGCTGAGGCATCAAAAACTACTCTCAGCTTAGTCGTTGAGCTGTCAGGCTTCATGACCGCATGATGGGGTAGGAAATAGTGTGTGGGTGGAATTTCCTCGTATGCGATTTGTTGCATGTGCCCTAGTGTCTCATATTCGTGAATAAAGTCGCTGTACTGCTTCTTCAAGTCAGGATTCTTCTGCAGCTTTCTTTCCAGGGCCAGGAAGCGTTTCGTGGCCATAGGTTGAGACTCTCCGAGATCAGTAGATGGCTGCCGAAAAGGCAATCTGAAAATGAAGCGGCCATCTGGAGCACGTTGGAACGTATCTTGGAAATGTTCTTCGCAATCATGCTCTTCCTTGGTCATGCGATTAGAGGGGCCATCATACTGTTCCATCTCCCAGAACTGTCTCACCTGGCGATCTAAAGTAGTGATGGAAGGTTGTGTGGCTATGTTGCACTCGTATGAGTTAGGAGCTTCTGTTGGGACTCTTCCTGCGAATATCCATCCTAGTTTGGTATCTTGAAGGAGTGGAAGATCATCGTGAAGTTTGATTTGGCCTGGGTTTAATAGCTCCAAATGTAATTCTGCTCCCAGTAGCAGGTCAATTGCTTGGGGCTTTAAAAATGTTGGATCTGCCAACTGGAGGTTTTCTGGGATATTCCAACTCGATGTGGCGATGTACTTCGCTGGGTGATATACACTAACCGTTGGTAGCACAATGGCTGTAATATGCTTTCTGAAATTACCTATTCTCGTTTGGAAGCATAGGTCTACTTCATGCTTAGCTGTTGTTTCAATATTAGCAATTCCCCAAAATTGGATGTCACCTCTTTTTCTCGTTAGACCTAAAGCATGAACCATCCGTTCGCTGATGAAGTGCATTTGCGAGCCTGAATCCAGCACTACTCTGCAAGGTACCAGCGTGCCCTTGGAGCTCCTTACGTTTACTATCGCTGTTGCTAACATAATGTGTGACCTGGTGGAGGCATTCAGACTGGTGTTGGCTGATTGACTTGTGGCTGGTTGTAAAGCGCCTGGCTGAGTCTCAGAGTTTGGAGGGCTCTGCATCTGAAATTTGGCCTTTGTAATTGGAACGTCCTGCTTGTGGCTGGGTTGATTTTTTGTCTCTAGAAGAGGTGGGATTGAAACTCGTTGGTTTTCCCTGGATCGTGTTACCCTTACAGGATCAATATGTAGTAGAGTGTTGTGATGAATAGCGCATTTCATGCAATGTCGTGATTTGCAGCTCGACGCGAAGTGTCCAGGTTTCAAGCAGTTGATGCACCTTTGTAGTCCACGCACTCGCCGAAGGCGTTCCTGGGGCGAAAGTTGCAGGAATTTGTGACAACTAAATATCGGATGCGAGCCAGTTTCGCAAATCGGGCATCCATTTGATGGAGTTGTTGCCACTAGCGCTGTTTTCCCGGTTGAGGATTTTTTGCTCTCCTTAAGCCCTCCTAGAGCTTCAAGTGTTTGGAACCTATTCTCCAAGAAAGCCGTGAACTCATGTACTGTCTGCAACTCTCTTGGAGCACTGAGGGACTGTTCATACATGCGATGGCTCTCCTTATCTAGTTTGGACAGTAAGATGTGCAACAGTAGTGGATCCCATTCCTGTGTAGGAACGCCAAGGTTGTTGATACCGTGGAGGCATTCCTTGATGGTGTCGTGCAAGCGCTTAACACCTGCGCTAGATTCTATAGTTAACACTGGCTGTGACAACAATTTTTGAATGAGCGCTCCTACCAGAAGACGCTGGTTATTGTATCGCTCTTCCAAAATTTGCCAGGCTGATGCATAGTTTTGTTCTGTAGCTCGTATATGTTGGATCAGCCTGCCTGCTTCTTCCGTCACGTGAGCCTTTAAGTAGAATATCTTCTCTGAGGCACTTATCGGCTGTTGATGTATGAGTTGCACATAGAGATCGCGAAACTCTGTCCATTTAAGATAGCTGCCGTCAAATGTAGGCAGCGTTATCTTTGGCAACTTGGTGTTCGATGCCATTGATGAGGAGCTCGGTGTGTGCATGATTTGTTGATCCTGAACAGCAATTAGTACTTCCTGGCAATGCCTCTCCATCTCTGAGTAGGAGTCCTCTACGTAGTCCAATATGTCTGCTTCTGACATGATCTCTGCATGTAGAGATGAAATCTTGGACCAGTACTCTCTAATGCTGGAAAGCATTTGATTGTAGTACCCTGTGGACTGTCTGGTCTGGATCGTGCCCTCAATGCCGGTTAGCATTTTCCCTAAAGCGAGCATGGTCGCTTTCTGCTTCCTGATGTTCCTGTGTTGAGTTTCAAGAGCCTGTTGTGGCTTTGAACTGAAGTCTTCCTTGGCGGCATTGGCTGTCTCGTCCCCTTCTCGACCTTTTAGTGCCTCTAGCAAGGCTTGCCGGTAGCTATTGTACAGAGTCTCCATTACCTGGTAAAAACCTTGTTTGAAGTAGGCATGCTCGGGATTTTCCGGCCTTTGGCTCTGCATCTGGATGTCTCTGCTGTCGAACTCGCTCCACTCGTACTCGAGACGATCCAGCCTGTTCCTTAGGTAAGGTTCTGTCCATCGGTTCGGACCATCCTTCCAGAAGTTCTCGTAGGCCCTTTGCACTAATTCGCTTGTGGCCTTTTGCGCCTCTATCAAATCTTTGAAACTAGACATGATTATACTATTGAAGTAGTTGTAGGACTTATTGAAACATTCAATAAAGTCCTGTCACGGTCGCCAAATGTTGAAAGTGTTACAAACACGGTTTTGGGTCAATAATAGACTGACTTTATTCATTCAAAATTTCCCTATTTATAGGGAAAAACAAAACTACTACATTTATAATTACATAGAATAATTTTTATACAAAGATATAAATATTTTTCTCTAGACAAAATCCTCGGCATCAGCATAATTGTCTCACGGTCACCACGATGATCCGTAGGTGCTTATCAAACGACACCACCCACAGATCAGCACAGTGACCATGAACGTGATACAAGATAATTATCAAACGCCACTACCTGCAGATCATCATAGTGACCATGAACGTGATTATGCTGATCAGAACACCCTTGCGCCGAGAATTATGAAGATGATCCTACAGATCATCACAGTGACCATGAACGTGATTATGCTGATGCAGAATATTTTCGCGCTGAGAATTATGGCGATGATTTTTGTGAGGGTTTGAACAGTGCCATTGATCTGATCTTTGACGCAGATCAGTACAATGCTAGTAAAAACAGAACAGTTTTCATTATTTTTATAAAGCCTTAAAGTTTCTCTCAGTTATGAGCGTATTAAGCAGTTAAACTTTCGTTTACAAAAACAACACTTTCCGAAGAGAATTTGTCATTGTCATCTAACTCATTCAGTTTTATTGACTTTTTGATTCTGCATGTTAACGAATTTTGAGAGCTAATTTGAGAATATGTTTGTCAACTGTTTCAATTTTACTTGCTTATATAAAGCGAATCAATGCATTCGTATTAGGCTTGTCTCACACTGCAGCCGATTCGGCCGAATTTTTCAAATAATTATTTTGCTATTCTCATTCGCACATTACACCCGTTGTTTTCGGCCGTTGACGTCCGTGGCTGAAATGGGTACCGAAAAGTTGATAATGGAAATGCGCTCCCATAGAACTGTTTATTAGTTTTCCTTTTATTTTATTTAGGATATATTTATATGTGTGACCATTTCAGATGAAACAACTAGAATTTAAGATGAAAACTACATGAAACCGAAGCAAATAAAGTAACTGTTTAAAGCAATAACTTTTAATCAAAAAGTACAATCAGTCTGAGATTTTTTTTGAGGATAAATATGAATATTTTTTATCAAAAAATGCAGACAAAGCCATTTTGACCTATAATGCATATGGATATAGAACTATCCTCCTAAAAATCGCCGCAATCAGAAACGTCCAACTCGATGCCATAAACCGTAGACGGTTTAACGCATCTGTAACAAATCTTAAACAAATCTTAAACCAGCAAACCGGTTCTGACGACAAAATATTGAAGAGCTGTGGAGCACAAGAAAGGGCGGAAACAAACCTCGGTTATGTCCAAAGAAACCAGCAACACTGGATCTCGGACACAACCTGGCAAAAAATAGAATGCAGAAGAGTCCTCAAAAATAACGTGAACTCTACAGGCGAAACGGAGAAACTTCAACAACTTGAACAGGAATACTCCGGAACACTTTGGGTGGTAAAGAGAAGTGTCCGGAGAGATAAAAGGCGGCAGATAAACGAGCTCGTAGAAAAAGCGGAAAACGCAGCAAACACAGGCAACAGTAAGGTTCTGTGCTGTACCAAATCCCTAAACAGCTCTCGGGAAAGCATTCTACTAAAAAACATGCCTTAAAGAGTGTGGATGGAAGGCTGCTATGCAACGACGTGGAGCAACTCCAAAGATGGAAAGATTTCTTTTTCGCAGGAACCTGTAGAGAACAACAACAATGCACAACCAATTAATAATAACATTTATTGGCATAGCACAAACATTAGACATCTTAACTGTACAAAAAACAGCGGAAAATACAATATTTTAATAATTGAAAAAGAGAAAAGAATGTGAAGAGAAGATAAAAGAGAAAGAAAAAGATAGAAGAGTGAAAAAGAAAGAATCAACTCAAATTAGAATCACTACTCGTTCCCCATCCAAGACAGAAATAGTACCCCAATTCATGCAATGGTCAATCGTAAAGCAGCTGGAAAATATGGCATCGCGCCAGAATTGTTGAAAGCCGACTCAAGCCTCATATCAGATGCGCTACAGCCAATCCTGGAAATAGCATGGAACACCTGCACCTTTCCGGAGGATTGGACGGAAGGTATCATTAGGTGCGTTTCATTTTCCTTGGAGTACGTAGTCCGGAGTAGTTGGGCGCACATCGGCGTAATTGCAGCTACCCCAGCCCATATTGTGGTGTAGCAGTAGTCAGGCCCGGCTTAACCGATGAAGCAGAAGATGCAAAGCATCGAGGCGCCACACGAGCAAAGGGCGCTAAAATCCCCTTTAAATTTTTTTTATGTTTAAAATTTTTTCAAATTTTAATTTTTTTAAATGAGAGATGAAAAATAGGCGATTTTCGAATTCTGGTCCAAAACACATTCGGGGCTGCATACTTCACGCCGCAAGCTTCCCAGCTTCAGATCAACGAGAATTTATTAATGCTGCCAGATTGACCGCTTCTTACCAGTGTTGCCAGGTGTTTTTGGGAATAATTCCCACGAAAATAGGAATTCCAAGTAGTTTTTCCCACAGGCTTTTATATTAATTCCCTTATGTTTTCCCACGGAGAAGAAATTTGGAACTTTTGAAAATGAGAAAAGCAAAACAAAGGATAATTTTTCCTCTTGCATGCTGATTCACCGGAATCGTTTAACATAGCTAATAAATTAACAGCTTAATTTAATATAATGATACAGAAAAAAATACTTACTGCCTTATCTCAAATAACAGGAGAGAATTAGCTACTTATTCATACGTATATTCACTGCTAAGCAAATTCACTACGCGTGTTTTGGCGGAAGATTCGCGTTTACAAATTATTGACTGCCAAAATAATTGCGATAAAGCTTTATAACCTAAGACTGTTCTTTCCTACGTACGTTCCTCACGAGCTTTTTAGATGAACGTATGTACGTAGGAACGAACAGTCTAATCACCGTCAAACTGTGTTGCAGATTAAGTTATACTTTTGGCATAAATTTAAAAAGGTAAAAAGTGATGTTGCACGATAAAATTAGTTGTTTTGTTTTACATTTTTTTAAATATTTAGATCTTGTAACTTTTCCCACGTTTTTCTTCAGCAAGACAAAATTATTTCCTGTTCCCTTTTACCAATTTTTAGCAGTAAGAATTCCCATGAAAAGGGAGAACTCGCACGAATTGGCACCATTGCTTCTTACTTCACGCTACAATGAAGTATGAAGCCAGAGAAATTTTCAAAATTTGTAGTATGCGGCATCAACTTTAGAAAAAGGAATTGTAAAAACTGGCACATTTTATATTTACTTTACAAAGAAGAGTGGGGATAAAATTCGGAGAGTAAGAAAACGCTTTCTGGGATGTTTCGTGCAAATCAAGAATACCATAACCAAAAAATCACTTGTGTCTTCAAAATAATAACATAAAACTATTAATTAATAAATTAACTAATACATTATTTATGATATTATTCACAATCTTGTAGTAAGGTTATAGTATTTTCAGCGCGTCGTAATAATAAACAAGTGACAAATGCTTTTGACAATTAAAATTTTACTACAGAATCGGTTTGACAGCCAGCCACAGATGCCGGGATCTCGGGAACTTATTTGCAGGAGGTTAAGCGAAAATGTCCCCTGTTTTTCGATCCCGAGAAAGTAAGAAAACGCAAAATTTTGCGCACGAGGGATCCTGTGTGGCGTAAACATACAAAGCTATAATAGTACACAAATAAAAGCAAAAAAAAGGGCAAATTTTTAAAAATTGATTTCTTAGAACCCTTAATAAATAATAATGTAAACTCTTTTTTAAAAAATTATTCTATTCTTAAATAAAACAGAAGAAATTTTTTTTTTAGTTTCGACTATTTGTACCATTTCTAGATTTCGCCGATTTGTTTTATTTAAGAATAGAATAATTTTTTTAAAAAAAGTTTACATTAATATTTATTAAGGGTTCTGAGAAAACAATTTTTAAAATTTTGCCCTTTTTTTTGCTTTTATTTGTGTACTAGTACATTAACAGAAAGTTACATCTGGGCGCCAGCACCGCTAGAGCCGGGCATGGCAGTAGTTAAACATAAATATCAATGAAGTCGCTTTAAATTTTATTCAAAAAAATAAAAAAATACTGCTTAGACAATAAATGGAGCGTTTCATTTTCATTGGAGTATGTACGCCGGCGTAGTTGGGCGCACATCGGAGTAGATGCTGCTACCCCACAAAATGGTCTGGTGTAGCAGCATCTACGCTGGTGTGCGCCCAACTACGCCGGCGTAGGTACTCCAAAGAAAATGAATCGCTCCATTTATTGTCTAAACAGTTTTTTTTTTATTTTTTTGAATAAAATTTAAAGCGACTTCATTGATGTTTATGTTTAACTACTGCTACACCACAATATGGGCTGGGGTAGCTGCAATTACGCCGATGTGCGCCCAACTACTCCGGAGTACGTACTCCAAGGAAAATGAAACGTACCTATTGCCAAAATACCAAAAAAGGGGACCTAACAATATGTTATAACTGGAGAGGTATCTGTCTATTATCTACTGTGGGAAAAATCTTGTCCCACATATTATTATCAAGGATAAGAGAGGCAGTATATCGAACGCTTAGAAGACAGCAGGCTGGATTCAGAAAGGGTCGCTCCTGTACAGATCATATTAACACCTTAAGAATCATAGTGGAGCAGTCTACTGAATTCCGATCCCCCCTTTACCTTGCTTTCGTAGACTATGAGAAAGCGTTCGACTCGGCTAATAGGAGCTTTATATTGCGAGCTCTACGGCAACGTGGACTGCCGGACAAAATAATAGAATTGATAAAAGCTCTATACAACAATTCCAAAAGCAGAGTTCTCCATAATGGAAAATTATCCGACAGCTTTGAGGTCGCGGTACAAAGGTTACAGAATCACTAATTAAAACTGTACCCCAACTGCAAAAATACAGATTATACCTATACTATAGTTGTGTCATACTTAAAAAAATGACTATTTAAAGTTAATATTTTCTACAGTAGTTAGTCCTGCAAACATTTCGATTCGGAAACGATTCGAGAACGATTTGCCAAAAGCGAAAGCTTGCTTCGATCTCGGACTCGTTAACGACTCGTAAACGAATTCGAAGGCAATAAAAGCGGAGCAAGAGATCGAATCGCTTTCTCGTGCTGATAACGAATCGCATGCTCGTATCGATAGCAAATCGCTTCTGCGCCGAAAATCACTCCGCCCGCCGAGCAAAACAAGTCAAAAGCTCAAACTTTCCAAAAAAATCGTTGAAGAGAAACCAAAGGCTCCCAAAATTTCCTCTCAATAGGACTTCAAGTCGGTGAAATGACGTTATGTTGTTAGTGTAATTTGGAGATTTGAAGTCCCATTCAGGGGAAATCGGCTCTCAATATTTTTCTACAGCATGAAGGCTTTGGGAGAAACAAAACAACTAGGAAAGCTTTCATTTTGCGTTTTGAATCTTTTTCTCGTATCCTTCGCAAGCAAATTTTGGCATGCATGTTTCTTCTGTTAAGTAGATATCCACTAAGAAAGGACTTCGCAAAAATCGACTCCTAATGGGGTTTCGGGGCCGTAAAAGATATAAAATAACAGTTTTTCACTTGGTCATCACCATATCTCCAGAACTATTAGACCTACAGACTTAAAATTTGCCGTGCATGTTTCCTGTGTTAAGTAGAGATCCTCTAAGTAAGGGTTTTGCAAAAATCGACTCCTGAGGGGGCCGTAAAAGATATGAAATAACAGTTTTTCAACTATTACTTTTACAGACTTGAAATTTTACATAATCATCGCAGAGCTTTGAATTTTTGCATGAAGGTCCGTGGAAGTCTCCTATGATGCACCTCGAAGCCCGAGTTTCGAAATTCAAAATGGCTGCCGAAATATGACCGAAATTCAAAATTACAGCAGAATTATGATTGAATTTACCAAATTTATTCCGATTCCAATGAAAGTGGGTATCTAGGGGTTTTTAAGGTCGCAAATAGCGAATTTGTGGTCAAAACTTATAAATTCAAAATGGCCGACGAATTTGCAAATTGTGTTCCGATTCCAATGAAAATCTGTATCTGAGGTTTTTTAAGGTAGCAAATAACGACTTTATGATCAAAATTTAAATTCAAAATGGCCGCACCAATATGGCCGACGAGTTTGCGAATTGTATTCCGATTCCAATTAAAATCGGTATTTGGGAGTTTTTAAGGTAAGTAAATAACGAATTTATAATCAAAACTTATTCAAAATTGTGGGGCCAATATGGCGGAAGAATTTTGCCAAATAAGTGTCATTTCCCGGTTAGCTGTATGTAGGGTGTTCAAGAGTTGGAAAATCGGAAAATCTTGACATTCTAGCTACAAATGGAAAAACATTGAATATAGTGTATCCTGAAGCTCTCAAAGTAATCAGTTCAGAGTTGGTCAACAGGGTTTTTTGGAAAGGTGGTAAGGCGAAACGGAAATGTGGGATGATTTAGGTATAATGGATAGGAAGGAAAGAAACCCATCAAATCTGAATTTTTAGGTATAAGTCTAGGATTCTGCAATACGGTAAGAGGCTGGCATCTAACAAATAAAACCTGAGTCAGTGACATTGCAGATGAGAACCCAGGGGCCAAGCAATTGCAGCTTTGTTTTAAATGTTTTAACGTTCGTGGGTTTAACAAAACACATATAGGTAATTTTGGTCACACCTCAAATAAATGTATTTTGAATCTAATGTCTCGAACGTTTATAGGAATACTTGGTTTTTCCTTATTGGTTATGATGAATTTAATTTTGAAGATCATATAATTAAACGGCAAGCACTTATTTTGTGGCACCATTTTACAGAGTTTAAACTCTCCAACCATATTGAAAACTGTTTCACCGTGTAGCTCTGAGCTCAAAGAAGTGCAGAATCGCAATTTTATTTATACACGGCACAAGATAACGCTACACATTAGAAAATAATTGTACAATTAATTCCCTTATGAAACGTATGGCATCTGTTACATTTAATTCGAATATATGAACGATATTTTGCAATATGTGACATTAAGAGATAATAAAAGTTGGTTTTTTGGCATTGCTTTTTCCAACTATAAAAAATTTGTTTCATTTTTCGATTTAGTTTTATTGTTCTGGAAAAATTTTGTTATTGCAGACTTCTAGATTTAAATTAAAAAAATCTATAGAAAATGGCCCTCAAATTTCGAGTGCTGGATGCTGTATTTGCATTAATTTTAAATCTTTTAACGTACATGGTTTTAACAGAATACGCAGGCAATTTCGGTCATAGTTCAAATAAATGTAATCTAATGACTCCAACTTTTATAGGAATAGTTGGTTTCACGTTAATGGTTAAGAAGAGTTGAATTTTGAAGGTTTGGATTGATTTAAAATGTTTAAACGTTGAGTGCGCAGCGAGGCGCATAGGGTCCCAGCTATGTAAAATACAGAAAATAAGCGGTTCATTGAGACACTTCATCTGTGTATGACAATTCATATCTCGAAAAATTCTATGTCAATGGATGGTTTTTATTGTCTCGATCAAAATGTCAGATCGATCCCTAATAGGTTCACATTTTGTTGTTTGGAATCAAAAATACCAAAAAATTGGCTTTTTCAAACTCTCCTACTGTATATTAAAATTCATATCACCTGATTACTACCATTGGCTTATGGGAGCAGCATAGGCGCGCCGGGTCCCAGCTAGTATCTTATATACATATTTATTATACACACATTGTTTATACTAAGAGAAAAATGTCTTCTTTATCTTGTTTCTGTCTTAAATTAGTACTTAAAACTTGTTTTTGGTTTTTTAGTTCATTTTTTTGTCACAGGGGCGTCGTGTTTTTTAATTTTTTAATTATTTTGTTTTTTTTTATGGTATTTTAGTGATTATTATTCGTAAACCAATGTAGTTTTTATTAAGTGATTTTATTTTACTTCTCATTATTATAGGACTTACAACTATTGAGATACAGTTTTAATGCCAAAGTAAAGTTATCGAAGTTTGATTTATTCCAGCTAAATTTAGACACGCCGACAGATTAGGCAAAAGTGGTGCTTGGATCAATTAGTGTTTAAGGCCTTTATAGCCTAGTGGTAAACTCAGTGAGGGAATGCAGGTGTAACTTAGAGAGAAAGACACTGTCACACTAATCCAAATAATCGTCTTTATTTATTCACCTTTTACACAATTCTTTCGTTAATTTCAATATTAAACGTAATTTAATTCAAATTCAACTAGATTTACGTTAATTCAAAGTTAATTAATATAATAAAACATTCACGTATTCCACTTTGAGATATTAAATTCAGACCATTAAAAATAATTATCTTCAATTCGCAATTTCTTTCTCTATCCCCTTTGGTTATGGCTTTAAAATGGTTACTGAGATCTTCTAGCCGCAAGATTCTCCCCTTTGTAAATCCACTATAAGCGCCGCTGGAGTTCTTCTGCTGGGTTATCCGACTCTGTTTATTTAGCACGATTCAGAACTTGGCTGAAATCCAAGGTTTGTTTATTTAGTAGATTAATTTCAGGAACTTGAAATTCACATAAAGTGTGAGGTTTAGGAATTTACACTAACTCGAAATGTTAAGTGTATATTATAGGGTTTGCATGAACTCGGTACGTAACATGCAATTCGGGGGAGATTTTACACTAACTCGATACGTTAAGTGTATGTCGTAGATTTTGCATGAACTCGGTCCGTAACATGCAATTCAAATGGAGATCACTAGCTTTGAGCTGGGTTTTCTT
Source organism: Thereva nobilitata (assembly GCA_963855945.1). NCBI lineage: Eukaryota > Metazoa > Arthropoda > Insecta > Diptera > Therevidae > Thereva > Thereva nobilitata. Next base: position 158,634,857 of record OY979694.1, on the reverse strand, counting down.
CGAGCTCGTTCCGCAACGAAGACCAAAAGTGATCTGGTTTTCTGGTTCTGAGCTGCTCTATTTATTTTCTGCCAGACAATACTAGTCAATTGGACGGGGCAATGCTGTAGTGGGGCGATGCTTTACATTGCTGTTTTTAGTACTTCGTGTATTTAGACCAGTTGTTGTCGATGTGTTAGTTTCGGTGGCTGGAGCTGGCTGTCACTTTTGTGTTGTGAGGTATATTTTTATATTTTTATTTTATAATCTGTTTAATTTGTCTTCTGTGTTTTTTAGGAAATCCTGGAAGGCATGGGACAGAGGTTGGGGAGGATTCAGCGCTTCCGTGTTGTCAGGTATGGTTAATTTTATGGGACTTTATTTCTTTGTGGTGATTTTGTTTACCTTTTCAGGTTTGATGGACGGCTACCAACGGAGGATTTTTCTTCAATTTGGTTTATTGGTTGGTCATCTTCATTAATAGTATGGTGGTTTCATTTAATTTTGTTTGTTTTTTTTTTTAGGTTTTTGCGACAGGACGGAACATACTCCGGGGCCTTGAAGCGTTAGCTTCGAAATAATTATCATAGTTTTTTGTCACGAATAATAGTTGTTGTTTGTTTAAATAAAATTCAATTTTTTTGGATCAATCGGTTTCATTTATTTTTCCCTTGTTTGCTATGTTTGTTAGTTCAATATATATAATTCATGCCCTTTTTTTTGTTTATTTCACTTGTATTACATTTATTCACTGGTTTGTCGTGTTTGATTATTTTGCAGCGTGATGCGACAGCGCCTATTTTTTAGGAAGGTAAATCTTAACGTGTCCTCCTTAAATTTATACCGATAGGTTCGTTGAGCCTGGTGGATTTTATCCCATGGCAAAGGGAGGTTTTTAATTTTGCGCCATAAAGCTGCTTCCACTATCACGTTGGGTGGTGGTTGGCGTGCTCGGTACTCATCCAGTGAGATTTTTGTTTTCTTAGGTGCTGCCGGTGCTCTACGGGTTGATGTTGGAATCTTCTGAGGTTGCGTCCTTTTACGAATTTCGGGGCCGCATGGTGTAACCTCAAAGGGTCTTTTGAGACGCGGCGGTTGCGGTGGTGTAGGTGCTGCTAATTTCCTTTTGAGTGATGATGGCTCCTGTCTTGGTGGGGTGGATAGTTGGGGCACATCATCGATCCACAAATAATCCGCCGTTTTTGGGTTTTCCATTTCAAGAATCCACTCGTCCTGCTACTGTGATTCCTTTTTTAACAATGATGGAGGTGATTACTCTGACAATTTTTTGACGATTTGCTAACGGCTTTCTTCAGGCGTTACTGTTGTAATTGGGTTTAGATGGTTTGGGCATTTACTGCATTATGGCCGGTGAAATAGGTGATCGATGCATGGTTAGTATGGGTATTAACACAGTTCCTAAAAAATTAAATTCAAGTGATGGCTTGATCGAATTTGCGATTGCTTCCTTCCTTAGTTCTACGTGTAAAAAATCTATTACGTAGTAGATCAGGCATGGTTATCTGGTGGATCGACGTTGTTTGTAGGGAGAGATGCTAATTTTACGACAGGGCGTCGTACTATTGCGTCTCTTATTTTCACGTCTGCGGCGCGTATCAGACCGTCCGGACCTGGGTATGTGTTGATGATTCGAGCTAGGGGCCACTGCAGAGGAGGTAGACGATCATCCTTTACTAGGACCAAATCTCCTTTAGTTACATTAAGTTGAGTTTTTAGCCATTTGGGGCGTTGTTGAAGTCTAGATATATACTCCGTGGACCATCGCCTCCAAAATTGTTGAGCCAGTTGCTGCGTCAGCTGCCATCGATTAAGGTAATTACTGGTTGAGTCTACAAGATTGAGTTGCGGAGGTGCCAGAAGGGCGTCTCCGATAAGGAAATGACCTGGTGTAAGCGCGCTTAAATCAGTTGCGTCGTCGGTTATTGGACACAGGGGGCGTGAGTTTAAACAGGCCTCGATGCTGCATAGTGTTGTCGTCATCTCTTCAAAGGTTAGCAGTACATTTCCGACAATTCGACGTAGGTGGTATTTTGTTGATTTGACGCCGGCTTCCCAAAGGCCGCCGAAATGAGGGGCATGCGGAGGGTTGAAGTGCCACGTTACTCCACGGTGAGATACTTGTTCTGCGAATTGTTTTTGTTGGTTGGCGATAGTTTTGAGGTACGAATTAGTGCCGATGAAGTTAGTGCCGCAGTCGCTGTACATATGTTGCGGCAGACCGCGACGCCCGACGAATCGTTGAAAGGCTGCTAAAAAGGCCTTGGTAGATAGCTCGCTCACTAGCTCAAGATGGATAGCCTTTACAGCCAAGCATATAAACACTGCGATGTAGCCCTTAGTCGCGGGAGCTCCTCTTCGTTTGCCAGATTTGATGCTGATAGGTCCACAGTAATCAACCCCGGTGTTTGAGAATGGCCTTGAAATGTTGACCCTTGGTCGGGGTAGGTTTCCCATTAGTTGTGTGTTGGTTGTCGCGCGGAGACAAAAACATGTCATACATTGCATAAGTAACCTTCGAATGGTATTCCGGCCGTCCAGCACGCAGTATTTTTTCGTAGCAGTGATAAAGTTAATTGGGTTCCACCATGTAAACATATAAGATGATGTTGATTGATTATGAGGGCGCACAGATGACCAGACTTTCCCAGAATGATTGGATGTTGTTCTTCGTAGTTTAAATTGGCGTTTTGAAGACGACCACCGACCCTCAATAGACCATCTTTGCCGAGGAATGGGTTTAATTTTTTTAACTTGCTGTCGGCGGGTAGTGCGGTGTGCCTTTGAAGGCACGTAATCTCCTTAATGAAGTGATGGTGTTGATGAAATGTGAGCCAGAATTGTGCGGCTGGTGATAATTCTGCTGCTGTTAACCATACTTGTTTAGGTTTTGGGTGTGTTTTAATTCGAAAACAATAGGCCGTGACCCTTATAAGCTTAGGGAAGGATGAAAATTTACAGAGTAATTCTGACAAAAATGGATTGGTTACGTATCGGGCATGACATGCATGCACAGTTTTCCGAGCTTCTAGATCCGTATCAACACATTCATATAACTGAGGCCAATGCTCATGATGTTCAGCCATCCACTTAGGTCCAGTCCACCAAAGTGAGGAATTGAGTAGCTCTGCTGGTGAAATTCCTCGTGAGGCGAGATCTGCAGGATTGTCCTCTGATGGTACATGATGCCAGGGTGTATTTCCGAGTAGGTCAAAAATTTCACTCGTTCGGTTTGCGACGAATGTTGCCCACCTCCTGGGTTGTCCTTTTAGCCATGCGAGTACGATTGATGAATCGGTCCACATATGTGTTGGGGTGCTGTGACTAAGCTGAAGAGCGATGTAAGTGTGTCGGACTAGTTTAGCGGCCAGTACTGCCCCACACAACTCTAGTCTAGGTATGGAGACCTGCTTAATGGGTGCTACCTTGGATTTGGAACTGATTAGGTGAACCTTAATACAGCCATTTGGGGATAGTACTCGTAAATAGACTGCAGCAGCATAGGCGTTTTGTGAGGCGTCACTGAAAGCGTGAAGTTCGATATTAGTGCTTTTCTGCGTGGTGCTAAACCAGCGTGGGATTCGTAGGTTTTCGAGCAACGAGAGCTGCTCTTTGAAGGTTGACCATGTTTGATGAATTCTTGGAGCGATAGGTGCATCCCATTCACAACCGAGTATCCAGAGAGACTGCATCAGAATTTTAGCGGTTACTACGATGGGGGCAATCCAACCCAGAGGATCATACAGCTTTGCGATTTCGGATAGCAATTCTCGTTTGCTGCTTATTAGTCGTTCTGATGATATGGAGATTTTGTAGCTGAAAGTGTCGGAAGATGGATGCCACACGACGCCCAGTGATTTGACACCTTGATCTAAACTGAGATCCACAGGATTAGTTAGTGCTTTGTCTTCGTCTGGGATTTTGCTTAGGACATTCTGACTGTTCGAAAGCCACTTTTTTAGCTTAAAGCCACCATGCTTCAAGGGAGGAATTGAGTAGCTCTGCTGGTGAAATTCCTCGTGAGGCGAGATCTGCAGGATTGTCCTCTGATGGTACATGATGCCAGGGTGTATTTCCGAGTAGGTCAAAAATTTCACTCGTTCGGTTTGCGACGAATGTTGCCCACCTCCTGGGTTGTCCTTTTAGCCATGCGAGTACGATTGATGAATCGGTCCACATATGTGTTGGGGTGCTGTGACTAAGCTGAAGAGCGATGTAAGTGTGTCGGACTAGTTTAGCGGCCAGTACTGCCCCACACAACTCTAGTCTAGGTATGGAGACCTGCTTAATGGGTGCTACCTTGGATTTGGAACTAATTAGGTGAACCTTAATACAGCCATTTGGGGATAGTACTCGTAAATAGACTGCAGCAGCATAGGCGTTTTGTGAGGCGTCACTGAAAGCGTGAAGTTCGATATTAGTGCTTTTCTGCGTGGTGCTAAACCAGCGTGGGATTCGTAGGTTTTCGAGCAACGAGAGCTGCTCTTTGAAGGTTGACCATGTTTGATGAATTCTTGGAGCGATAGGTGCATCCCATTCACAACCGAGTATCCAGAGAGACTGCATCAGAATTTTAGCGGTTACTACGATGGGGGCAATCCAACCCAGAGGATCATACAGCTTTGCGATTTCGGATAGCAATTCTCGTTTGCTGCTTATTAGTCGTTCTGATGATATGGAGATTTTGTAGCTGAAAGTGTCGGACGATGGATGCCACACGACGCCCAGTGATTTGACACCTTGATCTAAACTGAGATCCACAGGATTAGTTAGTGCTTTGTCTTCGTCTGGGATTTTGCTTAGGACATTCTGACTGTTCGAAAGCCACTTTTTTAGCTTAAAGCCACCATGCTTCATTAGGGCCTCGATTTGTTGGTAGATGATAATTGCTTCTCTCTCAGAATCGGCACCAGTTAATAGGTCATCAACGTAAAAATCTCGTAACGCAATGTTGGACGCTACTGGGTAGGTGTTCTGTTCATCCTCTGCTAATTGTTGGATTGTCCGGATTGCTAGGTAAGGCGCACAGATTACACCGAACGTCACCTTGGTTAAGCAGTAGTCCTTTAGTGGGTCAGCTGGAGAATTCCGCCAAATGATTTTTTGATAGGGAGTCTCATCAGGATGTATCATGATTTGTCGATACATTTTTACGATATCAGCGATGAGCACTACCTTGTGTTTTCTCCACCTATTCAGGACGGCAATTAATTCATTTTGTAGCGTCGGTCCGGTGAGCAAGATATCATTGAGGGAGTATCCGGAGCTGCTTTTCCTTGATGCGTCGAACACTACTCGGAGATGTGTTGAAGTGCTCTCCTTAAATACCGCGTGATGTGGTAAGTAATAGCTAGTACAGAAACATGTGTTATTTCGGATTACTTTCTCATCCTCTGCTTTCTTTACGGGAACCATGTGCCCTGATTCCAAATATTCCTTTATGCAGGAGGTGTATTCGTCTTTCAGCGTTGGATTTGACATGAATTTTGGTTCAAGACTTTGAAAACTTCCTATGGCTGTTGAGCGAGAGCATCCCAACGATTGCTTATGGACTTCATCGATGAATGGTAACCGTACGCAGTATCTTCCATCCTTTAAGCGTGTGTGTGTTGTTTTATAGTTCGTCTCACAAGCTTGTTCTGCTTGGTTGAGTGCTGACGCTGTGGGGACCTCTTCTACAAGCCAAAACCTTTGGATTTGTTGGCTGAGCGTGGTCAGAGACAATATTGATGTGAGAGCGTTGACCTTGGGCGGAATGTCGGGCTTTATGGATGCCTTTCCGTTTAGTATCCAGCCAAGGATCGTGTTCTGAGCTGTGGGTTGTCCCTTCAACCCTTGGCGAATATCAGGAAGGAGAAGCAATCCAGAAATATCTGCTCCAAGAATGACGTCGATACGTCCTGGGCGATCAAATGTTGGGTCAGCCAATTTTAGTCCCTGTATGTGCTCCCAGTTAGAAAGATGCGATGCGATGGGATGGCAGAGTGCTGGTTACACTTTTCAATACTAATGCTGTGATTTCCATCGTGTGGGATGGCATTATGATGGCTGTTTCGACTGCGGACTGTGATGTTGCGACTTCCACTTCTGCTACTCCAGTTATTGGTGCTATGATGCGCCTTTTGGGTAGTGCGAGAGCTTGGGCGGCATACTCTGTTATCAATGATGACTGTGATCCGGGGTCCACGAGTGCTCTGAAGGTCCTTTGTATTCCATGTGATCCTTGTAATGTTATTAGAGCTGTGCTGAGCAGGACTTCTTTATCTAAGGAGGAATGCAGCGTTTTTATCTGGGCTTGTGGTATGAGAGTTTCAGATTCATTAGGCGGATCAAACGACTGGGACATTGTATGTTGTGGACGTGTCCCAGATGTTGTGGATGTTGGAAATGGTGACGTATTATTGTTGATATGTAGAAGTGAATGGTGACGCTTCTTGCAATGGATGCAGGTCTGTTTACTAGGACAGGTTGATGAGCGATGTCCGTGTCCTAGACAGTTGATGCATAAACCATTGCGACGTACGATGCTGTCCTTTTCTTTTACCGAAAGAGGGATGAACTGTGGACATTGCCTTAACGAATGATCCTTTCTGCAATGTACACATGTGGATGTCCGGTTAACGACGAATGATTGGATCCTCGAGATAGGTTTAGATTGTTGGATGCTTCTAGTAGGTTTTGATTTGGCAGAGTCGATGGCTTCCAACGTGCGAAAACGGGTTTCTAGGAATTGCTTTAGAGTGTCGAAAGAGGGTAGTTTGTTGTCCCTGGCGATTTGTTGTTCCCAGAGTTGTAAGGAATCTCTAGGCAATTTCCTAGTCACAATGTAGATTAACATTAAATCGTATGTATCCTGTATGTTTAAATTCTGTAAGCTCTGAACACTTTCTGTGGTGGTGTCGAGCAACCTTTTAACGGAGTCGGCGGTTTCCATGGCTTGGCCTTGGTTAAACAATTTGTCGAGCTGAGTATGGACCAGCATTCGTTTGTTATCAAATCGATCCTTTAAGACACTCCACGCAGTTTCATAATTGCTGTCTGTTATCGCAAATCCCTGTATAAGTCGCGCTGCCTCACCATGAGTGGTCGCCTTTAGATAATGTAATTTCTCGGCGTTCGATAAACTGTTCTTATTGTGTATGAGGGCGACAAAAAGATCGTGAAATGAGGTCCATTCGCTGTAGTTCCCGGAGAAGCTTGGTAGAGATATGCGAGGGAGTTTTAATGAAGAACGTTCCTCGGAAGTGATGGTTTGATTTGATCCGGAAGGACAAGCTGGCACATCGCTTTCTGCGGGAGTGCTGTTTCCGGAGGCTTCTGATGATGTTATTATTAGGTCTTCTAACTCACCCACGTGAAGAAGACATAATTCCTCTAACTCCATAAATGTAGTGTCTGCTATGTAGTCAGTTACGGCTTCAGTGGGTTTTTCTCCAACAGCTTCATCTAAAAGGGCATTATGGTTGTTTGCGATCTGCTCCCATAATGAATTTACGCGAGTAAGACGTCGTTTAAGGTACTGTTTCGTCTTTCTAGTCTTGGAATCCTTTCCGTAATTCCTGATGGAGTTTTGTAGTTCCTCAAATAGTAACTCCTGTTTTTTCACGAGTTTATCCATGTTTAGAGTCGCGGAAGTTAAACTTAATAAATCAATGCAACAGCTCTCCCTCTCCAAGCCACACTGCAATCACTGAGTACACCTTTTATTATGCCGGAATCCTATCTTGGATCCGGCTCGAAGGACCAAAATGTTTAAGGCCTTTATAGCCTAGTGGTAAACTCAGTGAGGGAATGCAGGTGTAACTTAGAGAGAAAGACACTGTCACACTAATTCAAATAATCGTCTTTATTTATTCACCTTTTACACAATTCTTTCGTTAATTTCAATATTAAATGTAATTTAATTCAAATTCAACTAGATTTACGTTAATTCAAAGTTAATTAATATAATAAAACATTCACGTATTCCACTTTGAGATATTAAATTCAGACCATTAAAAATAATTATCTTCAATTCGCAATTTCTTTCTTTATCCCCTTTGGTTATGGCTTTAAAATGGTTACTGAGATCTTCTAGCCGCAAGATTCTCCCCTTTGTAAATCCACTATAAGCGCCGCTGGAGTTCTTCTGCTGGGTTATCCGACTCTGTTTATTTAGCACGATTCAGAACTTGGCTGAAATTCAAGGTTTGTTTATTTAGTAGATTAATTTCAGGAACTTGAAATTCACATTAAGTGTGAGGTTTAGGAATTTACACTAACTCGAAATGTTAAGTGTATATTATAGGGTTTGCATGAACTCGGTACGTAACATGCAATTCAGATGGAGATTTTACACTAACTCGATACGTTAAGTGTATATTATAGGGTTTGCATGAACTCGGTACGTAACATGCAATTCGGGGGGAGATTTTACACTAACTCGATACGTTAAGTGTATGTCGTAGATTTTGCATGAACTCGGTCCGTAACATGCAATTCAAATGGAGATCACTAGCTTTGAGCTGGGTTTTCTTCGAGCTCGTTCCGCAACGAAGACCAAAAGTGATCTGGTTTTCTGGTTCTGAGCTGCTCTATTTATTTTCTGCCAGACAATACTAGTCAATTGGACGGGGCAATGCTGTAGTGGGGAGATGCTTTACATTGCTGTTTTTAGTACTTCGTGTATTTAGACCAGTTGTTGTCGATGTGTTAGTTTCGGTGGCTGGAGCTGGCTGTCACTTTTGTGTTGTGAGGTATATTTTTATATTTTTATTTTATAATCTGTTTAATTTGTCTTCTGTGTTTTTTAGGAAATCCTGGAAGGCATGGGACAGAGGTTGGGGAGGATTCAGCGCTTCCGTGTTGTCAGGTATGGTTAATTTTATGGGACTTTATTTCTTTGTGGTGATTTTGTTTATATTTTCAGGTTTGATGGACGGCTACCAACGGAGGATTTTTCTTCAATTTGGTTTATTGGTTGGTCATCTTCATTAATAGTATGGTGGTTTCATTTAATTTTGTTTGTTTTTTTTTAGGTTTTTGCGACAGGACGTAACAATTAGTATATAGAGATGTGAGCGAAAATTCCATTGGCTCTCATGGGTCGAGCTTTCTGAGCCGATCTAACTCTTTGAGTGATTTTTAATCATGAGGCTCGTGAATAACTTTACAAGGATCCAAATAACTAATAGCTAGACCTTCTAACTTCCTTTGGGACAGTGGTGTTACATTGAGTTTGTATAGGGAATTGTCATTTTGCTTAAACAGCATACTAGGCTTAACTATTAAATGTTCATTCATGGTGATCGGGTAATATATAACGTTTCGAGTAATTTAATTTTATTTAAGCATAAAATTCGCATTTATTTAACACAAATCTATTAAGTGTTACACATATTTGAAATCGTCTCAATTTCACCTTTCGTTTGATACCCATATTGACCCAATCAGAAAAAAAACAAAATTGAGTGTGACGTAAATTGCGTCTGAAGGCCGCCATATTGTTTTTTTTTAAATTAACCTAGTCTGTGTTACTCAGACTCATTAAACGATTCCAACGGTACCCCATCCATCTAAATCTGTTCAGGCATTTAGAAGTTACGGTGGTACAAAACAACGTACATACACACAACAAACCTAAACACATTACACTCCTTTTTTTGGGGGCAGTCGTGTAAAAATTACGTGTCACAATGTTCGTACACGCTAATCTCGGAAACCGCTCAACAGATTTAAATGAAAATTGGGTAATGTGTAGGGCTGGTTCCAGGTTGAAAGATAAAATAGTTTTGGTCCAGATAAGTGAAGCTGTTGTCGAAATATAGAGAATTTCAATGTATCACTGTTTATATTTAAGTTGGCGGGGCGAAAAAATATTTAATTTGAGTTGTCATGTATTAAAAAAACCGTTTAATTTTTAGGACGATTCTAAAGTTGTATTGGCAGAGCGTGGAATAGCTGGCAATGTCTGTTTGAAATCACCAGATAGTAATAAAAGCGCACCTCCGAATATTTTGTTGTTGCTGTTTAAGCGTAGTTTACATTATGCTAATTCATTAGCGCTAATAAATTAGTTGCTAATAAATTAGCAGACAATGTCTGTTTACATCATTAGCAAATTTCAGTTCGCTAATAGTGAAGTTGTTGTTGCTGTGAAGTTGTCCCCGCCATCTTAAAATATGCGTTAGCAAACTGAATTAGCACAAAAGTTGGATAACTACCAACATTACTAGCGCTAATGGCGTTAGCGCTAACGCAATTAACATGTTTACATTATACTTATTGTGTGCTAATGATGACGTTTTCTCTATTAGCGCTAATGTATTAGCATAATGTAAACTACGCTTTAAATCTTGCATAGCTCTATGTTAGCAATAATGGAGCGCTATGGCGATTTTGTTCATTTCCCATTCATAAAAGATATCCAACTGTGGTTTATTTGGTAGTTTATCTCAAAAATGGCCAAAGTGTATATTTCACAACGGATAATGCTGGGGGAAGGGCTGAATCACCACCATCCACCGCATTGACCAGTTTCCTCGCGATTTGATTTTGCTTTGAATGTTTTTATTTACGTCATTCAACATTTAAGAACAGTCCGATTTTACGATGGAAGCATTCAATTACAATAAATATCACTATTACAGCATGCACCCAATGTTGTGGTTGGTCCAGTCCAATGGATAAATTGTTATACTTTAAAATTTCAGAAGAAGCACCTGGGATATGCTGTTCCTGAGTCACTTGGCGCTTACGTGGAAGGGAAATCTTCGTTGTCCAAATATTTTTTACAACTTCATTTATTTCGCTATGATGGGTGCAGTGAGGCGCACCGGGTTCCAGCTAGTGTAAACATAAAATGATTGAGGGCAGTTATTATTATGAGATATTTATTCTCGTACTTAAAAAATTCATATCCAATTTTACTCCAAATTGGGAAAAATGTAAAACAGCTCATAAAGGCTACTACAAAACACTTTGGTAAAATGGAACATAAAAATCTTTGGAAAAATTGCATTTAGTTTGTATTCAGCCTAATTTGTAAAGTATTTAATTACAAACCCAAATCAAATAATTGCCAAACAAGCTGCCACATAAAACCTAATTGCCAAACAAGCTGGACATAAAACTTATAAAACATTCTTGAAGAGATACCTCCACAGTCTCCCCGAAGTCCTGATTGATTAATAGTTTTACTGACTCTCAATTAGATTCCCTTAAATTCACTCTCAATCAAACTGAACTTATCCACAATAAAAGGATTCATAAAATTTCGAAGACATAAGTTTCGAAATGGATTCCGTCAGAAAAGAATTACTTATTGGAATTATTTTTCCACAGGGTGCCGCTTGGAGATTAAAGTGTCTCATCGCCCGGATGTAATGTTCCAACTTGAAGCTGCTGTCGAATCGAGAACGACGATAAACATTGTGATAAAAGTTTTTTTTCGTAAGAAAAGAAGAATTTCATAACGACATGACTGGCTTCACTTATGAAATGGCAGACCAAGTAAACAAATGGCCACAAAAGAAATCTTCCAACTTCTTTGCAAAGTAATAACATCCCCGTGGCATGAGGGAACATGGCATCTTTGGGTATCTGCGATCCAAGATGAGATGGCGTGTGTGTAGAAAAAACTATCAAGGAATTTTTCGGTTCATGTGGGAGTTCATATTCCGGCTTGAGGGAGTCAGACCCCATCCCATTACACATCCCCTTCATGCAAGGGAGAGGGCTAGATCTAATTTTATAGCCTTTTGCAACCTTGGTAATAAAATTATTTGTACGGAGCAATGCCTATGTGTACAAGGATACGAGGGTTACCCTTGAGCTAGGAGTTCGGTGATTGAAACTGCTAGCCATATTCATCACTTAGGAGATCTGTTGAATTCCACCCCTATCCGGCTCCTCCACCACCACTGTCAAGTTCATCCATTCAAAGTTCCCCAACCGAATCCTTATAACAACGTTAAGGGTGATGGCAGAATAGAAGAGGAATTAATTGCTTTATCGAGCGGTAATATATTGACATTAATATTTGTAGTTATAGAGTTGTAGTGTCAATGCCCTAGAGCCAATTATTTCAGTGTAGATATTTATCTTCGCGAAGCGAGACGCTCTGCATTGGCAGCTACATTGTTTTATCATCTCTGCCAACAGCTTAGGCATTTGCTTATACTTATTTATTCGGCTGTGTGCGACGACGTGGCGTTATTTTGCTTATTTTCATGTGTTAGAAAAGATAAATTACGACAATAATGTTGTGAAATAGTCTCCCTAGGGATGTATCGATGACGAAATTTATGAATCGATTTAATACATTATTGCAGAATAATAGAAGTCAAAAAAGTCTTTTTTTTGCGAATGAAAGTTGACCAACAACGTCCGTATTTAATGGGATGCAGCAATAAAATTCATATATGTTTGTGAATTAATTTTGAAAAGAGGCTATAAATCGTTTTTGTGCATAAAATAATATGAAAATGACAAATTTTACTGCGGCCCAAATGTATTGTTATTTAAAGTTTAGGTTACGTCATTGTTAAGATTAATCTTGTTGTTTCCTTGAACTCTTCGTTGTTATAATATCCTGTCTTAAGTAATTTTTTATGTAAAAAACTAATTCTCAGAGGTAAGCTACCATGTACTGTTCACGGTTCAATCAGTGGCCCAATTTACACTACAATTCCTTCAGCAGAACCGCTTTTACAAGTTAATCTAGGTCTACACTGGAATTTTTCCATCGCAAGTAACTTTCTTGTCTTTACACGAAGATATTTCTGTCTTTGTCGATAATTAAACTTGCTACCCGCGAGTAAGATGAGTAAGCAAAGGTGATTTGTGTATGTGTTAAGTTTTCACGGCGAAATGTTATCGTGAATTTGTTACTAGAGCAAAAACCATAAAAGAAGACAACGACTGTCCCATTCGTTCTGGTTGTTTGAAAGCGCAGCTTTTTCATCCAAACAACCAGAGCTAATGGAAAGCTCGTTGTCTTCTTTTATGATTTTTCCTCTAAACTACTTTTTTGTCTGTTCTATACCACTCTCGTAAAACACCTGCTCTGCTGGTGCTGAAGGAATAGTAGTGTAAATTGGGCCATTGAGTGGAATAATTTATCCCACCTATTAACACCACTTTTTCGAGCCGACGTACTACCGAGGCAGAACGCTGTCTTCGATGATCGGACAGGACCTGGCTTCCTCACTTAGTACGCTGGAGGAAATCCAATGAGTCACTGTAAGAGGGAACACAAGGAAAAGGGAATGTTATGTAGGTGGAAGAAGTGGGAAAACGAAGGAACCATCCCGTGCAGTGGAGAACGAACGGCTAACAAAGGCCTCGGGTGGGTGTGGCACCATTTTTGGCACTTCTATCAAAACTCGAGAAGTGTCACTGCCGACTTACAGCTAGCAGCTCTGTTAGCAACTCCTAATCGCACCTCCCTGCGATACTTCTTCGGAAAGAGCTAACGAGAGACGGTGGAATGGCAAGTTCAGCACACGATTTGTAACATGGAATGTAAGAACACTGCTATCTGATGGACGCCTGGATGAAGACCTCAACGAGGTGAACCAACATAATATCAAGATCATGGGTCTTATCGAGACCAAATGGCACCGTGCTAGGCAGATATGTTGGCGTAATATACTACACTGTAAAAAAAATATGTAAATTCACTGTGCAAATGTACAGTAAAATTACAAATCGCGATATGAAATACTAATTTACTGCACAATTATTGAAATTTTACTATAAATTTTGTAATTTCACATAAAGAAATTGAGAATCTCCAATACTGCATGACGTAAATGTTGATTACATGAATGTGACCTATATTTTACACAATGTTGTGTATTTTTCTAAATCGTTTATGTAGGAAAATTACAATATTTCTTAGTATTATTTATCAATGTTATGTACTGAACTTTGTACTGTAATTTTACAGTAAGAGGTGTAATTTTAGAACTTATATTTTCAGTAAAATTACAAATTGTTCATTGGAATGTAAGGCTGGTCGCACACTGCAGCAGATTCGGCCGAATTTTTTACGTCCGTATTGAACCGAATTTCAACTATAAATTCGGCCGAACTTTAGGTTAGTTTCCATCTTAAATGCTAGTTGTTTCATTTTAAATGGTCACACATATAAATATATCCTAAATAAAATAAAAGGAAGATTAATAAACATTTCTACCGGAGCGCACTTCCATTATCAACTTCAAATCTGATCGGATAAAACCTACGGACGTCAACGGCCGAAAAACCGGTGTAATGTGCGAATGAGAATAGGAAAAGAATTGTTTGAAAAATTCGGCCGATTACGGCCGTAAAAAATTCGGCCGAATCGGCTGCAGTGTGCGACCAGCCTAAGGTTTAAATTTCACAGGTAACAACGGAATACTAAGCATATATACCCGATTGTTCTTAAGTTAAGGTCAGACCTTTGGCTTTGGTGAGGGTCTGGGCAGTTCTTGTAACAGCCAAGAAATTTTTGGTAATTTTTTATGGTTAGGGCCGATGCACAATTAAAGCTTCAAGCTGCAAGCTTCAAGCTTCAAAAATTAGGATAAAACGGTTTGTACAATGATTCACATTCACAGCTTCAAGTTGCAGTGCTCAAATAAAGCAAAACTCAGCTGAAGCTTGTAGTTTGAAGCTTGCAGCTTGACGCTTTCATTGCGAACCGGTCCTTGCATGGTGAACAAAATGCTATTTTTATGTATAGGGAGAGGGCATACACAAAAGTTTTGGAAATTTACAAAACTATGAAGTGAAAACTCCAATACTGATTGTATTTTTACATCCCACAAATAATTGTATATTTACTACACAGTTGGTAAAATACGTAAAGTAGAATTGGAATATTCCTAATAATATATATTGCAAATTTACAAAACTGCTTGTGAATAAAACTTCCAGTATTTTTTTTGTAAAATTCCCACAGAAATTTTTTACAGTGTAAAGGAAACCAGGTCCAGCCTCATTAGTTGGTCACCTGTCTCTGAGACGATTATTACCGTGCGCCTGCGTACCAGACTAAGAAGTACTACGGTAGTCCAATGCTGCACCCCGACTGAAGACATACTCCAAGAGGATATATCACTTATACACACAGACCGGCACTAATAACAATGGTAAGCTTTTCGTTGACTTCTGTGGTTCCCACCAACTCAAGGTAGGTTGAACTAATTTTTCTGGCATAATACACAAGGAGACCTGGGTATCGCCGGATGCTAGACGTAGAACGAGATATCGATAGATCACGTGGCCGCCAGCCATAGATGGAGAATAAATTTTTAGGATGACAGGTGCTTTTGGCGAGCAGAGAATGGAAGTAATTGGATAATAGCAACCATTTGCCTCAAAATCGCCGAAATCACGAACATCGAACCGTAGGCGGTTTATCGCGTGACTTCTGCGAGACGTCATTTAAATCCGAGAATTTGTTCGGAATATGCATCAATTCTTAAACCAGCAAAAGGTTTCTGACGAAACAAATATTGAAGAGTTATGGGCACGTGTTAGAAAGGGCACGTGTGTCGTGTCCGGCGTGATAAAAGGCGGCAGATAAACGAACTCGTAGAAGAAGCGAAAAACGCGGCAAACAAATGCATTGAACATATTCCTAATACAGAAGAAATAGATAACTGAAGTACGGATGACCTAGAAAACAATGCGCGCCTACATTAGAAAAAGTTGCAAATACTCTACCGAAACTCAAAAATCAAAAACTCCAGCTATAGATAGTATACCCACAGAACCCTAAAAAATGTTGGGGAGAAACTATGCCATGCCTTATTTGTTTACAAACTATGGAGAAGCAGAAAGATGCCGAAATAATGACTTCTAGGCAAAATTGTCCCAGTATACAAAACATGGCGAATTGATGAACTGTAAAAATTGCAGGCACAAGTCACAGTGCGCTAATTTCCCATACCTATCTTCCACCCCAACTAGTGATGAGCAAGACTTGTCTTGCAGTGGTCCTGCATTCTTTCCTGTTTTTGCACATTTAGCAAGACGAAAGCAAAACCAAGACAAAGCAGGACAAGACAAGACTGCAAGATCAAGATAGCATGACTTTTTGGTCATCACTAAGTGCCAAAAGTCTTGCAGTGATGAGCAATAAGTCTGCAAGAAGTCTTGCAGTCTTGTTCTTGCAAAATTTCTTGCAGGGTTAGCACATTTAGCGAAACCAAGGAAAAGCAAGACTTTTTGCTCATCAATGCCAGGCTTTTCGCACTTAGTGATGACCAAAAAGTCTTGCTATCTTGATCTTGCAGTCTTGTCTTGTCCTATCTTCTCTTGGTTTGCCTTGGTCTTGCTAAATGTGCAACACCGGGAAAGACTGCAAGACTAGTTTTACTCATCACTAACCCCAACCCATGGGAAACCCAAATGGCTGGGGTTGATTCGTTTTTTCGAAGCTCCCAACTGGGATATGTATTTCCAGAACCGCGACGTTAATTTTGCCGCTCTTTGCTTCACCAAAATTGTATTGGCTGGTATGCGTTTATTCATTCTTCATTCTTTCAAATCCCTAAAGCCTAGGCTGCAGTGTATGAACGCAATTAAAACCAACGAAGCCTTTCACTCATTAACCATATGAAGATGAAAGACTTGTTAATTTCTAGACTTTGGTTGAGGGATGGGTCGGCCATTAGTTCTAAATCATTCACTGAAACGGATGGAGAGATGTAGTTCAATGTCTTTGTTTATTGAGTTGGACATTAGTTCGCAATCGTCAAGACAGGATCTGGCATGTGAGTAGGTATTCCGCCACCTTGGCGTGAGAACTTTTTTGGGACCGTGGGAACAAGGTCACGGCAAGGCCATTGACCTTGGGAACTAGGTCAACGTCAACCACCTGTCATCAGTCAATCACGGCCGTGGGATGTAGGTCAAGGTTCAGTGGCGTAGTAAGAAATATTTTCAGGGGGGGTTAAATAGTTATAAGTCGAGTCCTGAACTTTAGACATTATTTTTCAAAATTGATATAACTTTTGATTATGTTTTAATACAAATAAGACCAGAAGAAGTGTTTTAGAGGAATTCAGTTTATTAATTATTGACATATACATGATCAATGGCTCCAGAGCAATGCTTGTGGAACAATCACAGTTACGAACGGGGTGCGCTCGACGATGGGCTGATATAGACTGACGACAAGACTGATGTGCGCAGATACTTCCTCGATGACTGCTGCCTAATGAACCGATATGCACAGTCGAAAAAATCATACGAATAGTTTTATGAAGCCGCAGATTTTTTACTATTTTAAGGAATAACTGTAGGCCTGTTTCCTGTTGAAACGAGTCTACTTGAAAATTTCGTCGAACTTGAGGATTATCTGCGGGATACCTGTAAAAGCGCTGAATAATGACCCTTCATTAGTCACGAGAGCTCCAGGTAGCTTTGAAAAGATTTCAAATAACTTGTGAGTCTTGAAATGAAATTCAGAAAAGGCAAGTTAAAGGATCAGATAAAGTTTTGAGCGGATCAGAAGTGGCACTTTTCAATCCTAGGATCGGGAAAGTTAGCATGAAATCTGTATTGTCCGAATCCCTCACTGACTTTTATCAATCAATCATGAGCCACTTGTGGTCCGCGTTTGAGGCGCAATGACCTTTTTGTTACTGCTGATTTTTAAAAAAAATTCAAACTTTAACAACTAACACTTGATATTTCTAGTGTATTTTCTTAGTGCTGAATGGCTTAACCCCTTAATCACATTTTCAATTCAATTTATTTTCAAAATATAGTCAAGACTTGGGATCCTGGAGGATTGTAAAAATGCAGCTGCAAAAGAAGAAAGTGAAGGCTGCGTTCAAGTTACGCAGGTGACTGCAAAATATTGCATTAATGGGTTCAAAATATGAAAACCGCTGCAAAAATCCTTCAATACTCGGCATTCTAATACTGATGGCAAGCAGCTGCTGCATTGAATTTGCAGTCAGCTGCGTAACTTGAACGCAGCCATATACTGTTGTTTTCACATGTGCTATCTCACCTAAAGTAAAGTATATCTTTGAGAACTGTTTATTAATCAAAATTACAAAATGATATTATAAAAATTCAAGTTGAATTTTCCTCATACAAAAGGCGTTCCGGCGGGGGGGTTCCTACGCCACTGCCAAGGTGGTTGACCATGAGACGCTTGGACGAGTCGGTCAGGGCCGGTGGCTTGGGGCTCAGCGGGGTCAGCGGGCTCGGCGGGGTCCTCGGCGCGGGACTTGGCGGGGACTCGGCAGGGCTCTGGCCTTTGCGGCTGGCTCTCCTTGCTCCTGCCGCCGCGCCCTTGTGAGGGTTGAACCGGCTATGACACCCAGTCTAATGACCTTGCAGGCGGCCACTTCCGTCCGTTCTTGGCGAGTATTGCATGGTTGTTGTTGTTATAACCTGAAATTATGAAACCGAGTGAATGAATGAAAAATAATTTACTACTTGCTGACTACTACGGAAGTAGCTATTTATATTGATCTTACACTCTGTACTAGTCATTGCCTATTAAAATCGCAAACATGGTTGGGAATCGAACTCGCGCCAGCGAATCGCGAAATGAAAGACGAACGCCTTAGCCAACTTCACCAAGACGGGAGTTGGATGAAGTCCGGTTGTGTATATATATGCAGTTGTGGAATTCTATTTTTAGATCTTGCGAGGTTTACCTGTGCGACCCGACGAAAATAATGTGCACATGATCGTGATGCCAGTTGCAAGAGCCTGCGAAATGAGAAAGGACGAAAAAACAAAACAAAAACAAAAAACTGCAGCAGCAGCAATTTGACGGAAGAAAAAGTGAGAGTGGGAAATGCAGCTAGTGAAAATGACTAGGCCGACGGCTTATTACATAACTACGGTCTGCACATGTGCCCCCTGCTCCACAGCCAGACACTGTGAATGAAAGGAAAAGTGATACTTGTGCTGATGATGTGTTGCTGTTGTTGTTATTACCTGAAAATATAAAACTGAGTGAGTGGCGTTAATGGAGGTGGTAGTGATTGTGGTGACAGTGTCCTTGGTAGATATTTACCGCACACGTCTTTCCCGAATGATTTAACATGTGTTGGAGCGGAAGAAAAAAAGGCGAGAGTAGAAAAATGCAGCTAGTTTACAATGAGTGGATCAACCACTTCGGCATTCAGCTCCAAAGCTAGTGTACGTAGTCATCTGCCTCTGCATACTAATGAGGAAAACCATATAAATTCCGACTCAACATATGAATAGTAATGTTATGTGAAGTGCCCCTTGCCCCACAACCAAACACGGTGGATGAATCTAAAATGTACCTACCTCTGAAAATGAGAAGAAAGTAAAAATAGTAGGTCGAAAGAAAAACAATTTTACGATATTTTTGCTTTATTGTATCATTACAGCTTCTCACTTTTACTAAACCCTTGAAAAATAAAATAAAATAAAAATCCTGAAAGAGGTAAAATGAAGTGTGAAAACATCAAAATAATACACATTTTATACATAAGTATCTTGTTACATTTATTTATTATAATAAATTAGAATTAATTCTCTACAAATTTTTTGAAGATGAGGTCAAAGGTATTACCTTTTTCCCCAAATTCACCACGTTTTTTTTTCCTTTTTTAACAGTTTAATTCCTCTATCGGAGAGGCTTGCATATCTTACCGGTAGGTATATTTTGGCATCCTCCAGCTCAACCACAACCTTTGTACCAAATAGGGTGTCCACCCTCCGAATGTAATAGACGCGATAAGCCTGGTTCATTGTCATATCTTTCAATGACATGCTTTTTTTATAACGGAAGCTGTTTATTTCTTCCAGAATTTCCTCTTCATTAGTACTATGAGAATCCTAGTGTCATTGTTCACAGGGATGGGGAATATGCTGCTGCTCTTTACCCTTTTGATGCTAGAGTTCTTCATCATTGAATCTTCATCGTCAAAAAGACGTCTTTTCAGCCCTTTGGTGGTGGTTGACTGCTTCCTCTCAATCTCAAAATTATTGTTCATATTAACCTATGAAAAGAAAAAATGCTATTAGAAAATAATTTTACAAATAATTTAAAAACATTCTTACCTCTATTCTCTTCTTCTAGACAGTCACTTAAAGAGCTCAAGTTGGTTTGATTCCCAATTTCGAGAACATGAGTTTATATATCCAGAAATCCCCTCCATTCTTACTAAAAAGTTCACTATGACGATACTTTAATTATGAACTGGGAATATAAAGAAGAGGCTGCCAACTCTCTATCAAATGCAATGTTTATATTGCTGCATACACAACAGCACAGGCCCGCTTGAAATTGTACAGTTATCTTGAGCAATTAGGCGAACGAGTCTTATACTACGATACAAATTCGGTAATATATGTAAGTCGTGAAGGCGAATATGACCCAGACCCACCAACAGGTGAATTTATTGGGGATATGACCGATGAACTTGAATGTTACGGTTCTGAAAGTTATATTACTGAATTTGTGAGCGGTGGACCAAAGAATTATGCTTACAAAGTTTTATGTACCAGAGATAATTCCGAGAAGATTGTGTGTAAAGTGAAGGGTATCAATTTGA
The DNA here is from genome assembly GCA_963855945.1 of Thereva nobilitata. Lineage (NCBI taxonomy): Eukaryota > Metazoa > Arthropoda > Insecta > Diptera > Therevidae > Thereva > Thereva nobilitata. The sequence goes on along the minus strand of OY979694.1, from coordinate 158,614,329 downwards.
ATTATGCAGCTTCACAATCAGTGAATTTTGAAACCATTAAAGAAATGATACTCAACCCCGATGAAAATGATAGTATCCCTATATTTTCGCAAAATATTCGACGCACTAAAAATTATGAAGTAGTAACCGTTCCGGAAGTAAAGAAATATAGTGTTAAAGCAGAAAAACGAAGATTTTTCGAAGATAGCACTTCAGTGACGTATGGTTATAAGAGACAAAAGGACAGTTAACGAGGTTTTTAATAAACAAATGTACCAATAAGATTCGTGGATTAGGCCTATGGGGGAATACCACGTTAAAAAAAGCGCGCCAAAAACTCTACCTCATCGGTGGTGTGGAAATGAGTTCCATATTTGTTAAATACACATATATAAGAGCTCAAAATATGAATTTAACAATCATTCAGTGTTTTTCTTTGAATAATAAAAGTCATGAATTCAGAAGAAGTTATTATAGATGCACAGTTTGTCAGTGGAAATAATTTTCAACTATTTGCTAAGGAGTTGGTAGTTTTACGTCACGGATCACTTGTACCAGAGCTGTATTTTTTTAAGTCTCTATATCCGTACATTGAATTATCACCAAGAGCTCGATGGCAAGATGATTTCAGCTTTAGCAAAATAAATGAATTAAGTTGGAATGGTGGAAATATTGATTACAATGAATTACCCTGCATACTGGCAAATTAATTATTTAAAAATTTAAGTGAAAGGACCCGAAAAGAAGAAATTTATCCAAAAATACCTTCCAGAAACTGAAATAATGCTACTTGAAATTCCAAAGCTAGGCAACTTGGAAAGTTTTGAGACGTTCTGCATGATTCACGGGAAATTACCTACTCTACGCTGTGCTGTACAAAAATGTGTTAATATATATTTGTATATGTTAGTGAATAAAAGGTTTTAAAATTAAAAAATATTTTTAGTTTTATTTATTTATTGATTTGTATTAGAAATTTATTGTATCAAAAACAAGATTTACAGTACAATACAAAGGTATCTCGTAAAACAACCGTGAATAATTCAAATGGATGTATGAGGTACGAGATGGAATAAAAAAATCTTCACATGTTAATTTTAATACATTTTTTCCCCACATTTGTCTACATACTTCTTATAAAACTGTGATGATGGAACACTATTTTAGCCTCGAATCATAACGTATCAAATCCGAGTATAACTTTCTTGCTATGCCAGTCGTCTAGATAGTACGTGTAATTTAACAAAACATTTTCGCCGGGTCTGGACAGCTTCTTCTTCTTGCTAGATTTTGTTGCTACTGGTACTGATTCACATTTAGGCATCTTACCCCTTCCTTTAGATCCAACGATCCTCTGTTTCTTACGTGATGGTTCCATCTTACTCCAACTAAACTTGTACACGGAATATTCAAACTTTGTGTGTTCAGGTTTTTATAGTGCTGATCTCAGCCTTACATGATTGGTTACAAAAATCTCCACCATTTTGTGTAAAATTCTTCAGGTATAAATTAATTACTTTATTATCATTTAATCTTAAGTCACTAGCAATAAACTGTTTTAAAAAAGTCTTAAGGCTCTTTCCTCTGCATCGATAATATAGAAACACACAGCAATAATGTCCGCAGGTTGATGAAAACAGGCCTTGTAATCGTTTCTTGTTATTTAAAAACGTGTTTGAATTAGCTAGTAAGAATTTTTGAAAAACTTTTTGGTGGGTTATCTTCCAAACGAATCAAAGTACTCTGCAGGACCTTGTTTCGGGAAATAAAATGCAACCCAATGAGTTCCACGTTTATGTGATGGATCCGTATTAGCTATGACGCATGCCAGTTTTTTTATTTTTCGTGGTAGATGATCGCAGGGGAAGACTCCTCTAAAAAACTTGTTTGTTACGCGATTATTTGTCAATGCAGCCGCAAGCTCGATCGTGTTCATTCTTGTTCAAAGGTAAATGTTGCCTCTAGATCAATGACCTTAGTGAGAGATGTAACGTAGTTATTTATAAACTCCTTAGTTGATGTACCACGAACAAAGATTGTCTTAAATTTCGCCAGAGTTTTTATAAGGTCTTCATCTATCCGTTTTAGTTCAAGGTTGCCAAATTTAGTTGATTGTTGTTGCTCGTTGCATTCTGTACTAGATGTTGGATACTTAAAAATTATTTCCTTCGCAAAAGTTTTATTTTGCGCAGTGAATCCAGCTAAAGAGACTTTTTTAAAGAAGGTATATTCACCCGCGCAAAAGTATTCCACATTAATTAATCAGCTCATTGTTACCAGAGACCGCGGAAGTGGGGTTGCAAGGATTGCGGCCGCAACCCCTGATAATTTCGTGGGGTGGCGCCGCAACCCCTGTGGTTTTGAAAACAAAAAAGCAAAATTTATTTTATTTAAAAATTGTAAGACCGGCTCTACACGTTCATTTTTCTATTCAAGTTTGCGATGTTCAACACTTTCTTCTCTTTCGCTCGTATACAAAACTAGAAGAACCATTTTCTTCAACATAGCATGAAAAGCAAGTAAAAGTAGAACAGAAATTTCTATTCAACTTTTGATCTTACCTTCAACTTTTTTATGAGTGTGGGTATATGCATAGGAGCATAGGTATAAACGCATAACTGTGACAGCTAAACAAAATCTTCTTCTCATCAATCACATTTGATATAAATTTGACATTAGTGTAGACACAACTTCGCTTCATCTCTGGTGTCTACACCAGTTGTTCAATTCAAGACCAAATTTCTAGCTAAAAAAAGTATTGAACATCGCAAACTTGAACAGAAAAGTTAACGTGTAGAACCGGTCTAGGAAAAGTATATACATTTTTAAATTCGATAGTTGTAAACAACATTCAAATTTAACTAAGCCACCGTAGGAATGTAGCAGCTCTTGCAATGACTGCTCCACTGAAATAAGTAACCTTATGCCACCACGGCAACGTTTCCCTCCCGCAATGCAAACTTGCCCGCTCGGGTCACTCCCACAGTTTACAGCCCTCATCTTCGCGCACACTCCGGGAAATTCGTTTATAACAAGAACAGCTCGACTGTGGAACAACCTTCCATAGCCAGCATTCCCAAACTCATACAACACCCAAGAGTTCAAGCGCAAGGTTCACCGCCATCGCCTTCAACAGCCACCCGACTCCCCCTAATCTATCCTGTCTTTCTCACTATCCTTCGAGCTAAGTTTACTACTAGACATTGCACCATGACGTTTACGAAATGGCATGACGGACTGGCAGTACAAAGGGTGGCACCTGCACCTTTATTCTCGTTGTCGAGTGATGTGACAGGTATTCTCATTGTCAATCTAAAAGACTCCTGGCGACTAGATCTACAAATGTCGTATTCTAATTGTAGCAAGGTGGCGTGTGAAGTAATATTTCTCTCGATACGTTTGTAGGTATCGACAGTTTTATTCCACCGCGTCCCTCGTAGTCAAGTCACTCGCCAACGAGAATAACCAGCCTTAGCTTCTTAGACTATCACATAAAAAAACAAAAAACCGAGAAAATTCGTTTTACATTTATTCTTATACCAAATTTAAAATGTTGCTATTAAATTACAACCTCGCGAGCCTCGGTAGTCTGGGGAGTAAGGCGCCTGGCTACTATCCCAGAGGTCCCGGGTTCGAATCCCGGCTGAGCCCCACGGTCCTTCGCCTTTCCCACCTTCTTTCTTATTCCATCCTTACATTCCTCATTCCCCCTGTCATAGCCTTCCGCTAGCACTGCCCCGCTCCACCAAGCGCATGTCATCGGTTGTTTGATGGGATTCAACTCGTTTCAGGAGGCATAACACTCCAGCGAGTTGTTTCTCATTGCCCCGATGCCAGAGTCGCGATAGAAATTGTTGGGGTTAGGTGGTTGTCACAGTTCATTCCTACTACTCTCTTCCCCTTCACTATCTATCGACTAGAGCTTGCTGTTTGACATTGCACTCTATACGAAGAAAATAGATTGTCGACAGTACAAAGGGCTTTCTCTGACCTGTACTCTTCCACATAAAAAAAAATAAATAATTTTTCATAACCTTTTATCAAAGATTATGTGCGATCGTCGAATCTTTTCAAGTGTTTACAGATCAGCGGAAGATTCGGTCAAACGTCTAGAAAGGCAGTTATTAAAACAAAAGCCAACAAATGAATATATATTTCTATGAATCAGTTTCGATGTAATATTACACTTCGAACGAACACTTGAAAAATATATGGTTTCGACGACGTTTTTTCTTCATGATGGTCTCAGTTGTGGGTGTAATTATGAGTCTTTGTTTGTGTACCATAAAAAACGCAGAATTATCTTCAACATAAATCAGCTTTACCTCAAATGGATAAAAGGTAATTTTTTTCTCATGAGCAAAAGGAATAAAGTCTGGAATAAAAAGATTTTCTTCTATCAATGATTGAAACCTCACATTTAATATTGTAAAATATGTATGTTTTACTCATATCATAAAAAATTGTATAGTTTCCTCGAAAAAAAGTTTGTTCTGACCACTCAGCGCTATTTGACACGTTTACTTGAGGGAAAACAGATGTGATTTTTCCAAAGATCATAAAAACGACCCTTGTCTTGTGAGTAACTAACTCTTACGGCATGAAATTTTTTGAAAAGGGCTCGTGGTTGGCAGGAAATTCTGGGAGTCTCAGGGAATTTGCGTCTGGGTGTAGTGGCAGCACTGTAAAATTTCTATGCGCCTGCGTTGATAGATCCGGCAGTCAAGCTCTATGGAGACTCCAGTCGCTCCTACCTCCAAAACATCAAATAAAGCGAAAGTTGTAGAATCCGCGGAAAAATGGCAAACGTTATTTAGGGATTCCAAGGGGGTATTGTGAGGTGTTGCTGCACGCTGTTGTGAAGTGTTGCAACAGCTCAGAAAGGCGATACGAAACAAAAGGAGACGAAGTTGACAAAAAAACTGTTTCGCAACCCCAGTTAAAATAAGGTTCCGCGGTCTCTGATTGTTACCGTAATAAAGCAATTTGTCAACTAACAGTTTGGTTGCACGTAGTCGCCTTATATAGATTTAAAAATTTGTCTAAACATTTCGATCCTTATCAATTTCAATGCTTCCATCGTACTCAGCATATACAATGCCCGTCACACTATTTTGTAACGCGTCTCTAAATTTTCATTCAACTCGTACAGTCCCTTGATTTAGTAAATTGCCGCAAGTCGTGTTATATGAATTGTCTGTGGTTAAATCGAAAGCAAGAAGAAAACATCCTTTATCGAATAATTTCTTGGATATTTGATGACCTTTACCGAAATAATGAATACCTGTTCCTCTGAATAACGTATTGTATCCGCGTGTACTAATCGGATTATCCTTTGAGTAGTCAAATTCGAGAGGTTGATTTGGTATCTGTACGCCATTCACTGATAAATTGAATCTGGTAATGTTGTTGTTTTTAAAGTTGAAGGGGTTCTTTGTCCTTCTGCCCGTGTACGCATCATTGTCCACCATACCAAAAATTATTAAGTTAGGTAACTGTCCGATGACGATATTATCCAGTGAAAGTGTAAATGTGTTTGCGGGAATAGTGTAGCTCTTAACTTCAACTCGTTTGTATGGGTATATGGCATTTGAACGCTGTAGAACTGTCTCATGTGCTAATAAAATATTCGGGTTGACTGTTACGTGATTCATGTACATGGTTGCATCCAAGATTTTTAATTGTGGTGAGTCATCGCCAGCCTTGGATAAAATATAAAATTTCGGTTTTTCAAGCGATAAAACTACACGTAAATCGACACCGTTTAATAGCAACTTATCCTGATTAAGCAAATCAGTATGGATTTTCCCCATCAATTCCACTACATTACTTTTATTAAAAAGTTTCTGCCGATCTAAATAGCCTTGATGTAATTCAGCGACGGGTTTATCGATATCTGCAATTTCCGTGTCATCTTTGTCAAGATACCAGCCGACCGACTCCAAATGGGTTGATGCGGCATCTTTACCATAATTTAATAAATTTTCAATATAAGCGCGATAATTGTAATTGTGGTCGGCTTGAGCAATTGGTTTCCCATTCAAATATACGGTGCATTGGCGAAATATGGAGTGTAAAATGTTGTTTATTAAACCTGGAGCATCACCTTCATTTGGATAAAGTTCGTCTTTCCCATCTTTTATTTTAATTAATTGCAATTTTAAACGAAGATAAATGCTAGATAAATCACGGTATGTATCTCCATGACCCAAGGTAACAAACTCTAGAACAGAGGAGTTGTCTAGTGAGGCTATTGGCTTATATGCTACTTCTTCTGTTTTCAAAATATGGTGGTGTGGAAAATGATCCAATTCCGATTTCATACATTCTTTTACGACATTATGTTTATTACTTATCAAAAATGTCCAGTATACGTTTACGTATCTTTCGTTTTGTTTTCAAAACTCTTGCTTTTATTCCTTTTCTTTGATTTTTAGTTTTGCAATTTCTCGTGCGTTTAGGTGTTTTGCCACGTCTCTTGCGTTTAAGAGCTGGTTTTATATGCAAGGTTGTAAACGGGTTCGGTCTTTTTATACCTGCTCCACTCATACCGTCAAACATTTTATTTATACCTTTCTGAGCTAAATCTTGAATAGCAACTCTACCGTGTTCTTTTAAATTATCTTTAACTGATTTGTAGTTGATGTTTTTATCTTGTATTATAGCTTGCCCTGTTTTTACAGCTTGTTGTGCTAATGTTTTTAATCCCGATGTAGCTAGAGGTTTTAAGTGTCGAAATAATGCACTGAAAAAGCTACCGATACCTCTTTCACGTTGATAAATAAGTGGACCACGATATAATTCTCCAATATCTGACAGACCACTGCCGCTTTGTATTAAATAATAACGCGTATAATAGGAATTCATCTCGTAGTTCTATTTATACTATGCAAAAACAAGTTGTTGTGTGAATATTTATAGTTTTTATTGTCTCTTAAAATGCAGCATTACATATGTAGGAATATAACTTGTTTTAAAGTCAACTAATTCCCCATGGTGATCAGTTATTTTTATAGAAATACTTTCGGTAAAAGTTTTTTCAATAGGACAGTATTCTATATGTTCAAATCTTAATATAGCGCCACACTCTTGAATCGGTATTATTCGTAGATATCTTACTAGTTTGTCGCCTATACCTCTAGATTGAATAATATCAGTGTATATATGTATTATATTTTTCTCAGAGCAATATTTTATAGTTTCTTGTGTACTTCTTGGCAATCGCTCTGTCAATTCTTTAATTGTTGTATCGAGAGAATTAATTTTTTCCATTATTGACCTGTGCTCTTGTTGTAATCCCGCTGTGTCAAATGACTCTTTTCTTTCTGCCAACAATGCATCAGGATTACGCTTGTTTTCAGGTGTTTGGAGAAATACATCTGTGATGAAGTTTGAAAGATTATATATGTTTGTATTAATTGGTACCGGTGTGGATAAATAGTCGCTTGAGCTTTGTTTCTCATATGGGACCTGCAAAATTTCACTGTTTTTAGTTATTTTCCGTTGCTCAGGCGCCTTTGCTTTGAGTGAATCTTTCTTCAGCCTATTCAATATTTCGAAAATTGTATTTTTAATTTCAATAATTCGTTTATGTTTTTCTTCCTCGTTAAGCTTTTTATCGTCAAAGTGTACATTGGCTAAAAGCAATGTCATGAGATCTTTAACATTCAAGTGTTTTTTTATTTTTATAGTAACGCCCAATTCCTCTAAACGGAGTTCGAACACACCATGCTCCTTTTCACCAGCTTTTTTCTCTTTATTTTCACCTGTTTTTATGCTAGCCGGCGGATGTGTGTAGTTGTCTATTGTATTTTCCTTGATATATGTGCAGAATGTATTCGTCTGGCTCATGCTTATACTCTATTTCAGGGATAACTTCATTAAAGTGGTCATCTTCTAACCGCTTCCACATTTTCGTTTTAACATCATTCAAGTACATGGTATACCATGAAGGTGTAACCGCATTATAAAATGTTAGTAAAAATGCAGAAAGATTTATTTGCCCAGCTCTGTAGCTAGTTTGTTCAAGATTTTCTGGCGTCCATTCAAGTTTTACATTTTCATTTATTTTGATGCTAAGTATTTTAAAATCCTTTTGATGCTGCTTTCTAGCTCCCTTTAACTGGTCGTCTGCGCGCCTCACTCTTTTAGGCGCATTTCCTTCATTCCTGGAGATTGCACGTTTTGTTATTTCAAAATTTGGTAGTGAAATTTCAGTTATTCCGAGACGCCAGTTTCCATTAAATTTGCATGGTTTAGCAAGTGCATTTGTAAAAGCCGATAGCGTATTTTCCGGGTAAAATTGCATAGAGTTATTACTCAAAAGACAAACATAGAAATCATTTTCTTTTATATCCACTGGCATTTTTTTTAAAGTCTTTCCCAAGGAATGTCCGAAGTACTTTTTGGTTTATCGTTTGGGTTCTTCAAACGTTCACTCCGTCTAACACCGAGCTTGCGCACAGGAAATGAAAGCGTATATTGACCAGATTCTAGTTCAGAGGGTTTTAATATAGACTGTTTCTGGACTGGTTTTGTTTGTTTTCCACTTTGTTCTAATTCTTCTATAACATCGTTAGCTTCATCGACAGTCATATTCGTTGGTACAGTATATTGTGTTATACCATCTTCACCCGTAATTATTTTATAATCCTTTTCACGTGCGTTAGGTGCAGATGCTGTTCTTAGTATTTTTGGTGGCGGTTTTAGCGTTTTTGCTATACCACTAGCTGATAATCGTCTTTTTGCCGCTGGTGATAAAGATCTTCTCTGTGGGGTTTTACTACCTGCTTCTTCAAAGACTTCTTCTTCTTCGTCTAGAAAATCCATTGATGCCGGTGAAGTCTGTGTTAACACATCATTTTTAAAAATAAATTTCGTTTGTGTGGCACTATCTCTTAAACTTTTTTGCTCATTGAATAAATTTGTTTCTTTATCAAGGGTTCGTCTAGATTTCCGATTGTGATTTAAAAATGAAATTAGTTGATTTCGATAGCTATACCATTTTTCTGAATCATTCATGTATTTATTCTGTAGTATTTTATTCATTGCTCTATCAAAAATGGACTGATTTGCAGTCATTTCAATTTCATCTTTAAGCTTGTTGTAAACCTCTGGGGACAGAAGTAGCATCTTGTTAAGTCCATTATTTCTATGCATATTTTTCAATTAACGAGCCGATAACTCCCGATAATACACTTCCTAATAAAACTGGTAAAAAATCTCCTCGCTGCCCTAGTATTTTACGTTGTTTAGCAACGGATCTCTTTGCGCAAATCAATTTACGCATGTCCTTTTTATACTTACACAGTGAGTTGTAGATATTTCCATGTGGCATATGGTTACCTTTTAAGGTGTTGAGAGTAATTTCACAAAGAGTTTTTATAACCTCTGGGTCAGCATTTTTTATGATGGACTTTCTTAGATTTGGTTTAGCCCTTTTAAGAACATATAGCATATGCTTGTTGTCCCTTAATCGTTTCATTCGTGATGCCATTCTTACCATTTAAAGAATTTTGTGGACAAAAACAGGTTACAAAGTGTTTATTAAATATATCCGTGCGAAATCTTAAGACGTCGTTAATGTCCTGAGGTAAATCAATTAACAAATACCCGTAAGGCTTTTGAGTTATCTCTTTATATATTCTCACAAGTTCTAAACTATTTTCTGGGTAAATTTGTCGGGCCAGATGGGTAAATTGGCTTTTATCTCGGGGGTTTTTAAATACAACAAGATATTTAGAATTGAGCGATATGTCACGACTGAATTTTCCTTGGTGAAATACGTTTTGTGTCACAAGAATTACTGAGAAATTACGATGATGAGACCCCTTAGTGAAGAGTTCACAAACTTGTTTACTAAACGCATTTAACATCATGTCATCTATAACAATCAACGTTGGTTCGTTTACATGATTTACAAACTCCTCTGGTATAGCATTTAAATATTCAATGTTTTGTAGTTTGATATCCGTTGGCAGTGCACGGTGTTCTGCATTACACCATATATTTTTTTTAATTTGCGGCTGTATAAATACCTGATTAGTATTAAGAAGATTTTTTATAAATGTTGTTTTCCCACATCCTGAAGGTCCCGCGAGCATCATTGTAAATGGCTGATTAAACTTGATCATTCTTGCTTTGTACAGTGGCTCACAGTGAAAATCGTCCACCTTACGAGTAAGAAGAATTAAGTAGTTTTTTTCATCTAGCTCTCAACAAATCCAAATAAGAATTTACATAACTAAGTTTTTCATTTATTTTCTTCAAAATAATAACGAAAAATTATGAAATTAATCAATAACAAAAACGGGAAAAATTCAAATTTCCGGAAAGGTCATATTTCTATCTCACAATGAAAATCGTCCATAACACTCAATACTAAGAAATGTCGTCCATAACACTCAATACTAAGAAAGTTGGTCCTCCTTATGCTGTAATTACTGCTAGAAGCCTGTTCGGCATTGAATTTACTAATTTTTAGTATACTTAGGATTAATTCTAGCCCATTCCTGCTTGAGTACATTTTCAAGGTCTTTCTGCGAGGTAATATTGTCTTACGAATGCTCCTGTCAGGTGTATCCCATAAATTCTATTAACATTCAAGTTAGGGGATTGGGGAGGAACGGGGAAAACTGTTTTACAATTGTAATATCAGCCAATAGCGTTCAACGTCTGAGGTTTGCTTAGGGCCATTATACTGATAGAATGCAAACCCAACAGTAATACTTAGAAGTTGCGCACTCTGCTGCACATTTCTTTTTAGAATATCAAGCTAAACCATTGCATCCACTGTTCCTCGGATGAACTCAAGGTTGCCAGTGCCATTTGCCGCCATACACCTCCATACGGTACCAAACAACCGAGTATTGCAATTCGTTCTTTAGTAGTCTCTCATTATAAGGCGGGCAAAAGTCAAAGAGAAATGGCAGATTGTTGGGAAATACTTTTCTGGTACTGTTTTTTGGCTTGCTTGCTATTCTACCACTTTCTTCACACCTTTTAATAATATATTGGACAGTTGTTCGACTTTTTCCAATAATCTCTACCATTTCTCTGTGACTTTTGCCCGCCTTATAATGAGAGACTACTAAAGAACGAATTGCAATACTCGGTTGTTTGGTACCGTATGGAGGTGTATGGCGGCAAATGGCACTGGCAACCTTGAGTTCATCCGAGGAACAGTGGATGCAATGGTTTAGCTTGATATTCTAAAAAGAAATGTGCAGCAGAGTGCGCAACTTCTAAGTATTACTGCTGGGTTTGCATTCTATCAGTATAATGGCCCTAAGCAAACCTCAGACGTTGAACGCTATTGGCTGATATTACAATTGTAAAACAGTTTTCCCCGTTCCTCCCCAATCCCCTAACTTGAATGTTAATAAAATTTATGGGATACACCTGACAGGAGCATTCGTAAGACAATATTACCTCGCAGAAAGACCTTGAAAATGTACTCAAGCAGGAATGGGCTAGAATTAATCCTAAGTATACTAAAAATTAGTAAATTCAATGCCGAACAGGCTTCTAGCAGTAATTACAGCATAAGGAGGACCAACTTTCTTAGTATTGAGTGTTATGGACGACATTTCTTAGTATTGAGTGTTATGGACGATTTTCATTGTGAGATAGAAATATGACCTTTCCGGAAATTTGAATTTTTCCCGTTTTTGTTATTGATTAATTTCATAATTTTTCGTTATTATTTTGAAGAAAATAAATGAAAAACTTAGTTATGTAAATTCTTATTTGGATTTGTTGAGAGCTAGATGAAAAAAACTACTTAATTCCTCTTACTCGTAAGGTGGACGATTTTCACTGTGAGCCACTGTATATAAACCGGTTATTCAACCTCAGGTATTTATACATTCCGTACAATGAGCAGAAGACAGATAATCAACGAACTGCATAAACCAGTTAGAAAAAATTTTAAACGCCGACATATCACTACCAAAGGTATAGATGATTTGTGGCAGGCAGACCTGGTCGAAATGGGTTCTTACTCGTCAGAAAACCAAGGTTTTCGTTTTCTACTTACTGTGATTGATACATTTTCAAAGTATGCATGGGCTTTACCACTTAAAAGTAAAAAGGCCCCAGAAGTTGTTAAAGCAATGCAGTCTATTTTTAATACAGGACGCATACCACAAAATTTACAAACTGACGATGGAAAGGAATTTTTTAATAAACCATTTCAGCAACTGATGAAAAATTATGAAATAAACCATTATTCCAGCTACAGTAATTTAAAAGCCTCAATAGTAGAGAGATTTAACAGAACATTGAAAAATATGATGTGGAAAGAATTCAGCATGAATGGCAATTATCACTGGATTAGTATGTTGGCCAAGTTAATAGACGACTACAATACAACAAAACATCGTACGATTAAGATGAGACCTGCAGATGTTGGACCACACAACGAAAAACGTTTATTATTATCTGTGTATAAGTACCCCAAAATAAAGTCAAAACCTAAATATAAAGCAGGTGATTTTGTTTCTTATAAGTAGACATAAACATGTTTTCGAAAAAGGTTATACACCTAATTGGTCCGCTGAGATATTTAAAATAAAAGAAGTTAAACCTGTTTACCCAACAACATATATTCTCGAAGATTACCAAGGAAATATAATTCAAGGCAGATTTTATGAACAAGAAATAGCTCCAGTGAAAAACCCCGATGTCTATCTAGTAGAAAAAATTTTAAAACGGGGTTTTTGTTAAATGGCTTGGTTTTCCACCCAGTCACAACAGCTGGGTATATATAAAAGAAGTTGTATAAATCCTCAAATATTCATTCAAGATGTTAAACCTGAAAGTAGAATACGATCGTTTTAAAACATTTGATAATCTTGCTATTGATTTAGACACAGCAAATCAGTTAGCAAAAGACGGATTTTTTACACAAATTTCAAAGACCATGTTAAATGTTACTTTTGTACTTTGGAAATGGATGCAACCAGCGGTCCATCAGATATATATCGGGATCATAGACGTCGTTCACCAAGGTGTGCACGTGTTAAATCAATTGGGGAAGACGTATGTGGTAAATATCTACTAATGACAGAACTACCACCACCTGCACCTCCATCAACACCGCTCATGACCAAACAGTCTGAATCAAAAGCCTTAATTTACACTTTCAACACTTTGAAGTTTTTAGCAGGGTCTTTACTCGTTCTAGGCGTGTGTTGTGAAGTCTCATATTTTTACGGAAAACTATGAAAAAATAAGTCAGGTTTAACGACGCACCTACCATCAAATATTTGTACATCTGGAAGTTTGCATATCACAAACCACGAAAGGGGCCTTGGGAAACATTAGCAGTGAATACATTTAGATTTAAAAATAGAATCTTACAATTTAGTGTAATAATTAATCCAATTTTAGAAAATAAAATAAAAATAATGTTTAAGAACAGAATTTCACAACTGAGTGTAATAATAAATCCGGTTTTAAAAAATAAAATAAAAATGTTCAGCAAGTAACATATTGTTTTATTATAACCACTCCCTAGTCATTTTTCAGGTTTCACTTTGGGTTCCTATAGAAATCCAAGCTTGCTTGCCTGCAGAGTACAAGATCCCCCATAGCAACAGTCCTTTAGTATGCGGCGGCAATGGAGCCGGATGCAGAAGCGGACGGCCAAGTGACCGCCTGCAAGGTCATTAGCCTGAGTGTCATAACTGGTTCAACTCTCACAAGGCTGCGGTGGGGCAGGAACAGGGAGCACCAGCCGCAAAGGTCAACAGCCTTCCCAGAGCTCTGCCGAGTTCCGCCAGGGTCCCAGCCGCAGCCCCGCCGAGGCCGACGACCCCGCTGAGCCCCCAAGCCACCGACCGACCCAGACCGACTCGTTCAGTCTCTAGGTCAACCACCTTGACCTGCATCCCAAGGCCAATTACAGGTGATTGATTGATTGATGACAGGTGATTGACCTTGAGACTGAACTACATACGAGATTTATGGGTTTGATCTAGATTCTAAGGACGAGCCCACCGGCTAGGCCCCCGTACGTGATTTATGGGTTTGACCTAGATTCCAAGGACGGGCCCACCGGCTAAGCCTCGACTGCAAGGTCATTGGCCAAGGTGACACGTCCAGTAATCCCAATAGTCATAAATCACACCTAATTAGTCGTAAAAACAATAAATGTCATTGTAATTGGTCGTAAAAATTAATGGACCGGTTTGAACCACATTCCAAGGGGCGGGGCCCCTGACCTACATTCACAAAACCGGTTTTGGTTCCCAGGCTAAACCGACCCCATACCTACTATTCTCGTTTTCGCGTCGCAAGGTGTGGCCAATCCAATTCCATTTCCTTCGCCTGATTTGGTTGTCCTTCCTTTCTTGGCCGGCACGGCGCCATAGTTCTTCATTTGAAATTCTATCTTGCCAGCGGATTTTTAGGATACGACGTAGGCATCTGTCGATGAAAACTTGTAGACGCCCTGTGATGAATTGGGTGACTTTCCATGTTTCGCAACCGTACAAAAGAACTGCTTTAACGTTGGAGTTGAACAGCCGGATATAAGCATAATTAGTGTATTTTTGTTTGATTTAATAAAATATTTCATTTATTTACGTTGAACTTTTTTCTTAAATTTTTTCGTCCTCCTTTTCATTGTAAATAAATTGTTCACCTTAATATTACCCTTGTTCAAAAGTCAAAAATTCGTAATTATTTCAAAATTTTGAATTTAAGAAAGACAAATACATTGCATACAAATTTCAAAGGATTTAAGAACATATTTTCAATTATTTAAGAAAACACCATCCATCCATTCATCCATTTAGTTAATATGCCGCCGTATTTTCCAAAAAAAATTTAGTAATTTTTCAATTTTGACAAGAATTTTTTTTCTGTGTAGGGAATATTTGTGTTGAAATTATTATGGCTTAAGCCTCGGCCACGATACGAGCGGCGAGCGGCGAAAAGTGAGCGGCGAGCGGCACCAGAAAAATTTAATGTCTCGAATTAGCGGCGAGCGGCAGTAGAGCCGCACTTTAGTATTGCCGCTCTACCTCTCAACGCTCACCGCGCGTATCGTGACCGGATTCGAGCGTTTTCCATATAAAACAATACAAAATAAAACTCAGAATCGCCGCTCTGCCGCTCACCGCTAGCCGCACGCCGCTCGACGCTCGTATCGTGGCCGAGGCTTTACAATTTAAATAGCATCGTATTTGTTTTAAATATTTGAAATAACAATTTCATATAAAATATTTTTATAGGACCAACATGAATATAGCACCATTTTTATAGCACCTACATTATAGCAACGAATGAAAATTAGTTGTGATAACTAAAATGTTTTAATTTTTAGATGCCGCTATATGCTTACAGTCAAAACAATAGATTGACGTTTATGCATTATTGTGCTACGAAATAGAGATATATGAGTGGATAATTCCATAACTCAAATTTTTAGATGAAAAGTAATTTAAGTCATTAATCGGTTGTAACTTCCTGGCATTCTGTCCTTCTACAGACAGAATTCTATGAAATCCGAATGCTCCATCTAAATTTTTGCAAGTTATTGTAGTTAAGAAATTTACTGTAGGTGTGCAATTTACATTTAATAGTAAGAGTCCTTTTACGTACTTTTAAACTCTTATGCACTCCTTGCTTTATTATACCTTTTTGGAAATAATTTTAAATAAAAACTTTGAAATATAAATTAAGTACCTACAAATTCGAATGCCGATATCGGGAAATGAACCTGCGACTTTTTCGGAATCAACGTCGAATATCATACACTCAACCAACTCGTCCATTCTAGGATTCTTGGTTTGTTATTGTTTTAGAATCGTTGCAAATCACAACAACAATTGCATTAAGCCAAGCGTTGCAACCTTGAAAAATTACTCTCAACGCGCGCAAAGATGTTTCACATCAAAAATGTTGCAAGTGTGAATCATTCAATTGTGGAGTTTTCATGCAGGCGTCCATGTCTTAATTTACCCACAATTTCAAGTTTTCCCAATGTCACGTCTTTTCCTTTTTGTATGATTTAAAATAAAATTAAATAAATATAATTTGTTAAATACTATGAGAGAAGATTTTGTTTAAAATTTAAGGTGACTCTAGAAGCAGTTAAAATTAAAGATGATTTCTGTTAAAAACAAATACAGTGTCTTGTCTCTATTGTCTTCAACACTTGAGAAAGAAAAGAAAATTGTGTTTAGTTCCCTCTACCCCAATAAGTTGTCAAATTTTTAACGAATAGGAGCGGCGATCTTTTCAATTCGCTCAATAAAATCAAATTTCTAGGTAGTTCTTAATACAATCGAATAATCAATGCCCAATAAAATATAACTAGGAAAGATGCTGAATTTAAAAATCCGCTCTCGCTAGAGAAATTCAATATTTGCATGCGCCAGCTCAATGATATTCCACAGAGATATACGAACATCTACAGTAAGCAGCCCAGCATAACTCCAATAAAATTTTATTGCTTATCTCAACTAGAAATGCGGTTGTTTTCCCGAGGACAAGCCAACAACACGTTCTGGGACCAAAACATCTCGAAACCGCATCCAATTTAGATGAGAAGATAATTTCGTGATATTTCGGTAAGGAATTCCTGTAGTCACGGTGCTTTTGTACGCTTGCAACAAATTTTTATTCCTTTTACGACTGAACCACGTGTCATTTCGCCTATATATGCGCATATTAAAGGACTTCTTACAGTTGGTGCACAGCACATGTACGTATACATACCCCTTCAGCTCCGGCAGTTAGTCCCAATGCGGCAATATTGGGGATCGGCGGAGGGAAATAAGGGCCACAAACACGGCAACTGAATGTCTGGATGTGTCCTTATTGAATTTCTCATTAGATGGCACTGCATGGATATATGCATTTTAGCTTCGGATCCTGCAAGGAAGCGGGTGCATGTCTTTATTACCTTACTTTGTGATAATATGGAAGTTCAGTCATGACATTTTGACAGATAAGCTTTGCTCTTTGGGCAGTTCAAAATAAGGTACTAGGAGGAGATATGATAGTGGGTAGTACTTCGGTCCCAAAAGGAGTCTGTAGTCAGCTGTATGTGTTGCCTAAAACACTAATTGACCCTTGTGTATTTGAAATGCTATAAAAAACTTTTACAGGATGAACCCAAAAAGGAAGAAAGTTTTCAATATACTATGATGACATCCTTCGGTTTTTAATAATTTAGTGTCCTACAGTGGTGGAAAAATAATAGACAGTTCTGAACTTAACCCCAAAAACCCAAAACCGTGAAGTATGCTGGAGGATGCATCATGCTTTGGGGTTGCTTTTCTGAAAACGGGGTTGGACCCATATTTTGGATTAAGGACAAGATTGAGCATCCTTTAAAACAAAAAATAAGGAAGAGTTGTGGGCAATGTAATTTTGTTTCTGTTTTATTTTTCAGGGCGAGTTGGGAATATTTTCCAAATTTCCTTTTTTCCAAAAATGTCGGTCCATTAAAGGTATTTTACTTAATTGGTCCTTTAATCCCTCATGGGACATAGGGCGGAAACAGTTATACCGTTGTCCAACTGCTGGGCTCCTGAGAAGATTTGTGACTTGGAGCTTGAGTGCAGTGAGCGGGGCTAGTTGCACTCCATATTTCTGGGACCAGATTATACGGATGCAACGCGGATCGTAAGAAGGAAAAAAGACATTGTCTTTGACGGGTTTATCACACCTGAACATTTTTATCATTTTTTTTAACTATTTTATAAATGATGTTTTTTTCATGGTTTTATTATTAGTGTCCACAATTTCTTACATTACGTTTGCAAGATTATGTTATAATGTTCCATCGTGTTCTCACTTAATTCTATTTAAAATACTATTACTATTGTCAGAACTTACCTTCTACTTGTGTTGATTTCTACATTTTTTATTAAATGCTACGCTTTCCTTTGATTACATACTGACACACACGTTATTATATATGTGAATGTACCACCAGATACCATCAGTTATCCCTGATGTTTACGGGCTCCAAACCTCGATTCTTGTTTGAAGTTTGTTAGTAAGTTTCGGCATTTGGGAACTTGACCCTGGTACCAGGGTGGGTTACGTTGACTTTTCAATCTAGATTTTTGGGGGCCGCAATTATCTCGGCTCTAACCGCTGGTAGTACGGTTCGCTACACAACCCGCTAGAGTTACAAGCAAGTCCGAGGGGCTTATCGTGGTAAACGTGCGTTTAACGAAACGCACCGTCTGCGTTTCACTACACCTAAAATACGAATGTAGTCATGTTCGAAAAGTTTTGAAATCAGCTGACATTTGTCAAGATTTTTATTTGAGTATTAAATTCAAACTTTTATGTGTTTTTAATAAATTGTATTGTGTTTAAAAATTAAAATAATAAATTATGGATACCGTGGCTCTATATATGTTAGAAAACCAAGCAGAAGTAGGGATGGACGATATGCATCGATGTATCGGAAACATTCGATGTATAGACACGATGCATCGAACTGAACCGATGTTTTATTAATGCTTCGATATATTCAATGCATCGATGTTTTTTATCCGATGCATCGAATGGGAATATGCTTTGATTTCGTTCAGTATTCATGTACGCGAGTCGAAAATTAAACTCAATCTCAACTCAATTTTTCAAGGTAACTGCTAGAGTATCACGCTCACGTATAAATCTGGATACAGAATTGAGCGGTCATAAGAGCGCATCAGCACCGGGAAATGCCAAATGATACAAAATGGTAGAGCGTGCACTCTGTTCAGCATAATCAGGTTGTGTGTAATCTAATTAATTTTGACGTTTATGCCAGGTTTATATTTGTAAGTACTTTCACGAACGTCGCTTTCATGTGTCTCTACTTGCAACGAAATACAGTGTTTACATGGCGTAAGTGAAGACGAAAGTTCTACTTTCGTGTCAAAAACGCCTTACTTTCTCGTAAGTTCTTGCAAATGTAAACCTTACATTATCAGCGCTGATGTACTTTCATGGCCGCTCAATTCTGTTTGCAGCTTAAGTTGGAAGGTGCGCGGGAACTGTACTGCAAGTACCCTCACGGATTTCTTGTCACGGTCACTGTCGTAAACATGCGCGAGCATGTTCGTATAACGTGAGCTTGTTTAACTGTATGACCTATGACTGCATAAACTTTCATATTTGCGTATTTTTAAGACATAAAACTTGTGGGTAGAAGACATCGATGTATTTTGCGATGCATCGTCGTAACATCGATGCCACAGAACGATGCATTGCATCGAAAAAAACATCGATGTTTTTTCTTAATGTCCACCCCTAAGCAGAAGAGGACGAAAGAGCTGTCAGGCAAAATTTGAGAAGTGGGGGAGACCGGGGCAAACGTAATATCTAAGAAGAAAAACATCATTTAAAGTAAATCAAACTGTTTAATAGAGCAACTTTTACTCAAATAACTTAATTTATAAATCAAATTTATATAATATAATTATTGAAAAGGATTAACCACTTCGTTTAATGGCAATTAAGAATAACATTAAGGAACTTAATTTTCCCATTTTTCCCCATAGGCGGGGGATAATGGGAAATGTCACTTAGTAAAAAGAGCACATACTTTAGTTCGACCATTTTGACTGGAAACCACGGTATACAGAAACAAGGTAATGTAAAAGAGACTGAGAGCTTCGAATATCGTAGAAAAAGATCTCCGAGTGACGTCAGCACTAATGCAGAAACAACAACAACTTCGATTTTACATGAGAAGAGGTCGCCGAGTGACGTCAGCACTAAAATACCGTCTTACGGTATACAGTCTTTTACATTACCTTGTTTCTGTATACCGTGATTGGAAACAAAAAGAAAAAGGTTAGAAACGAGCACCTACAAAATGTTTACCACATATCGTAAAGAAGGGGCAAGATGGGACAGTACCCCGTTATGCCCCGACCGTTTTGCCCAAACAAATATTTTCTGTCAAAAAATCAAGCATTCCTAACCTAAAACAGTGAAGTTTAAAAATAGTGTCTAATATAAAAATTCGATGCTGCTGCTACGGTTTTTGGTTGAAAATAATGTAAGAATTTGCGATATTCATACCTAATATTACATTGATATTTGTGACAAAACTTCGTAAATTTCTTAAGAAATTTAGTTTTTCGCATAGGACAGCCAAAACAAGCAACGACACCTCGTAGTCCACTGATGGGCGTAAGGTAGGGTGACCATTTTTATCGTAACCTAATGCGGGGCAGATACTATGTATACATGGCAAGTTCAATAGTCGAATTGAGGTTGAGCTGATCCTTCGATTCGCCTATAATTGCACTTCGTTATAATCATTGCTTTTACTGTGTCTACATGCAGCTGTGATTTTTCCAATGTCGAAAAACTATTAATAATAGAAAAAACACGCTCTTTAGCAGCGTTTATTCCAGGTAAACAAAGCGCAAATTCCCCGATTATTTGTAATTCCTGGAAGGGAACGTGATTTTCAGATAAATGATTAAAAATTTCATCCCATTTCAAATCAGTTAATAGCCCGGCTTACCCGCCGAACTGCGCAAGTTCGAGCAAACTAGTGAAGTGAACTTTAAAACAACCTCAGTTCGCATACAATTTCTACATATTGAACTAAGGATAAAACAGACCTCAGTTCACCCAACTGGACTGGAATTGAAGTTAAATATAAAAGCTAGCTCAAAAGAGAGTAATCAACTGGAATAATGGAATTCTATTCCAGTGATCTTTTGCATTTCTAACTTCTTGCGAAAAAGCAACAACAATTTCAAACACGAACTAAACAGGAACTGAACTTTAGCCGGTGAAGCCATTTATGTGGATTGAGCTGAACATTACTGAACGGAGGTCGGTGAAGCCGTGGCATTTCATGGATTCATGGATAAAATATAACCGAATATTATAATATTCACATGATATAATGAATTATGTAATTCGGGAGATTTTCCGGGACATGTATAAATACGGGACACAGCGCTTTAATCCGGAACTGTCCCGGAAAATTCGGGACGAATGGTCACCCTAGCGTAAGGTGACTGAAGCTCATTCGAATGGCATTCTTGCAGCTCATTAGCGTGTACTAGCAGCGAGCAATAATAATAAAAGTGATGAGCTAGAACAAATTTTTAAAAATGTTTCAACGCCATTGAGATCAGCTGATAAAAATTGCAATGGGAGTGAAAAAGTCAAAATATCAAAGAAGTAATATCTATGATAAAAGGAGGCAGAATTACTTCCATACTAAACGCAATGTATGTGAAAGAAAGATAAAAAATGAAGGGGAAGTGACTTCCTCGCCTTGCAAGATTCCCGCCTTTTTTAACGGACAATACAAGTGTAAATCCATTCCTAATATTGTGTACCAACACGAAATTTTACGCATACATACAATCCGTGCAAACCCAATTTACACGTGCTCTGTTCCATTGTTGCTTCCATTTGAATGTAAACATTCGAATAGGGGACACAAGGAACATCTTCTGTTTCTTTCATATTCTTGTGTTTTTTGCATAAAATGTATATCCATCGCGCGTTTGTTAATATTTTTTTGGACTTTTTGCTTAATGTTATTGCTATTCTCTTCTTTTATATCTTTAACTCTTTTACTTGTCCTTGAGCTCTGCCTTATCACTCTTGTTATTATTGCTCGCTGGTACTAGTCACGCACACTAGCACATTTCCCGTCTTTTCCCGGTCTCCCCTACTGCAAGAGATATTTTATGAAATCGATGAAAGAGTGTAAAATATGGCCCTTTTCATAATTGCATGATTGCGCAAATCGATCATGTGCATGTTATTCAAAAAAACAAACTTGCAAGAATCATTTGTTCAAAATTGCAACATGCTTGGCAAGTCTGCGCAAATCTTGCAATTATTTTTGTATGCTGCATGCCTATCTGATTAAAGAAAAAGAAGAATTAATGTGTGAAAATTGAAATGCCGCTTGCAGGGATTCTCAGTTTTTTTGTTTTTATTAGGCAACGTTTCTAGGTTGCGCAACTGATTTACTTATCAGTTCCTCTTTTTCAAACAAGTTTTCAATCAGGCAAGCAACTATGCAATTATGAAAAAGCCCTATATCTACAAGAAGAATTATAGTAGAAAGGAATATTGGCTTTTGAAAAATCGCATCCGATGTTTGCATGAAATGCGTGCTCTTCATTATGATCTATCACAGATTGTGCAGATAATAATGTATGCTCTAGGGTGTGTTTCTAGTTTCACCACAATCAGTAATCAGAAATCAGTGATGGAAATTACCCTAATCATTGATGGAACTCTGCACTATATTTGCCTTCATTATGCCATCTCAACAGAAGAAAGTTATTCATCATTAAAAGAAAAATCAAATGATGAACCTAGCAATTCTTATTATTACGAAGAAGCTGTGGCAATAAGAAGACGTATTGCTCATTCTTTTCGGTTATTTGTGTTGGCCTTTTAATAACAAAATACATGCCTTTATGGCAAAATTAAAATAAATCGACTAAAAATCGACTGCCGACCACAAAATTGTACGTTTCACAAACACACGGGGAACTGCCGCCGGAGTTTTGCACGATACCGAAAAACAAATTTGAAATTTGGGTTTGACGTTGTCCCATTCTGCGTTTACCACGATACCAAAATTGAACGTCTGACGTTTCGTTCGCGTTTACGTTTTGGGCGATAAGCCTCCGAGTTTGTAAACTAGTTCCTAGGCTAAACTTTATGTTTTTCTTCTGAATAAAAATTTAATTTATGCTGCTATTGTACGAACTATTGCGTTTCTCTAGGATAAAAGTTTTTGCTATGTTGAAGTGGTAAGGCGTTCTGCTGGCGAGGCCGCGGACGATGCATCTCGTCCCGGAATTTAGTTTTCAGGTATCCTCCTCGGCCATGTAAAAACTCCGCGTCGGCCCTGATAGGACGCTCACAGGTAAGTGGTGATGCACGTAGATAGGTGGTACCTCGGAGGGCCTCAACACTCCACCTAGCTAGCCCAACTCTTGAGGCCCAGGGTACCGCCTTGATGGTCAGGTGGATTTTTTCTTTGGGATTTTTTTTTGTCCAAATTTTTTTGTTGTTTTTGAAAGTGGATCTGAGGTTGGCTTCTACGGGCAACCAACCCAAGGTTCACCTTACAGTTAACATCTGTTGATTTGGCTTACTCGAGCGCAAACCCAGTGTTTTCATTTCTCTTGATGTCTCATTGGAATGACTCATTGTGTTCAGGATGAGAGCTGTTATACAAAAACAGCTAAGACCAAAACAAAAGGTTCCCGGACCGTACGGTGCCTCATAACAAATTTTTGAAATTTGCACTTGAATTCGTCTTCTTTCCGTGATAATAGAAGTAGCGGGCGAAATTTGCGTGCGAAATTTATTGTAATTTAAGTAAATTTAAATTAAGAAATTGATGTGAAAAGTTGACATTATTAAACTTGTTTTTATTGAATTTACAAACGTGATTTATAATGTGTTAAATAAATTGTAATGAAACTAATTGTGCGCAAATGATTCTTTCCCTTTTAAAGGTTAATATGTGAGGCGGAAAGTAAAAAGGGACCTCAAGTCGGCAATGTAAATTTTTCAGTACAGTCAATATTAGTCTGTTGGGTAAAAAATATCGATTATCGTATTTTTGCAATTCTTCATTCTTTGTTTCGTCCTGTACACGTTACAATCGATTACAAAACAGTTTCGATTCGATAAAATACCGAAAATAATAGCTATAGCAACCCATGTCTTTTGTTAGAAAAGGGACCTGAAGTCGCTTATGGAGAAATAACATCGCCGACAAGAGGTCCCTTTTCTCACTCGCACAGGCTACCTTGCATTACTTTAAAAACTAAATTCTCCTGAATCCTAGCGGTGACTGAGGGAACCACAAGAGGTTTCGTGTATAGAAGAACGTTTTCCAGTCATAAATATCCCTGCCCGACTTCAGGTACCTTTTCCTATCCTGTATTGGAGTTTAAACCCTGTTTCTATCAGTAAAATTTTGCCTACAGTCGCACTAGTGCTACTCACTGTAAATTTTATAAATTTACTGTAATAAACTGTTAATTTTACTAATAAGTAACTCCACAAAACTTTTGTTCATCTGTGTAGTTTAAACATCTTTTAGACGAGTATTATTGTAGCGTAGGTTGGCACTCTTGCAAGCTGCTACTTGTCAAGCAGACGCCTCTATGTCTGCAACACTGTGTGAGCCTGTTATTAGTACCACGACTACGTTATGTGAGTTTAGTTGCTGAAGCTGTGCTGCTTGTTTTACTATGAGTGAAGAAAAAGTTGTGAACATTTTAAATAATTTAGGCTTAGACACTGCGATAAGTGATGAAGACTACAGTGTGTATGCAGATTATTTTACTGAAAGAGTTTTAAGTAGTGGTGAATCGAGTGACAGTCAACACGAACAGCTCCAAGAGACAGAAGGTAATGAAAGCATCGTAGACTTTCGTCTAAAATTTGACGAACTTTCAGTAAGTACTGAAAATCTTATTGACATCGATGACGTAATTATCCAAATTGAACTTGATGGCAATGATCAGCAGATAGTTGATGATGATGATGAGGGAGAGCACGTTGTTGTAGTAAATGACATTGAAGCTAAACATAATCCTGATACTGACCACAACCTAGTGACTAAGGAAACGCAAGGATTATCTCTTCAAGAATATTCGAGACTTCTGCAAGGAAGAGTGGAAGGATGTATTATGTCCTCAACCAGAGCCTTTGGAGGAAGCTGAGCCCGAACAGGTTGAAGCAGATGGTAACTCGGACCCACACGATCCTCAGCCCCTTCCGGGACCCTCCAGGAAGAAGAGGAAGCGCTCAATTTAAAATAAATCGAACTATTTAAGAACTTTTTTTGGTATTATTTCGAAGAACAGATTATTACCTTCTTTCAGACGTAAAAATAATTGTTTAAATATTGAAAATAAAGATTCTGTGTAAATTTAAAATTTCAAATGCGTTTTTCTGAAAATGCCCCTTTTTATTCTAAAAACTTCAAAAACCCGTATCTTGGAAAGAAAAATAATAGAGACATGGTTTTTTTACTAAATGATTCAGAAATTTCTGCTTTATTCACTGATGTCAATAACTCAAAACCGGAAATTGCCGACATGAGGTCCCTTTTTACTTTCCGCCTCATATATAGTTTTGAAAATTTTTTCTGGTCCTTCGAGCCGGATACGGCAAATAACGGTGTGAAAAGGGAAATAAAACGCGAAACTAGTTTTAGAAATTAGTTGGTGAAAACTGTGACTGACTGTGAACTCCGCACGTGATTAAGATTTCGCCCGAAAATCAACAATAGGAATAACGGCAAATCACCAATAATAGGATATACCAGTTATCAAAGAACTGTATCAGGTGAGTACAATACTCCCACTTTCTACTTATTCAAAATTAAATATCAGTGAACTATATTAAGCCTATAGAAAGCTTATAAATTTAAAATTTAATATCAATACGTGGACATAAAGAAACGGTAAATTCTTGCACATAAATGCACACATTTTAAGAAACATTAAGGTGAATAATTCCATGCGGTAAGCGGTATACTTTTAATAAATGCTTAAATTATATGAATCTCACCGACGCAAAATAACGGTATACCTTTATAAAAATTAATAAAATTATATTCGTAAGGTCTAGTGAAAGACAAGTCTAAACCAATATGGAAAAGCAAATTAAGAAACAAATAATTCAGGTAAATGAATTAAATAAGACAGTGACAAATTATTCAAAGGATTCGCTAAAGCGAAAAACGCCGACTTACTTTCGGAATCGTATCGAACGAACAAAGCAATTGTGGTCACGATGTGAATTATTACACGGGGCCATCCTCGAAAATGTGACGGTGGAAAATCCATCGCAAGCTGAAAAGGATTATTTCGAAGACGATATTTTTACAGAAGCAGAGGAAGTTTATGTACAATTTATAACCGAGCATGAAGATCAACTCGAATTATGTAACGAGAATGAAAATGCCGTCGGGAATTCGTCAAAAGATCTAGTCAAATCTCAAGACAACAATACGTCATTAAAATTACCCAGCATCACCTTACCCACGTTTTCAGGTGATTATTCAACTTGGACTCCCTTTCACGATCTATTTACCGCTATTATACATAACAAGGTCAAGCTCTCTAATGCGGAAAAGCTGCTTTAAAGACTAGCTTAACGGGCGAGGCGGCAAAACTCATCCAGGGCATCGCAACAACCGATGCAAATTATGATATGGCTTGGAAAATTCTAAATGATCGGTATCAAAACACTCGGCGACTGGTTAACTCACAGCTTGAAATTTTATTGTCTCCAACTCCTTGCAGCGAATCTTCAGAATCGATAAAGCGACTCCTTGACAGCAGTGTTGAAAGCATTCAAGCATTAAACAATTTAAATTTAACTAATCTTTGGGATGCTACACTAGTGTACATGCTCACGAAACGACTACCAAGGGAGACTCTTACCTTGTGGGAGCAACCTATCGCGAATTATTCAGACCTACCTTCGTTTGAAGTTCTTAAATCGTTTCTTGAGACTAGATTTCGTACCATGGAAGCGATTGAGATCACAAAGACTAAGGCCCCCAAGCTCATGAAGCCATCAAAATCCTTATCCTCACGTCATCAAAGCTTTTTCACCGAACAAGTCCACAAATGCAGCATATGTGGACAAAATCATACACCTAAGAATTGCCAAAAGTTTATTGATCTTAATTTCGCAGCCAAGAACGAAACAATTCGGAGACTTGGTCTTTGTATCAATTGTTTAAACAAGGGACATCGCTCTACATCTTGTCCGAGCCGGTTTTCATACGTACATTGTGGTAAAAGACATCACTCTTTACTACACATCTACAATCGTACACCAAATAATGTCTCACTTAATATGAAAGCTCGTGCATTTACACCATCCAAATCAAACGAGGATAAACCCAATTCAACAGACGTGCAAAGTTCAGCGATCCAATCCCTGCATACTAGTGCCCATAAGGAGGTACTCCTAGCATCCGCCCAGGTGATGTTAGAAGGTTCTCATGGCGATCGAGTAAGACTACGTGCACTTATCGATCAAGGCTCACAAGCGAGCTTTTTATCTGAGAAGGCAGCTCAGTTACTTAAGGTGAAAAAGATTCAAACTCACTCCTCGATAATAGGCGCTTGTGAATCCGACTGCGGAGTAGCTAAGTCAATAGCCATAGTTAACTTGATCCCTCCTGGGGCCCAGAGGCCAATAATTTTCGAGTCTTTGATAATGAAGAAACTTTCCAATCCCTTGCCATCTCTCCCAGTTGATATTACACAATGGCATCACATATCCAATCTAAAGCTAGCTGATCCATCTTTCAGTACACCAGGCAAAATTGATGTAATATTGGGAGCAGAAGTGTACGGAAAAATCATTCTCGACAACATAAAGCGAGGCCCCTCTAACCTTCCAATTGCCCAAAATAAAATCTTAGGCTGGATTTTGTGCGGTGGAAGTGCTCCTCAAGTCTTCACGGCAAATATCATTCTCAATGAAAGTCCAATAGGAGAACAATTACAACAATTTTGGAAACTAGAAGAGGTACCACAACGGGCAATCGTATCACCTGAATATGAAGCTTGTGAAGAACACTTTAGAGATACACATACCAGACTCCCTGACGGTACATACTGTGTGCGCTTGCCATTCATCAATACGGATCAGAAACAAGGATCTTCGCGACGTTCAGCAATATCGAGCCTTCTTCATTTAGAAAAACGATTTCTTAACGATACAACACTCATGGATGATTATTCTAAAGTCATTGAAGAATACCTCGATCTAAACCATATGCATCTGACACAAACGAATGAGCAACAGCACAGACATACTCGAGAAAACCATCAGTACTTTTCCTGTTATTATCTTCCACATCTAATTGCTCCTTTAATCCCTCATGGGACATAGGGCGGAAACAGTTGCCCTCCAGCGGACTCTGTTTTGCGCGACAGCTCTCAGCTCTGACCAGGATCTCCCGGTTGTTGCGGCCTCTGCTAATAGAGTTCTCCTCCACGTTGTTCTAGGTCTTCCGACTCGACGGGTTCCTTGCGGATTCCAGTCGAGGGCCTGTTTGGCT
The DNA here is from genome assembly GCA_963855945.1 of Thereva nobilitata. Taxonomy (NCBI): domain Eukaryota; kingdom Metazoa; phylum Arthropoda; class Insecta; order Diptera; family Therevidae; genus Thereva; species Thereva nobilitata. The sequence goes on along the minus strand of OY979694.1, from coordinate 158,586,284 downwards.
AGATTCTCGTTTTCGCGTCGCAAGGTGTGGCCAATCCAATTCCATTTCCTTCGCCTGATTTGGTCGTGTATCCTTTCTTGGCCGGCATGGCGCCATAGTTCTTCATTTGAAATTCTATCTTGCCAGCGGATTTTTAGGATACGACGTAGGCATCTGTTGATGAAAACTTGTAGGCGCCCTGTGATGAATTGGGTGACTTTCCATGTTTCGCAACCGTACAAAAGAACTGCCTTAACGTTGGAGTTGAACACCCGCAATTTGGTGTTAATTGAGATCTCCGTCGATCTCCATATGTGAAACAGGCATGCATATGCGCTTCTTGCTTTATTTATTCTGGAACTGACGTCTTCTTCTGTACCGCCGTTTTCGGTAATAATACTACCGAGGTAACAGAATTTGTCTACCAGTTCCACGTCACGGTTATTTAGCGCTGTTCGTTCAAGGGTGTTTGCATTTATCCGCATTTCTTTGGTTTTAGTCGGATTTAACCTTAAGCCTGCTGAACTACTTTCTGTTGCCAAATTGTTTAACATGTTTTTGAGGTCCTGGTGTCTGTGGGCCAGCAAACAGATATCATCCGCGTAGTCGAGGTCCTTAAGGCGGTCTAACAATCCCCATTGTATGCCACCTGTTCTAGTATCTAGAGCGCTGACAAGGATGTCGTTTATTACTATAAGAAATAGTAATGGCGAAAGTAGGCATCCTTGCCGTACTCCTGAGCTCACTTCAAAGCTGTCGGATAATTTTCCATTATGGAGAACTCTGCATTTGGAATTGTTGTATAGAGCTTTTATCAATTCTATTATTTTATCCGGCAGTCCACGTTGCCGTAGAGCTCGCCATATAAAGCTCCTATTAACCGAGTCGAACGCTTTCTCATAGTCTACGAAAGCAAGGTAAAGGGGGGATCGGAATTCAGTAGACTGCTCCACTATGATTCTCAAGGTGTTAATGTGGTCTATGCAGGAGCGGCCTTTTCTGAATCCAGCCTGCTGTCTTCTAAGCGTTCGATCTACTGCCTCTCTTATCCTTGATAGTAATATGTGGGACAAGATTTTGCCCACAGTAGATAATAGACAGATGCCTCTCCAGTTGTCACATATTGTTAGGTCCCCCTTTTTTGGTATTTTGACTATGATACCTTCCGTCCAATCCTCCGGAAAGGTACAGGTGTTCCATGCTATTTCCAGGATTGGCTGTAGCGCATCTGCTATGAGGCTTGAGTCGGCTTTCAACAATTCTGGCGGGATGCCATCTTTTCCAGCTGCTTTACCATTGGCCATTGCATGAATTGCGGTTACTATTTCAGTCTTGGATGGGGCACGAGTGGTGATTCTTATTAGCTGTGCATTGTTGTTGTTGTTTTCCTGAGGTTCCTGTGTAAATGAACCATTCAGGGCGGCGAAGAAGTAATCTCTCCATATTTGGAGTTGCTCCTCGTCGCTGCACAGCAGCCTTCCATCCGCACTCTTTACGGCATGCTTTTTAGTAGAGTGCTTTCCCGAGAGCTGCTTAGTAATTTGGTACAGCACCTTACTGTTGCCTGTGTTTGCCGCGTTTTCCGCTTTCTCTGCGAGCTCATTTATCTGCCGCCTTTTATCACGCCGGACGCTTCTCTTTACCTCCCGGTGTAATTGGGAGTATTCCCGTTCAAGTTGTTGTCGTTTTTCCGGGTCGCTTGTAGAGTTCACGTTATTTTTTAGGGCCCTTCTGCGTTCAATTTTTTGCCAGGTTGTGTCCGAGATCCAGTGTTGCTGGTTTCTTTGGACATAACCAATGCTTGTTTCCGCTGCTGTTATTATAGCGCCCTTTGTTGTGCTCCACAGCTCTTCAATATTTGCGTCGTCAGAAACGGTTTGCTGGTTTAATATTTCTTGCAGTTTGCCAGCAAATTCTCGCTTTTTGGTGCTCTCACGCAGAAGGTCTACGTTAAACCGTCTACGGTTTATGGCATCGCGTTGGACGTTTCTGATTGCAGCGATTTTTAGGCGGATCGTTGCTATTACCAAATGGTGGTCACTTCCAGTGTCTGCTCCCCTAAAGCTCCTGACATCCTCCAGAATAGTTCGCCATCTGCGACTGACGGCCACGTGATCTATCTGATTTCTCGTTCTACCATCGGGCGATACCCAGGTCTCCTTGTGTATCTTCTTGTGACAAAAGTAAGTTCCACCTACCATGAGTTGATGGGAACTACAAAAGTCAACGAAAAGTTCAGCATTGTGATTGGTATCCTGGCTTAGGCCTTGATTTCCAATTGTGTTTTCAAGGCCGGTGTTGTTGGGGCCGATCTGTGCGTTTAAGTCACCCATCAAAACAATGATGTCTCCCCTTGGAATAGAGCGAAAAACCTCATTCAGTCGCATGTAGAACTCGTCTTTGATGTCATCTTCTGCGTCTTCAGTCGGAGCGTAGCATTGGACTATCGTAGTACTTCTTAGCCTGGTACGTAGGCGCACGGTAATAATCCTCTCAGAAACTGGTGACCAGCTAATGAGGCTGGACCTGGCTTCCTTGGTGAGTATTACCCCAACGCCATTCCTACGGTTTTCATTTTCGTTTCTCCCAGAATATAAGAAGGACTCACCGTTTGGGCAGATATGTTCCCCCGCATCGGGCCATCTAGTCTCGCTGAGTCCCATGACCTTGATTTTATAGCGGTTCATCTCGTTGAGGACCTCATCCAGCCGTCCATCAGCAAGCAGAGTTCTCACATTCCATGATCCGATTCGTGTCCTGTTTCGAAAAGCAAAGGTCGTCGTCGTGTTGTCCGTCCGGTTCCGAGGCAATGTTTGCCGATTCGTAGCACTTGTGTGTTTTATGGGAGCGGGTTGCTAACCCTCAGCCCAACCGACTTAAAACTCTGTTTTGTGGCGCAGAGGACTCGCCATTCGACCGTCTCCCGTTAGCTCCTTCCGAAGAAGTACCCCAGGGGGCACCACGGGGAGGTGGGATTAGGACTTGCTAACAGAGATGCTAGATGTTCGTCTGCAGTGACTCTTCTCGGGTTTTGGCAGAAGTGACAAATCGGGTGCCACCACCTTCCGAGGTCTTTGTTAGCCATTCGCCGCCATTCTTCCACATCACGCCGTTTTTAAAGATAGTGTGACAACAAAATTGCGAGTTGTGTTTGACGCGTCCAGGAAAACGGATTCAGGAAAATCCTTAAACGGCGTTCTACTAACAGGCCCAGCGATACAAAATGACCTACTGCACGTACTCTTACAGTGGCGTAGACATCGATACTGCTTCATCTCGGATATAGAAAAGATGTATCGCCAAGTCAAGATTCATCCAGAAGACTTTGACTTCCAAAGAATTGTGTGGCGAAGAAACCCCAATGAAGCAATTCAAGACTATTGTTTGTCGATAGTAACATTCGGTGTCACCTGTGCCCCGTATTTAGCGATTCGAGTTCTTCAACAGTTGGCTCATGATGAACAAGAGCGTTTCCCTTTAGGTGCACATGCTATCAAACACGAGTTATACGTTGACGATTTACTATCAGGAAGTGACTCAATCGACAGCGCGATTAAAAAACAGCAGCAGATTGATAAAATACTCTTATCAGGAGGATTCAAATTAAGGAAGTGGTTATCCAACGACCAAAGAATCTTGCATCACATTCCAATAGAAGATCGCGCAGTATCAAAGGATGTTGAGTTAAACCTTAACACAGGAATAAAATCATTAGGATTACTTTGGTACCCAGCAACCGATACGTTTGGTTACAAGGTGAATATTAACACTAATAAAGAGATCCTTACAAAACGAGAACTCCTCTCTGAGATTTCCAAGATCTACGACCCTTTAGGATGGATCACTCCCATAATCATATCAACTAAGATTCTCATGCAGTCGGTATGGCTCCATGGTACAGATTGGGATGAACTTCTCACACCAACCATTCAAGCAACCTGGAATGAATTCAAGAAACAGATACCCCAGATAGAAAATCTGCGCGTTTTAAGATGGCTGCATGAATGAAAGAGTTGAGCTCCATGCATTTAGTGACGCATCTCAAAAGGCTTATGCTGCCGTAATTTATTTACGAATTGTCAATAAAAATGGGAACGTGTACACCAGGATCTAAGTATCAAAGTCCAAAGTGGCACCTGTTAAGCCGACTTCGATTCCACGATTGGAACTATGCGGAGTAGTGATCGCAGCTAGATTAGTGAAATTTGTAAAGGAAGTGTTGAAATTCCATGCAGTTGAAACACATCTATGGACCGACTCCATGGTAGTCCTGGAATGGCTGAACAGTCATCCCAGTCGTTGGGGAACTTTCATCGCTAACCGAACAAGTGAAGTACTTGACGCATTGGGAAATGCGATTCGTCATCATGTTCCAACAACAGAAAATCCTGCCGATTTAGCCTCTCGAGGCTGTAAACCCTCAAACTTAGTGGACAACAAACTCTGGTGGCATGGACCTACATGGCTATATGTGAAGGATGCTAGCTGGCCAACACAAGTAACCATTCCCGTGACTAACTTGGAAGAGAGGAGGAAAATCCAAGTTAATATCTGCCTCAAAAGCACTTACCTTATTGAAATCCTAAATAAATATTCTTCTTACACTAAGTTGCTCCGAGTTACAGCGTACGTCTTGCGGTTTCTGCGACGATCGAAAAAATGTGAAACTCAATTCAATTATCTAACTTGTGATGAACTCAACGACGCACTTAAGTTCTGGATAAAGACCATTCAAAACGTTGAATTTAACAAGGAAATACGGGACCTCAAAGGTTCCCAGAAGATCGATTCGAAAAGTAAATTATTAAACTTAAATCCCTTTCTAGACGATGATGAATTACTGAGAGTCGGTGGACGGCTAACCAATTCAAGCCTACCATATAATGAACGCCATCCATTAATACTACCTAAATCAGGTCATTTTATAACTTTACTAATAGGGCACTTTCATGCGATCACTCTTCACGGTGGCTGTCAATCAATGATAACAATTATTCGAAAACAATTTTGGTTGCTCAATGCGCGCAGCACTATTAGATCCTTCATTCATAAGTGCATGATATGTTTTCGACAAAGAGCCCAGACCGCTTCACAATTAATGGGAAATCTTCCTGCAGTTCGAGTTACACCAGCTCGACCATTTAGTAACACTGGGGTAGATTACTGTGGGCCCATATTACTACGAAGTAGTACACTTCGAGGTGCAAAGCAATATAAGGGATATATTGCAATTTTTGTGTGCATGGCAGTCAAGGCGGTTCACATTGAACCGGTAACTGACATGATATCAACCGCGTTCTTAGCCGCACTACGCAGATTTGTCGCAAGACGAGGACTGTGCAAAAATATCTACAGTGACTGCGGCAGTAATTTTATTGGAGCTAATATCATTCTAAAGCAAATTCAAAAGGAAAACGAAAAGGCGCTCTCCACTGTAACTGACTTAGGAATCACCTGGCATTTCATACCACCTTCTGCTCCACATTTTGGTGGATTGTGGGAAAGTAATGTTAAAGGAGCAAAATACCATCTTCGTCGAATTTTAGGCAATTCTGTGCTGACCTTTGAGGAATTGTGCACAGTACTTGCACAGATAGAGGCTTGCATGAACTCGAGACCACTTTGTGCTCACACTTACGATCCAGAAGACCTTACTGCATTAACTGCAGGACATTTTTTAACTGGAGACGCCCTTCTTGCACCTCCACAAGAAGATGTAATTGAAACTCCAACCAAGTACATGAGACGATGGCAATTACTACAGCAACTTGTCCAACAATTTTGGAAACGTTGGAGCCACGAATATTTACATCAATTGCAGCAACGCCCTAAATGGAAGGAAAGACAACTCAATCTTGAGAAAAATATGCTGGTTTTCGTCAAAGATGATAGATATCCTCCAAACAAGTGGCCTTTAGGACGCATAATAGATACTCATGCTGGTGCTGATGGACTTATTCGCGTGCTAACAATTCGCACTAAAGATAATGTGATTAAGCGTCCAATTACAAAGGTAGCACCTTTACCTATACAACAGTGAACTAAACCCAATCATGACATTATCGAAACCATGAACTTTTTGAACTTGAATTACGTGAATATTTCTTTGAACTCTCGTACTGATGAATTTGGAATAATTGTGATTTATTGAACTCGTGACGTGTTGAACTCTTATACTGATGAATCGTGAAATCTAGCCTGTGAATGCCGTGATACCAATTAACCCGTGAATCGTAAACTCTTAAATGAAACCGATAAACTCTTAAATTTCTAACAACAAAAACAGTGATGCCTTCTATGTAAACTCGTGAATCTCGTGAATCCTGTCCAGAAATTATAACGTGAATAAAATCCGGACTGAACAAATCGTGAACTTTAGACTCTATTCGTGAATCAGTATGACATACAAATCCTTTATTATTATGACTAGTCTTTTATACAACAAATCTAATCAAACAAACAATTCCTAAACACACCATACTGTATGATTATGCCAAGCCTTAATCATTGCACCTGAAAACTTCCTATCCTTCCTTCCACACACAGGTCTGCTTGTATATTTCTAGCTAGGCATAGCAAAGGCTAAAACACCTTCATCGAAAACATCTTCAAGACAGAGCGATGCTTTCTTCTTGGGCGGGAGGATGTTCAGGATGAGAGCTGTTATACAAAAACAGCTAAGACCAAAACAAAAGGTTCCCGGACCGTACGGTGCCTCATAACAAATTTTTGAAATTTGCACTTGAATTCGTCTTCTTTCCGTGATAATAGAAGTAGCGTGCGAAAATTGCGTGCGAAATTTATTGTAATTTAAGTAAATTTAAATTAAGAAATTGATGTGAAAAGTTGACATTATTAAACTTGTTTTTATTGAATTTACAAACGTGATTTATAATGTGTTAAATAAATTGTAATGAAACTAATTGTGCGCAAATGATTCTTTCCCTTTTAAAGGTTAATATAGTTTTGAACACATTGGATCCAATGGAAAGTGATCTGCGAATCAGACCATAACACAATTCAATTGATTTTTAAAGAATTCTTCAAATAATACACCTATCAAGCAGCAATCAGTGCGGCGGTTAACTCCAGCATCAGTTCCGAGTACCCACCTTCCTGCAAAGAGTTCTTCTACAAAGCCATTTTCATGAAATGAATGTGAGGTTTGATGCAATACCTTAAAAACTCGTTTTAGAACCACCCTTTTTTCCGTTTTTTCCATGAAAAGCTTTTGGTTTTTGAGCTTTTTCATTGAATTTACGATTTTTCCCTTAATTATAGCGTCAAAAAATTGCAAGGTAGGTTTATTTTCAACTTTTACTTTCCGCTATCCCTCCTGGACTATTACGCTAATATCTTGTTCAAATAAGAGCTCGAGTTTTCATTTAGCTCACCGTTTAACGGAGCATTCCAGTCGAATATTTCCTGAAAAAGAACCTTCAATTCTATCACGACCGGTCCAAGTAGTCCCAAAAGATGATGATCCTGCATTTACATTGTTACACGGATCGAAGATTTGTCAAAATGCTTGAAGATTTGACAAAGCACGAGGCAACTTCATCGACATAAGTTTTCTACCTAATGTCAAGTACAGTACCGGCGCGTGGTTTTTTTGCGCCCCGTGCAGTATGCCATATTGCGCTCCCTCAACTGGCTTCTTTCGTTTGGGTCACAAGGACGAAGAAGCTGGAAATACAAAAGGCACTTCGAATTTTGCTGAAGTTTTGCTTCTGATCGTAATTCCATCAAAAAGCCTTTTGTAGAATTTAAAATATCAACTGCAGCAGATAAACAGACTTTTGGGCTTTATAAGTATTTAAATATTATGCAAATTTCGAAATGTTTATGTACCGTTATTTATGAAACTACCCAACATTTTGGCTAAATATTGCAACCACGTAATACTAGTCACTAGTACTCCAAATGTGCCAAATATGAAGGTTGGTCGAATTTTCATGGAATGGCCCTACTGGCTATATTTATTTTTTCTAAAATATCATACCAGATTACTATGGAGCAAATTTAAAAACTTTAACTCAGTAAGCCTCTTTCCCTGCCTGAGTGAGTTTTACCAACGCCTCGAAGACATCATCTAATTGACGAACTAATGGATTGAACGCGTCTATTCTACTCTCCCACCCAGGCAATGTTAAAAGGTATATGGAGCAGGTATTGGAACGGGTTCGTCTTTTGCAATTTCATTTTCCTTTCGAAGTGCGAGTATAGTTTTTTCAAAGCGGTCCCCAACTAAGTATACTAACCACGGCCAATGCTGCTTCTGCTCCATATCGAACAAGAACCGGCCTATTGAGTAAACTAATATCATTCTTCACGGTCACCAAGTTAATCGATCGTTTTCTTCGTGCGTTCTGTAAACCCCAGTAATACTTGGGAGAATATTTGGCAGCGCTCAAAATTAGCTCCCCTGAGCAGCGCTCCCAATTTGTTGTGTTGGGTAGCAATACACAATACCGAGCCATTGGAACAATTTTTTTCCTTTGTGTGAGTTGATATGGTGCATTTTACAAAATATTCAAAAAGTGGTACAGCGTAGTAGTATAAAAAAATTAGAAATTTTTCTGTCACTTGGTAAAGTTTTCTGTTTGAATTTTTACTTCTGATGATCCTCCTTCCCTTTTTGAGTAAAATCTTTTCGAGTAAAAACTGGGCAGATCTTATATGAAAATCTTGAAGCCAAAATCTCGTGTAAGTTCCTCTATAAGGGGAAGTAAAATTCCCTTGCTTTTTGTTGCAGGAGAAAGTACTGGGGCAGAAATTGGGTAAATTTGTGTAACTTCTTGCGGCCGCGGGATCCATACGACTTGAAATAGAGAATATTTTATAGGAAAAATAAACTGTGTTAATAAAAATGAATTCCTGTAATAAAGAAAATGAAGTCACAGGAACAGTTTTTCTATTTTTTATTCATCAAAGTTTTAAATTTTTTTAAATTGTAATATCTGAAATTGCGCCCCCTCGAACATTTAATGCACTCCGCTAGAATTGCTGTTTCATTTCCGAACCTGTATGGACGCCCGCCTCATTAGGTCGCCGCCCTCGGTATAAATTGTTTTTGCTCCTCTACTAGTCAGTCTTAAATTTTGTAGTCCAGCGATGATAATTCTCTTTCGTCTAAGCTCACCTATCATTTTTTTTATGTGGTATAATCAAGTTTAGGAATCACCCTTTGTACTACTAGTCCGTCAGGTTGTTCAAGTCATGGTGCAATGTCTAGAAGTAAGCTGCCATCATTCCAGGACTGGCCTGAGATTCCATGTGGCGCATTTCATATTGTAGTTTCTTAAGTGACATGGATGAGGTCTTTGCCGTCAATCCTGTGTTTCGAGATTGACTTTTCAATTCAATAGGAAGAAGTATTTTCCGAGGTAAGGTTCGGTTGGAGTTTATCCACCTACATAATGGAATTTGAGGTCGATTTCGTCGACGGCCTATATTTTATAAAAAATTTGGATGTTTCCGTTAAATAGCCAAATCAATACAACAATTCTTAGTTATTTCGAATTTAATATTATAAATAAATTCAGTAAATCGATCACTACAAATTCATTTCGTTCAGTTTTATAAAATACCAAAAAATCCACTCTGCCCAGCAACAAATAACAAGCAATCATCAGCTATAACATGGGTAATAAATCTTTATATTGTACAACACTTTATAACATTTTATTATTATTAAAAACAACATATTATACAAAAGGGCCATTCCCAAAAAGATCTGCTTAAAAATCAAGAGCTTACTATACAAATTCATCAATTTATAATAGCTTCCCATTTTTATCTCCCTTACTGATGCAATAAGCTACCATCGCCCCGTGCAACACATACATCTTATACTGTTGTCACCCCTTTCAAGGATGCTTTTTTTCGTTTCCCGTGTTCTTTTAGGATTCCCAAAGGAGATTTATGTTATCTCCTTGCGACTAGACAAAACTGTAATACATCGCAAGCCATATATAAATAATATGCTTGTGGCCATTCCAGCCTCAGCCCCCGGTAAAACGGTATGCGTCTTGCAGCTAAAATTTATTGCACATATTTCTCTCGTCAGCCATAAGTGGAAGCACTTTGAACTTTTTATGGCATTCTTTCTTCTATTGAACGATCCGCCAATAAAAAGTTTACATTTTCTTACCTTTTAAGGCAATTTTTAAAATTATTTTCAAATAGTTTAAAGTATTTAAAATTATATTTTGCCCAAAACATTTGAACCATAAATATGTCTACACAATGTACGTACACAAGGACAATATTTAAGATGTCTTTAAAAAATATTTTCCCTTTTTCCAGTGTAGACAAAAGTAAACACACAGCTGGTGGGGTGACAGGGATTAATGTCCTTTGGTAAAGAATGTACTCGAGCAATACACAGGGGCCAAGCAAGTATATTGTCAGGAATTTTGGACTACACAGGATTCTTCCGGCGGCGGCAATATAATTACAAAGCGCCATCCTTAATGATAATTTACTGTTCGTTAATTAAACGTTGCATTACTTAGCCAAAAGGATTTCAAAGGAGGATTTTAAAGTTAATCCTTTGCCGGAAAATATGGGACATCTTTTGCAATTGGGACGGGTTTTATTAATTTTTCTAAAAATAAAGCAAAAAACAAGAACAAAATAAATAAAGTCAAGTAAGAGTTAATTGATTGTTAAAAATTAATTTGTTATTGATTGGCCAATGGTAATGAAGGGATTGCTTGCGAGTTTTAAATTTAAAACACTTTCCCTGAGCCCCATTCTTTTACATAAAAAAAAGTTGTTATTGAGCTAGAACCCGAAATAAAATTTTGTTAACTTTTGAAGTTATACTTCTTTAGGCGCGTTTGGAAAATATTATGTGAGTGAAGTTTTTCGATGTAAAAAAATGTGTAAAGCGACGGTAACGGCAAGGCCAAAATTAACAGACAATGTGGGTATCTAAACTAGTATTCCTCCAGCAGCAGCGAAACCGGTTTTGGAAGTTAGTTTATGTCTACACTGGTATTTTTTCATCGCGAGTAACTTCCTTGTCTTTCCACGGAGATATCTGTGTGCGTGTCGACAATACTTGCTCCCGAAATTAAGAAAAGTAGGCGAAGGCAAATTGTGTATGTGCAAATCGAACCTTCGCCTCCTATAGGACTTTTCTCCAAGTTTGACGTCCCTTACAGCATGTCTCCACTTCCAGATATTAAACATTGCTTCTGCGTTAGCCGCCACAGGGTCTATCCATCTTCTCCTGGGCCTGCCTACTGGTCTATTTCCCGAAATTTCTGCTACCATAAGCCGTTTTGGGATACGGTTGTGCTCCATCCTAATTACATGGCCAGTGTAGCGGTCGCTACTAATTATTTTTGTGGTTCATTGGTAACAAGTTTTATTCAATGATTAATTCAAAAACCTGTACCTGCCATATTGTGGTACAGTGTTTAGTACGTCATAATTTATATTTTCACTACTAGCTTGAAAATACACTAAAGGGAACTCAGAATCTTATATCACATACGCAGACACTGTACACGTATTAAATTTTAAAAAACATAGACACAAGAAATATTGTTCTATGAAATTTAAGAATGAAAATTGTTTTTGGAGTAGTTAGAAATTCATTAATCAAGGAGCTTTCATTTAAAACCCCTATCATGGGTAAAATAAAATAACGGTTTTACGTAATCAATTTTTGAAAATGTTAATAACGGTTTTACGTAACTAATTTGTGTAAAATTTAAATTTAGAAATTAAAATAAATGTTCAGGAATTAGTGAATATAACTTTTAATTTTATGAGGTGAAATCTTTTATTACTGCCTAAAAGTGGCATTACACCTGATTCAAGGCGAAGTTCTTGAGATCCATTACAGCTCCTTTCGTACAGCTCTTTCGCACTATTCCATCTTCTCTCGTTGGGTCTATATTCTACATCTGAGAACTTTTCTCTCCAACCTGTTGGCTCGTTCCTCTACGTCTAGGCTAGGGCACTGACCTGTAATAATGGGCTGCTCATCTGATATTATTTCCATAAAAACTCAAGGCACAAAAAGTGTAGTCCTCTTGCTCATCCATAAGCCCCTTTTGTTACCGATCTCAAATTTTGTTCAATTTCGTGTATGAATTCAGTGCATTCACTGGCAGAAATAAAATTTGGCATTCAAAAACTGCACACTTTTCCATTTTTAACTTCCCATTAGGAAGTTATTGTAATCGGTCCGAAAATCGGATTCGAAATTTTCCATGTATTTACACGTTTCAAGGTCCCAATAGCATTTCAAGCAAAAATTTGAGAAGAAATATGTGTGTATGTGTGTGTGTGCGTACCTATGTGGTCATTTTTTCCTGCACGATTTCGCGCGAACCAAAAAATATATCGACTTCGTTGAGGTGCCGTTCGAAGCTTATTCAAGGAAATATGATCTGAAAAGATTTTCATAAAAATCGGTCCAGCCGTTTTTTTGTTTGAACGACTTAAGTGATTTTTGTACCAGCACTATTTCGCGCGAACCAAAAAGATACCGACTTCGTTGAGGTGCCGTTCAAAGCGTGTTAAAGGAAATATGATCTGAAAAGATTTTCATAAAAATCGGTCGAGTTGTTTTTTTGTTTGAACGAAGTTCGTGATTTTTGTACCTGCCCAATATCGCGCGAACCAAATATGATACCGACTTCGTTGAGGTGCCGATCGAAGTGTATTAACGAAGATATGATCTGAAAATTTATCATAGCATTCGGTCAAGGCGTTTTTTGTGTTTAAATGAAGAGACTTCGGCAAGTGTGCCAAGTAACTTAAATTAATTAGTTTTGCTACTGTCTAATATACCCGTTCCAAATGAGGTTAACTTTTATGGATTCAGCCGAGCAATGGCTTCCCACGAAATTTTCAATCATTTGTCCATTTTCTGCCATACATCTGCCTACACACACTTCACGAATAGGTGATTTATCGTGGCTAAGTATTTTGTAACGTAACGTCCGCATGAGTTGTTAAAGAATTAGCAGAGTGGTCCTTATTTTGGTAGATCGTAACTCCAATAGCTGCAACTTTAGGTCCCTTAAATTTATCAATATACTTGTTAAATAAGTTTTGGAATAACCTCGGTAGTCTAGGGAGTAAGGCGCCTGGCTACTATCCCAGAGGTCCCGGGTTCGAATCCCGGCAGAGCCCCACGGTCCTTCGCCTTTCCCACCTTCTTTCTTCTTCCCTCCTTACATTCCTCATTCTCCCTGTCATAGCCTTCCGCTAGCACTGCCCCGCTCCTCCAAGCGCATGTCATCGGTTGGTTGGAGGGATTCAACTCGTTTCAGGAGGCATAACACTCCAACGAGTTGCTTCTCATTGCCCCGATGCCAGAGTCGCGATAGAAATGATTGGGGTTAGGTGGTTGTGGCAGTTCCTTCCTACTTCTCTCTTCCCCTGCACTATCTATCGACTAGAGCTTGCTGTTTGACATTGCACTCTATACGAAGAAAATAGATTGTCGACAGTACAAAGGGCTTTCCCTGAGTTCTAGTCTTCCACATAAAAAAAAAAAATTTTTTTATCCAAGTGTCAGTGTTAAAAGTAATACATTAATTTTGTTTACAACTTCGTCATCCTAATCTTAAAAATACGCACATATCATTTGACAACCTAGCGAAAGTATTGATAAATAAATGTGACAAATGTTAGGTATTATATATTATACTAGTGGGGCCCCTGTTTAAACACAAAACGTAAAGGCCCCCATACACGGTCAAATTGGATGTACATCGAAGTGCGGATGTACAACCAAAACTATCGATTGTGAGCCGGTCGGCCGATCAATATCAAACACAAAACGAAAGTTTTTTCTGTAAAAAATTCTCTTCCGTTCAAACAAAACAACACAAAATAAAAAAATTCTCTTCTGAAAGAAAATCCTCGTTCGATTTTTTGGAAAAATGTTGAAAGTGGCACAACTAGAATATTATTATAGATACTAGCTGGGACCCGGCGCGCCTATGCTGCTCCCATAAGCCAATAGTAGTAATCAAGTGATATGAATTTTAATATACAGTAGGAGAGTTTGAAAAAGGCAATTTTTTGGTATTGTTGATTCCAAATAACAAAATGTGAACCTATTAGGGATCTGACATTTTGATCGAGACAATAAAAACCATTCATTGACATGGCATTTTTCTTGATATGAATTGTCATACACAGATGAAGTGTCTCAATGAACCGCTTATTTTCTGTATTTTAGATAGCTGGGACCCGGTGAGCCTCGCTGCACCCAACGTTTAAACAGTTTAAATCAATACAAACCTTCAAAATTCAACTCTTTTTAACCATTAACGTAAAACCAACTATTCCTATAAGAGTTGGAGTCATTAGATTACATTTATTTGAACCTTGACCAAAATTGCCTGTGTATTCTGTTAAAACCATTAACGTTAAAAGATTTAAAATTAATGCAAATAGCAGCATCCAGCACTCGAAATTCGAGGGCTATTTTCTATAGCTTTTTTTAATTTAAATCTAGAAGTCTGCAATAACAAAATTTTTCCAGAACAATAAAACTAAATTTAAAAATGAAACAAATTTTTTATAGTTGGAAAAAGCAATGCCAAAAAACCAACTTTTATTATCTCTTAATGTCACATATTGCAAAATTGCGTTCATATATTCGAATTAAATGTTACAGATGCCTTACGTTTCATAGGGGAATTAATTGTACAATTATTTTCTAATGTTTAGCGTTCTTTTGTGTCGTGTATAAATGAAATTGCGATTCTGCACTTCTTTGAGCTCAGAGCAGGCGCGGATTCGTTATGACCCCCCCCCCAAAACCGGTCGCTGTTTAAAAAATAAAATTGACCAACTAAAAAAACAAAAACAAAAAATAACCAAACGACCAAAACCGACTCAACTTTTTTGCAATTAAAAAAACGACCTTAAAAAAATGACCTTCAAGGCCAAGTCTTTGTATGTATATGTTTTGATTTGCAAACTCTGAAGTTAGCTGCATTCACAAGAAAGGGCGCGTCTTCATCAAAAACACATTAGGGTACGTTTTCGTAGGGCACATTTGTTTTTAATCCACCAGAAAATTCGGTTGGGTTAGGTTAGATATGGCTGAGCTTGTGGTTTAAGCTCATACACTTAGCTCAAAAAGATAGGCCCATTGTGATGCCGTAATAATACCACTTTAAACCGGATGTTAAAGTGTCGTTTCTTCGCTAAACCATTTCGAGGAAGTAATGAATCTTCTCAGTTGCGTGATCCCAGTCTTCGAGATTCGAGAAGCGTGTTTAGAAAGGGTTCACCAAATGTGGTTAATCTCCTTCTGTTTAGGGCTGGGCAGTGACAGAGGAGACGTGGCACACTTTCCTCCTCGTCCGGATTTTTACAGCTTCTGCAAAAATCGTAGGTCTCAAGACCTAAAGCTACTGACAGAATCAGGCGCAAACGCCGTGCGGGCAATGACAGAGAGAATAGAAGTAGTGTATTCAAATGCGCACTAACGAAATGCTGATTTACGCTACGCACATACCGCGCAAGTTGCTTTACTTTCTACTTTCTGCGCGTTGCCGCCGCGTGTGTCAAGAGATGTTTGTGTTTTGAGTCGTGTTTTGGTGGTGGTGGGCATATGTTTGGAGTCGTGTGTTGGTGTTGGCTGTGATAGCAAATTTGTTGATTTTTATATTTTTTAATGAAAATCTTTATTTTTCCAAATTGGGTTAATTAAATTAGCACCTAAAAAAAAGACAAACCCTTTAGGATAGAAAAATTATATGTAAATCATTCAGGTTTTTCAATTTTTTTTCCAATCACGTCCACTTGTCACTTTGATTTCGTTGTTGTGTTCAAAGTCGGAGCGCGCCGCCGACACCGCAACATCATGTCAGTGAAAAGTCGCCACACACCGCGAAGCCAATGTCCGCACGGCGTTTGCGCCTGATTCTGTCAGTAGCTTAAGCGGGTCGCATGCGTCCCTATCAGGCAGTGTCCGGTCAGCACTCCCACAGCTATGTTCGTTTTCTTAAGGCCATTCATACACGAGGGAGCATGGTTCCGGAGCAAAAGCTTTTTTCGGGCAAGGGAGGCGTGGGGAGATGCAATAAGTGGAGAGTTTCGTGCTCCGGTGGAGACTTTTGTGCTCCTGCCTTTGGCCTGCGAACACGGAAAGCATGCACTCACACCAATAAGAAATCAATGCTTTGGCGATGAAAAAAAACTTTCAAACAGTAAAATTTGGTCAAAATTTGTATATAATAAGAAAAAACTTTTAATTATTGAGAATTCAAAGGGAGTGAGTGAATTTTTGTCAAATAAATTATTTTATTTCATAATACCGAAAAAACCTCCATTTTGTTTTTAATAAAAAATTTGACATCTCACTAATACGAACAAATATCACGTAGCAACACAAAAGCTGCTTCCATCGCTTTTGTTCCGTGTATTTTCAGAAAACTTGCAGCAAAGCTTTTGGTTGCAGAACCATGCTCCCTAGTGTATGAATGGCCTAATGCGCTCTTCTGTGTTTTCATTCCAGAGGAGTTTCTTGTCAAGGACTACTCCCAGATATTTGGCACTATTGCTAAATTTGAGCCTGGCATTGTTTAGCCGTGGGGTGTTAGAGGTGGGGTTTTATACCTCCTCGTGAAGAGGGCAGAGGCCTTGAGGAAATTTTTCTTTAGTGGCGATGACAATATCATCCGCGTACGCTAGGACGTGGTGGCCGGTTCATAGTTACGACCCATAGGAGCGGGTAGAGTACTCCTCCTTGTGGGGTGCCTCTATTTACGGCCCTTCGGACTGAGCAGTCACCTAGGATCGTGCTCACCATCCTGCCAGTAAGCATTTGATGGATGAGAGACACCAGTGATGCGTCGATCCGCAGTTCTGTTAAGGCCAGAGTAATGGCGTCCGAGAGTACGTTGTTCAACGCTCCCTCTATGTCAAGGAATGCCGCTAATGTATACTCCTTGACCTCGAGTGATTTTTCAATGGTTGAGCACAATGAATGGAGAGCAGCGTCAGTAGATTTGCCCTTTGTGTAGGCGTGTTGTGCGCCAGCGAGTTCCGAGGTTAGTATAGTTTGCCTCAGACATATTTCGATTAGCCTTTCTAGATGCTTTAAAAGAAAGGATGATAGGCTGATTGGCCTGAAATCTTTGGGTGTTGCGTGGGAGGCTTTTCCTGCCTTAGGTATAAAAATTACTTTCACCTCTTTCCAAATAGAGGGAATGCAGTTATTCTGAAGGCACCCGGCAAATATGGCCTGCAACCAGGGCATAATGTAACTAAGGGTTCACTGCAGTTGTGCCGGCACTATGCCGCCCGGGCCTGAAGATTTATAGGGCTGGAAGGTTTTTACAGCCCATTTAATTCTTGCTCTACTTATGATAGATTTCACCAGCCCTACCACGATAAAAAGAATATAGAACATTCCATGTCTAAGAAAATCGGCGAAATAAAAGATATAATTGCATATATACAATTGTATATGATTTTCCTTATTATATATAAAAATATATATTTCTATATAATTATATCGGGCCAAATTTCATATATAATTATATATAATTAATTTATATATAAATATATCCAATTATATATCTTTCTATATAATTATTTTTAATCGGGCGGTTGCACTGTTGCTGCGTCTATGAATTAAATACCTTTCTACACTCTTTTCGGAGTGTTTCAAGTTCGCGAGATCACCACGGGGGTTTGGAAGCCTCTTTATGCGGTCTGTTCGGATAGGCTGTATTAATGGCGTAAGTGCATTGCTCTGTGAAAAACCCACAATTCGGTTAGTTTTGTTAATTTTGTTTTTTTAGGAGTAGAAATTTTTTTCCGCCACTTTTAATTCCGTGACCCCCCCAAAACAAAATTCTAGATCCGCGCCTGGCTCAGAGCTACACGGTGAAACAGTTTTCAATATGGTTGGAAAGTTTAAACTCGGTAAAATGGTGCCACAAAATAAGTGCTTGCCGTTTAATTATATGATCTTCAAAATTAAATTCTTCATAACCAATAACGAAAAACCAAGTATTCCTGTAAACGTTCGAGACATTAGATTCAAAATACATTTATTTGGGGTGTGACCAAAATTACCTATATGTGTTTTATTAAACCCGCACGAACGTTAAAACATTTAAAATAAATCTGTAATTGCTTGGCCCCTGGGCTCTCATCTGCAATGTCACTGACTCGGGTTTTATTTGTTTACCCAGGTGCCAGCCTCTTCCCGTATTGCAGAATCCTAGACTTATACCTAAAAATTCAGATTTGATGGGTTTCTTTCCTTCTTATCCATTATACATAAATCATCCCACATTTCCGTTGCGCCTTACCACCTTTCCAAAAAACCCTGATGACCAACTCTGAACCGGTTACTTTGAGAGCTTCAGGATACACTCTCAATGTTTTTTCCATTTGTAGCTAGAATGTCAAGATTTTTCGATTTTCCCACTCTTGAACACCCTGCATACAGCTAACCGGGAAATGACACTTATTTGGCAAAATTCTTCCGCCATATTGGCTCCATAATTTTGAATAAGTTTTGATCATAAATTCGTTATTTACTTACCTTAAAAACTCCCATTATTTGGAATCGGAATACAATTCGCAAACTCGTCGGCCATATTGATGCGGCCATTTTGAATTTAAATTTTTATCATAAAGTCGTTATTTGCTATTTTAAGAAGCCTCAGATACAGATTTTCGGGCTTCGAGGTGCATCATGGGAGAACTCCACGGACTTTCATGCAAAAATTCAAAGCTCACGAAGACAAACATCATGCACAACACTCAATAGATTACCATTAATTAATTAGCACACGTAGCATGTACACAATAAACAAACGATGAACGAAAGGGTACACAAAAACAACCCAGTAGGGAATAGAAACCTTCTAGAGTCGATTCCGTACATTATCCTTCGAATGCGTAATGTCTACTTTCTAGATCGAAACATCTCTTCGATTAACATTGCGAGGTCCAAGGGTCGAAGGCATAACGACAGTCTTTTCCATTACAATTCATTCCAATATGGAAGCATATGAGTTGCCTTGTGCATTACCATTCATTTCAAAAAGAAGGTATAAGCACAGATAAGTAAAATGCAGATGCCTAGTGGAATAGGCGAAACGTGTTCCATGTTGCCGAAAGCGATTTGCAGACATGTAGCTGGCTGGAGCATGGCAACTTTTGGTCGAGCTCCAGCAATAATAGACAGCAGCGTAAAATTCTACGGTGTGCGAAACAAAATAGCTACGAGGAGTGTGAGGGATTGCGTAGTAGAGGAACTGTACTAATAAATGACGACTTTGACAAATAGAAAGAAAATTAATTTAATGAATAGTTTCTTATATACTAATTCCTATAAAGAACAAAGCGAGCGAAAAAAAATTTTGCCCTTAAAAAGGGCGGCATCAGCGGAAGTGCACTGGGCGGAAAAGTGCCTAGCCGCGGCCCTGCCTTCAGGCTATATTAAACACTGCTGAGAGTGGTTATAAAGCGCTATCCAATGATGTGAGTGTCTTGCGGGACAATTTTAATACACTGGAACGAAGAGCTGTTTCCAAAGACCTGATCCTATCCGCAGTACCACCTATTAAAAATGAAAATCTGAAAATGGTTTTCAGCAATATTTGCAAAACTCTCAATTGCGAAAGTGTCGCTATCAATATTATTTTTAAAGTACGTCCTAAAAATCTCAGAGGAAATATCATTGATAAAAATAAGTCTGGCAGTAAAAATAAAAATGTTCCGGTCATAATCATCAATCTAGCGAGCATAGACGACAAGAAGTATTTTTTACAAAAATTCTTTGCCCACATCAGGATACACAAATCTCTATTGCTGAATGACCTATATCCTGAGATGGCTTCGAAAAACAAAGTATTTATTTCCGAGAGTTTGTCAAAACGGGATCGTGAGATTCGGTTAGAAGCCCTCAAGTTGAGAAGCTGCTCGCTATTGCACTCAGTTTACACGATCGGTGGTCGTGTTTTTGTTAGAAAAAATGCAACTAGTGGGCCGATCGATTGATCAACTGCGGCTATTACTTGATGATTCTGGACAGTTGTCACCTCAAACAGCTGTGACTTTCAGCAAGGCAATGGAATCCGGTGTCTCTGTTAGTGACCGAGTTCGGATTAATGCGGCGAGCTCGTCATTGTGACTGACAGGATGGATGTTTTTGTTCTATTCTTCTTTTATTTACCTTTGCTTGTTTTTTTTGTTTTTATATTTGCAATTAATTTTGTTAGTCCATTTTAATATTTTAGTAAGTTTTTGTGTTTATATTGCTTTCAGGTTAACTATTTATACTATTTTTAATAATGTGACTTTTCCTCTGAGACTTCAGTTGGGACTTCAATTTGCTGATTTCCTCTTTTGTTTACCCTCAAATGGCTCTAAGTGCTAGGTGTGGTGCCTGTAACGTGACTCCTGGTGAAATACTACTGAACATTTTCAAAAAAAGGCAAATGGCTTGCGTATAGCACACATAAATGCACGCAGTATACTCCATAAAATGGACGAAATACGGAATATGATCTCCAATTCAGGTTTGCATGCTTTATGTGTTACTGAAACCTGGCTCCAACCATCGGTTAATGATAAACTTGTGCATTTACCTGGGTATAACGTCATTAGGCATGATAGGGTGGATCGTAGGGGTGGTGGCGTTGCAATATTTCTGAGTGAAATGCTCAATTTCCGTATAATCAAAAAGAGTAATCAAAATATTGAGTATTTGTTTACTGAGCTACGCAATAAACGTGATAAACTACTCTTGGGTGGCATTTACAAGACGCCAGATGTAATATTTGAGGATGAATTCTTTAATTCGCTACAAGATATTTTACTGTGTGCTCAGAATGTCATTTTGACCGGCGATTTTAATATTGACATATCTAGGTGTACTCGCCTTAGTGTACACTTCCAGAACAATTTTCGCTCTCTTGGGCTGGAAGTACTTAATAGGGAGTCACCTACTCACTTTACCAGGGGCGGTTTCAGAGGGGGGTAATTGGGTAATTACCCCCCCTAAGAATTTTCGTTCGCTTATTTATTTTTATTCTTAAAAATTACCACAATTTCAAACAAACAAGATAAGTTATGGTGAATCTAGTCGGCGATATATGACGGAGAATTTTTCCAAAACTGCTGGAGAGACTCCCGCTAATATGGCACGCTATGGCTGATTCCACACGAGCGTACACAGGACACGACAAGAGTCGGCTGCAAAGTGGTTTATGAAGAAGAGGGTGAGACAGGACGATGGGGAGGGCACACAAATTTGAACGATCTTTTCAGCAGATTTTTGATCTGTGTTTTGCTTGAATATCTGACCATTTTGTAAAAAAATCAAGATAGCGGTTCCAAAATGGCGCCCGATTTTTGCAATTGTGTTCCCCGACCCACCGACATGGGCATCAAATGGAAGGGCATGACAGATAGAATACAATTAGTTGTGTCGCGTCATTCCAAATTCAAAATGGCGGATTACTTTTTTCCTCACAACCCCTTCAGAATGGGTATCAAATGAAAGGGTATGACGATTGTAATGCAGTAATCTGTCTGACGTCATTTTGATTCTAATATGGCGGCCATCACAAAATGGCGACAAACATATAATAGACTAAAAAGTAGGAAAGAAAATTTATGTAATATGTTTTATCAAATTAATATAAATAAATATATGGGTTCATTTGCTTCC
The DNA here is from genome assembly GCA_963855945.1 of Thereva nobilitata. Classification (NCBI taxonomy): domain Eukaryota; kingdom Metazoa; phylum Arthropoda; class Insecta; order Diptera; family Therevidae; genus Thereva; species Thereva nobilitata. The sequence continues at coordinate 158,564,617 of OY979694.1, read as the reverse complement.
TTTGCCTATCTATACTATTATATAAAGAGAAAATATTTGATTGTTTGTTTGTTCCGGATAAACTCAAAAACTACCGAACCGATTTTAAAAATTCTGTCGCCAATAGAAAGCTCTATTATCAGCGAGTAACATGGGGTATACTCGTATATGACCGAAATTCAAAATGGAAGCAGAAATATGGTTGAATTTGCCAATTTTATTCCGATTCCAATGAAAGTGGGTATCTAAAGGTTTTTAAGGTCGCAAATAACGAATTTGCAGTCAAAAATTATAAATTCAAGATGGGCGACGAATTTGCAAATTGTGTTCCGATTCCAATGAAAATCGGTATCTGAAATTTTTTAAGGTAACAAATAATGAATTTATGATCAAAATTATAAATTCAAAATGGCCGTGCCAATATGGCGGACGAATTTTGTTAAATTTGTTCCGATTCCAATTAAAGTGGATATCTAGGGGTTTATAACCTCGCAAATAACGAATTTTTGGTCAAAACTTATAAATTCAAAATGGCCGACGAATTTTCAAATTGTGTTCCGATCCCAATGAAAATCGGTGACTGGGGTTTTTTAAGATAGCAAATAACGAATTTATGATCAAAACTTATAAATTCAAAATTGTGGGACCAATATACCGGACGAATTTTGACAACTAAGTGCCATTTCCCGGTTAACTGTATGTAGGTTGTTCAAGAGTTGGAAAATCGGAAAATCTTGACATTCTAGCTACAAATGGAAAAACATTGAACATAGCGTATCCTGAAGCTCTCTAAGCAATCGGTTCAGAATGGATCAACAAGGTGTTTTTGGTGAGATGGTAAGGAGAAGCGGAAATGTGGGATTTATATGGGTTCCAGCTAGTTGTATATAATTTAAGACAATCGTCGGAGCTGACATGCACTTTTAATTTTTTTTTGATGTTGATTGTTTTGTATTTATGGAATAAAAAAATATTTAAGTTTTTTCTTTTTTTAAAATTACCCCCCCTAAGCCAGTTGGCTGGAAACGCCCCTGCACTTTACCAGCACTACCTCAACCCTCTTGGATCTATTTTTAACAAATGTGTCTGAGAAGGTTCTCTTCCTTAATCAGATATCTCTTCCTGGCATAAGTGGCCATGATCTTATTTACCTCACTTTCAGCTTTGGTATCCCCATTGATAAAGGCAGTAAAGAATTTACCTATAGGGATTATAATAATGTAAATACAGGCAATACAAAGGGATTATTGGTACAGTCTGTGGAAGAGGTGCAAATTTGTTAGCTTAGAGCTTTGCTACAAAAAACTGCGTAATAGAGTCAATGCAGTAATTAAAAAGGCGAAACAAGAATACTTCAGCAAACTTCTTCATGCATCTCTACCCCCTAAAAAGCTATGGAGTAATGTTCGTAACTTAGGAATCTTTAATAGTGTTTCTGCTCCCTCTAAATTTGACGCAAATGTACTGAATGCCTATTTTTCTTCTGTATTTATGCCCAAACGGGCTAGTTTTGATATCAGCGAGGTATTTACTGAAGTACGGCCTAATACTTTTTCTTTTAGGAATATTGAAGGGGATGAAGTAATGAGAACAATTTACTCTATCTCATCTAATGCTGTTGGTCTTGATAACGTCGAAGTTCGTTTTCTTAAACTTATTGCCCCTTTGTGCGTTGCTGTTATAAGCCACGTTTTCAATGCGTGCATTACGTGTTCGTGTTTTCCTCGTAACTGGAAAATATCCAAAATTATACCGTTTCCTAAAGTGAAATCGCCCTCTAAAGTCGAAGACTTTAGACCGATTACCATTTTATCGTGCTTTTCTAAAGTACTTGAAAAGCTGATGTGTGAGCAAATTATGTCTTACATTAGTGCAGCAAATCTCCTATCTACAGTACAATCTGGCTTTCGTCCAAACCATAGCTGTATAACTGCACTAGTAAAGGTAATTGATGACATTCGCATAGCCCTTGATACTAATAATATCGCAATTCTCTCGCTTTTGGACTTTTCCAAGGCTTTTGATACAGTGGACCATGAATTGCTATGCAGGAAACTTTTTGATTTCTTTGGTTTACATCGTACTGCAGTTAGGTTTCTTTTCAGTTACCTTACTGTACTACTAATTGCTCCTTTAATCGCTAATGGGACATAGTTCGGAAACAGTTGCCCTCCAGCGGACTCTGTTTTGCGCGACAGCTCTCAGCTCTGACCAAGATCTCCCGGTTGTTGCGGCCTCTGCTAATAGGGTTCTCCTCCACGTTGTTTTAGGTCTTCCGACTCGACGGGTTCCTTGCGGATTCCAGTCGAGGGCCTGTTTGGCTAGATTCTCGTTTTCGCGTCGCAAGGTGTGGCCAATCCAATTCCATTTCCTTCGCCTGATTTGGTCGTGTATCCTTTCTTGGCCGGCATGGCGCCATAGTTCTTCATTTGAAATTCTATCTTGCCAGCGGATTTTTAGGATACGACGTAGGCATCTGTTGATGAAAACTTGTAGGCGCCCTGTGATGAATTGGGTGACTTTCCATGTTTCGCAACCGTACAAATGAACTGCCTTAACATTGGAGTTGAACAGCCGCAATTTGGTGTTAATTGAGATCTCCGTCGATCTCCATATGTGAAACAGGCATGCCTATGCGCTTCGTGCTTTATTTATTCTGGAACTGACGCTATGGGGATTCGACTCCTAGTCCTCATAGGAATTTATTAATAAAGAAGGATACAATATGAATATTATATTTATTTGGAAGTTAACCCGAAGGCTGTACAATGATAACTAAACTTAGAGTCTAAAACAATTCATAAACTTAACGTTCGAATAATAATTCGCTTGCTTATCTTAAAATTAACATTTGAATTCGATTAAAAGTGGAGTGTTTTAATTTCGTTTGTGTACAGTGGCTTTTCTGTAACATGTTGTTGTGCATGATAGTTTTTAACATGTAGATGGCGTTGAACACGCTTCGTAGTCGGGTCGCCACATTACTCCCCTTCCAGTAACACCATAACTAGTTGCTAGGTGTTGCGAAACGTACCAGATTCCTTTTTGCGGCTGGTCCCTCGTAGGTTCTTGGTGTTTGCCTCACTATCGACTCATCTTGAAGATTTGTTTCCTGCAAAATCGCAGGCTTCAATCTGTCTATTGAGACGTTTGCGTGTTTTCCGTTGACCTCGATGGTATAGTATGCATCATTATCTCTCTTGATCACAGGATGAGGTCCGGTGTAAGGCTGGTCCAATGGTTTCTTCACCCCGTCCACCCTTACAAATACATGTGTGCACGTAGCTAAATCCTTATGTATGAAGATTCTTGGCTTGCTGTGATGTGCTGTTTGACGTGGACGTAGTTCTCGCATGTGTTCCCTCAGCGCTTCCTTAAACATTGTTCTATCAGGTTGAAAGTCCTCTTGCATAAAATATTCGCCAGGTATTCGTAGGGTTGTACCGAATACCACTTCGGCGCTCGACGTACCAATGTCTTCTTTGAGACAGTTCCTTAATCCTAACATAACTACCGGTAATACCTGTATCCAGTCTTCATTTTGATGACATTTTATCGCGGCTTTAAATGATCGATGCCATCGTTCGATTAATCCATTCGCCTGTGGGTGGTATGCTGTGGTGCGATTCGTCCGGCTTCCAATTAGCTTCGCGAAATCGTCGAAGATCTGCGAATCAAATTGTGTGCCTCTATCCGTCGTTATGGCAGCTGGTGCGCCATATCTCGAGATCCATGTTTCAAAGAACGCGTCGATTGGGGTAGCCTCTGGCCACCGTGTGAAGCGGTCAATCATCGTTAGGCAGTATCTGTAACCTCTTACTTCAGTCCCACGATGTCGATGTGAACGTGTTGAAAACGTCCTTCCGGGACGTCGATATGTTGCGGTATTCGCTTAGTATGTCGGCTGATCTTCGACCTTTGGCATGGTAAACAAGATCGTGACCATCCGTTGATGTCTTTGTTCATTCCTGGCCAAATAAATTTTTTCGAAATAGCTTTCCTCGTAGCTTTGCCGCTGCAATGCGCAGTGTTGTGAACGTTGTCGAAGATTCTTTTCCTTAATGGTTTCGGCAAGTATGGTCGTATCCTATCCGTAGACACGTCGCAATATACTGTAGCGGTCGGTTACCTACAGGAAAAAATTCTCCTTATGAATTATTCCCCCATCTCGCGGAAATTACCTGAACGATTAATCAAGTCACTTAACGAAAATTTTAGTTCCAAATTTTAACATAAAGTAGGCGAGAAGAAACAAAATTTTTCTTGGAATAGAGAAAAATAGATTTTTTTGACAGTCAGTTTCCGTCTTTGGCCTAGAGAGGTTCATAGTTTTGTTTGTTTTGAGAATTTCAGTGATTTCAGTTAGAATTATTGTGGAACGTGTCCTTTCACTAAGCGATTCATATCGATTCATCTTCTGTTGATTCAAGCATATACCCATTACCAAACTTTGGGCTAGTGCAATATAGTTACTAACATATATTTTGGAGGTGTGCCCCTGATATGAAAGGTTGCTGGTGAATCCCTAAAGAGGTATATGTTGGCGTTGTTGGTGGTTCCTGTAGGAAATCCGATACTGGTGGTTCCATGCTTGCTCATGTGGAGAATAGATATAGCTGGCCTGTAGCGTGTAGTTCAATTAATTAGTTGCAGTCGAAAAGAATAATTGAAGTTTTGTTGGAAGAGGAAGCCTTCCTATATACGGGTGAGCCAGAGGGGTTTCCCATAGCATCTTCTATTCTGTACGAGTGCCGGCAAGAAGATTCATCAAAGGTAGTTGTACGCAAAATTGTGAAAGTGTAGTATGAAGCCAGTGGAAAACTCGTTTTGCCCTGCCGATTAACACCAGAAATACTTGTGAGGTTCAGTTTTTGGTATCGTTAGGTGTATATGGATGGCCTGAAGAGGATCTGTGGAGGCCCTATAAAATTGTTCGACAACTTCAAGATTTTTAACCTAGATTAAGGTTGAGTTTTATTTGATGGTTGTTATTAATTTGAACATTAACTAACTTAATGGTTGTATTTTCTTCCTTGAAGATTGGTATAGGTTACTTCATTTTTTTTCAGGAATTTATGCTTACAATTATATATACAATTCTTAATTATATTACTTACACCAAAAAAATAATTTCCACTTTTGTTAACGTGGCTAATTTTTCTATTTTTAACATACTATATATTACATATTAACTATATTAAACATATCTACCATTTTTTTTAAGTATATATTCACTCTTCACTCTAAATATTTATCTACATTTTTATAAACTAAACTATTTAAAAACGTATTAACAACGTTAGCTTTTAAATATTGGACACTAGCAATTTTTGGGGAGCAAACAGGCACTCGAGATTTCTTATTGAAGCGATTGCGCAGAACATTTTTGGGTTTTTTTGTTATAGGGCGATTGCCTGGAGCGTCCAGGAGTCGTGCCGTATTGGGATTCTGCCCAACAATAAAAAGCAGAAAAACAAGGGTAAACGAGTAACCTAATTTAACACCGAGTTGGCCAATTCGACGTTGTCGTTCCCTTTCGCAGTTGTGTTTTTTTTTGTTCAAGCAAATTCGTCCTCGAGTTTTTTTGTGCCCACTTGTACCCCAGGACACATAATACACGTACTCCTTTTCATAAATTGGTATTTCTACTAACGTTGGATGTTTATGTGTACTTGTAAGAATCTGTTACAATAAAATATGTATTTTGAAGGTTATATAAACTGTTTTACGTCTATATTAATCATGCAGTACTAGGGTTTCTTTGAGTATACAGGATGGTTGGGGAGGGAGTTTTTATTTCTCTAGGGTCCCCCGTCGATCATGCGACGTGGGTACGGGTCCCACGATTCAGTGGTACCAGTCATGGATCTCTGATGGGATGGACCTGGGAACGATGAGGACATGAAGAACTTCCGCACAGATAATTAGGTAAGTGGTGAACTCAATATGTATCGATCCGGTCACACACCCCACGACCCCTTCCGGCGAGCTAGCGTGAACCGTGTGACCGGCTTAGCATCCCCTAGGAATATTTAGGAAACTAGGGAGGATGTGTGTTTTCAAAATTTTTATGTCTACCCAAGCACGATGGTAGTAGCCTTGCTGTCACCAGCAAGGAGCTCCATTGTGCCGGTACAATACTGTAGTCTCCGTGTTACATAGTCGTAGCTTCTTAAATTTTATTGCACCTGGGCGTTGCAGTAGTTCCTTCAGTTCTTCGTCTTTCTCTTGTTCCCTCGCTGTCTTCCGTAGTGACACAAACTGGTAAGACGATGTCATTAATTCTTGATAAGGTGTCGGCCACTGCATTATCTATTCCAGCGATGTGCCTGATATCTGTAGTCAATTGTCCTATTAGGTCCAACTGTCTTTGCTGTCTCGGTGATGCCTTCGCCGCCTTTTGGCTGAACGCATACGTCAGCGGTTTATGGTCCGTGAATATTGTTGTATTTCGTCCTTCCACGAAATGTCTAAAATATTTAATCGCTGAGAATATGGCAAGGAGTTCTCTGTCGTATGCGCTATATCTCGTCTGTTTTTCCGACATCTTTCTTGAGAAAAATCCTAACGGTTGTCGTTTTCCCTCGTTGTCTTGCTCTAGTACCGCGCCAATCGCAACGTCAGACGCGTCAGTCGTCAGTCTCAGTGGTGTATCCTCTGCTGGGTGAGCAATGATCGTGGCTCTTGCTAATTCCTCCTTTCATTTTTCAAATGCCGCCTCTGTCTCTGTGTTCCAGTTGATGGGTCTCTTATCCCGTTTCTTTGTTCCCGCGGTAAGGGAGTGCAGAGGGCCTTGCATACTTGCCGCATCCTTGATACACCTTCTGTAGAAATTAACCATTCCTAGGAATCTCCTTAATTCCTGGACAGTGTTTGGTTTGGGAAAGTTCCTTATCGCTCGTACTCGATGTTCGAGTGGTCTAATCCCGTCCTTTGAGACTTCATATCCAAGGTACTCTACCCCCCAATGGCACTTGCTTAATTTTATTATAAGTCCGTGATCCTTTAGTCGTTGGATGACTTCTCTTATGTGTTTAATGTGCTCGTCCTTTGATCGCGACGCTATTATGATATCGTCCACATAGCAAAAACAAAACTCCAGACCTCGTAACGTCGTGTCAATAAACCGTTGAAAAGATTGTGCAGCATTTGTTAGTCCAAATGGCATTACGTTAAATTCGAAGAGTCCAAACGGTGTTATCAACGCAGTCTTCTCTCGATCCTCTGGTGCCATTGGTATCTGGAAATACGCTCTTTCCAAATCAAGCGTCGTAAAATATGTGCATCCATGCAAACGATGTGAAAAATCTAGTATGTTCGGTACAGGGTATTTGTCTGGTACCGTCATCTTGTTTAATCGTCTATAATCCCCACATAATCTCCATGTTCCGTCTTTCTTCTTCGTCATCATCATGGGATTTGCGTAAGGGCTGCTTTATGGTCTGGCAATATCTTCTTCTATCCATGCCTTGATCTCCTTTCGTGCTGCCTTGCATCTGCCTGGTGACAGTCGTCGAGGGCGTTCGTAGCAAGGTGGGCCCCTCGTGGTAATGTAATGCCTCACGTTGTGCTTCGGCTCTCTGTACTTCCCTCTTCGTGTGACGTCGATGTTTTCTCTAACTAGCTTGAGAAATTCGTTCTCCTCTCCTACCGTTGTGACTGTTGGCGTCTTGCTTGCTGTCAGCGTGCCATTCGCAGTGAGGTTTGTTATACCGTCTATTAACTTCCGATTTCTCAGATCTGGAAGTAGATGGTACTCGTGTAGGAAATCGTTTCCTACAATCGGCTGCGCTACGTCAGCAACGATGAAATTCCATGTGAAGATGCGTCTCAATCCGAAATCGACAGTCATTCTCTTTTGTCTATAAGTCATTATTTTGGTGTTATTTGCAGCATAGAGAAAAAACTCAGAATCATTTTTACAATCTTTATTAAAACTATTCGGTAGAACTGAAACATCAGCTCCCGTATCCACTAAAAATCGTGTGCCAGTCTTTCGGTCTTGCATTAAGAGACGGTTTGAGCTTGATCGCTGACCGACGGACGCCTCAGTACTCGTCGGTTCCACTAGTTTTCCGGCTTCCTCTCCAGGCGCACGGTTGTCGGCATTTACGCGCCTTGTTTCCAAATGTTTGGTGGTAAAAACAAGTTCCGTCATCCTCTTGTGGCTTTCTCCATGGTGATTTCGATCTTCCTCGTGCTCGTCTGACGTTGTCCCTGTCGCGTGACCTCGACCGGAGATTCCTCACCTCCTTCGACAGAGTTTCAACAGCAAGTCTCAGCTCGCTGATGACGCTGTCGTTCGCATTTTCACCTCTTCCTGCGTTATCCTCTCTTGTGTTACTTTCCGTTGGCATTTGCTTCAGTCCCCTCTCTGGCTCCTCGTGCCTGTTCCTTTCCAGTGCATAGACGTGCGGTTGCATGACTTCAACAATCCGATCCGCTTGCAGTGCTATCACGCTCAAATCTTCCGTGTCGTTGACGGCTATGATACCACGTACCTGTTCGGGTAGTTGTTCAATGAATAGCGAACGCAACACGGTGTTGTTGCATTGACCTCCAGCTAAATTCCTCAGGCGCTGCAGATATAACGAGGGTTTCTCGTTTCCAATTGGTTGTCCTCTTAATAGACGTCGCACTCGTGTCTCGGATGATTCCCCAAACGCTGTGATGATACGTGTCTTCAACGTGTCGCATTTGTTATTTTCTGGTGGGGAGTCTATTATGTCGCCTATGACCCCCAGTATTTCGCTGTCTAAATTGACTAACACATGCCTAAATTTCGTAGAGTCCGCCGTGATCCTATGAAATCCGAAAGCGGCCTCAGCCACCGCGAACCACCTGGCTGGAGATGTCCTCCAGAATGGTTGTGGTAACCTAACATTAGACACCGTATGTATCTGGTTGCCCTCGTGTTCGTGGCCATACCCCGTTGATTGGGCTGCTTCGAAATGATATGATGGCTGTTGTTCGTTGGCTGATTCGTGTGCCGTACTTGGTGATTCAGTAGACTGGTCCATTTCCCAGTTGATGAGGATACGTGTATATACTTAACTTCGCGTGCAATTCTGAATTGCCTTTTACTTGTGCAAACTTTTTATGTTAAGGACCAAGAAAAATGTCAATTTGCCTTCGTGGTTATCTACGACTTCTCGCGTAGAAATACCCGCAACCTACGAAAGAGAAGAAATTTTTATCGACCTGATCAAATTCACCCCTAGAAACTCGTGTTAGTGGACTTATAACGGAATATAATGTTTATGTGGTGTTTTGATCTTTTTTTATAATTGGAATAGTTCTTAATTCTAAATACTGACTTTTTACTCAGAATAAGTGCCTTCGGCGTTCGGCAATGGGTCGTCTTCTTCTTACTTCTTGGTCGTCCTCTTCTTACTTTCCTCCGTTTGGTTCTTTGCTTGTTGTCTGGGTCCTTCGTCAGGGCCTTCGCAATAGGCCAGGGCTTCGCTCGTGCTCGTGGTCTTCTTTCGCTTTAGGTAGGGCCTTCCTTCAGTACCCGTCTGCGTGGTCGGGCTTCCTTCACCCACTATCGATGTCGTCTAGACTTCCTTCACTCGTGTTCTGGGTTTTTTCGCTCGTCTTTGGGGCTCTCGGGACTTCCCTCGTTCGTATTCTGGGTTCTTTCACTCGTCTTTGGGGCTCTCGGGACTTCCCTCGCTCGTATTCAGGGCTCTCGGTGCTTCGTTCGCTCGTATTCGGGGCTCTCCAGGCTTCCTTCACTCGTATTCGGGGCTCTCAAGACTTCCTTCGCTCGTATTCAGGGCTCTCGGGACTTATTTCGCTCGTATTCGGTGTTCTCGGGACTTCTTTCGCTCGTATTCGAGGTTCTCGGAACTTATTTCGCTCGTATTCGGGGTTCTCGGAACTTCCTTCGCTCGTATTCGGGATTCTCGAAACTTCCTTCGCTCGTATTCGGGGTCCCTCACTCGTCTTCGGGGCTTCCTTCTTTCGCTCGCTTGTATTCGGGGTCACCAATTTCCTATGGGGATTCGACTCCTAGTCCTCATAGGAATTTATTAATAAAGAAGGATACAATATGAATATTATATTTATTTGGAAGTTAACCCGAAGGCTGTACAATGATAACTAAACTTAGAGTCAAAAAACAATTCATAAACTTAACGTTCGAATAATAATTCGCTTGCTTATCTTAAAATTAACATTTGAATTCGATTAAGTGTGTTAAGTGTTAAGTGTTTTAATTTCGTTTGTGTACAGTGGCTTTTCTGTAACATGTTGTTGTGCATGATAGTTTTTAACATGTAGATGGCGTTGAACACGCTTCGTAGTCGGGTCGCCACAACGCCTTCTTCTGTACCGCCGTTTTCGGTAATAATACTACCGAGGTAACAGAATTTATTTAGCGCTGTTCGTTCAAGGGTGTTTGCATTTATCCGCATTTCTTTGGTTTTAGTCGGATTTAACCTTAAGCCTGCCGATCTACTTTCTGTTGCCAAATTGTTTACCATGTTTTTGAGGTCCTGGTGTCTGTGGGCCAGCAAACAGATATCATCCGCGTAGTCGAGATCCTTAAGGCGGTCTAGCAATCCCCATTGTATGCCACCTGTTATAGTATCTAGAGCGCTGACAAGGATGTCGTTTATTACTATAAGAAATAGTAACGGCGAAAGTAGGCATCCTTGCCGTACTCTTGAGTTACCTTACTGATCGTCAGCAAATTGTCCAAACAAATGGCAACTTTTCAGAACTAATCAATGTCACTAGCGGTGCCTCAGGGTTCCATACTTGGACCGTTATTATTTTCGTTATTTATAAATGATATTGTAACTCACGTTCGCTTTGCTAACGTTCATATGTATGCTGATGATGTGCAGCTTTAATGCTCAAGCCCCATGGATAAGATTGAGGATTGTGCTACTAAAATCAATGGCGACTTGGATAGGTTAGACAAATGGGCGAAAGACAATAAGTTAAAACTAAATCCTGACAAATCTAAAAGTATTGTCATTTATAAAAGAGTGTTAAATGTGGCGATTTTTCCAAAGATTCACATTAATGGTGTAACGATTCCATATGTTGATAGGGTTAGGTATCTTGGTGTAGTTCTAAATCAAACTCTGTCTTGGAATGACTATATCTTTGATATAGCTTCCAAAATTTACTGTGGTTTGCGAACTCTGTGACATACTTCATCTTATGTGCCGCTGCTCACAAAAGTTAAGGTAGCTAAATCATTACTTATGCTCGTATTCAATATGGTATTCCGGTATTTGGCCGTTTGGATTATGCCTCTATGCGTATATCATCAAATGCATTTAACTCTATTGTTCGTTATGTATACAGACTGAGGAAGTTCGATCATATTTCTGCATTTACTGGAAAATTTTTAGGGTGTTCGCTATTATCTTATCTGGAATATAATATGTTAATTTTTAATCACCGAATCTTTTTTTCTGATTACCCTACTTATCTCAAAACTAAAATTGCGTTCTCGACTTCCAATAGAACTCTTAATTTAAATATTCCTAGGCATCATTGCCAAGTTAGTTCACGATTGTTTTTTATCCATGGTGTTAGGTTATGGAATGCACTACCGGCTGATCTTAAGAGAGAAGGTCGTATCGGTAGATTTAAGTCTCAACTGTTCTCTTATATCATGGCTAGGGAAATCTTATAAACCAAATTTTTAGCACAATTACCCTGGGCAGCATTAATCTTATTAATTTTATATAAAATGGTAATTTTCTTTTCTTTTAATTTTGTTTTCTTTTCTTTTAATTTTTGTCTTATTTTCACTTGTATTCTTACTTTATCTAATATTTTCTTTACTATTCATACTTTTTTTCTTTTTTATTATTCATGCTTTTTGTTATGATTAAGGAATTTATAATCTATTAATCTATTATGTTGTACATATTTTATTTTTATTTTTCTTATCACTATTTTTATCTAATATTTGTCAGTATGCGTACACTTAAGAAATTGTTCTTTTTTTGTACACTTTGTTTTTTTTTCTAAATAAATAAATATGGAAGGGGAGACTATTCCACAATCTGTACAATGAAGAGACGACTACCGTGTCTAGGAATACAAAATTGCACAGAACGACGAGACATGTCAGTGAAAAAAGGTTTGCCACCTATGGAACGTATTGGTGCCATGAAAATTTTCTGATGAGCAGTCCATTCTATATGTCAGTGGCCTAGGTCATAGTGCTACCATAGCACAGTACTAGTCGTATTACTGTTTTGTAGAGTGAGACTTTCATTTTTATGTGTACAAGTCTTGATTGCAGTGTTTGTTTTTGGCATAAAATGCTCAATTAGCCAGTATTATTCGTCTAGTTATCTCTTGCTTTTCTTTGTTTCTTTTTGTAAAAGTAGACTGTTTTATCAACTACGTCTAGCTTGTGTGTTATTTCTTCCCATACTAAATATGCATCACCTTTGTTTTCTCTTCGTTAATGGTCAGGCCCACTGACATATAGATATGGACTGCTAATTGACAACTTTCAATGGCACCATTTTTCTCCAGAAGAAGAAGACCTTTTCTATGTAAACAACAATTTTTTTTTCGAATTTAAAGGAAAATAAGTAATAAGATGTATGTTATAATTGATAGAAATAATTTTCCATCCTTATTTTTTATTTAGTAGCAGTTTTTTCGTTAAATAAATGTATTTTTTTTAAATATGTGAGGGTTTTTTCCCTCTGTTTAACGAACTTTTAAAAATAAAGAAAATAGAGAAAGAAGAAAAAACTCTATAGCTGTCTAGTTTTTTCTAATTATGTTTATATCGCTGACATGCACTGAACTGTTTTTTATTTTAAAACCGATTAAAGTTCATAGGATTTTGAAGGGGAACGAGACAACGATAGTTTTTGGTGCCACTTTTTTGTATGGGATTTTGCTTATTTAGCAGTCCATATCTATATGTCAGTGGTCAGGTCTATGTCCTTTGCGGTCTCTTTTATTTCGACATACGCTCCTTTTGCTGCCAAAAGAAACCTTCCCACGAGATTCACGTCATCCGCATATCCCAGTAATTGTACAGACAGTGTTGCTATTGAAGCAATTTTCTGGATTGACGTTTTCCTTATCACCCATTCTAGGGGCAGGTTGAAAATCATTGGGGCCAGTCCATCCCTTTGTCTAAGACCTTGTCTTACTTTGAACTCCTCTGTTACTGCATTTGGGATCCTTACTTTCGCAAGTTAGCTATTCGACTCTTAATTCCGACAAAATCTTGTACAGACTCTTATGCTTATTGAAAGTAGACAAATATCTGGTATATATTTATATTTCATTCCCAGGTGTTCTCTAGAAATTGCTTTAAGGTCAGTTGACCTGTTTGTCCTAAAGTCTGGTTGATATTCGCATATAAGGCATTTCGCTATAGGTTCTAGTTTTTGTTTCACAAGAATTGTAAAGGTTTTGTCTGGTGCTGACGACTGGGGTAATAATAATAATATTATCCCATCGACGCCTGGTAATTAGTTGTTTTTTTGCCATTTTACATCTTAATCTTTATAATCTTTACCTCATGCAGTTGGTGGTTCTAATAAAATATTATCTTGACGAATTACAAATGCCTTCGTCAGTGGGTTCTCATTTACTATGGGGTTCGGGTTCAATAAGTTTTGAAAATATTCCCTCCACCTTTCTTTTATTCTCTAGGGTCCTATATATGCTTATATGGTCCCATCTATTGTGGTGCTTGGGGTCCACCTATGTGTTGTTACTAGGCTAGTATTCTAGCCCTTGTGCATGGCGTATAAGGAGCAACGTAGTTAGTGTAAGAGCCATTAGATCATCATCATTGGCGCTACAGCCCTCTGTGAGGCTTGACCTCCTCGAGAGTTTTCTTCCAACGTTCTCGCGTTCTCGGTCGTGCATCTCTCTCTTCCAGTTCATAATCCCAATTATGCGTAAGTCCATTTCGATGTCATCTTTGTATCTTTTGCTAGGTCTTCCTTGTGACCTTCTTTCCGCTAGAGTTTGGAGGAACAGGATTTTTGGGGGCGCTTCTTCCGGCATTCTCATTACATGTGCTGTCCAGCGTAGGCGTGATATCTGGATGCTTTCGATTATGTCTGATTTTTTGTATATTTGGTACAACTCGTAGTTGTATCTTATTCTCCAGACTCCCTCTTCATTTACTGCGCCTGTGATCCTGCGGAGAATTTTTCTTCCGCAACTTCCGAGGATCCGCTCGTCATGCCTAGTAATCGCCCATGCTTCCGATCCGCCCATCAGTAATGGTTTTATTACTGTTTTATATTGCTTGAATTTTATACCTTGCTTATTCTTTTAGACTTGAAATATTTGATCATACTGTAGTATGTTTTGTTCGCCAGCAGTATTCTTCTTTTAATTTCCGGAGTAATGTTGTTGATGTTCAGTGAGCTGAATTAATTGATCTGGAAAATTCAGCTCCACCATTTCTTCGTAGATTTTTGGTCGTAGGGCAAGATCATATGCTGTTTTGAAGTCTATGACCGCGTTTATGCCCAAGTTACTTTAACTGAGCTAGGCATGTTAACAACGGCATAAAAATCATTTTTCCAGCGCTGCTAGCTAAGTTATTTTTGCTTTTTGGCTTAACTAAAATGTAGCACAGCTCATAACTGTCAAAAGGGATTGACTTTTACTTGTAATTTTTTGTTGTAATCAAATAATTTGGTAATATTTCAATACAGCATGAAGATATTATTATTATTATTTAATTTTTTGCTTGTTATTATTTGTAAAATGATAAATGTTATTATTTTTGGTTATTATTAGTTGCAAAATGAGAACTGTCAAATGACATGCTATGAACTGTGCTAAGTAATCAACGATAATTTAATAGTTAAAGTAACTTTGGCATAAACGCGGCCTATGAAAAAAAGGTGGGTCTCTATGTTGAATTCTTTCGTCTTCTCGATTGCCTGTAGTAATGCGAATATATGATCGATTGTGGACTTTTGTTTCCTCAATTCGCACTGGTAATTGCCAATTACTCCTTCATATTGGTATAAAAAGCGAGTGTACAGGATATTCGAGAATATTTTATATGCTACGTTCAGTAACGTAATTCCTTTGTAGTTTGAACATTCGAGGGAAAATAAACAAGTAAAATTTGATGCGGTGCGGACACGGAGCAGCGGAAAGGTGGGGACTGACTCGTAAAATTTTACTTGTTTACTTTCTCTCCGTGTGTTGTCCGACACACGGCCTTGATGCTGTGCGGATATGTGTGTCCCGGGCTTAAACCAGTGAAAGTAAAATTCATTGGTTAAATCAGTGAAATTTTTACTAATTCATTTTTAGAGAGAACTTTTCACTGGTTTAATCAGTATACAGACGCAAATGCACTGGTTTTCTAGTGAAATTATTGTTTACTGGATGAACCAATGAAATTTTCACTCTAAAAACGAATCAGTAACTTTCAGCTATTTATAGTCCTAACTTATCCTACTTCCCTTACAGAAATACATGTTACATAATTATCCCCATATGAAATCCACTTATAATACAGTAGTCACTTGTAATACAGTAGTTCATGAATGTAAATGCAAATGTCAAAATTAAAATCAAGGTTTATTACAGTGTTTCACATACTGGGCTCCCACATACACTACACTATGTCTGCAGATGTCTCTTCTTGGCTGAAACTTGTTACTGATTTGGCGTGTTCCTTTGTACACTTGTCTTATTCTCCTCTCATTGAAGTCTTCCTGGTTCTGGTTCAACGAGTAAATAATAATTTCACTGGAAAACCAGATAACTCGAGTCTGTTTACTGATTGAACCAGTAAAAAGTTCTCTCTAAAAATGAATTAGTAAAAATTTCACAATGGTTTAGCCAGTGAAAAAATATAATGTGACTCATACTCTAGGCCAGCGGTCTCCAAAGTGTGGTACGCGTACCCCGAGGGGTACGCAGAAAATTCTGGGGGGTACGCCAAAATTTCTTTTCAAAGTTCTTTATTTCCTATCGATTTCTGAGATATTCAATACTGTTGCGAATTTTTATTTCTTAACCCTTATTTTTGAAAGAAAGAAAAGAATAAATAGTTTTTATATCCATACTAAACTAACAGATATATAAACATTTAGAGGAACAAAAACGGCAAATAATCGTCAACACTCTTTTTAAAATGGGCGGCTATTTTCAGGGGTACGGAAAACGGGTTTAAAAATCGAGCAGCAGCTCCAGGGTACTCTTGCCTTCTGAGTTTTCATCATCATCAGAAGCTTCACAGCCTATTGTTGGCCTTGACTTGCGTTCCCTTCCGTGATTGTCGATCTCTGGCCCGTCTTTTCCAGTTTCTTATTCGTAATGGTCTTATGTCTTCCTCGTCTATATATTTTTTCTTAGGTCGTCCTAAACTCATTTTTCTGTCGGTACTTTCCACAACACTATCTTTACCGGGTTCCGTTCCGGACCTCGTTCGACATGATCAATCCATATTATTTTAATCACTTTGACAATTTTTCAGGGGCGTAGCCAGAATAGATATCAGCCGGCTCCTGTTTGTGGAGTTTGCTAGGACTATCCTGCGAGGCAGTGAGCGTCATCGATTCTGTATATGATATTGCAGCAAATTCTTTGCGCTCTTATCAATGGTTCTATTCGCTTGGTGTTTTCACTAGCTTCGTAAGGAAAGCCATCGAAAATGACAACGGCATTTGATATGTAGTTTGACTTGACTTATGATACATAACTGCTGCAAATTTCTGCATAAGTTTGGCCGCGGTGTCATTTGACCCAATGTAACAAACACCCTCTATCGATGAAATATTTTCTATCGTTCAAGTCCGCCTGCTCAGTAGGTGAAACAGCCCTATACAGGTTCGGTTTTGTCCCTTTGCTCATACCATGCTCATCGAAAAGAGAGAAAGAGAGGGTAGGTGCTAAGTTCGTAACGCAAAAATTCTCGCAGCACTTCATCTGAATGTCCTGCCCTGTCTTGTATCCGATCCGAATTGAAGAGGCTGCACTCTTTCACTTCGTTTGAATTTTACAGCGTGAAGATCACCACAGATATGGGTTTTTACGACAATTTTCAACTAGCCCTTGACCCCGAACGGTTCGTCGAAGAAATAGTGGAATTTGTAAAAAATAGAGAGGTTATTTAGGAAAAGTTGATCGCTTCCGAGTTATAAACAAAAAACCACGAGGATTGACCCCCCCCCCCCATCCCCCTTCGCTACGCCCTTGGGTTCTTGGTAACTTTCATCAAGAAAAATGTTATCTCTTCCACAACACCTTTTATCATTTATAATTGGGAGGTGATACCAGAAACCAAATCCATTACCGAATTAAAACCTCGGTTTGCTTCAAATTCTTCTTAACCTAAAACTGAATTAGCAACCCGTTCTCGAGTACAACGCCCATTCAATGGACAGAGATTTCTTCAGGACTCGCGAGGTGTATAAATGTCTCAAAGAGCTTGATGTCAATAAATCGACTGGCCCTGACAATAGTCCCCCTATGGTACTTAAGAAAAGTACCTCATCTTTGGTACGCCAACTTCAATTCTATTATAAGTGTAAGGGCCGATTCACAATGAACGCTTCAAGCCTCACTGCAGGAACAGAATGTGTCGTGTCGCTTGTCGCTGCCGCGGTCGCTGTCGCCGTCGCCGTGAAATATTAAAACCATTCCACCCCTATTACACGAACAGAATTTGTCGCTGTCACTAACCCTGCCGCAGTCGCAGTCGCCAGGTTTTCGGAAATTTGAAATTTTACGAGCGACAAACGCAAATTCTGTGCTACTACGATTCAAGTATACAGCTGAAATTTTAGTTTTGTTCATTCGAGTTAATTTTATAAAGAGCTCTTCGTCATTCTCTTTTATAAATAAAAATGTTTTCTCATAAAAACCCAAACAACTTCTACGTTGGTATAGTGGTCTAACCCACCATCTTCTTCTTCCATATCTTTTTTTCAGTAAATAAATGCGTCAAATAGCAGAATTTCATTGACTCCATTCGAAAAATTAATCTTTGTTTACTGTCCATTTCTTTAAATCTTGAAATCCATTCACAATTAACACAAATCAAAATACCAATAGAAGCACTCCGAACAAAAATTACGGCTTGAGTACAACATCATTCTGTTCATCAAAGCGACAAACAAAGCGACAGCAACGGCGGCAACGACGGCGACAGCGGCAGGGCAGCGACAAGCGACACATTCTGTTCCTGCAGTCAAGCTTCAAGCTTCAAAAATTAGGGTTATAGGATTTATGTACAATGATTCACATTCAAAGCTTCAAGCTTCAAATGAAGAATTTGAAGCTTGAAGCTTGAGGCATTCATTGTGAATCGGCCCTTACTGTCATTTATAAATGGTAATTTTTCCCAATAATTAGGGCGTATCCCATGTAGGCTCGTGAAACGGTCTCTCCGTAACCTTGCAGCTCCTGACACGGTACGCATGTGCACCCATATATGGTAAGAATAGTCCCGCTCATATAATTAGGGTGTACAATTAATGATTATTTTTGTGAGAAGGGTACGCGGTCAAAAAAGTTTGGAGACCACTGCTCTAGGCAATTATCTTCATGACTGTTAAGGGTTCCATTTGGCATACTCAATAAACCGGCTCTCGTTTGTTTACGGGGGGCGAGAAGCCTTTCGGTCCTTAGATGGAGGCCCGTTTGCGAAAACGACACTCGCACTAGAAAATGGTTTTTATTTTTACGTGAATTTCACAGCGGCAGCGAACAAATTACTTTTTTGTTGCGAAATTTTTTAAAAGCACCTAGATGAGTTGGTAAAAGCGTTGATCCAGCGAAGTTAGCATTGCGGGCTCAAACTCCGGATCGGCAGATCGATTTTTTTACTTTTTTTTAACCGACTTCAAAAAGGAGGAGTTTAGTTTTCACGATATAGTAAAATTATAATATATGTAGGTTTAGTAGTATTACACTCCCATGTACGATGAATAATACTTGCCACTTTTTTAACCGACTTCTTTTAAAACGTTTTTATTAGCTCGCTTTCTTGTCTGCCTGTTTGTATGGTACAAATTTTGAAATCGATTTTTTGAATACTTCCGGTTATCCGATCGTGTCGCAATTTTGAACACAGCTTTAGCTCCGATGACAATACAATATAGTGTACTCAATATTTAAAAGGTTAAAATTTTATTTTAACGAATAAATAATAAAAAAATTAAAGGAATTGAAACTATTGATTCTATTGATTTTAAAATTACATATTTGATTCTCTCAAGTAACTGAAACCAATTAGATTACGACCAAATATATTATATATAATTTTAAACTCATTGTTTTCATCAGGATCTTGGAAATGCGTATATAATCTGCTATGAAATTTATGAAATTGAAATAACTAATTTTAAATTGAAATCTGAATATATGTTTTTGATTACTTAATTGAAACAAAATTTAAAAATGACTAAATATAAAAATTTGACTGCATAGAATGAAAGAAAATATCAAGACTAAAAAAGAATATATAAAATTAATTTTGTATATTGTTATTAAAGATGGTAGTTTAATATATTTCAAAAATTCTTTTTGTAAACAATTAAAAAAGATTGTATAAAAAATTTGTGATGTAAAGAAAAAATTGTGCAGAAAAAATTTGTATCAAGAAAATATAGATCCAAATTATTTGTGTTATACCTACTCAGGGGGTCAGATCTCTATGTGTTTTAAATGTGAATATACTCTTTATTTTTTGAATTAATCTGTATGTATACCTACCCCCATTTGGTCGTGACTTCTTGATTTCACTTAATTGAGAAGGTATAAGATTCAAATTTAAAATTATGTATTTCAATTTCATAAATTTCATTGCAGAAAACAATGAGTTTAAAATTATATATAATATATTTGGTCGTAATCTAATTGGTTTCAGTTATTTGAGAGAATCAAATATGTAATTTTAAAATCAATAAAATCAATAGTTTCAATTCCTTTAATTTTTTATTATTTATTCGCTAAAATAAGCTTTTAACTTTAAGAGTAATAATCATACCCTGGTCGTGCAATTTTTTACGTTTTTAAAAGTATTTTGGGAGTTTTATTTCATTTTTTTTTCAAAGATGATTAGTCTTGTAATTTCATTTTAAAAATAACGAAAAGGAAATGAGTTATATAAATAAACTACTTTTTCTTTTCCTGTAACAAAACAAAACAATAAAAAATTTTTTTAAAACAAGCTTTTATTAGATAATTAACTATGCGTTAATAAAATGAAGTAAAAAGTATAAAATAAATTTTTTTTAATCCACCCACCCGTATGAAACTACAACTAAAAGCTTGGAGGCGTTTTATCAAAATGCAACCTAATTAATTTTTTTAACTAGTTAAATCATATTAATTTTTGTAAACTGAGAGCCCCAAGCTTTTATTTGTAGTTACAAAAGGGTGGATAAAAAATATATTTTGCACTTTTTAGTTAACATTATTAACGCATATTTAAAATTTTTTTAATTATTTAATATTTTTTAGTTTATCTAATTTTGTTTTTAAAAATTTTTTTTATTGTTGATTATTTTCCACCTTTTAGTCTCATGCGCCATTTGGTGGTGGCCGCCTTTTTTGGATTTGAAATGCCGTCATATATCTTACTGACACAGATAATTGTATTCTACTTATCAAAACCCTTCACTTGATATCCGTATCAGACGGCCGCCATAGATCTAACGGTATATTGAGTATACTATATTGCTTATTGTATTCTACGTATCATACCCTTTCATTTGGTACCCATGTCCAGGCGGTTGTAAAGGAAATGGTAATCCGCCCTCTTGAGACAACCGCCATGGATCTAACGGAATATTGAGTATGCTCTATTGCTTATTGTATTCTACTTATCACACCCTTTCATTTGATACCCATGTTTAGGGGGCTGTGGTAATCCGCCTCTTGAGATGGCGGCGATGGAAAGGGTATGACAAGTAGAATACAATAAGCTATGTCATTAGATCCATGGCGGCAGTCTCAAGTAGTGATGAGCAAACGCAAGAACAAGACAAGGCCAATATAGTCTTGGTCTTGTCTTGTTCTTGCTCAGTCAGTCTTGTTCTTGGTCTTGTGTGTACAAATTTCGCATAAACTTGTTTGAGAAGGGAAGGAAAAGTTAGTTATGCCGACACGCAGCCCCACAACCCCAGTACTCAGTGGCCAATAAGAAAAAAATGTGTCAACAACAATACAATTTAATTTTATTGACTCTTTTAAATAAATATAAGTCAAAGTTCAACTCCAAGTTCAACTCCAAATAATAGTAACAAGAATAAAATTCAACTTCAAAATCTACTCTAACTAATAATAGCAGTAATCAAGGTCAACTTCAATGTTATTCCAAATGATAACAGCAATAATCAAATCAGCTTTCAAATTCACTTGACAAAATTTCCGCGATCACCAAATTCAATACAAGTATTCAATGAAATAACTTATGCTCGTCAATCACCATACCATTAATAATGAAGTCAAAGAAATATAATCAATATTAGAAAGGAAGTCAAAATTTATGTACTCACCTGATTTACAATCAATTGCAGGTTAAAGGTAGGAAGGATATAAGGATAGTGATAGATTGCGGGATGAAACACCTCAATATTAGTAAGCTGGTATACTATCTTGTATCATAAAGCTACAAGATATACTCCAGATTGATACTCCGGTTATTACTCGTATCATGAGCTACAAGTACAACCAAGGTAAATGGGTAACCAGTTTCGTGCCTTGTATCATAAGCTACAAGGCAGAATTATGGTTAATAAAGGAATTAGTTACAACTTGTATCAGAAAATCTACAAGGTAACTAATTGGAGGTAATACTGAAGGTAAACCTTGTATCAAAAGCTACCGGGTTTAATTGTGGTTAATAAAAATATTAGTTATAACTTGTATCATGAATCTACAAGTTTAACTAATTGGAGTTAGTAGTATATTTAAACCTTATATCGAATCTACAAGGTTTAACTGAGTTTAATGAAGATAGTTATAACCTTGTATCATAGAGCTACAAGGAATAACAAATTCAAAAAAAAATAGTTTTGGATGATAGGAGGAGGAAAGTTTTTTAGAAAAAAATTGTTGAGGAGTAACCTGCACTTACCACGGCTGGAAGCAAAGAGAGCGAAAAATCGTCCAGTAAACATTTTTGTTCACTTCCAAGTTTTGCAACGGTATAAACCGGTTTGATTACCAACAACCGGAGTGGGGGTAGTTATCTGTGTGTATGTGATTGATTTTATGGTTCGTTAGTATGACCACCTTCACTTTTTAAATTGAGTAATTTTTTTGTTTTGAGTGAAATTTTCTTTTCTTTTTTTTGAGTGAGATTTTCTTTTCTCAAGTGAATTTGAAATTGGGTAACTTAAGATTAATTTTTGATGAACATAATAAAACCCAGTATTATAGGGAGAATTGATCCTGTTGAGGTAGTCACTATTTCTGCAGCGTGGCCATGCAGGGAAACTTCAGGTTGCTTTAGTTGTTTCAACTGTTGTGTCTATTCATGCTGATGACCGTTGTCCATAGTTGTCCATAATATTTGTTGTTATTATTCTTCCTTGTTGGGTGACTCCTTAATTCCTGCTATTATGATGCTGTCAAAAGAAAATAATAATTATGGTGCCCTACTGTGGTATGGTGATGGTTACATTTTCCAACATACTCCCCCTTTGAAACACTACAGGTGTGTTTCAAAAGAAAATAAGTAAATAAACGATAACAATTGACTCTAGAGTTAAATGGTTAAGTGATCAAAGGGATTTACCAAAAGGGAAGCTAAAGTATTAAAATATTATGAATAATTTTGCTAATGGGTCATTCCATGATGACGGGTGGGACATTTTAACACCTTTTTTGATATACATTCAGTCATTTTAAAGTGCAAACAAAGCACCTAATACATACTGTATTTATGATAGCATTCTTAGATATATTTTTTAAGATATGATAAAAGAAAACAGCATAAATATATATTCTAACATTGTTAAATTCGTGGAATTACATATGTGACGGGTGGGACACGGAAAACACTTCTTTCTTTAGATACTTGCACTTGAAGTTGAAATACAGATCAAATAGTTCATATGAAGCCCTAATTTTATTGTAGTATGCTATTTGAGTTATGTCGCTAATTGTTTTCTAAAAAGAGGTAAATGAAAAAACAATACGAACTTTTTTTATGAAGCTTAAAATGTTGTGACGGGTTGGACAGGGATCCGTGACGGGTGGGACGAGTAAAAAACTATACACACAAAACACATTAATTTAGGCATATTTTATTAACTATTTAGTTATTTTTTGGGCTTGGTGTAGAGAATTCATGTTCTACATCTCTTTCGCTTTATAGCTCAGCTGCTGGTTTTAAATCAACGTCACTTTCGCTAGAAGTATATAAGTGATTATTTGAGCTTGCATTCTTCACCTAATCGCACTTTTTTTTATTTGAATGGAAAAATCAATATTCAACTGGGAAAATACAAAATGTAATAATTTTGTTTTTTACTACACGCATATTTCCGAATACTATCGAGCTTTAACAATACTTAAAGCCTAAAATTTATGTGATTTCCGTCACTTTTTTTTCATTAGCTTGGTGTCATTTCCCATGGAATGACCCTAATCGACTAGGATTTTTTATTTCTGGAATTTTGAAGTGTATGAAAATTATATCATATCCAAGTAATTGGTTTCGTGATGACTTAATGTGCAATATTATAGATTCCACTAGCATCTGGAGGAACCAACTGAGTGGCCCAAGAATATGAATTTAATTCTCTCGATGATGATGCAATTTCCTCAATTTCTTCGCCTTTTTTATCGATGTCGGTTAATCCACGTCGGAGACCTATTGTTGTTTGTGTCTCCGGACATCGTATATACAATGATCGGTGTGAGTTTTTAACAGATGGCGGTAAAGAACAATTAATTGAAAACAAAGGGATTTGAGCGCCCGACGAACGATTTTTGATAACAAAATTGTTTATTCAAAAAATACCAAAAATATTGATATAATGTTAACGAGGAATCTAATTAGAGATGAATTGGTTTCGTGTTTAATGATAATTAAGCATTGAGTTGAATGAGGAGATTTGTAGAAATTTTTTTGAAAAGAAGCAAGTGGATGGACTGAAGAAATTAAAGAATGCGATTTGTTTATGTAACATTAGTCTATATATGTATATGATATTTATAAAAACTACGTGTCACAATGTTTGTACACGCTAATCTCCGAAACCGCCCAACAGATTTAAATAAAAATTATGTTATTTTAGGGTTGGTTCCGGATTGAAAGATAGGACAATTTTGGTCCAGATAATTGAAGCTGTTGTTGAAATATAGAGAATTTCAATGTTTCACTGATTATATTTAAGTTGGCCAGGCGAAAAAATATTTATTTTTAATTGTCATATACATATAAAAAACCGTTAGCTTTAAAAACAGCACTCCGATTTTTACGAGTGACAACGTATGAGTGTACTGAGTGTACAGTGTATTGAGTGTACTGAGTGGACTGAGTGTACAGTGTGTACAGTATGTACAGTGTGTACTGTGTACTATATACTATGTACTATGGACTGTATACTATAACTACCGGAGCCCGCAAAAACATATAATTTATATACAAAATAATAAACATATAATTTATATACAAAATAAAAATATGTGTGAACATTGGGAAACCATGTGAACATTTGTGAAAATTGGGATATTAGCATCCATTGTTTTTCATATACTTCCACCGAAAAATGCGTAAAAGCTTTTAATTGGTGCGATTAAATAAAGTGTTAATAAGAAAATATATAAATGTCGAGTTTTTGCATTATGCCTCAGATTGCGGTACATCTTGAATACGGTCAACGTGTATATTTCACTGAAGAAAATGCTCTCCAACGAGCTTTCCAGCCACCAAAAACTACACTTACTGTATTTTTCACACTGTGCCAAAAACCTGATTTTTTCGGACAATTCGCAACAACATTGTTATATATCGACTTCCCTCGCTATTATACATTGAACAAATCAGGTAAAAAATGGAAGCCACGTAGACAAGGCGAACCACATCCAACTATCGCACGCGTATTGAAAGCAAAGACATTGGGGCGACTTTACACAGTACATCCAAAACCACGTGAATGTTTCTTTTTGCGTTTGTTGTTGCTGAATGTTCCAGGACCAACATCTTTCGAATTTTTACGAACAGTAAATGGTCAAATATTCAATACATTTCAAGATGCATGTCGCGAGTTGCAATTGCTGGAAAACGACAATCATTGGGATCTGACACTTACTGATACAGCATTTGCATCCACGCCGAATAACAATCGTCAACTGTTCGAAATTATATTGACGAAATGATACCCAACAGAACCATCGGTTTTGTGGGAAAAATACAAGAACGGCATGACTGAAGACATACTTCGCAGAATTAGACAAACAAACCAATATCCAAACTCTCGAACTTTATAGGAATAATTGGTTTTTCGTTAATGGTTATAAATATTTGTTGAAAAGTTGAATTTTGAAGATTTGTATTAATTTTAAATGTCTTAAGGTTGGGTGCAGCGAGTCGGAAAGGCATCATCTGTGTTTATTTACGCGCCGGAAAACAAAACCAAAAACATAGTTTACCAGCAAGTTTTGTAAAAGAATACATACATAAGTAATTTTGGTCACACTTAATATGAAAGCATATTGAATCTAATGTCTCCAAATTTTACAGAAATAAGTATTGGTCTTTCCTTAGATATTGCGAATAGTTTGATTTTCAATATTTGCATTAATTTCACATGTTTTGACGAACACAATTTCGCAATATAAGAGAAAATAAAAGTTGGTTTTTTGGCATTGCTTTTTCCAACTATAAAATATTTGTTTCATTTTTTGTTTTTGTTTTATTGTTCTCGAAAATTTTTGTTATTGAAGACTTCTAGATTTAAATGAAAAAAACCTATAGAAAAGGCCCACGAATTTTGAGTGCTGGATGCTGCTATTTGCATTAATTTTAAATCTTTTAACGTTCATGGTTTTAACAGAATACACACGCAATTTTGGTCATAGCTCAAATAAATGTATTTTGAATCTAATGACTCCACCTTTTATAGGAATAGTTGGTTTTTCGTTAATGGTGAAGAAGAGTTGAATTTTGAAGGTTTGGATTAATTTTAAATGTTTAAACGTTGGGTGCAGCGAGGCTGTAACGGTCGCCCTCAGCTGGTTACGCCACTTACCAAACCTAGGCATGCGAAGAAGCAATATCAAAAATTTGCAGAGCTTATCCGCTAATGCCTGTTTATTATTCGGTCAACCAAATACTATATCCATTAGTCCGAGGGTGTGAAACAAAAGACTCGAAAAATATTAAGCTCAGTTTAGGTGTTATGCTAAAACTGATTAATCAACAAGTCGTTGATCAAAAAGGCGCTAGAGATATAACAGATGCCTTATGGCTACTTATGGACAATAATCTAGAAGAACTTAAAATTCTGCAAACAATTTTGTTACTTATTACATCAAATATAGTTGTTCGGGGGGGAAGCATTATCCAAGTCACTTGTACTAACCCTAGGCTAACTTCGACCCCAATTCAAAAATATCATCGAATATTGGTGACAGAATGTGAAAAAAATTTTTAAATAAGAAATTTTAGAAACAAACACACCAATTTGGCAAAAAGCTTTAACTCTTGAAGCTGTCCATAAGGGCCAAAACGGAATGGCGACTGCGACGGCGGACGGCGAAGTCGGTCGTTTAGCGTAAATGTAGAACAGCGTTGTATAACGAAATTGCAACTGTAGCGGCACTGCGCCGTAAAATTGAAGTCGGCGTACAAAACATAATTTTCTTTTAAAAAAACACAATTTTTGGATATACAAAACGTTACGTTTCAAGTAGCGATTGCAATTTCGGTATACATAAGCTGCGCTGTCCAACTATGACATAAATCGCAGTTGTAGTCGGCCGTCGCGGTCCCTATTCTGTTTTGAGCCTTAAATACCCGCAAATCCAGAAATATCAGCTTCGATATGCGGTTATTATGACTTAAAGCATCATGCTACAGACATATTCAAAAAGTTAATAAAAGCAGCAGCAACAAATACAACCAAAATCAACAGCCATCGAGTAGTACTTTTAGGCAGAATCGTCTGCAAAATCGACTGCAGTAAAACGATTTGAATTCTCCAGGAAGCGAGGAATGCAAGTTAACGGGACGCGGCTGGCTCCCTTCGGCGTGAGCCGGCGGGTTTTGAAAAAAAAAAAATTTTTCGGAAGCGGGCATGTCTAGTTTTTTTTTGATAGGAGAGTCGGTGCTGAAATTTTTGGGAAGAGAGGAGTCTCGTGTTGGATCCGCAGCTCCAATTTGTTTTTCAATTTAATCGAGATAACGAGTTTTGTAATATTTAAAAATTTAATTGAATTACAGCTTATAGTAACTAGTTTCTGTTTTTTTTGATAAGAAAGTAATGTGAAAAATGGAGAAAAATCGGCCGGGATAAGTGAATTTATTTTTATGGATAGAACCTCGTAAGCTGATATTAAGATTGTGATGGATAGAACCTCGTAAGCTTATAGTAACTAGTTTCGGGTATTTTTATAATAAAGTAACGTGAAAGTGGAGAAAAATCGGCCGGCATAAGTGAATTTGTGAAGATAATTCAGCTTACATACAGCAATATAGCATTGGCTTTGTTAAGGTTTTTATGGATAGAACCTCGCGTGCTTGAATCCGTCGCGGTATTGTGCGAGTGTTTTGGAAGCGAGGAGGAAAAGAATGGTTAGACGCGGGTCGCTTTCTGTGAACTACGCCGATTTTCTTTGTATTTTTGTGATAAATTGTACGTAATTTGTTCTTTAAAACCACATCGTTGATCTCCCTTCCGATATAAATTGCTGTGCCAAGTTTTTCACTTCTTTGAGCAGTACGTGACTTAATATCGACTACATAAAGAAAATATAGTGTATCCAAGGAATTCATGCAGGAAAGTGATTTTCCGTTTTCTTAATTCAATGATTTCGTGCCGCTCTTATTATTGGCGGTTTTGTTTACTTTGCAATGACGGCTCTAAAATGATGCCAAGATAAATAAATAAAATAAATTTAAATACATAGATAAAATAAGATTTAGATAAATAAATAGCATAACTTTAACCAAACAAATAACGTAGATCTAAGGTAACAAATAATATGAACTTAAACAAATGAATAATATAATTTAAATAAATAATTAACATAACCTAAAACTAATAAACAACATGAATTTAATGTATTAAATAATATGAACTTAAACAAATGAATAATATAATTTAAATAAATAATTAACATAACCTAAAACTAATAAACAACATGAATTTAATGTATTAAATAATATGAACTTAAACAAATGAATAATATAATTTAAATAAATAATTAACATAACCTAAAACTAATAAACAACATGAATTTAATGTATTAAATAATATGAACTTAAACAAATGAATATTATAATTTAAATAAATAATTAACATAACCTTAAACTAATAAACAACATGAATTTAATGTATTAAATAATATGAACTTAAACAAATGAATAATATAATTTAAATAAATAATTAACATAACCTAAAACTAATAAACAACATGAATTTAATGTATTAAATAATATGAACTTAAACAAATGAATAATATAATTTAAATAAATAATTAACATAACCTAAAACTAATAAACAACATGAATTTAATGTATTAAATAATATGAACTTAAACAAATGAATAATATAATTTAAATAAATAATTAACATAACCTAAAACTAATAAACAACATGAATTTAATGTATTAAATAATATGAACTTAAACAAATGAATAATATAATTTAAATAAATAATTAACATAACCTAAAACTAATAAACAACATGAATTTAATGTATTAAATAATATGAACTTAAACAAATGAATAATATAATTTAAATAAATAATTAACATAACCTAAAACTAATAAACAACATGAATTTAATGTATTAAATAATATGAACTTAAACAAATGAATATTATAATTTAAATAAATAATTAACATAACCTTAAACTAATAAACAACATGAATTTAATGTATTAAATAATATGAACTTAAACAAATGAATAATATAATTTAAATACATAATTAACATAACCTTAAACAAATAAATATCGTGAAATCAATAACATGACCGAGTAAAAACACCCCCAGTAGGTGTGGCTCCGGATGATTGGATGACCCTAACCAAGGTAAGTGCCGCCCACTCATAAATTTTTTTTGATTGTTTGACATCATGTAGTCCCCTAAGAATGACTTGGTGACCCGTGACCACCCTTTCTCTCTTTTCTTCCCCCTTTTTGCCCCTCTCGTTGGCCCTGGACGTTGTTCCACCCCCTCGTCGCCCCTTTAGTTTTGTTGTTGCATAGGCACGAGCGATTTAACAGTATAACTGTCACCCCCTCAGGCATCCAAGCACCGCGAACCCCACCCCATCTGACGAGCTAGCTAGAGCACCGCTAGTCGTGCCTGCAACCGGTGCATTGGATGCGTAAATTCGCGACACTTCCCCCGGCGGTCGAACCGTCCGAGCCACCCCCTTTTTTTGAGTCCCCTTCCCCAAGTTTTTTTGTAATGATAGTCTTCCGGCCTTTATGGCAATTTCCCTTCTTCGTGCCCCGGCACACCCTACCCCGACAGTTACAAGGCGAACCGGGTCCCTGCTATTTAAAATACAGAAAATAAGCGGTTCATTGAGATGAGACACTTCATCTGTGTATGAAACTTCATATGTCGAAAAATGCCATGTCAATGGATGGTTTTTATTGTCTCGATCAAAATGTAAGATCCCTAATAGTTTCACATTTTGTTATTTGGAATCAAAAATACCAAAAAATTGCCTTTTTCAAACACTTCTACTGTATATTAAAATTTATATCACCTGATTACTACTATTGGCTTATGGGAGCAGCATAGGCGCGCCGAGTCCCAACTAGTATGAAAATAAATTCAAATTCAATTTCTCAGGGAAGATTCCTTTGACTGGGATTGTGGAAATCTTATTTTAAGGGCGTTTAATTAATCGAATTCTAAGAATCGCCTGCGTAGGCTGGCGTTGAAAAAAAAAGGATGTTGTAAAATTTGATATGTGTAGAATTTATACGATTGCGTTATTTTACGTAACAGCAATAAGAAATGTAGTTGAAGTATTTTATGTAAGCAATGATATGTTCGAGGCATGGTTTTCATGCTTTCGATAAGTCATAGTTGAAGGTGTTAAGCTAAAGTAAATAAAGATTTGTAGCCAGCTGTTATTTAAGCTGTTTATGGTAGTTCTGAATTTAATGGAGTACATATATGAATTCGTCCCCTGAGATTGCGTAGTTTTACAAGTAGCTGTAGCAAAAATTCGAGAACAGCTGAGTTTGAAAGGGATAATAGTAATTTGATGAAGTAATTATATTTGAATTATTAGTGGATGATCTCACCTTTATTTTACGCCGAGTTGTTGCATAGGTAGGACGAGCGGTAGATGGCAAGAAATCTGTTTTTGAATTTGCATTGGTTTTATTTAATAAGTAAGTGTTGTCCTTTATTCTATGGTTGAATGTGGAAATTTTAAAGGAAGCCATGGTCTTCTTATCAGCTGTTAAAGGTGTAAGTAAGGGCTTGTTAAGTCCAATGTTTGAACGATTTTCAGAATCCGTAACCACTGATAGCGGTTTAGGCATATATGACAATGTAGGAGGTGTGCACATAGGAGCTGTTGACCGTAATGAGTGCGATACATTTAAGTATGGTTGATGTGTTTGGGAGAAGCCCTTGTAGTTATTTTGGCCACCATTGTTTAATGAAGTTAACGTTGTATTTTGGAATTTATTAGTAATGGGATTAGTGGAAGAATTTTGAATAAAGTTATTGGATTGGTTTTGGTTTTCTTTATTGGATAGTAAAACAAAACTAGAAAAACAATTTGCAGTGGCTGTGTTAAGAGCAAATAAACATGAAGATCGTTCGGGCTTTGGCAATGGTGGTCTAGACTGTGTAATTGTTGGATGTATGGTAGATTTATCACTTCCTGGGTTTGTTTTTCCAGTTAAAACCAACCAAGTACGGAATTTTGAGCGGTAGGTGTGCCACTGGGGCCTTTAATTATCCCATCTAAAATCAGGTCTGAATACACATCAGCTCCAAGTAATAAGTCAATCTTTCCTGGCAGGTGGTAATGTGGGTCAGCAAGATTGAGATTTTCTAAATGATCCCAAGTTTCTTTCGGGAGTTGTGAACGTGGCAATAAGGTTGTTATTGATGGGACAACCAATGCTGTGACGGAAGTTTGCAGAGAAGTTGGAGAGTATATTGATTGTATCATGAACTCTACCTGTTTGTCTGCATAAGTAGTTGGGGTGTTATTTACACCATTGATAGTGACTGAAGCTGGGGTGTTTCTTATATTGAGCTGTCTAGCGGCAGGTTTGGTAATGAATGATACCTCTGACCCTGGATCAATTAAAGCCCGTAGTGTTACTTTACCGGTTTTCGTAGGAATTTTTAATAGTGCAGTAGACAAGAGGGCCTTTGTCAACGGTTTAGTTTGCTGGTTACCACTTAGTACCTGTGTGTTGAATAACACGGTAGTCTCAACATTGTTTGTCGTGTTATGCACGACATCTGTGTTGGGATTTGATGATATTGTTGTTGGTGTCCGAGCACCAGGGTTCGTTCCTGAAAATGTGCTTTGCTTGGAATCGTTATGCAATAAACGATTTTATTGCATTTACAACAATTGAATTTGCTGGAGCATAATGAGGTAGAATGTGCGTTGGATAAACAATTGACACAAAGTTTAGTAGATTTAACAAACTGGTACCTTTGTGGAGATGAAAGTTTCTCAAACTTGGGACACACTTTTAATCTGTGGTGCTCTTTGCAACAAACACAAGCCTCTGAAGTAGTCGAGGCAAAATGTGTGAGAACTTTAGAGTTTGATCCACTAGATGGACGTTGTGGAATATTGGTCTTGTGATCAGCTAAGGCCTCTAGCACACGGAAGCGTTTTTCTAAGAATTGTCTAAGCCTGACAAATGTAGGGAGTGATGAAGCTCCATCAAGCTCAACTTCCCACATCCTGTGAGTTTCGGCAGGGAGTCTTTGGACAATCAAATATATGAGAAAAGGATCCCAATTTGAAATGTTAATGCCCAAGGCCTCTAGTTCACACAAACACTCGTTTGACTTATCCAACAAGGTTTTTATTGCATTGACTGATTCACTAGACACTGGCTTGAGATTAAACAATATCTTTAGCTGAGCATTAACCAAAACTCTATTATTATTGTATCTCTTTAATAACACATTCCATGCTGTTTCATAGTTAGCATCAGTTACTTGAAATTTTCGTAACAGATCTCCAGATATTACCGACTTCAAATAATGCAGTTTTTGTGCATCAGAAAGTGTAGGATTTTGATGGACTAAAGAATTAAATAGGTCGTGGAAGGACCGCCAGGATTCATAGGATCCTGAGAAGGTGGGTAGTGAAATCTTTGGCAATCGCCATAGATGAGTTGTCAAGGCAGATGAACTTATTCGCGTTGATTCGTGCATTGAAGGACTGGGGGGAGGAACTTGTTCCTCAAATTTGCTGAGGGCAGCTTTTATTGTTCCCATAAACTCGAAGTATTTGTCTTCAAGATGCAAATACGTTTCTTTGATAAAGTATTCACATGTTCGCTTTTCAACTAGTTTTGCAAATTGTAACTCAATTTGTTCATGGGTTTTTTCTATCTGTGCCCAAAGGCCGCGACATTGTGTAATTCGTTCCGAAATTAATTCCTTTGTCCTTTTAACCAATGCTGTCTTTGTGTAACCTTTCATAGCCTTGTTTAGCAAGTCTATATACACCCTTTGCAACTCTAACGTATCAGTAAAACTTGTATTATTAGCCATTTTGAATATGAATTTAGTGACCGCACAAACTATTCAAATAAAATTATAGCACAAATTATATTTAAAAGTAACACTTTAATGTAAATCACTAATTAAGTCTGAACTCTTTGTCTTGTTAGGTACCTGAAATGATTGTAATAAGTATTGAGCAATAGGCTTCTAGAACAATAAAGGTGGTTTTTTGTGTATAACACTTGATAGTAACTTAAATTAAGGCAACCTGCGTCTTGACCATAAGTAGGTTAGAGCACTGAGCTTGAGTACAATAATTAAGTATGAGA
Source organism: Thereva nobilitata (assembly GCA_963855945.1). NCBI lineage: Eukaryota > Metazoa > Arthropoda > Insecta > Diptera > Therevidae > Thereva > Thereva nobilitata. Next base: position 158,531,454 of record OY979694.1, on the reverse strand, counting down.
ATATGAGTATAGGTTCGGTGTATATACACCATACTATTTAAATAAATGAGAAATTCTGCCTCGAATTCTCAGTAAGATTTGAGCAGTAGTAGAATATGATGAACTATGTTCAACAACTCGTACAAATATAACTTGGTATGTGAATTCCTGCAAATGACTGAAGTGAAAGACCTTGCTTCCAGAGTTAATAATGTTGAGAACTAGGCTCGAATGATTGATAGGTATAAGAACCTTGTAATTGGATTGAGGTGAGTTGCGTTGCCTCCAAAGTAATAATATAATTCGAGGAGTAATTTCGAGAAATTGTTCGATATAGGGATCTTACAAATGAATTAGAGTGAGGGCGTTGCCTCTAAAAAGTGATAGTTTGAGCACTAAGTTCGAGAAATTGTTCGGTATAGGGACCGTGCAATTAAATTAGATAATAAATTTAAGCACGCCACTCATATAAAAATAGCGCAGTGTGTAGGACCTTGCTATATGTGAGGGACTCTGCCTAGAAATATAACAAATGATAAAACATCGGAGCAAGGAAACATAATTCAAAAAAAACTATTCTCTGGTGTTTAGTTGCCTGAACTGAACACCAGCTTCACTTTCAATATATATTATTTTGATTATAAATGTTGCGTTAAAAAACTAACAATTACAAACCAAAAATTTAAAGTAGAAGTTCATGAGCAGTAGGTTCACATAAATGGTTCAGGAATAATATCATATGATCCCACTTAAAGATTCTGATTTTCGAAAATATTCACTGGAATTAGAAAGATTAAATGAAGTTTGATTTTCAAACTAAAGTAAAATGGTACACTTGTGAAGATTGATCGCCTATGGTGAAGCTATGCTATTCTTCCACAGGCGATTGAATTGTTGCTTGGTAGTAGTATCCTAACTTGACTGTGCACTGAAATTGGGAGTTATATCCGGCTCGAAGGACCATGTACAAATTTCGCATAAACTTGTTTGAGAAGGGAAGGAAAAGTTAGTTATGCCGACACGCAGCCCCACAACCCCAGTACTCAGTGGCCAATAAGAAAAAAAATGTGTCAACAACAATACAATTTAATTTTATTGACTCTTTTAAGTTTAACAATATAATTCGTTTTATTTTGTATTTAAGTTAATCCACTAAATGTTAAATGTGATATCAAGTAAATTCAATAGATATAAGTCAAAGTTCAACTCCAAGTTCAACTCCAAATAATAATAACAAGAATAAAATTCAACTTCAAAATCTACTCTAACTAATAATAGCAATAATCAAGGTCAACTTCAATGTTATTCCAAATGATAACAGCAATAATCAAATCAGCTTTCAAATTCACTTGACAAAATTTCCGCGATCACCAAATTCAATACAAGTACCTATTCAATGAAATAACTTATGCTTGTCAATCACTATACCATTAATAATGAAGTCAAAGAAATATAATCAATATTAAAAAGGAAGTCAAAATTTATGTACTCACCTGATTTACAATCAATTGCAGGTTAACCTTCACTCTGTGCATTGGGGTCAAATGGACCCCAGTCCATTTAAAATGCGATTTAAAAAAAATTGCGGCAACCAAAATAAACCGCCAACTAGGATTGCCTCAACTAATATCTTTTACACACAATACAAAAAATCCGAATCAAAAACTATTGTTTATAAATTGCTCACGACGGTTTGAAATAAAGTAAACGCATTTCGGTGCACTGGGGTCCAGCTGACCCCATATTTTTTGAAAGCATTTTGTATGTAGCATCAGCTTTTTAGTTAATAATTTTGAAATTTCAAAGTATCAAGGAGCTCAAAACAAACGAATAGAATTCTACAGGGAATTGGGATGCAATCCTGATTCACTTACTCGTCTAGAAACTACCTTCAGAAACACATGAACTATCGGAGCCATCACAGAGCGCAAAATCAAGACGAGAATACCAACATGGTCGGAATTACGCGAATTTCTGGAGACCAGATTCAGGGCCTTAGAGGCCGTCAGCAAGCCAACAAACAAGAGTGAACACTATGAGAGCAATTCAAAGGGTGAAGATGAAGAACTAGAATATTCCACGTATCCAACCACAATGTACATATGTGGTTTATTCAAAAATTAACACTTCATGAGGAAATGCGCCAAATATCTACAAAGGAATACGGATCGAAGATATAGGGCAGTCAAGGTAAAGGAGCTTCGCATCAATTGTTTGGGAACGAGCCATCGTGTGCCCAACGTAGAGAACAAATCTATCAGAGAATCAGACCAATGCAACACCAGGATCGGCACTTCGAATCCACCATGTTTAAATAAAGAAGCGCTGAACCCCCAAACACAGTCATATTTCTCTCAGGTATCCCCTGACGAACCCCAAAAGTGTTACTGGGCACTGCATTATTCATCGTGGTATCCCCATCAGGACTACGACAGATATGTAGGGCTCTCATCGATCCTGAATCCCAATCAACGTTTGTACGAGAAGCAGTAGTCTAGAATCTACCACTCAGAAGGGAATCAGTACAAACTGCTGTATCAGGACTAGATAGAATGCCAGCCGGAGCAATCACGAATAGGGTCACATTGCTGCTGAAGGCACGAAACCAACAATCAAAGATTATTCAGACATAAGCACTCGTGTTGAACAAAATCACGAACCCATTACCAAGTATCGAATGCTCGATTAAAGAGTGGGCCCATCTAAGAGGACTCAAATTGGCGGATGCAACGTTCCACAAGCCAGGACAAGCAGGCATCCTCTTGAGATCAGACATTTTCTCCACAATCATCACGGATGGCGTAAAGAAAGGCGCGGTTAGAACCTTAGCAACTCAAAACACCTTATTTAGGTGAACCATCACTGGGAAAATAGAAATAAGGACTACTCTCGCGAACTTCTTCGCCCAAGTAAACTCTGCTGCCGACCTAAAACGGTTTGGGGAGTTGAAAGAACCTCCCTCAAGACCTCCATGGACCAAATTAGAGGCACGGTGCAAACATCACAGCGCCGACAACTACTCCAGGAGCAAGGATGGACAACATCAAACTCGGCATCCATCCACGACCGAAAAAGACGAAGTCCAATCAGGCGAATTGAAAAAGATATCCATCAGAAGTTCAAAACAAATGGAAAAACGTTTCGTAAAAGATCGCTTTTCTGAAGACTAAATACGTCAAACAGGAAAATAAACCGTGAAATTTGTATTAAATCTGAATTTTCGTTAGTTATTTTTATGTATTAAACGCGAATTATATTTTGCTTATTTCATTTTACAGTATTTATAACTATGCTATTATAATTAGTAAAAATAAAAATAAGATTTTGTTTGTTTTCCTTACAAAATATATCAAAATTTATATGGGGTCTGATTGACGGCACAGACGCCGGAAAATTTTCAATGCACAGAGTGAAGGTTAAAGGTAGGAAGGATATAAGGATAGTGATAGATTGCGGGATGAAACACTTCAATATTAGTAAGCTGGTATACTATCTTGTATCATAAAGCTACAAGATATACTCCAGATTGATACTCCGGTTATTACTCGTATCATGAGCTACAAGTACAACCAAGGTTAACCAGTTTCGTGCCTTGTATCATAAGCTACAAGGCAGAATTATGGTTAATAAAGGAATTAGTTACAACTTGTATCAGAAAATCTACAAGGTAACTAATTGGAGGTAATACTGAAGGTAAACCTTGTATCAAAAGCTACCGGGTTTAATTGTGGTTAATAAAAATATTAGTTATAACTTGTATCATGAATCTACAAGTTTAACTAATTGGAGTTAGTAGTATATTTAAACCTTATATCGAATCTACAAGGTTTAACTGAGTTTAATGAAGATAGTTATAACCTTGTATCATAGAGCTACAAGGAATAACAAATTGAAAAAAAATAGTTTTGGATGATAGGAGGAGTTTTTTAGAAAAAAATTGTTGAGGAGTAACCTGCACTTACCACGGCTGGAAGCAAAGAGAGCGAAAAATCGTCCAGCAAACATTTTTGTTCACTTCCAAGTTTTGCAACGGTATAAACCGGTTTGATTACCAACAACCGGAGTGGGGGTAGTTATCTGTGTGTGTATGTGATTGATTTTATGGTTCGTTAGTATGACCACCTTCAATTTTTAAATTGAGTAATTTTTTTGTTTTGAGTAAAATTTTCCTTTCTTTTTTTTTGAGTGAGATTTTCTTTTCTCAAGTGAATTTGAAATTGGGTAACTTAAGATTAATTTTTGATGAACATAATAAAACCGAGTATTATAGGGAGAATTGATCCTGTTGAGGTAGTCACTATTTCTGCAGCGTGGCCATGCAGGGAAACTTCAGGTTGCTTTAGTTGTTTCAACTGTTGTGTCTATTCATGTTGATGACCGTTGTCCATAGTTGCCCATAATATTTGTTGTTATTATTCTTCCTTGTTGGGTGACTCCTTAATTCCTGCTATTATGATGCTGTCAAAAGAAAATAATAATTATGGTGCCCTACTGTGGTATGGTAATGGTTACATTTTCCAACAGTGAGCATACCCGAGTAAAAATAATTATATAGTAAAATATATAATCATATCTATTTATATCAAATTATATAAAATTTTATATAAAATATTTCAACAGTTTTAGACGATTTTATATAATTGTATATAATAATATATAATAATATAGAATTATATATTGTATCATTTACAGTTCAACATGGGATTATATATAACTCTATATCATTATATAAAACTGTATTTAAAGTCTACAAATGAATTTGTGCACTTATATCTGATCATATATAGCGATATAAAATAATATATAATGCCATATAATAATTTTGATGAAATAAATATTATCAATTGGTAGATGGAGTTTTTCGGGAAAATCACATGCCAAAATGCACATTCTCCAGTCGCACTCCCAAAGCTCAATCAAGGGTGGAGAAAGACCTCAAGAAAAGGTGTGTGAAAAAAGTTATTATAGGTATGCTGTCAAAAATATCTCATTATATCTGTTTTAGAGTTTAGCCCGGATCACGCCCTACCACGATAAAAAGCATGTAGAACATTCCATGTCTGAAAAAATCGGCGAAATAGAAGATATAATTGTATATACACAATTCTATATAATTGTATATGATTTTCCTTATTATATATAAAAATATATATTTCTATATAATTATATCGGGCCAAATTTCATACCTATATAATTATAAATACTTGTATTTAAAGTCTACAAATGAATTTGTGCACTTATATCTGATCATATATAGCGATATAAAATAATATATAATGCCATATAATAATTTTGATGAAATAAATATTATCAATTGGTAGATGGAGTTTTTCGGGAAAATCACATGCCAAAATGCACATTCTCCAGTCGCACTCCCAAAGCTCAATCAAGGGTGGAGAAAGACCTCAAGAAAAGGTGTGTGAAAAAAGTTATTATAGGTATGCTGTCAAAAATATCTCATTATATCTGTTTTAGAGTTTAGCCCGGATCACGCCCTACCACGATAAAAAGCATGTAGAACATTCCATGTCTGAAAAAATCGGCGAAATAGAAGATATAATTGTATATACACAATTCTATATAATTGTATATGATTTTCCTTATTATATATAAAAATATATATTTCTATATAATTATATCGGGCCAAATTTCATACCTATATATTTATATATAAATTAATTATTTATAATTATATAGGTATGAAATTTGGCCCGATATAATTAATTTATATATAAATATATCCAATTATATATCTTTCTATATAATTATTTTTACTCGGGATAACAAAGTATTGTTCTTGGTCTTGTTCTTGCAAACATAGCTAAGTCTTGGTATTGTTCTTGTTCTTGCAAACATAGCTAAGTCTTGGTCTATATCTTGGTCTTGGGACAAAACTGCAAGACAAAGGCTATTTTCGCTCATCAAGTATGTATTGTATGTATTTTTATAAATTGGTTATTAAAAAAAGAAACGTAGGAATCTTCATTTTTGTATGGTTTTCTTTTTAAATCCTGAAAGATTTAATAGAAGAAGGACTCATTTCCTAGACACAAGTAATTGAAGGAAAGTAACAGAGCACCCAATTGATTAAAAAAACTTGACAGTGTGAAACATCTACCTAAATCTTTTCGGCAAATTTTGCTTCGAAATGCAGATGCTCGTTGACGCACAATGCATGCAAAATCATTATGTACTTCACAAATGTGAATAATTGCTTTTACAAATATCATACTAAAAAGTAAATATAAAATACACCCATATATTTATATCATAATTACTTGAGCATCCTAACCAATTTCATATTTTTTATTTTTAAAAGATTGAATTTAGGTGAAAATTTTGCAAGACTCTTGCTCTTGGTCTTGTTCTTGCACAGTTAGTCTTGTTCTTGCGAGAATAACTAAGTATTGTTCTTGTTCTTGGTCTTGCTAAATTTGCAAGACCAAGACAAGACTGCAAGAACAAGACTATTTTTGCTCATCACAAGTCTCAAGAGGGCAGATTACCATTTTCTTCACAACCCTGGGTTGTAGATTGGTTGAATTCTAGGGAGTATTTCATGGCACGCACTACTTCAATCAGTGCTGTGTCAATCGAATTTCTCTTGCAATATGCATACGAAGAAGAAGGCATTAGGACCTCTGCTATAGAATTTTGGAGGTGAAGGTCTAAGATCTTGAAAATCAATATCATCCTTTACCGTTTTGTCTACCTGCCTTCGAAATAAACAACCTATTGACCCTTCTCCAGTAGTAAGTCATGTGGTTGTAGTGCAGGCCGTTGGGCCATAAACCATTAATGTCATCCGTCTTCTGGAGCATAATTGGCTTATTATATTATCCATTCCTAGTGACGTATCTCGAGATATGCTGTTCGCTGACAAAAGTCCCTTATAGTCCAGGACGTATCGTCGCATTTGTTCGAGTCATACCGTATGAAAATCATAATAATACCCATAATACATAAGAGATATGAGCGTCAGCAACTCCAGGAACCCAAATTTTTCGAGTATCATCACTGCGTTCCGAATCATCCAGCCTGTGTGTTGATTGATGCGGGAGCGTGATACGGTTATCTGGTCAGTGTCTGATTTCAAGTGACGATGAGAAAACAGCAACAAGTGGCAGCAGCCGCGTATATTTTCATTAATTACGTATTATCAAAAAAACATTTTTTTTAAATAATTCTTTAAATTTGCATGTGCGCACGTTATTATCAAAGATCACTAAACTAAAAGGCTAGGGAGTGCGCGCAAGTCCGTCCACACTACCTACTAAGGCGTATAGTATCATTCCTTTGATGTGACGGAGACAAACTGCTAAATGAGAGATCGCGTTCGTGCTGTATCTTTTCGCACATTTTGATACGGAGCATTGCAAATTTTTTAGAAAAAAATTTCAAGATCGGGGATACGATACGCCGGTTTGCAACTAGTGGGTACCGGCCTTAAGACTGAATGCAATGCCTGTTGTAGTGGTTGTGATTCCTAACATTCCGCCCGCCTCATGTGACACATGATGTAAATTAACACCGCCCGCCATGAAGAATTGAGATAATTTGTGATAATTTGGATTATAATGCAGCTTCTGTGAATAGAAAAAAAGGAAATTACAGACTTAGCACTCATCGTGGGTAAGATGCACAGTTTGGTGATCGGTCTTTAGAAGATCCCATCTTTGGTGGTCAACGTTACTACGCGAACATGTCCAGATGAACCAGGATGAACCTTGATCACTCTCGCCAATAACCATTTTCCGGGGGGTAAATTTTCTTCTTTTACCAGCACTAAATCGTTGGGTTTAATATCAGGTTTGCATATGTACCACTTATAGCGAGTTTGAAGATGATGAATATAGTCCTTATGCCATCTGGGCCATAGGTCTTGGGTTATTTTCTGGGCTAACTCCCATCGAGTAAGTCTGTTATCTGATGTAGTTAAGAGATCAGGTGCAGGAACTCACACTGGTTTCTCACCGAACAGGAAATGTCCTGGAGTGATAGTGTTAACATCCTCCGGATCGTCTTTCAGTGCATATAACGGCCGCGAGTTTAGGCACGCTTCTATTTGAGTAGTGACGGTCATCATTTCTTCGACCGATAATGTGGTGTTGCCGACAACACGGCGCAGGTGATGCTTGAACGATTTCACGGCGGATTCCCAAATACCTCCAAAATGAGGTGTGCAGGAGGAATAAACCTCCGCTCTGTTCCCTCATCTAGAAGAGTTCGCACCATGCTGTCACGTTGTGATAATTGGTGAATCTGAGAGGATAGAATTTGTTCTGCACCAACAAAGTTTGTGCCATTGTCACTGTACATCCGAGCACAGCGGCCACGACGACTTACGAATCGCCTAAAGGCCGAGATAAATGCGTCAGCGGTTAGGTCGAACACAAGTTCGAGATGTACCGCCCGTGTAATAAGGCATATGAACACTGGTACGTAAATTTTACTTGCTTTCTGACCACGTTGTTTCACTGGAGTCACCGAAAATGGACCAGCGAAATCTACACCAGCATGCAGCAATGGCTTGGCTGGCTTCACTCGATCCTCAGGTAAGTCCCCCATGATTTGTGTTAGTGTTTTAGCTTTGTAGCGACAGCGGGTTACACACTTATGTATTAGTTGACGTACCGTGCTTCTGCCTCGAGGTATCCAATATTTGTCCCTAATGTGGTGCAGTGTTAACTGTGTGCCCCCATGCAATGTAGAACGGTGAGAGTGTTGTATGATGAGTTCGGTAAGTCTGCCAGCGTGAGGTAGTATAATAGGGCACTTTTCATCGTCAGACAAGTTGGCGTTTTTTAACTTTCCTCCAAATCGCATCAGGCCGACTTGATCTAGGTAAGGATTGAGGATTTTAATTTTACTACTTGATGGTATGGGCTTATTCTGTCCTAGTGAACCTAGTTCTGGTTTGAAATATGCTGCTTGTACTATGCGTAACCAAACTATTAAAGCTTCAGTGTATTCCTTTTTGTTTAGAACTCCGTTGAGACGTGCAGGTGGAGCATGTCTTGCATTGTTAAGGAAACGACGACAGTAGGCAGTTATTCTAATCAGCTTGCTCAATGATGAAAGTCGTTGTAAGAGATCCCAATGAGGCTCGCGTCCAGATGCATTGATATGGTATGTAGGCCTTGTCTCCTCCACAGAAGCAGATGTTTCACAAGGGCTCGGTTTAGGCCAATAATCCGAATTCTTCGTAAACCACATTGGTCCATGCCACCATAGATTTTTGTCCTTTAGCTCTGAAACGGTTAACCCTCGAGTTAGAAGATCCGCTGGGTTGTCTCCGGACTTCACATGACGCCAATTTGCACAGGGAACTTTGTTATGAATGAAAGACACCCTGTTAGCGACGTACACTTTCCATTTCGCTGGATGCTCCTTCAGCCGAGCAAGCACAATAGTAGAGTCAGTCCACGCGAATACTGAATGAGACGAGAAGTTTAGGACTCGTTGTATTGTTGCTATTAAGTCAGCTAGTAAAGCCGCTCCACACAACTCAAGACGTGGTAGACTGACCGCCTTTAGAGGGCTAACTTTCGATTCTACGAGGGCTGACATTCGTATCTACCTTACCGCTTTCATCGACGATTCTTAAATATACTGCTGCTCCGTAAGCCAAGAAGGATGCATCCGAAAACCCATGTATTTCTATACCGTGCTGCAAATTCGTCGTGCCTAACCATCGAGCTATGGAAATTTCTTTCGTTGTCAATAGATCAGATTTTTAGTTCTGCCAGGTGAGTACCATTTCTTGTGGCAGGGCGTCGTCCCAGTCAAGCTTGCACAGCCAAAGCTTTTGTAGAAAAATGTTAGCGCTAATAGTGATGGGTGATATCCAACCAAGTGGGTCGTATAGTCGACTTGCATCTGACAACACGGTTCTTTTTATTGGAGTGCTCGATGGTGGGAAAGTCACTGGGAGGAAGAAGGTATCTGTGGCAGGGTTCCAGCTAACCCCTAAGGTCTTTACCTGAACGTCGGACACAATTTTGTAGTTAATTCCAGACTCGAGATCTTCTGAAGGTATCGAATCGAGAAGGCTTTTATCATTTGATAGCCACTTCCGTAGTTTAAAACATCCTAGTTCTAGGAGCTCTCGTACTTCATCTCTCGACTTCACAGTAGAGTTTTTGTCGTAAGCCCCAAACAAAGCGTCGTCTACATAGAAATTTGTTTTCAAATTTGGGCTGCGATGGGATGAGTGTCTTGGTGATCATTGGCCAGTTGAATAAGAGTGCGACACGCAAGATACGGAGCGCTAGCTGTGCCATAGGCTACGGTGCATAAACGATAGCATTGAACTTCCTTCTCAGGTTTTCTCGCCAAAGTGTCCTCTGATAGTCAGCATCACTATCTTCTACAATAATTTGAAGGTACATCTTTTCCATGTCCGCAGTAAGCACATAGGGAAACAACAGCCATTTCAGAAGGATCTCAAAAATGTCATTTTGAACTTTAGACCCAATGTGAAGTACGTCATTCAATGAATATCCAGATGTGGTGCGTTGTGATGCATTGAACACTACTCTTAGTTTTGTCGTAGTGCTGCTAGGTTTAAGGACCGCATGATGTGGCAAGTATTAGTTTTCTCCTTCGCTTTTGACTTCGTGTTGAATCAGTTCCATGTGATTTAACAGCTCATAATCTCGCATAAATGTGATATATTGATCTTGCAGTTCATCATCTCGAGAAAAATGTCGTTCCATTCGATGGAGAGCCGTTAATGCTGCCCCACGCGAGCTCCCAAGGTGTTCTCGTTTCGGTTTAAAAGAAAGTTTCACAATATACCGTCCTGTGCAGTGTCTTTTATGTGAAGCCTTGTACATCTCTTCACAATCAAGCTCGTCTGGAGAGAGTTTGGGTGTGAATGGAGGTTCTTCCGTCTCCCAGAATCTATGAAATAAGTTGTAGAGATTGGCTGTGGATATGTGAAAATTGTGAACAGAATTTATATTTGTATGACTTTGTACTGGACCAGATAAGATCCAACCAAGACGTGTCGATTGAGCAACCGGTGTTCCTGCAAGACTATGAGCTGTTTTAGACGGTGCGCTCCAGCGCATGTGCCTCACGAACGTTTGGAGATGAAGGGATGAGTGGGGATGAAGAGAGGTACCACCCCACTTCTCCCTTTATCCACAAAGTTCGTGAGGCACATGCGCTGGAGCGCACCGTCTAAACCGGCTCTATCTATCACATCTATTTGAGCGGGTTTGTGCTAGTCCGGGTAGGCAAGCTGCAGACCTTCAATATGGGGCCAATCATGATGCTCGATATAATGCGAAGGAAGCAATTTTGTTAGCGTGGGTGCTACTAGGGCGTATACATCACAAAGTTTATCATGACTGACGATATTCCAAATATCATGACGATATTCCAAAGGTGGCTGCAGCTTCCACTACTCCTGCTTCACTTTCCAATATTCCGTTGAGAGACACTGCGACTTTTTTCTTTCTTAAACCCAGCACTTTGGATGACTTGAGGGATATAAAGCTGGACTCAGATCCCTGATCCAAGAGAGCTCGAGCCAGTATCACCCGTCCATCTTTAGAATGAACTCGAACAAGAGCAGTGCCCAACAACACTGTTTTAGTACACCTCCTATATATCATTAGTAATATGGACGGATGTGACACTTGTAGCATGCGGTTTATTTAGGTCTTCCTTTGATACACTCTTTGCTGTTGCGGGCTGTGGTATTGGTGAAGTTATTTGATTTGTATCACTCTCATGAATCATCGTGTGGTGCTTTTGGTGGCATCGTTAGCAGCAATGCGTCGACTTACAAGATGCTGCGATATGGTTTGGTCTCAAACAGTTCAGGCACAGTTGTTTACTACGGACGAAGGGTAGGCGTTGACTTGGAGATTTTGCTCTAAACTGTGGGCAGAAGATGATCATGTGATTGCCTTGGCAACATCCACACAGATGATTTGCTGAGACGTGTTAAGGTTCGACCTAGTGTAGTTTTTTGCGTTTTCTGGCGACTTGTTGCTTTATATTGGTTTTCAGTAGTCTGATTGGAGTTCAATGCACTTAGTGTTTGAAGTCGGCTTTCTAAAAATGTTTGTAGTGAAGAGAAGGTTGCGATAACTGTGGAGTTCGATAACGTAGCTTCCCAATCTTGACGAGTATTTAATTCCAATTTGTTTGCCAAGAAATAGATTAGCCAATCATCCCATTGTTTCACAGGTCTCTCTAGGTTTTCTAAAGCGCGGACAGGTTGTATAAAAGCATCAACTAGGTACTCGACGTAATTCATTTGAAGTTTCGCTATACATGCTTGGTAGTTAATGCCTGGAGATTCACATTCACCAAAGCACGTTTATTTTCGTAACGCGAAGTTAGTAACTTCCATGCAGATTCATAGTTGCAGGTCGTAATTGATAAATGTTGGAGTAATTTAGCAGCGTCCCCAGACACGGCCGACTTTAAATAGTGTAGTTTTTGTATTTCGGATAATGATGTGTTGTTGTGAATTAATGATTTGTAAGTACATATCATGAAATGAAGGCCATTCAATATTTGATGCCGAAAAGGACGGCAAATTAATCTTCGGAAGTCTTACTGAGTGCCCCGCTGATGTGGATGAATTTATAACAGTCGTGTTGGCTAACGATATCTCATGTTCCTTGTTAAAGACTTCTAATTCTACTTGCAGCCATAGGATGCTAAGAGCATTGTGATATGTGTGCAGTTTCATACGATGTGAATGTGCATCTACCTCCTGTTATGGAAGGATGATTGCAAAGAAAGAAGAAGAGATTTTGACAGCTATTTTTTGAAGTTATTTTAATACAACCGCATTCTCCAGTTCAAACGTTGAATATTTTTCATAATGTTTTTAGAAGGGATTAATATAGTGCTACAATCTTTAAATTCTACAGATAAAAGCGACCTTAACAATTTCAATGACATAGTGGAAAGGCGGAGACGCAGGATTTTGCTCCGTCGACACTTGTTTACAAAAAATTGGTTACCAGGCGCCGCATACATAAAATATCTAATTATATAGAAATTGTGGAAAAATACGACAACGAGACTTTCAAAAGCCACTTCAGATTTAATAAAGAATCGTTTAAAGTAATTATCAACATACATATAAAAATTACCTTTTGAAGAAAGTGGAACCAATCATGAGCAAGCCAGCAGATTATCTTTGCAGACCTCGTATTTGCCCAAAAACCAAGATAGTTTCAGGCAGATAGCTGATAGATTTGGTCTGTCCAAGGGTTCCGCCTATTATATTGTTTTAAAAGTCTGTAAAATTCTCTGCCAATTTTCAAAAGAATTTATTAAGTGGCCTATGTAGCACCAGGGAGGAAATAGAAAATGTAGTTGACAATTTCAATAATTTGAGAGGCTCCATAAGTTTCCCCAATGCACTTGGATGCGTTGACTGTATGCACATCGCAATACCTCGACCAAAAAATGAAGCTATTAGCTATTTCAATAGAAAAAGCTATTATTCTGTTATCTTGCAGCTTTGTTTTATGTTTTCAAATGATTTGTAAAACTTATTTTCATGCATTGTGATAGCAAATTTAAGTTCATTGATGTGTTTTTTGGTTGGCCTGGGCGGAGCCACGACGCCAATGTTTGGGCAAACAGCAGTATCAGACAAAAGCTCGAAGATGGTGTTTTACCTGAACAGTACCATATTTTGGGTGATTCTGCCTACCCACTTAGTCGTCATCTCATGGTCCCGTACAAAGATAATGGGCATTTAAGTAGAGAGGAAATTAATTTTAATAAAAAACTTAGTTCTTCTCGTGTTGTCATTGAACAATCCTTTGGATTGCTTGTGGCTCATTTTAGAAGGTTAAAATTTCTAAATGTCCATAAGTTGGAACACGCAAAATACTTTTGTACAACATGTATAGTTCTACATAATTTATTAATTATGCATAAAGATTATGATATGTTTGATATCAATAGTTGCAGTGAAAACACTGATTACCTTATCGACAATATGGAAAACTCAGAAGGGAACGTTTTACATTCGAGACACGATGGAAGGCCAAAGCGAAATTATTTGATAGAAATACTTTAGCTCTGTGCTGATAGTAAAATCAGTTTAATGGATTCTAACTGGAATGGAAAACGAAAAATTTATATTTGGCGATTTTCCTTTTTGGGATTATAGTAATGCAACTGCAAAAATGTGGTTACATTTTGTACATTTTTATAATGCGAATAAAAACTAAAAGACATCAAAATATTAAACAGCATTTTTTATTAAAAAAAAAGAATTAAGTCTTCCATAAGTAACAAAAATTAGCTTTCGCGGCGAGTAAGTTTAAATGAATACAGCATTAATTCTGTGGTATTAAATTTTGAAGTATATTATGAATGTCCTTAAGCCATTGGTTTTTTTCTTTTAATTTGGTTCTTCTCTCTCTCAATTTGGTTTCTTTCTCGTTTCATATCTATCCTCTCTTTTTGTCGCAGATTTTCATGTTCATCTTTATCTTTCCACATTTTTAAAATGTCTGAGACTGAAGAAGTGTCATTCTTTTTAGCTTTTTTCCTAGGTTGATTGGAGTTATCTATTGAATTTTGAAGGCTTGCAGAGCAGCGGGAATTGGAAGTTTCCTTGCTATTTGGGTCAGATGAATCAAAAATTATAGCAGTTGGTGCTTCTATATCATGCCTAGACCCACAAATTTCGTCATATCATGCCTAGACCCACAAATTTCGTCAAAGTTTTCAAAATAAGACCAGTTAGTTACCCGCATTGCGTCCAGTTTTGTGTTTCCTGCGTTTTATTCTTCGGTACGTGATCAACATATTTTTGAATTTTCTTTTTATATCATTCACTGAAGGCTTGAATTGTGGATCTTTCTCGAGAATCTTTCGACGAATAATGCTCCACAAAGTATTGCGACTTTTTTCTCCTTTTGTAAAGTTATTTTCCATACTTAATCTAGATTCCAATAGTAGTTTAGTAATTTTTTTTATATCTAAATAAAAACCATATAATTAGAAAACAGAATCTCTTATTACTTTTCTTACGAATTAAATGCAGAGCTTCTTTCAGTGTTGGATTCCTCTAAAGGATCATCAAAATTCAAAGAGTCATCGAAAATATCATTTTGTAAAGCTGATAGTTCGCTAAAACGTTCAAATTATTATTTCGTTACACACTAATAATCTTTGTTTGCTTACTCATAGTCTGAATTCATTTTAGTTATGCGAAAAAAGTTGTCGAAAACTCAAACTGCAGTCACTTTATGTTACATGCGGAAAATGCGCAGCTGATTTGCAGTCACTGTCAAATTAAACGAAACGCATGCAATTTGCTTACAGTGGTTTTTGCTCATTAAACGACTAAATGCACGGAATGCGCATTTAGCTGACTTTTTGACCGCACCCATACTGAATGTTCAGTGTGCACACATTCAACATTCGAAAATAAGTCCTGCTTAAAATATGAATCTTGATTTCTTTGTTCAGTCGACCGTTCACTTGAGAGATCATCATGATAGGTTACATATTGTGTCCAATACATGTCTAAAAGTCGTAACCGAGCTTTCGCCGTTTTCATTGTATTTTTTGAAAAATTTTGTATGCTTTAGGCGACTTCCCTTATCTTGGCTTTTAGTCCGTCCATCGTAGACCTCTGACAATTTTTTCTCAAATATGTATCAAGAAAAAGACGATAAATATCTCTCAACCTGAAATTCCTTTTTGTAATATGTACACCGTTATCGTGAAATCACCAAAATTCTTTATAATGCCGGCAAATATAAGTCTACCAATGTATTCATAAATGTTTATTAAAGTCTAAACAATGCTTAAAGCTATAGAAAAAAATTGATAAAAGATAAGTCTGACTAATCAATGTGACCTTTAAAGTCTTTCTAAATCACACACAAAAACTTTAAAAGTCTAATGCAGATGTAACGGGAAGTCCTCAACATGCGCTCTAGATATCGCTTTAAAGGCTTTGTAAGTCACACACAAAAAAATTCAAACAGCAAAATATTCAGCTGTAAAGTAATGTAATGTCTTTATATCTTAATATATAAAAACTACGTGTCACAAGCTTTGTTCACGCTAATCTCCGAAACCGCCCCACAGATTTAAATAAAAATTTGGGAATGTGTAGTGTTGGTTCCGGATTGAGAGATAGGATAGTTTTGGTCCAGATAAGTGAAGCTGTTCTCGAAATATAGAGAATTTGAATGTTTCACTGATTATATTTAAGTTGGCGGGGCGAAAAAATAATTAATTTTAATTGTCATGTACATATAAAAAACCGTTAGCTTTAAAAAAGCACTCTGATTTTTACGAGTGACAACGTATGAATTTGTGTATTGAGTGTACTGAGTGTACAGTGTGTACAGTATGTACTGTGTGTACAGTTACACTGTACTGTGTACTGTGTACTATATACTATGTACTATGGACTGTATACTATAACTACCGGAGCACGCAAAAACACACCAGTTAAGAAACATATAATTTATATACAAAATAAAAATATTTTTGAACATTGGGAAACCTCTAAAATACCAGCATCCATTGTTCTTTATATACTTCCACCGAAAATTACGTAAAAGCTTTTAATTGGTTCGATTAAATAAAGTGTTAATAAGGAAATATATAAATGTCGAGTTTTTGCATTACGCCTCAGATTGCGGTACATCTTGAAAACGGTCAACGTGTATCTTTCACTGAAGAAAATGCTCTCCAACGAGTTTTCAAGCCACCAAAAACTCCACTTAGTGAATTTTTCACACTGTGCCAAAAACCTGATATTTTCGGACAATTCGCAAAAACATTGTTAAATACCGACGTCCCTCGCTATTATACATGGAACAAATCAGGTAAAAAATGGAAGCTACGTAGACAAGGCGAACGACATCCAACTATCGCACGCGTATTGCAAGCAAAGACATTGAGACGACTTTACACAGTACATCCAAAACAACGTGAATGTTTCTTTTTGCGTTTGTTGTTGCTGAATGTACCAACGTCTTTCGAATTTTTACAAACAGTCAATGGTCAAATATTCAATACATTTCAAGATGCATGTCGCGAGTTGAAATTGCTGGAAGACGACAATCTGAAACTTACTGATTCATCATTTGCATCCACGCCGAATAACATTCGTCAACTGTTCGCAATTATATTGACGACATGATACCCAACAGAACCATCGGTTTTGTGGGCAAAATACAAGAACGGCATGACTGAAGACAAACTTCGCAGAATTAGGCAAACAAACCAATATCCAAACTCTCGAACTTTTATAGGAATAATTGGTTTTTCGTTAATGGTTATAAATATTTGTTGAAGAATTGAATTTTGAAGATTTGGATTAATTTTAAATGTCTTAAGGTTGGGTGCAGCGAGTCGGAAAGGCTCGAGTCATCTTTGTTTATTTACGCGCCGGAAAACAAAACCAAAAACATAGTTTACCAGCAAGTTTTGTAAAAGAATACATACATAGGTAATTTTGGTCACACTTAATATGAAAGCATATAGAATCTAATGTCTCCAAATTTTACAGAAATAAGGATTGGTTCTTTCCTTAGATATTGCGAATAGTTTGATTTTCAATATTTGCATTAATTTCACATGTTTTGACGAACACAATTTCGCGATATAAGAGAAAATAAAAGTTGGTTTTTTGGCATTGCTTTTTCCAACTATTAAAATTTTTCTTTAATGGTTAAGAAGAGTTGAATTTTTAAGGTTTGGTTGATTTTAAATGTTTAAACGTTGGGTGCAGCAAAATGTCAGATCCCTAATAGTTTCACATTTTTTTATTTGGAATCAAAAATACCAAAAAATTGCCTTTTTCAAACTCTCCTACTGTATATTAAAATTCATATCACCTGATTACTACTATTGGCTTATGGGAGCAGCATAGGCGCGCCGGATCCCAACTAGTTCAAAATAAAAATAAAATTGTGGTTACACCTGTAAGGTTTAAAAATTATTGAAGTACCTTTTTTCAAACTCCTCAATATGTATAAAACCAATGTCAGATTTCAGTTGTAAACTGTAAAGAACTTTGAAGGAATCAGCTGTATCTAAAACTTTTAACTCGTAAACTTTTTATACTCCAAAAAATAAAAATCAAACTCTGATTTCAACTTTAAACTTTAAAAGTTGCCGAATTCCTTATAAGTTGAAAAATGTTAATCCATTGATTTTGCTTAATCAATCTATACCGTTGATCGGAATGTCCGAATAATGCTACTTGAACCAATTGTCCGTTTTACCGTTCTCTGTTGAGCAATTATGAATGTTGATTACAGCCATCCGGCTCAAAGGGCCAGAAATTTATGTTAAGTAAAACAAGTTAAGTACGATTTACAATTCTAAACTATGTACACTTTATTTTTTTTGTTTCAATTGTTTTTATATAAATCACTGTTTTATTTTGTAGTGTAAATATGTTATTATGCAATGTCTCGAATGTCGAGATTGGTAGGTTGTCACTCTTCGACTGTCGAAGTGGAAGTGTCCTGCAGCGTGTAAAACCTCTCATGGAGTTTTTTTTGATGCAACGGGCGTTATGCATTGACTGAATGCAATGCCTGTTGTAGTGGTAGTGATTCCTAACACTATATATTCGGCTACCAGCGAAGGGATAGCAACCCTTCCTGCATTAAGTTCTTGCTATGATAGCTTCGGCACAACCTCGGACTGGACAGTTTTCCCGAAGACGACCCGGCAGTCGTACAAAGGCCAATTATTTAAACTTATTTTAATTTAATGTAAGAACACTATACTAACGCGGTAAGGTGAAGATACTATTGGATGAATTGCGGAAAAACAGAGTGGACATAGCGGCCATTCAAGAGATTAGATAGACTGAATATTGGGAAAAGAACACATAACTTCTTTTAAAGCTGCAAAGAAAAAGACCACACATATTAGGTACAGCATTCATTGTACGGAAGGAAATAAAGCACTTCGTCTTAGCGTTCGAAGCCATAGATAAAAGAATATGCAAGATACGTTTAAGTGGCAATTTCTTCAATTATTCAGTTATAAATGTACACTCTCCAAAAGCAGAGAGACTAGAAGAAGAGAAGGAAATGTGGTATGATTCTTTAGAGAGAGTATGCAGAAAAGGGCTCGTCATGACATAAAGATAGTGATTGGAGATGCCAATGCAAAAATAGGACGGGAAACAGCGTTTCAGCGTACAATCGGAAAGTTTGGCTTGGACGGACATCATAATGATAATGGATTAAGACTGATTTACTTCGCCACGGGCGGCGCAAAATATGGTCATTTCCAGACCCAAGTTTCATCATAAAGATATTCAAAAGGCACCATGGCAATTGTCAGATGGAGTAACTAAAACACAATTGATCATTGGCGCCAATAAAGACTCTGACTTAATATGAAAGAAACTTAGGGCCAAGATACAATAAAAACAGGAAGCGGAAATAGAGACGGAAAATGAATGTGGCAGGATTGAAGAAAAATCAAATTACCACTGGACCAAGAATAGATGAACGTAAGAACGGTCAAAACACACACGAAGATTTGACCCATAAATGGAACCATATAAAAGGAAAAATAAAAGAAACAGCAGAAGTTGTTGCAGGTTTCGTGCAAACAAGGACAAAGGGTAGATGGTTTGTTGAAGAATGCGCCCAAGCGACCATGGAGAAAAACAGAGCACGCCAAATCATGGACTGAGAAGAGAATACATAAGACAAAACAAAAATGCAGTATTGGGAAGAAGAAATAGAAGAATCAACAAACTGAAATGACGAAATAAATTTTTACAAAAAGGTAAACCAGCAACGTAAAGAATTTAAACCCAGAGTGACGATGTTGCAAGAATAAAAGTGGCGATATACTAAGTAATAAGAAGTATTGGCAAGATCAGAGCATTTCAAGGAAATGCAATTAATGAACCCATCGCAGGTTTCGTGCAACCAAGGACAAAACGGTATAGATGTTTTCAAACGCCGTGACATTTGACGCATGTTGGGGTAAAAAGCTCTTAAAAATGTTTAAAAGCTGGAGATAATTTTTCTTCCTCTCTAATTGAGAAATTAAGCTCAAAAAAAGGAAGCCAAAGGCGCACGCAAAGGAATTGTCATCAATTCCCATATACTTTCGGACAACTTGTTGCAAATATTACGACGACTCTGCTTTTTTATTAAAGCTTCTGTATATTCCACAGTGGCTTAAAAAATCTCAACCGAAAAACGATATTTATATTTTCCTATTTTAATAATTGGTAGAAATTTGAAGATTGAAGATAAATATTACTTAAACGTAAATAAAATAAAAATGCGAAGAAACTATTTTAAACATAATTTATTCAAAAAGAACACTTTTCTAATTAAAATTGAATTTTTATTTTTCTTATAATTTTGTGAACCATGGTATATTTTAAAAAGTGAGCGAGAAGTGACTCCTCCTTATCAAATTACTTGCTGTCATTTAATCAGTCACGACTGCGTACTCGACTTGGGGAGGTAAATTTTTCTGGAGGCTTATTGATTTTTTTAAATTTTAAAATTTTTGAATGAAAAGCGTCCTTTTTTATATATTTTTTAATTTTCAGGTTTTTGTATTTTACATATTTGCTACAGAAATAATTTCTAGCAATTTCTATTAAAAAATATGCAATTTGGGGTTTTAATACTTTGATACTAGGATTGTTGCAGTGTTGCTAGATTGGGGGTTTTTTTCCCCAAACTGGGGAAACTATTATGCCAGTGCGAAAAATTGGGGAAACAAATTTAGTGGGGAAAACATTGGGGAAAAATTCATTCAGAAATTTTAAATTCATTTTTGCTTATTATACTCTGCGCTGATACAATTCGAACCAAGAAATATATATTTAAAAATAGAGAATGCAATTATTTGCATAAAGAAACATGAAATTCTCAAATTTACTACATTTTTAATACAAAACGGTCAGTAAAATTTTATTGAGAGCTAAAAAACGACAGACCAGAACTGCTGTTATTACCGACCGAACTTGTGTTTTTCGAAATTGTGTTTACGATTTAATAGAACTGGATTCGTTAGTTAGCAGAAACACTTTTTAATTCAGTGTGAGCCAGTCCAGCCAGTAAATCCGTGTATCTCCACGAGTATTTTTGTTACATGTGGTAAAACCAGTTTTCCACCTTCCTCTCGGTCTACACGGCAGGGAGTTCGCCAGGGGTAACTTTCTAGTCTTTAATCGAGTTAATCTTCTAGCTCAGAAGTACACTTCTCAGCTGGGCTGAGAAACGGGCCACGCTTATGTGCAGGGACCGAATCCGGCCGAAAGCACCAAAAAAGGTATAAGAAGAAAAAACACCGCAAAACGAGCATGCGACCGAAAATGCGGGTTCCTTCTCAACCCTCCCCGGCACTCGTGTACCGAGCCGGTCCGGTCCCTGCACACAAACGCGGTCACATTTACCACTGCACAGTGGCTCGGCTAAGACATGCAAACAGAAAACAAAAAACTATGCAACATTTAAGAGCACAAAACATCAAACAGAAAAGCGTGCAAAGACAAAGAAAACGTGGGACACACAAGAAGTCACGCCACATTAAAAAGAGTCCTTTTAAGGACATCTTCGCTAGTTTGCATGCTAAAAACACTCGCATTTTTGTTAACATTTATAAGCATGCGGTTAACTGGTTCGTACATCCCATAATTGGTATTAGAGGAAATAATGCACAAGAGAGGTGGACCTCTCAGGTTGTAGTTGGTCACTCTAAATGACGTACGGGTTCGTAGGAAGCCTGAGTCAACTTTGTCATTCAACAAACGATGAACGAATATAACGTCAGCGACCTCGCGACGCTTATGGAGAGAGCTCAAATTGAGCAATTTAAGTCTGTTCACATAAGGCGGAAGAATAAGTGGGTCATCCCACGGGAGGTGACTGAGTGCAAAACGGACGAACTTCCTTTGAACCGATTCGATTTTATCGACATGGGAGGAGTAGTAAGGAGACCATACCTGGGAGGCGTATTCAAGTAAAGGCCTAACTAAAGATATGTACAAGTGCTTTGTGATAAGGGGGTTGTTGAATTCCTTGGACAAGGAGATATGAGAGTGTATGTAAATTTCAGAGCCAAGAAAGAAGAAGATTAGAAGTAACCCCAGTAGGTAATGGAAACCTTCCAGAGTCGATTCTGTACATGTTCCTTCAAATGCATAATGTCTACTTTCTAGATCGAAACATCGCTTCGATTAACATTGCGATGTCCTAGGGTCGAAGGCATAACGGCCACCTTTTGCATTACCATACATTCCAATATGAAGGCATAAGAGCTACTTTTTGCATTACCAAACATTCCAATATAAAGGCATAACGACTACCTTTTGCATTACAATTCCTTATGCATGACACTTTACATTCCATTTCTTCAAATAGCCATCGATTCACATTGCTTCCAATTTCTACAAAGATCTACTGCTTTCCAATTTCATGAATTCGTAAATTCCTTGCTGGGACGAAGCACATCGTGCATGTGTGTTAGTTTTCACTCCGAAAATTTTTGATGGAAAAGTAACAACACTCTCCTCTGGTCGTTTTGCCCCTCTCTTCTAAAAACTCGGTTTTACCACAGGTAACAAATCAACGTGGAGATATGGCCATTCAGTGTGAGACAGAAAAGATTTTTAACTAATAAAAAAATACCTCGTCGAATTAAAAAAATGTACACTAGGAAATATAGAAAAGCATGGGAGTCCGAAACAGAATTTTCAGCTAAAAATTTTGTATTCAAATCATCCAAAAATGAGGCGCACCGGGTCCCAGCTAGTTTATAATAATACTAGCTGGGACCAGGCGCGCCTATGCTGCTCTCATAAGCCAATAGTAGTAATCAGGTGATATGAATTTTAATATACAGTAGTAGTCCAGTCAAATTAGTCGAAAAAAGAGGATGAAATTGCATTTTAAGAGGTACAGAATTTTTTCTTTGGAATTTGTTCGGGTACACCTAACAATGATAAAACCAAGTTTGTGGGGTCGCAGTGGCTTGGGAAAAGCCGCCATCTTGAAAAAGAGGGAGAGCTTGTTTTTATTAAATAGCTCGTTTGCATGCAAGATAGCTGATAATGATCAATGGCAAAGTTGTGGAGAATAAAATTATCTAAAAAATGAGCCCTCAACGAGCTCTGTACGTTGATTTGGCTCAAAGTAATGGCCGGTCAAAGTTCAACCATGATCGTGTGGTGAGAGTTGAATGCAGTTTTTTGCAATTAACTCGCCAAATGTTAATTTTTTGGGCTTAAAGTCCATTAACAAATTTAAAGTCCTAGTAATAACCTTTAGAATGAGCCCTTAATCGTCGTTATCGCTTATGTAGTTTGCGAGTAATCCAACGCTAAAGTTCGCACTGGACGTGCCTGAAATAACTGATAACGCCATTTTTTTTTAATATTTCGTTAACGGTTGCTCATATGAAAAAGTAGTAAATGACAGGAATACGGCAATGAAAATATCTTTCCAACGAGGTATTGGTCGAAACTCCATGTCGTTTTATGTCCGCGATACAGCGAGTCAAAGTCAACGGAGAGTTTACGAATTTTTAGCTATTTAATAACTTTGGAAAATTATAATTATGGGAAATAGTATCTGAGAATCATCAGTTTTGACATTCTGACCTTGAATGTTTTTTAGTAAAACACTGAACAAGAGAATGTTATGAAGGGGACTTCTTTATAAAAAAACCTATTAACCATAATGGCCATAGCATTACATGAAACTCAACCCAACTTTTAGCAACTAAACTGAATTAAATTCAACCCAACTCAACTAAATTTAACTATTATTCTAACTATTAGCAACTAAACTCAACTAAACTTAACCAAGCTCTACTGAACTCAACTAAACTCAACCAAAGTCAACTAAACTCAACTAAATTCAACCCAACTCAACTAAACTCAACCCACACTCGGAAAAGTATCTTGGCTCTTAAGCCTTCGATTGTTATTCTTTCTTTCGTTATTCTTTGTTTCTCGCCAAAAATTTTATTTTTAGAATGTGTAAACTGATGATTCTCAGCTACTATTTCCCATAATTATCATTTTCAGTTGCTAAATAGCTAAAAATTCGTAAAACTCTCGGTTGACCTTTGACCTGCTATATCGCGGACATAAAACGACATGGAATTTCGACCAATACCTCGTTGGAAAGATATATTCATTGCCCGTATTCCTGTCATTTACTACTTTTTCATATGAGCAACCGTTAACGAAATATTCAAAAAAAAATGGCGTTATCAGTTATTTCACGTCCAGTGCGAACTTTAGCGTTGGATTACTCGCAAACTACATAAGCGATAACGACGATTAAGGGCTCATTCTAAAGGTTATTACTAGGACTTTAAATTTGTTAATGGGCATTAAGCCAAAAAAATTAACATTTGGCGAGTTAATTGCAAAAAACTGCATTCAACTCTCACCACACGATCATGGTTGAATTTTGACCGGCCATTACTTTGAGCCAAATCAACGTACAGAGCTCGTTGAGGGCTCATTTTTTAGATAATTTTATTCTCCACAACTTTACCATTGATCATTATCAGCTATCATTGCATGCAAACGAGCTATTTAATAAAAACAAGCTCACCCTCTTTTTCAAGATGGCCACTTTTCCCAAGCCACTGCTACCCCACAAACTTGGTTTTATCATTGTCAGATGTACCCGAACAAATTCCAAAAAAAAAATTCCGTACCTCTTAAAATGCAATTTCATTTACTAATTTGACTGGACTATAGGTGAGTTTGAAAAAGCCAATTTTTTGATATGTTTGATTTCAAATAACAAAATGAGTAACTATTAGGGATCTGACATTTTGATCGAGACAATAAAAACCATCCATTGACATGGCATTTTTCGAGATATGAATTTTCATACACAGATAAAGTGCCTCAATGAACCTCAAATCAATCCAAA
Organism: Thereva nobilitata; assembly: GCA_963855945.1. Classification (NCBI taxonomy): domain Eukaryota; kingdom Metazoa; phylum Arthropoda; class Insecta; order Diptera; family Therevidae; genus Thereva; species Thereva nobilitata. Next base: position 158,506,561 of record OY979694.1, on the reverse strand, counting down.
CCTTCAAAATTCAACTCTTCTTAACCATAAACGTAAAACCAACTATTCCTTTAAAAGTTATAGTCATTAGATTCAAAATACATTTATTTGAACTATGACCAATAGTCCAGTAAAATAGTGTTTTAATCAGGAAAGATTTGGGGTAGTTTTGATTTCTTCGGTTTTTTATGTATTTTGGTGTGCTGAATCCGAATCTGAGGTTTGCTGACAAAATTTCGTGACGAAACATTGAGAAAAATGCAAAAATATGAAAAAATTCGGACTTTTTCGCGGGTTTTCGCTTATAACTTGGAAACTATTAACTTTTCGGCAATAACATTCCGATACTAAATGAAAGAGCACAAAATTTCCTACAAATCTCACTACTCAAGTATCTCTATCCGACTCACCGTTTTGGTTCTAGCGCTAGTTGAAAATTTCCGTATTTTTCTAAGTCAGCAAAAACCCGATTTTCCAATTGACAACGCTATTATACAGGGTGTATCCGTTAACTTTACAAAGCGGCCGGCTGTTAATAGGTTTTGGATGGACGAACCAAAAATCTTTTGGGAGGGGGTGGAAATCGTAACGGTTTAGCCGCTAGGGCGTTTTGAAGTTTTTTCCTTAGAGTTTTACATATCACCCTGTATTTTTGTAACTCTATGACCTATTTTCATGAGTAAGGTGTCAGCGTACGCAGAATACTCCCACCTATCTAAAACTGTAAAAGTCCACCCTATTAACTTCCAGAGGGGTAGTTTTAACCGCTTAACGGTTGAAAATAATTTATTTTTTGCCTGACAATACGCATTCAGTCGAATTTGAAGCTTAAAGTTGGAAAAACATATTTTTACAAATGCTTTTATTTCCAGTAGATTTAGGGGTGTCTTTAACCCTTTACGGTTATAGATCAACCACCTTAGCAAATAAATATTGTAAAAAGTGTATTTCATTGGCTTATTTTTGATTATTATTGAAATTATCGCAAAACACCCTTAAAAAGAGTTATTTTTGCATTTTTAAGGATGACGTCCATATTTTAGGAATGCGGAACCCTGTTTTTCGTATTCAGTGACCAAAAAACATATAGGGAACCAGTTTCAAACCGGGATGCTACGTTTCTACTTTTTGAATGGACTATTAACGTAAGTACAATTTATTAAACTTTAAAGGTGTCTGGCGGGGGTCTCCACTATGCAAACGTCTGGCAATGGAGGACGTGACTTGTAATAGTATTCCAGCGGAAATATCATATAAAATGATGTAAGTAGACATCAATTTTCTGCTCATTTGCTACCTCCTTGCTGCCAAAGCCACTTGAGCCGCAGTAGCCAAACGTTGTTACCTGCTGTAGTGTCCTTACGCAGAAAAATTTTCAGCGTTTATACTATGACGTAAGTCTGGCGTTCACGGGCTCTTGCTCTATCAATAATACAGAGTATTTTATGGAGAAAAAGGTGTTTTTAGTTGAAATTTTTGTTTAAAAAAACCGAAAATTTGACTTTGATGACTCTTTACTCTGGAAGTTGATAGGGTGGAACCTTGACTTTTACAGTGTTTTAGATAGGTGGGAGTATTCTGCGTACACTGATACCTTACTCATGAAAATAGGTCATAGGGTTACAAAAATACAGGGTGATATGTAAAACTAAAGAAAAACTTCAAAACGCCCTAGCGACTAAACCGTTACGATTTCCAACCCCTCCCAAAAGATTTTTTGTTTGTCCAACCAAAACCTATCAACAGCCGGCCGCTTTGTAAAGTTAACGGATACACCCTGTATAATAGCGTTGTCAGTTGGAAAATCGGGTTTTTGCTGACTTAGAAAAATACGGAAATATTCAACTAGCGCTAGAACCAAAACGGTGAGTCGGATAGAGATACTTGAGTAGTGAGATTTGTAGGAAATGTTGTGCTCTTTCATTTAGTATCGGAATGTTATTGCCGAAAAGTTGATAGTTTCCGAGTTATAAACGAAAACCCGCGAAAAAGTCCGAATTTTTTCATATTTTTGCATTTTTCTCAATGTTCCGTCACGAAATTTTGTCAGCAAACCTCAGATTCGGATTCAGCACCCAAAAATACATAAAAAACCGAAGAAATCAAAACTACCCCAAAACTTTCTCACTAGGGGCCCTTTTATTCACAAATTCACTGAATTACAAAATTGCCTGTGTATTTTATTAAAACCAAGAACGTTAAAAGATTTAAAATTAATGCAAATAGCAGCATCCAGCACTCGAAATTCGAGGGCCATTTTCTATAGCTTTTTTTAATTTAAATCTAGAAGTCTGCAATAACAAAATTTTTCCAGAACAATAAAACTAAATTGAAAAATGAAACAAATTTTTTATAGTTGGAAAAAGCAATGCCAAAAAGCCAACTTTTGTTATCTCTTAATGTCACATATTGCAAAATTGCGTTCATATATTCGAATTAAATGTAACAGATACCATACGTTTACGGGGAATTAATTGTACAATTGTTTTCTAATGTTTAGCGTTCTTTTGTGCCGTGTATAAATAAAATTGCGATTCTGCACTTCTTTGAGCTCATAGCTCAGTTTTCAATATTGTTGGAGAGTTTAAACTCTGTAAAATGGTGCCACAAAATAAGTGCTTGCCGTTTAATTATATGATCTTTAAAATTAAATTCATCATAACCAATAACGAAAAACCAAGTATTCCTATAAACGTTTGAGACTGAGATTCAAAATACATTTATTTGAGGTGTGACCAAAATTACCTATATGTGTTTTATTAAACCCGCACGAACGTTAAAACATTTAAAATAAATCTGCAATTGCTTGGCCCCGGGGTACTCATCTGCAATGTCACTGACTCAGGTTTTATTTGTTTACCCAGATGCCAGCCTCTTCCCGTATTGCAGAATCCTAGACTTATACCTAAAAATTCAGAGGGGATGGGTTTCTTTACTTCTTATCCATTATACATAAATCATCCCACATTTCCGTTTCGCCGTACCACCTTTCCAAAAAACCCTGTTGACCAACTCTGAACCGATTACTTTGAGAGCTACGGGAAACACTATATCCAATGTTCTTCCATTTGTAGCTAGAATGTCAAGATTTTCCGATTTTTCAACTCTTGAACACCCCACATAGACCTAACCGGGAAATGACACTTATTTGGCAAAATTCTTCCGCCATATTGGCCCCACAATTTTGAATAAGTTTTGATCATAAATTCGTTATTTACTTACTTCAAAAACTCCCATATACCGATTTTAATTGGAATCGGAATACAATTCGAAAACTCGTCGGCCATATTGATGCGGCCATTCTGAATTTAAATTTTGATCATAAGGTCGTTATTTGCTACCTTAAAAAACCTCAGATACAGATTTTCATTGGAATCGGAACACAATTTGCAAATTCGTCGGCCATTTTGAATTTACAAATTTTGACCACAAATTCGTTATTTGCGACCTTAAAAACCCCTAGATACCCACTTTCATTGGAATCGGAATAAAATTGGTAAATTCAATCATATTTCTACGATGATAATGCAAAATTTCAAGTCTGTAAAAGTAATAGTTGAAAAACTGTTATTTTATATCTTTTACGGCCCCCTCAGGAGTCGATTTTTGCCAAACCCTTTCTTAGAGGATCTCTACTTAACAAAAGAAACATGCACGCCAAATTTTCAGTCTGTAGGTCTAATAGTTTTGGAGATATGGTGATGACTAAGTGAAAAACTGTTATTTTATACCTTTTACGGCCCCGAAACCCCCCTAGGAGTCGATTTTTGCAAAACCGTTTCTTAGTGGATCTCTACTTAATAAAAGAAACATGCATGCCAAATTTCAAGTCTGTAGGTCTAATACTTCCAGAGGTGTGGTGATGAGCAAGTGAGTCAGTGTTTTTCTCCTTATATACAGTAGATTTCATTTATAGCGACCCCCTTTATAACGACATTTCGTTTATAACGTCGAAAATGTGAAGTAAAAAATGGTTCTTAATCTGTTTTAATAGAAAAATATTTGCTTATATGTAACGACTTCGCATTTTACGACAAATTTGTTTAAAACGACGTAGGATTTGATGGGCAGCGTAAGTAAAAATTTTCGTTATAATACCGTTATTGGCCAGTTTCACACGAGCCGACAGCCAACCAACTACAATCTACTGAAAACGTCGTTATGGAGAAGAGGGTGCGAGTGGACAATGGGGTGGGCAGATTTTTTGAACCAACTCTTTCAATGGATTTACAAGTCAACTTTTGGACATCTGTGGGGTTGTTGCTGTTTTTTATTGCTGGGAGAAAAGAGAGAGAAATAGCAGACGCGAAAATTAAGATTAAAAACAACAACAATAAGCTAAAGCATTCTGACGTACAGTTGATTGGAAAATTTGGCTCATGTAAAATCCCAAGCGACTTTTCGCCGAATTTCAAAAGAGAATGGACGAAGACAGCAGATTTTTGTTGGTTGGCTGTTGGCCGGTGTGAAACTGGCCGTTGTGGTTCTACATTTCGGGCAATCACCAGAATTTCTTTTGATATTTTTCCGGGCAATTGGATATAAAGTGTTGAGGTTAACAAAGCATAATATTTTGTGAGCGCGTACGCGTTTTCAGGTGAAAGTTATTAATATCAATCAATATCGGTCCTTCAAATACATGTGTGATGAAGTTAATCTTTACTTTTAGTAGAGGGAAATTGTCATAATATGATAGTGATGTAGTTGGGAAGTTGGATTTTTTATTTTTTTTCTTTACATATGTTAAGATAGCGCGAGAAAAAAATTTCGGCAAAATCGGTCCTGTGCTGCACGAGAAAATTGCATAAGGCCCATGTTACAATTGGGGCTTTGACTTAACTTCGGGCTTTGATTACATGTAATGTCATTAAAGCAGATTAAATAAAAGCTTCGACTGAACTTTGTCTGCGACTGTATTTCGATTGCAGTCCGGCTTTAAGAAAATTCAAAGTTTCGTCCGCCTGCAGCCAACTTCACTTTATCTGAAAAAACTGAAACAACTTTTTTAAAGGGAAAGGAACGGTTTTGAATTCCGAGTATTTTTTATAGACTGCGAACAACATTTAAAAAAATTCCAATTCCTTTTCAGACATTTTAAAATTTAGATTTTTCTACTTTGCTTCTGCTTTGAAAGGAAACAGCTGATTGCAGTCAGAGCTACCATTTAATTTTGAAGTCGAAGTCTCCGGGGACTTTCTTTGCAGTCGGAGTTGAAGTCGAAGCCAAAGCCTCAATTGTAACACGGCCCTAAATGTCAATTTTTGGTGCATTTTGAGTGCAATGATACACTATTTTTTTAATTTCTCCAGTTCTGTTGGTTGGTTGTAGAAAAATGAAAAAAATTGGAAAATACTCGTAAATGAATAGACTATCAAACTGATTCAGTATAAATACTTTAAAAATAAATCCTAACCTCAAAAAACCAAAATGTATGAAATTTTGTTTATTTTACTAAAAATGAAATAAATAACGGGAAAATAGTCGGATTTTGATAAAAATTGCAGAAAATATGTAATTTGATGCTATAAATACGTGGTTGAAATTTCAAAAAAAACTTTTGATTTTTACGGCAACAATTGGCAGTTTTCGACAAAATTTTAAAATTCCCGTTATTTTATGCCAAATCATCGTACTGTAATAATTTTTTTTTAAATTGCAGGTTTTTATGTAATTTCTTGTGAGCATACGCAATTCTTCGTTAGTTTATTTAAAATGTCTATTTTAGGACTTTCAAAAAAGTAAAAAACCTCAATTTTTCAATTTTTTGCCTTTGTTTCATAGTTGGCAAGTGGCTTTTCATAGTTGGCAAAAGGCATAAACCTAACAAAAAATTGTTTACAATTTTTTTTATTTTCAGTCGATTTAGGGATGGTTTGGTTTTAAACCTTTTAGATTGTCCCTTATCATAAAGTTTGGCTAGATTAGTATAAATCAACCACTATCGCAAATAAATATTGAAAAAAGTGTATTTAATTGGATTATTTTTCATTATTATTGAAATTATCGCGAAAACCCCCTTAAAAAGGGGTGTTTTTTGCATCTTAAAGGGTGACGCCCATATTTTAGGACCGCGGAACCCCGATTTTCGTGATCAGCAACCCAAAAAACATGCAGGGTTCGATTTTCTTAACGGTGTTATGCTGGAAACCCCCTAAGCGAAAACCCGATTTAACCCTTTGATTCAAGATGGCGCCGAAGTTAAGGGGGTGAGAACCGTGCAAATTCAAAGTTAAGCTTTCCTGGTGGTTCCAAACACCCATGCAAAATTGCAGCTTGCTCGCTTTTAATTCCCAGAAAAATTACAATTTGCCTAGACTAATAACTGAATTGTCACTAGAACTATCAAATAAAACCGGGGCATTTTTGCCACGCCGAAGTTTGCTTGGATGTGGATTACGAGTCAATTTTTAACTAAGATTTGTTTTAATTTATTGCTTATCATTCAATTGATAGGGTCACCCCTGACACAATAAGTGCCCGGATTTTACTCGGACACCTTTTAAAACCCCTCCCGGACGGCCCCGGAGGCTCTCCAAACTAGGACAAATCCGGGGAAAGCCGGACGGATGGCAGCCCTAGGTAGAGCTAAAGGTGACATCATGTGGAACGTGCTAATTTTTATGGGATGGCTTTTAAGATAGTTCTCAACCAAAAAATAACAGTCAGCTGATTCGAAGAGAGCTTATTAAACATCAGTCACTTATATGAACCATTTTTAAAAATTTCAAGTATAAAATCATTTTGTCCTTTATGATGCCATTCATATTATTGCGCCCACAACGTTCGTGAATATTTTTAATTGTGCCCTTAATTGAAAAAAAGTTTGGCCACCCCAGCCCTAGAATATTTGCTGCCGATTTTTAGTGATAAAAATTATAAATCACATTTACATTCAAAATTATTTTTAAGAATTTAGTTAATTTAAAAAAGAAAGCGTATTTTTTAGTATTTTTAAACTGCATACCTATAAATTTAATATATTACATAAGAAATGAAAACATAAAAAGGTTTTTTAAACAAAAAGCTTTAGCCTTACAAATTAGTTACATAATTTTCCTTTATTTTCTTTAGTGAATTCAAAGACAAGAAAATCAAATTTTCATAATATTTGTAAATGCAAAGTAAGACAAAATATTCAATACGCAATAACATTTGATTGATGGAAAATGTCCTCGTCCAATGAATAGGCTCCTTGCAGATGCTTTTGAAAACCCGGGAATGTTATTTAAATGCAAATGCACATCATGGTCGTGTCTTCCTGTTGTTGCTCCGCTTTTTTCCTCCATCAGTCAAGTGCAAGACCTCTCTGCATTTTGAAGTAATGTTTTTTAATAGCATCTAAACGACGTACCCGCTGGACCAAAATATATTCAAGAGCCACCCCAGCTCAGATGCAAGCTCCACAATAATTGAAATGTTTTAATTAACCCCGAGAGGCAGTCATCCTGGTCCTTCTTCCTTGGATATTCTGGGCTGTCTCAGAAAGTGATGCCCATGGCATCTCCCACCTTTTACCATTGTACTGCTAACATTTTATAGTTCACCTGATGTTCATCGTAGAATATATTTGCTACGGTATAGCGAACGCTAAAAGTGTTTAATTTTCATATAAATTGTTTGATTTTATAAAGTGCCAATCCAATTCAATGCAAATAAGGCTCAAATGTTCATTCATAGACGCATTAAAACCGGATAACATCACATTTCTTAAGGGAATCTGATTCGTGATTTAATCAGAAAATGGCCTGACTTAATGAGTTTTCCTCTGTAGATCGCCACATGGTGCGGATGGAATAAGGAACTCCAGCTGAGAAGCATGATAATCCGGAAATTGGCAGATTGTGTCCTAATAGGAGAACATATTTTAGGAGAATTTTGTCCTTAGAAATGTACTCTTCATCTTCTTTTGTTGTTGTCAATACAATGATTAATGTCGGCTTGATGTGGTTTCCCGGTTGTTTTGTTGGCCATCGTACTGACTTTCCAAGAACTAAGAAATTATGCTCGGATATTGATATAATGGTTATAGGAAATAATTTAATTTAATTGCCAAAGTAGGGAATCATTTTCAAGATTTTTCATGCAAAAAAATTTATGTGAAAGGAAGTTCTTTAAAAGTATAAAATTTTCAAACATAAGTGATTTAGTTAGTTCACAAAATGTAGATTCTTAAAATTCTTAAAACGGGAATTTTAATTAAGGCGGCTAAATTTATTTATTACTCCGCCCAGACCAATCAATGTCTATAATGGACTCCGAGAAGGGGACGGTCTGGCCTTCCTCCTTTTCAACCTGGCGTTGGAGAAAGAAATCCGAGATTCAGTGACAACAAGGAGGACAATGCTCAACAAGTCCACCCAGTTACTGGCTTATGCAGACTACATTGACATCATTGAAAGAAATCAAGAGCTGAACCAGAAGGTTTAACCTAGATTGAGCGTGCGGCACGAAAACTGGGACTGCACATCAATGAAAGCAAAGCAAAGTACATGGTGGGGGCCTAATATTGGTCCCATAATTAAGGTAGAGGAACACGAGCTTGAAGTGGTAAAACAATTTACCTACCCTGGGTCAATAGCATCAGCCGACTAGCATAGAACCAGAAAGCCTACTATAGTCTCTAAAGGCTCTTCAAGTTCAACCATCTAACCATAACGTCCAAACTTCAACTATACAAGGTGTCCCGTCCTGGCTTGCCAAGCGGTTAATGTTAGATAGTACAAAAAAAATAATCGGCAAAAAACACAAAAAGGGGCGCTATCTCTGCCCGTTTTCGAGATAGGGTGTTTTGAATTTTGGTTTTTGGGAAAAAGTTTAGTTCAATGACTTCGAATAAAAAGGCAAAGAAACACCGGTCGATTTCCACAAATGAGGTATCTTTGTAATCGTAAGGAATGCGGCTTTCATTTCATTAATAAAAACAATAGTGTACGATGGAAGAAAACAGAAATAAGGTGGTTTATTTGTAAAAAAAACTATTAAAAAAACCAATTTTTTCCCACATATTTCACTGTCTGTAACTCAAAAAGTAGATCATTAGGTCCTTTTTTCTGAACTTTTTTAACATCGCTGTTAGTTCCTTAGTCCCTTATGTGAGGAAAGATGATTCCAGAGATTATGGAAATAAGGCACGGTATGCTACGTTGGGCAAGGAATATAACTCATATGAGTGAAGATGAAGTAAAAAAATATGGGGTGCGAAGCGAGGAAGACCACACCGTAGTCCAGGATCCAGTGGCGGACTAAGGGTGGGGCGGAAGGGGCGGTCCGCCCCGGGCCTCTGGTTCCTGGGGGCCTCCAAATGTCTACAAGTTCCCTTGATCAAATCCTAAACAAGGCTTTTAAAATATGGTCAGTGCCTACCTAAGTGGTACTTTGGAGTCGGAGGCCCGTACAATGTTCCCGTAGACACAAATAAGTACAGCATGTAATTATTAAAATGGGACTTTATTGAATCGTTATCCTGTACATCGCTTATTCTTCAATACTTCCTGACCATTTTCATCTCGGTTGCAACATGCAAGATGAGTTTTTCTAAACTTAAGCCTGGGGCAACGGTGAGTCTTACGGTCTTCACCAATTTCAGTGAACACTGCTTATTTGCGCGTCCACAAGAGTGAGAATGAGTTTTTTTGACATTTGCGGTGAACACCGCCGTAAAAAATTTCTCACTGAGAAAAAGGCTGTGAATTTACGGTGAGTTTGAATTTTGACGAGTAAAGTTGTTTTTGTAATTTCGTGCGATGATTTTTGAATAAGTTTTTTTAATTTCTTTTAAAAAAATTTTTTTGAGAGATTTGCTTGGTATGTAAAAATAAAATGTTGTTTTAGTTTATTGTTCTAAAAGATTTTATTTAATTAGAATTTTTAAAATGGAAAGGTCAGGACAGTACCAACTCAGCGCATCATTCAGCCACTTTAAAAATCATTCAGCACTTTAAAACTCACTGCCACTTACGGAATCGTATTTTAAATAAAAGTGAACACCGAGGCTGTGAGTAAGTTTTTTCTTCGGTGTTGCGGAATCGGGCCCCTGGTGTCCACTATAGAGCTTTTTGCATAGAGCTAGAGAAAACTCTCGCGTAGAGACGCGTAGAGAAGTGTATACACCCTCTCGAGCTGTACACATGCGCTCTACACCCACTCTACGCGAAATTTTTCTCTGCTAAAAAACTCTATAGTGTATAAGCAATTTTTTTGTGTTGTGTAGAGCTCTACATCTACTCTACGCTCTATCAAGCATGTTTGCTATAGTTTTTCTCTCTACAGTATTCATTCTTATTTGCATATCGACTGCGCTTCGAATTGTTGTACATCGGCCTGTGGAATAACAACGAAATTCGAATACGACATACGCAGAAAATGTGTGTTCTTCCGTGAGCTCATTCAATAATTCTCGTTACATTCCAGCGTTTTATTTTCTTTTCGCAATCCAATCTCGCGCCCAACATTTCCTTTCCTTCTTTTTCTCCTCTTCGAGCAAAAATAAAACGGCAGCAGCTTGTTTTTGGCGAGAACTCATTTTATTATTTTTTTGTTTTCTATTAATTTCCTTTAAATTTTTTACAAAATATGTGTACGCACGCATCTGTGAATAACTGAGTAATTAAATGACATGCAAAAGTTGATGGCCGACTTTACAGTAGAGAAAACGCATCTTCAGTGTACAGTTTGTAGAGCACGTGGTAGAGCTCTACTCAAAATTTCTCTAGAGCAATTCTACGGGCGGTGGGGTGGTAGAGTGGTAGAGACGCGCAACAGGTAGAGCTTTACACTCTGCACTCTACCAAAAAAACTTTATAGTGGACACTTGGCTTTAGAACTACTTTCGGAATCTATGGGTAATTAAATGCTTTCCCTACTGGGAAATAAACATACACAAACACTTTTACATACAAATGAAAACTGAATAAAAGGCTTCTAAAATTACATCAACTTCTTAGACTGAGGGCCTCATTCAGCTTTGCCGCCCCGGGCCTCTGACGGGCTTAGTCCGCCACTGCCAGGATCCCGTTTAAGAAGAAGAATAGGGCTAAATTTATTTATGTATATAAAATTAAAAGTTATTTAAAACTAATTAAGATTTAGCAAAAGTTTTTGGATGAGCCCTCTCAGTAGGGTGGGGTTGGAGGAACGAAAAAACGACAGAAGATTGAGAGCAAAACATTATCTGCCCAATACACAAGGAAGGAGACAAATTAAACTGTGCAAACGATAGAGGCATATCTCTTTTAAGCACCTTATATAAACTAATGGCAAACGTAATTAAATACGACTTGAACCTTTTGCAACAGCAGCAATTAGTGAATACCAAGCTGGATTGAGAATTAGGGATGGACGATATGCATCGATGTTTCGGAAACATTCGATGTATAAACCCGATGCATCGAACTGAACCGATGTTTTATTAATGCTTCGATATATTCGATGCATCGATGTTTTTTATCCGATGCATCGAATTGGAAATATGCTTTGCCTTTGTTCAGTATTCTTATACGCGAATCGAAAATTCAACTCAATCTCAACTCAACTTTTCAAGGTCCACGTGGTAACTGCTAGAGTATCACACATAAAACTGAATACAGAATTGAGCGGTCATAAGCACCGATAAATGCCAAATGATACAAAATGGTAAAGCTTGCATTCTGTTCAGAATAATCAGGTTGTGTGTAATCTTATTAATTAGACATAAAATTTATTGTAATTTTGAATGAAGTTTGTGGGTACAAGACATCGATGTATTTTGCGATACATCGTCGTGACATCGATGCCACAGAACGATGCATTGCATCGAAAAAAACATCGATGTATTTTCTTAATGTCCATCCCTATTGAGAATAATAAGGTCAACAATGGACAAACTATTTTCACAAAAACCAAAGTAGGAATCTACAAAAGAGTAGATACGTATGGATGTGAAACATGAAGTCTATCCAAAAAATCTGCAGATAAAATAGATGTGTTTGAGAAGAAGATTCTACGAAGGTTGTACGGTTGTACGGAAGATTGTAATGAAGACAGTGCATGGAGAATTCGCTACAATCACGAATTGTATGACTTTGACTTATCCAAATTTAGTGTAAACTATCAACACATGCCAAGCTATATTTTCCTTGGGCCCGTCAGGTTCAAAGAATGGATGACTCAAGAATAGCGAAAAAATCTCTGCATCTACAATACCAGATGAGAAAAGACCAGTCGGCAAACCACGAACAAAGTTGGAAGACGATGTTAAGGATGATGCAAAAAAACTGCTCAGTACAAGAAACTTGAGGAAAGCTGTGGGGCAGAGAGACGTGTGGTGGGTGGAGGAAGAACCTGATGGAGGTCAAGGCCCGGATTAGGCTGTAGAGTGATCAAAGAAGACTACTCAGTTGGCAATACTGGTTTAAGCCTCGCATGTGAATTCAACATTAATATAATTAGGTACAAGTAATAGACTGGAAGCTGAGCGGCCAAAAAATGCAACTGTTTTATAAAATCTCACTATGGATAATTGGTTTACTAGCAATCCTACACTACAACATCAATTGGACAATCATAAATTGACTTATTGATACAAACAAAACTGAACAATTGAATTATTAATACAAGAAAAAATTACATTCGTTAAGCTCAGTAGTATGGATTGTTTTCAAAAATTATTGCCCCTCAATGTGGTAGGACAAAGAGTAAATTAATAGTTTGTGAAGTATTGGCGAAAGAAGCTTGAGAAAGGATGTAATACAAATTTTAAAAGAAGGTTTATTTTTTTCGATTTCTACGGATGCCAGCAACAGCAATAAGGGAAACCGGAAAATGTTTCCGATATGTGTGCGATATTTCAGTTTTGACAAAGGCATATAAAACAAATTAATAGATTTTGTGGAGAGTCATGATGAAACAGCCGACCAAATAACAAAGGTACTTTGCGAAACATTGGATAAATATAATGTTGGATCTCAAAAATTAATTTAAAAACAAAAAAACAATAACATTCTCTAATTATTTATACCTTAAGACAGGTCTAGCTGCCGGCCATAGTTCTTTTTTATATTTTTAGGTCTGGTCCAATTAGCTTCGCCAGTGACCACCAGATGGATCCACATCTAATTGATGCACAAGAGAGAAGTAAGAGAGCAAAATTGAAGCGCCAGCGCCAGAGATCCAGCTAGCCGAGCCGCGACTAAAATCTCCACTCCAACCACTCTCCTGATAGGTAACCGCCATCCAGAAAGGAAGTCCAAATAGGGCAACCAGGAAACCATTGAATTCTGCATACAGGCGAGTCTCGATTTACGTCGTTTTCGGGACCGGGAGAACGCGACGTAAACCGAAACGACGTATTTCGAATCTAACAGAAATGTAGTCCATGGAAACGAAAATCGTTTCTCACAGAATTTTTTTAAAAAAAAAACAAAAAAATAAAAATAAGTACAAAATAACATTATTTCAGAAAAACGTAACAAAAAACAGTTATTTAACACAAAATGCTAAAGTAACATAAAAAATTAAAAGAAAATATTTTTAGTAGGTACTACATGTGTATGTAGTAGGTATGCATAGTACATACATATACTTGAAATGTTGGTATATGTATGTCTCTTTAAAATAAGATGGGAAGTGGATTTATTTCTTCGATTCCAGTAAGAACTACCTCTTCATCCATGTCCGCTTCCACAGAATTTTGCAATTGGGTTGAAGAGCACGGTTGAAAGTACTTCCTTATTTGCTGCTGAACAAGTGATGTTCTTAGTTTTTCTTTATAAAGTTCTTTGTAATCTCCAAGACTATTATTTACAACCTCGCAAAATAATCTAAATCTCTCTTTATCCGGATCGCAAGGCTCAAAGATATTTACCGCTTGATCGAAGAAATTAAAGGCTTTAGACATTTTCTCTAATGTTAATGTGCAACTCTGGTCTTCAAATTCTGAAGGTGAAGAACTTGCGTTCTCCGGATTCTGCTGATCGCTAAATTCTAAAAGTTCTTCGGTAGATAGGGGTTCTTCATTAGAAGTTAAAAATTCTTCCACATCATTTTCGGAAAAACAACTCTCAACATCCATTTCCATAATTTCTTTCCGAATTTGCTTAAGGTCGTCATTTTCGAAATCTGATTCCACCTCTGGCAACAATTTTTTCCAAACTCCCTTCATATTCGATTCTTTGTTGTTGTTTAGAGCATCCAAAATTGTAAATGCCTTCGAAAACCGTTGGATTGTGCTATCGTTCCCCTATCAATTCGTTCAATTAACTGTTTCAGAGTAAGTCGTAAATAGTATGCTTTGAATGTTGCAATGACCCCTTGGTCCATCAGTTGCAATAACGTAGTGGTATTGGGTGGAAGAAAAATAACTTTTATATCGCCACTAGTTACATCTAAGTTAGCGGGATGGCCGGGAGCATTGTCAATTACGAGCAATGCTTTTTCAACTAAATTGTTTTTTCGGCAATGTTCTTTGACTTTAGGGCAAAAATACAAATTGAACCATTTTGAAAATATGTTGGCGGTAACCCACGCTTTTGCATTAGACTTCCAGATAACCGGCAGATTCTCCTTTGGGATATTTTTCAAAGCTCATGCGGTGAACGTTTCATTCGAATGTTGGCTTCAAACGATTGAGTCAACACCGACATCAGCCCGAACGTGTTCAAATAAGAACGTTGGACTGTGGATATTGGACACTCGTAGTTCGAGCATCGGCCACACGATTCGTCCCACCATCAAGCGTCGAACGTTGGAGGGTGCTTATAGCATCGTGTAGAGCCGGCTTATACAATGTAAGTAGTACATGCACATATGAACCCGTGTAGAAAAACATATCCATGAATTTTAAACAGCGGTGAAACGATATTTCCACGAAAATACGTACAGATGTGTATTTCGGGTAGTAAGAATGAAGAAAGAAGGAAATTCCTACAAATTTTTATGCTCAAGAAAAAGATGCCGACGTAAATCGAAATTTTGCCGACGTAAATCGAAACTGGGAATTAAAAAGTAAGACAACGTAAATCGAAACGACTTATATCGAGGCGACGTAAATCGAGGCCCGCCTGTATTTTATTATTTTTTCTTTTTATTATTATTATTTTTTGATCGATATTCCCCATTAAGTAAATATCGTTTGTACGCTAGATTGAAATCATCAGCCGATTAATACGTCAGGTAAATATGATCTAGGCCCCTTTTTTAGAAACTTGAAGAAACCGTAGGAATAAAAATACCAGAAGTATAACAAAAGCCGCACATTTCGTTTTTTTTTTCTTTATCATTCACCTCATCACATTACTTACTGACAATGCCAATGTAAACTTTGGTTTAAATCATTCTGTTTACACGAATCTCGTTGACAAGAACGAAAAAAAAATTAAAAACTAGCTATTCAGTTCACATCTTGCATAACATGAGCAAATTTGCAGATTAGAAATCGATGTAGAAGCTATCATCTTAAAAATATACGGCCATTTCTGAAATTCAGCTAAACGTCGAGCAGAATTGATAGAAATATTTGAAACCACGGAAATTGAGTGGTCGAATTATTGCGTCCTTGCATTTTGTTCATAATGTGATGAGTGATTTTGATTGTTTTTCGACTACCAGACCAAACAGACTTGAAATAAATTGGTTGAATCTGAAAAGACCAAATCCAACGAAGACTCCAACAGTTTTACACAAATTGTCAAACGTATACAGACAAACGTTATAATTTTTCAAATGAAAATATTTTCGCGAAACGAGAATTTATTAACCTGAAAAATGAAGTTAAATTTAAAATGGTTGAGAAAGGCTGTGTCATTTTATCAGTTCTGCTGTCTTACTACGGTGGTTCAAAAGGTCGATGGTAGAGCAAAAGAGGTCGTCAACGTCGTTTAGTTTGAGGGCAATTTTTTGAATTTTATCTAGTCTCACGGTAAGGCAGATTTCGAACCCCAGCTCCGAAACGAGTTGTATTTGAGAAGACACCGAATGTCGGATAACCGAGGGCTGCATCTTTCAAGAAATCCCAAGCATTGGCACGCTATTTTGGCGATTTGGAATTCTTAGTAATTCAATCGCAGATCCTCGGTTAATGTCACGTCTAGGGTGTTAAGGGATAGGTCAGCCATTAGTTTAACATCGTTAATGGAGACAGATTGGGAGATGTTCAGACTTTCACTCTTCACAGTAATACGACCAGTGCTATGTACCGAGACTTGCACTTTGACCCAGGACATAAAAAACGAACAGGCTCGAGAGAAAAGTTCCCTGGTGCAAATAGGCCCAACGAGAGATACAATGGCGAGTTGTATGCAGTTTTTGACTACCCAGAGTTCTCAATTGTGTAGGGGAGAACCATAGTGATCCAAGCGACATTTTGTCAATATTTCCTTTTTGAATTGAATGGACAGAAAAAAATTAAATCTTTCATGCCATACTAATCCAAGCACATAAATAACATCCCATTAATAAATTTTATGTGCTTGGATTAGTATGGCACGCAAAAATTTTATGTTTTCAAAAATGTCCCTTGGATCACTATGGTTCTCCCTTACACAATTTTTATAAAAATTAACAGACTAAGACTAGCCGGCCATGCATTTAGGATGAAGGATAATCGCATCCCAAAATGGCTCATGTCTATACTTATTAGTATTTTTTGGAAACGATTAATGCTGTAGAATGTTTTTGAAAATACCTAAAACTTCAAGTATCAATTTCTCAAAAACGAAGCGAGATATCGAAAAAAAGTATTTTACATTTTCGTCTTATTTAGGGTTGTTTTATCGAAATCCATAATTAAAATATCGGTGGCACGGAAATCCTAGCTGTGACATAACTATAAACCTTGGGGAAATACCTCAAAAAGTCAACTTCAAGTGCCAATCTCTCGAAAACCAAGCGTGATATCGAAAAAATTTATTATATATTTTCGTTTTATTTTGTGGTGCTTCATCAAAATCCATCGTCAAAAAGCGGGCCATGGAAGCCGTAGAGGTCCCAATAAAAAAAGGGGGGGTAAAAAAAATTGGACCCAAAAATTGACCGGCAACATCCGGATTATTCATCTTTGAGCTCGTCTCAACTGTAATCTGTTGACGGAATGCGGTCCTCACATGGAAGATAAACTGTATGGTGCATGGAAGGTAAACTGTATGGTGATCCCAGAGCATTCTTTCAATTTATCAACTCTAAGAAAAAAGTTGATAATTACCCGAACACCATGCAATACGAGAATTCTGTTAGTTCTAATTCATCCGAGATTTGCGATAGGTTCGCATCGTTCTTCCTCAAATCTTTCTCGTCTCCTGTCTTCCAACCTCATGAAGACAATTTTCGACATATCAACGCAATACAAACGGCTCAAAACTTATCTCTGTCTATAACCAGGGAAGATATCTCGAAACATATAAATGATCTTCCACAAGATTTTTCGTCCGGCCCTGATGGTGTCCCTCCTGCTGTTCTAAAATCCTGTGCAGGGGCCCTACTGTCTCCTATCCTATGTTTATTTCAGAAATCCCTCAATACAGGGCGCTTCCCAACCTTATGGAAGAACTCTTTTATAATCCCTGTTCATAAAAAGGGTTGTAAGAACGAAATATCTAATTATAGACCGATTGCGAAGTTATCATGTATACCAAAACTTTTCGAATCCATTATTTATTCTGCTATTGCCCCTATCTGCAAGAGACTTATCTCAACTAACCAACATGGCTTTCTTGCAGCTCGTTCCACTACTACTAATTTACTAGAGTTCTCTTCTTACACTGTTCGAGGCTTTGTCACTGGCTGTCAAACTGACTGTGTTTATACAGACTTCAGTAAAGCTTTCGACATGCTCTCTCACTCTATTATAGTTCTAAAACTAAAAAAATTAGGCTTTCCGCATGCCCTGGTTATGTGGTTCCAGTCGTACTTAGCCGACAGAACCTACCAGGTTCTATTCCGCGGAGCCAAATCTAAAAACATCGAGGCGTCCTCTGGTGTCCCGCAAGGAAGTCATCTTGGTCCTCTTCTTTTTATTTTATCAATCGATGACATTGTTACCCTGCTGAGGCACTGTAAAATCCTTATTTATGCCGATGACATCAAACTGTACCGCCACATAAGGAGTATCGAGGATTGCAAACTTCTGCAAGCAGACCTAAACACCTTCTATACTTGGTGTTCCAACAACAACCTGGTCCTTAACATTAGTAAATGTGAGGTCATGACTTTTTGTAGAAAACGTGGCGTTATAACTTACGACTATACTTTTCTCGATAACAAGATCTCCCGCACTAACTCTGTTATCGATCTTGGGGTTAGGTTAGAAAGTAAGTTGGATTTCTCCACCCACATCAATTATATCTCTTCCAAGGGCAATTCAGTCCTGGGATTTATAAAAATATGGTCCAAGGAATTCAACAACCCCCTTATCACAAAGCACTTGTACATATCTTTAGTTAGGCCTTTACTTGAATACGCCTCCCAGGTATGGTCTCCTTACTACTCCTCCCATGTCGATAAAATCGAATCGGTTCAAAGGAAGTTCGTCCGTTTTGCACTCAGTCACCTCCCGTGGGATGACCCACTTATTCTTCCGCCTTATGTGAACAGACTTAAATTGCTCAACTTGAGCTCTCTCCATAAGCGTCGCGAGGTCGCTGACGTTATATTCGTTCATCGTTTGTTGAATGACAAAGTTGATTCAGGCTTCCTACGAACCCGTACTTCATTTAGAGTGAACAACTACGACCTGAGAGGTCCACCTCTCTTGTACATTAATTCCTCTAATACCAATTATGGGATGTACGAACCAGTTAACCGCATGCTTATAAATGTTAACAAAAATGCGAGTGTTTTTAGCATGCAAACTAGCGAAGATGTCCTTAAAAGGACTCTTTTTAATGTGGCGTGACTCCTTGGGTGTCCCACGTTTTCATTGTCTTTGCACGCTTCTCTGTTTGATGTTTTGTGCTCTTAAATGTTGCATTGTTTTTTGTTTTGTGTTTGCATGTCTTAGCCGAGCCACTGTGCAGTGGTAAATGTGACCGCGTTTGTGTGCAGGGACCGGACCGGCTCGGTACAGGAGTGCCGGGGAGGGTTGAGAAGGAACCCGCATTTTCGGTCGCATGCTCGTTTTGCGGTGTTTTTTCTTCTTATACCTTTTTTGGTGCTTTCGGCCGGATTCGGTCCCTGCACATAAGCGTGGCCCGTTTCTCAGCCCAGCTGAGAAGTGTACTTCTGAGCTAGAAGATTAACTCGATTATTTTGCACACTCAATTCCGCTCAGCTCGCAGTCTATTCGGTCTTGCGCAAGATGGAAGGAAAAAAGCAATTTTGTTTGGAGGCATAGCACATAGCTTAACGCGAGTGGTATGAGTACCTATGATTTCATATTTTAATTTTTATATTTTTAAAATAAAACAAGTAAGATTTATAAATTCTGCTTTTATTATTAGGTACCTACCTTAGCAAGAAACCTTAGAGTCAATAGTAGTCTTTCACTTGCTGAAATAGCTGCTCTCCTTTTCGTGACCTTTTTCGCGATTAAAGGTGATATACAATTTTATAGATAATCGAAATTCTCTCGAGACATCCTCATAAAAATTTTAAAGAATTACGATCTTCACTTTTCGACTCTTTGAATAAAAGTTGGTGGAATCCTAAATCTTGCCAGCCGTTAATCCAGTTCTGACCCATTCTTTTCGCTTGCGTAATTTAATTTTAATTTTCATTTATGAAGTAACCACAACTAGAGCAGCAACACAACTTATTTGTTGGCAAGACATTTTTAACATGTACCCTGTCATAGGTTCAACCTAGTCATAAACGGGGGTCGAGTTGAAACTGGGTCCGCTCAACTCAACTCAACTCTCCTAGTTGGGTCGAGTTGAAATTTCGCCTCTTATACGCGAGTTGAGTTGTAATTGGGTTGAAGTGAAATTTGTTTTGTTTGTTTATCATACGTGTGGTCTGCATTCGGTGTTAGTTTTGTGTTCGGTGTTTTTGTATTGCGTTTATTTTTTTATATTAACTAAATAATAACAGTGGAAATTTAATTTTGACAATGGCTAAGAGAAATGTTTGGGAGCATCAGGAAACAAAAGCTTGGCTAGAAACCATGCAGGAACAAAATTCCCTCCAGCATTTTGTTGGAAACTCTAGATATTGGAAATCAGAAATATTTAAAAATATAGAAAAAGAATTAACAAATATAGGCTATCATATCTATAAATGAGAGTTTCACGCAAAAATTTGAGGTTATGTTTTGATGTCAGTTTAGCTCTATTTCAACCCAAAGCGAACTCAACTCAACATCATATACGGTGATCGAAATTTAAACTCAACCTCAACGCAACTTTTCAACATAATCATAAACGTAATGAAGTGTCTAAATGAAATTTCGAAAGATTACTTGTATACGTGTGAACAGTGCTGCAACAAATTGCGGCAAGTACTGTTGCACTAGATTTGAAAACCGTTTGCAGCAAACTATCTTGCGCAACTTTTATTGTAGTGTAAACACACATGCAACTATTTCAGCAATAGTTGCGTAATATTTGTTGCAAGTGTACACGCACCTTTAGTTATGCTCGCAAGAACAAGAACAAGACTAACTGTGCAAGAACAAGACCAAGAGCAAGACTTTAGCAAGAGTCTTGTAAAAATTTCACCTAAATTCATTCTTTTAAAAACAAAAAATATAAAATTGATTAGGAATTTCAAGAAATCTTAATATATAAAAACTACGTGTCACAATGTTTGTACACGCTAATCTCCGAAACCGCCCAACAAATTTAAATAAAAATTAGGTTATATTTAGGGTTGGTTCCGGATTGAAAGATAGGATAATTTTGGTCCAGATAAGTGAAGCTGTTGTTGAAATATAGAGAATTTCGATTTTTCACTGATTATATTTAAGTTGGCCAGGCGAAAAAATATTTAATTTTAATTGTCATATACATATAAAAAAAATGTTAACGTATGAATTAGTGTATTGAGTGCACTGAGTGTACAGTGTGTACAGTATGTACAGTGTGTACAGTATGTACAGTGGTACTATCTAGGTACTATGGACTTTATACTATAACTACCGGAGCCCGCAAAAACACACCAGTTAAGAAACATATAATTTATATACAAAATAAAAATATTTGTGAATATTGGGAAACCTGTAAAATATTAGCATCCATTGTTCTTTATATACTTCCACCGAAAAATGCGTAAAGGCTTTTAATTGGTGCGATTAAATAAAGTGTTAATAAGAAAATTAATAAATGTCGAGTTTTTGCATTATGTCTCAGATTGCGGTACATCTTGAAACGATCAACGTGTATATTTCACTGAAGAAAATGCTCTCCAACGAGCTTTCCAGCCACCAAAAACTACACTTACTGAATTTTTCCCTCCATCCCTCGCTATTATACATTGAACAAATCAGGTTAAAAATAGAAGCCACCTAGACAAGGCGAACCACATCCAACTAACGCACGCGTATTGAAAGCAAAGATATTGGGACGACTTTGCACAGTACATCCAAAACAACTTGAATGTTTCTTTTTGCGTTTGTTCTTGCTAAATGTTCCAGGACCAACGTCTTTCGAATTTTTACGAACAGTCAATGGTGAAATATTCAATACATTTCAAGATGCATGACGCGAGTTGCAATTGCTGGAAAACGACAATCATTCGGATCTGACACTTACTGATACAGCATTTGCATCCACGCCGATAACATTCGTCAACTGTTCGTACTTATATTGACGACATGATACCCAACAGAACCATAGTTTTTGTAGGAAAAATACAAGAACGGCATGACTGAAGACATACTTCGCAGAATTAGACAAACAAACCAATATCCAAACTCTCGAACTTTTATAGGAATAATTGGTTTTATGGTTGTTAATATGAAAGCATATTGAATGTAATGTCTGCAAATTTTACAGCAATAAGTATTGGTTCTTTCCTTAGATATTGCGAATAGTTTGATTTTCAATATTTGCATTAATTTCACATGTTTTGACGAACACAATTTCAAAATACATATAAGAGAAAATAAAAGTTGGTTTTTTGGCATTGCTTTTCCCAACTATAAAATATTTGTTTCATTTTTTGTTTTTGTTTTATTGTTCTCGAAAAATTTTGTTATTGAAGACTTCTAGATTTAAATTAGAAAAAGCTATAGAAAATGGCCGTCGAATTTCGAGTGCTGGATGCTGCTATTTGCATCAATTTTAAATCTTTTAATGTTCATGGTTTTAACAGAATACTCAGGCAATTTTGGTCATAGTTTAAATCTAATGACTCCAACTTTTATAGGAATAGTTTGTTTTTCGTTAATGGTTAAGAAGAGTTGAATTTTGAAGGTTTGGATTGATTTTAAATGTTTAAACGTTGCGTGCAGCGAGGCGTGGTCCCAGCTATCCAAAATACAGAAAATAAGTGGTTAATGGAGACACTTCATCTGTGTATGAAAATTCATATCTCGAAAAATGCCATGTCAATGAATGGTTTTTATTGTCTCGATCAAAATGTCAGATCACTAATAGTTTCACATATTGTTATTTGGAATCAAAAATACCAAAAAATTGCCTTTTTCAAACTCTCTTACTGTATATTAAAATTCATATCACCTGATTACTACTATTGGCTTATGGGATCAGCATAGGCGCGCCGGGTCCCAACTAGTTATGATATAAATATATGTGTGTATTGTATATTTACTTTTTAGTTTGATAATTGTAAAAGAAATTATTCACATTTGTTCATAAGCACATAATGACTGCATGCATTGTGCGTCGACGAGATTCACAATCAATATTTCTGCATTTCGAAGCAAAATTGCCGAAAATATGTAGGTAGATCTTTCACACTGTCAAGTCTTTTTTTAATCAATTGGGTGAAGGTTACTTTCCTTCAATTACTGTTTTCTAGGAAATGAGTCATTCTTCTGTTAAATCTTTCAGGATTTAAAAAGAAAACCATACAAAAATGAAGATTCCTACGTTTCTTTTTTAGTAACCAATTTATAAAAATACATACAATGCTTACTTTAGGAGCGAAATTAGCATTGGTCTTGCAGTTTTGTCTTGGTTTTGCACATTTAGCGAGACGAAGACTTAGCTATGTTGCAAGAACAAGACCAAGACTTAATTTTTTTGCAAGAACAAGAATAAGACTGACTGAGCAAGAACAAGACAAGAACAAGACTATATTAGTCTTGTCTTGTTCTTGCGTTTGCTCATCACTACTAGAAACAGATTACTTTCGCAGTGATATGTAGGCGCTTATTTTCCGCTTTCGCTGAAAACATTTACGATTTCCTCCTGGGTAACTAATACAATCAAAATGAACGATTATTACCATAATTTCCTCCTTTTAATCCATTACTGAATCAACACAACAAAGCCATAAAACGTACAAAATTTTCTTTTATCTTATTTAGCCGATTTAAAAGATTTCAGTAAAAAAAGGACAAACTTTTTGTCTTGAAAAAAAATTCACGTAATTGGCTCTTTTCCCAAAATAATAATTACCCAAGAATCTTGGGTATTCATCTCAGCTTTCTTCTCAAACAAGTTCATTCTCCCCCTCAAGTTCTTGTCCCAAGAAATAGACAGTTTAGGTAAGTAAAGGTAAACAGAGCTTTATGCCTTAGGGCGTAAACCACTTGTAGAAATTATCTGAAGCGCAAATACTCTACAATCGAGCCCAAATTGATCACAAATAAACGAATTAATTATTGTAATCGACCCAACACACAAACACACCCCAATACAATTTAACGTATACTAAAGTAAATTTACTTGCCATTTTGTACTGTTATTTTAAGGGATACATACACATTAGAGAAAGGAAAGGGTTGTGAAAAGGGGTTTGAAGAAGTTGACATAGCAAAGTTCCACAAGTCACGAGAAAGGGCTTAGGGCGATTTTATTCTTTATGCTAATCATATTGCTGATATTGAATTTCGTTGGAATTCATGAATGGAATGAAATCTCTTTACAATTCCTAGACTTTTACCCTTTTGAATTATATATATTTGAATGGCTTTAAACAAGGCCAGATTTTAAAAATAAAAAAGAAATCGTGAAACCCTCTTGATACTTTAATATACTCCGGTATCCACAGGTTGCCTATGTAAAAGGAAATTTTCTTTCAAAATGAATTTATTCTGGAAAAAAGGAAACTAACAGCAAAGAAAAATATTGCAAGTACACGATGTGAGGCTTATGTTGCTGACAAATAGTATCCAGAACCCATGTACAAGTACCTACAGAAATGTTAAAAAAGAAACGACAAAGAATGGAAAGTCGATTTATGTTAAAGCAAATCGCCCCATCATGCCTTTACATTATTTCAGTGTCTGCGGCTGATCTGACTTGACGTGGGGCTACCGGAAAAAATGAAAACTCGAATATCGTTGCCAATTTTTAATAACAAAATTATCTAACCGAGACGTACTATAGTCTCAAGGCCTCACAAGAGCCCACCCAAGACTCCTGATTCCCACCCGAGACTCCCCCAGAATGAAAGCCCACCCAAGACACACTACAGCGAAGTTCAACTAATTTCACACAGGTGGCGCCAAAGCTCACCGCAAAAAAGGTTCCTGTCCCAAATAAAGCGAGCCCACAACCGAAGAAGTCACTACGCTTGTAGTGGCCTAGCTATACTACTAATTGGATCGAACTTAATACTTCCAAAACGTAGTACTCTCTCTCTCTTTAATAAGATCTGCGACAATCTACGTTCCGCCACTGTGGACTGCTAACGGTAGATCAATATCTTAAGATCATAACATTAATCGAGGACATCGCTAAACAAGAAGCCCAGATGCAAATTTCTCGCGCATTAAGAAGCTCTGGATGGACTTAATAAGTTCTACATTTGACCAGCCTTAAACACAACTCATTTATTTGGCCTACACAAGTTTATCGGGCTTATAGTACAAAGGTTGACTCCTTAGCTCGCATGTTATCTTACGAAGTCCTTCGCATGTTATAATACACAAGATCCCTCGCCCCATTCAAAAAGGATGGGTAATTCATTGGGATGTGTGGGATTTGCAGAATATGCAGGGCTCGAAAGCTTATAAGCCTGGCTTTTATGCCGGTACTCTGCTATTGTCGTTTTCGTCAATTCCGCCATAAAGTATGGTATATATTTAATCATTTTATATGAAGAAGTATAATCAAGATTTTTACGAGCAACATATAAATGATGAAATAATAAAAGTAAAGACACGGTCTCAATATTAAGGTCTGAAGCTGCTCATTGGCTAAAGGAAATTTTAACATCAAAATTGCTTCTATCTTAAATAGTAACAATCCGGGGAAATTAGCATTTTAAGGAGACAAAATTCCAAAAAGGCTGTAAATTGGTAAACAGCTTCCTTGGGACTTTTTAAGAAAACGATTTCGGAATCACAAAAAAAAGATGGCCGCCGGAGATATCACTTTTTGGCCACTCTCAAAAACTGATTTTTCCCAAATTTTTTTTGTTCAGTCAATACAAAACGTTATTGCCTACAAAAAAGCCTTAATTTTTTCGAAAACCGAACCTTTTCGAAGTTATTCAAGGTCAAATTTTCCAAAAATCACTTGAATAATTCGGCAAGGTCAAGGTGATAGGTAAATGGCCCTGGAAAAAGCTTTGATAAAGCCCTCCAGAAAAACTGAGCTGAAAAGAGTTCGCTCAGAGAAGGGAATTCCGGCTGGATTGGAATAGAAGAGGCCTAAGACAGGCAAATGGCGCGCTCGCACCATCTTCAGCCTGGTGGTCAGCAGTGTGTCAAACTTGGCCTCATCTAGACGGATATGGTCAACCAACTCCTTGCACCTGAGCAAGTCTATTTTATTATTAAAAATTATATATACATGCAATACAATCATGCAATTGAGTTAACCCTTCTAATTCAGAAGGTACACTTCTTAGCTGGGCCAAGAAAAATTTACAAGTAGCACTGAGATATGCTCAACTAAAGCATGCAACATATATATTGAATATGCAATCCCGAAAAGGTCACACCTCGCACATTTTTATATGCGAGATGTGACCAGAGATTGCACATTCAATTAAAACAGAAAGAAATGCAATACACAAAGAAGCGTACAAGAAAAGTCAGTCACGTGAGATAGAAAAGACTCCTTTTAAGGACGTCCTTACTAATGCTCACGCTAAAAACATTAATATTTTTATTCACATTAATGAACATGCGATTAACAGGCTCGAATCTACCGTAATTCGTGTTAGAGGAGTTGGTTTGTAAGAGAGGTGGCCCTCTCAAATTGTAACTACTCTCTCTGAACGACGCACGGCGACTTAGAAACCTGAGTCGACCTTTTCATTAAGGAGCTGATGAACAAATACAACATCAGCCACTTCACGACGACGCCTGGAAAGAGAGCTTAAGTTGAGTAACTTAAGACGGGATTCATATGGTGGAAGAACTAATGGGTTATCCCAAGGAAGATAATTCAGTGCGAATCAAACGAACTCCTTTGAACCGACTCAATTCTTCCAGCGTGCGAAGAATCGTGAGGAGACCAAACTAAACTACCTTTGGAAGCAATACAGTTAGTGTGAGCAGAAAAATCGAGTTTACTATCAAATCTAATCCCGAGATCTTTTACAAAATTAACACGAGGGACACTCTCGTTAGAAAAGGTGTAGTTAAAAATTATAGGACTACGACTTCTCCCAAAAGTTATGGTTTCACATTTACTAATATTAAGAACCAGGTTGTTGTTCACACACCAAGAGTAAAAGGTGTCAAGGTCAGCTTGCAAAAGTATGCAATCCTCGATACTCTTTATGTGACGATACAATTTGATGTCATCAGCGTAAATCAAGATTCTACAGTGTCTTAGCAAGGGAACAATGTCATCAATTGATAGAATAAAGAATGGTTACTGATTTGGATCCACGAAAAAGAACTTGGTAGGTCCTGTCAGCTAAGTAAGACTGGAACCATACTAGAAGGGCTCGTGGAAGGCCTAACAAGTTTTGGAATGACAGACAGCTTCGCAATTGGTACCACTCTTGTTGATCAGAATTAGCAAACTAAATTCCGAACTTAATAGAAAAGGTGCCGGAAGGGTGTGATTCAATGAAAGATAAATTTTCCAATAATCCAATTATTATTCAATTCTCCTATAATAGTTGATTTCCTCAAAATAATTTGATATAATTCAATGTAAATCGCAAAATTTCCAATATAATTCAATTCAAATTTTACTATTGTTTTTACTTTAATATTTGTAACTTGAATTCTATATGTGTAAACAATTACTCTTTAAAGTTTCTGGTTAGCCTGTACGTTATTTTCTTCTTAATAATTTAATAATGGTAACTTGCCAGAAATATTGCCCAATGTTGGTAGTTTTGTTCTGACTTGCTTCACGTTGATGGAAAATGCCTTTAATGCTGTGAGATGTGCTTTAAGCTGCCTCGCTAGATATCTGCCAAATAGCCTCTGATGTTGCCTGTTGCACTGCGTTTTGACCCTTTGGAACCTGCTGCTGATTCTGCTGCGTTCCTTTGCCTTCCTTCAATCAACTGCCCAGTTAGCGGGAATATTGCTTGTAGTTGGCACTGATATAGTTGCTGAAACTTCAACTTTAATTATTATAAATAGTTGGCTCAAGATCTCAAGACACTCTTGGAATTTTTATTGGGACTGATCTAATACAGTCTTTTAGAATGTTAACTCAATGCGTTAACAGTTTCTTGTAATTTTGAATGCTAACTCAAAACGTTAGCAGATTCTTGTGTTCTTGAATGCTAGTTCAATTCGCTAGCAGACTCTTAGAACTTGATATTGCTTCTAGAATCTCAGGACGATTCTTATCTTATAGCGCAGTGCACTATAAAGATTGAGGCAATCTGTTTTGGCTTTGGTTGTGCGCCGGTATTTATTTTACTTTGAACAATAGCCTTTAGTGGGGATGGCAATATTGCTTGATGTTACATAACTTCGGGTTATGTACTTTCAGCTGTGCATGTTGACGATCAGCTGTTCTCTTTTCCACTTGTGGATGTCAAATGGTGTTTATCATCTCGGTAAGTATATTTTTTTCAGGTATTAGTTATTTACTTAATTTAGTGTATGTTTTACGTCCCTTTCGTGGGTTTTTGGTGGGGCGCTAGTCGGGAGGAGCTTCAAGGACTGCATTTTAGGATTGTCAGATAAGTATTTTTTAAGAACTTTGTTTACTTTGTTGTAATGTTTTTGTTTTCTATTTTTAGGTTTGTTTGACGCCTGAACCCCCGTACTGCTGCCCATCAGTCAAGCTGCAGGAAATCGGATTATTTCTTCGTCTTTCAACTTCTTTGAAGGAATAATAGGTATTGTTTTTGTGATACATTTATTTTGAAAGTTTTCTAACCTTTAATGTTTATTTTTAGAATCGGTGAACTGAGGACGGAACATTCTCCCCGCCTTGAAGCGTCAAGCTTCAAGGTATCAGTGATGGGATAGATGTTAGAAATAAAATCACTTTATTTACTTCAGCTATTTTGGTTTTTATTCATTTGTGTTTAGTTTTGGTGTATGTGTTTTTTTATTAGCATTTAGATCTTAGATTTGTAACGGTCGGTTAATTATTGCAAAATTCTTATTATTAATTATTCCCCCTCGGAAATTTCAGAAATTAATAGTCCAATCACTTCAGGAGCTTTTTGATGCGAAACTTTTTTGAATCACGTAGGCAAAGAAAAACAAAATTTTTCTTGGAGGAAAAAAAATTGAAAATTTTTGACAGTCGGGATTGCATCGTGACGAGAAATAGTTTGGATTTCAAAAAGTAAACCAGAGAGTTCCGCTTGGAGTTGCAAGGTTACTATATTGTCGTGATTTTACTTGGGGCGAGGCATGCTACTTCCAATTTTCGTGACGGAGGTTTTGAATCATTTTGCAGATGAATTATATGGACTTATAACAACTGGTACCCCGAACCAACCGACCCTGAAGTAAATATAACTGAGACCTGGCATCCAGAAATTAAGGCAACAAAGAAAGAAACTACGGATAAGTATCGTTTTCAAGTTGTAGGTCAGGTTATATTGAATTACATTTATGAGTATAAAACCCAAAAGAAGTAGACATTTACTTCGTATTGTTCCAATGGGAGCAGTCGGTAAAGCAAATTTAAATGACATTATAAGTGCGGCAGGTTCGACTTTCTATTGATATTTCTTGAAGGGGCCCACAACGTTTTCAGGTGTCTATAACCCCGGGTCTCCACTGGAAATAAAGTATTGCGTGCAATTTCGAATTGCAATGAAATTGCTCGTCGAGATACCCATATTGCAATTGCATGCACTATTTCAGAGATTATTGCAGAAAATTTTGTTGCAATCTCCTCTGAAATATTCTTTGCAATAAATCTTTCGAATTCGAAATTTCGAAAGTTTTAAAATGGCGTCAAATGACATAAACACGGAAAACAACTGTCGAAAATGGCCGGGAAGAAATGGTGTAAAGAACAAGTTTTAAAATTAATAAATTTATACAGAGAAAAAGAAAGTTTGTGGTGCATTCATAGTAAATTATATAAAAGAGTGGACATTAAAAATAAGGATTGGATCGACATAGCCCACAAGATGAAAATGGATGTGGATATCATAAAAAAGAAAATAAGATGTTTACGCACAGCATATGTGCAAACATAAATTGGATAACCTTAAAAAATCTGGATCCAGTGGAGATATCTATGAATCAAATTTATTTTATTTCCATGAATTCGGGTTTTTAAATGATTCTATAGCAATACGGAAAGCAACAAGCAATCTTGAGGTACATATTTATGTGTATTATATGGCACGAATATAAATTCTTGACGATTTTTACATATTATAGGAAAATGTAGAAGTGGCCCCAGAAGCAGCAGAAATGCAGAAAGAAGCGGAAAATGAAAATATGGAAGAAAAGGAAAATGAATATTCTTCCGCATCTTCCTCAAAGCCAGCCAAGACAAAAACAAATATTTCTTCCCAAAAATATGACAATGCTATCGAAAAAATATTGAAAGAACCCTTGCCTCTGTATAAGGAAACGAAGTATACAACGTTTGGCAAAAGCATCGCATTACAATTGGAAGAACTTCCATTACTTAGTGCTGCGAAAGCTATGAACGATATTCAGAGCATTTTGAGCAAATACACAGAGGAAATGCTGCAGGCAAATAAAAGAATACGCGTTATTGAAAATAATTTAATAATATCTGGAACACCATCAATAGAGAGCAATTCCTATAGATCTCAATCACCGTTATCAGAAAATCAGCGGAGTTCGACACCGTGGCCGGCAGAAAGCGGTAATATATTATCGTTAGCATTTACAGATGTTAACAGAGATGAAAACGATTTATTTTAACCTCTTGGCTCCCGCTCATTATTTTAATAATTATCAATATGGATGTACAATTAATTTTTTTTTAACGAAGTTTGAAGTTTATTTTGTTACACTACATATATCAATATGTACAATTAATTTTTTTTTCATCGAAGTTTGAAGTTTATTTTGTTACTTTACTACATATAAGTGTTTTAAATAAAACAATAGATATTACCTAAACATTTATTTTTTTCCATTGGTATTCAACATTTCCTTCCTTTACACAGTATTCTGCTAAGTTATCTCTTATTTTGGAAGCAAATCTGTAGCATTGATATTCCTGGTTCTGTATATTTGAAAATGTTCCGGGCAAAATTTCAGGTAAGGGATTTGTTAATACTCTCGATTTATATTTTGTAGATAAATAGTTGTGAAGGACACAACAGCATAATATAATAGTGTCACATGTAGGTAGTGCCACATCAATTGGCCGATGGAAAATCCGAAACCTTTGAGCTAATCTTCCAAAGGACATTTCAACTGACATTCTACCTCTACTTAATCTATAGTTGAAAATTTGTTGTTGCGTTGACAGGTTTATCTGTCTGTTGTAAGGCTTCATTAAATGTTTGTCCAAAGCAAATGCATCATCTGCAATAAAGAAGTACGGAATTGGAGTATTCCCTTCTGTTAGCGGAGAAGGTGATGGGATATCTAAACGGCCAGCGTGAAGTTGTTTGTAGACATAGCTATCGGAATAAATCCTACTATCCGATGTTCTTCCGTTTGCACCTATATTTACGTAAATGAATCGGCTATGGGCATCAACTATAGCGAACAAAACTATACTGAAGAAACCTTTATAATTATAAAAGTTGGAGCCAGAATTAGTTGGAGCAGTAATCCTAATATGTTTTCCGTCCAGTGCTCCTATAGTGTGAGGAAAATCCCAAACTGAGTAAAAGTCATCAGAAATTTCTTTCCAGTCTTGTATACTGGAAGGAAACTATGGAAAAATGGTATAAGTAATATAGTTTTAAATATTTAAATATACCTTTAAATAAGTGGAGTGAAGACTATTATATATAGCTGATAACACTCCTGGTAGAAAAGTGCTAATGGTTTTAATTGATACTCGTGATAAAAATTCTAATGAACGAAAAGAATCACCCGTAGCCAAATATCTTAATGTAATTGCCAATTTTGTTCTAGCAGGAATACAATATCTCATTTGTGTATCTTTTTTCTCTATTGCAGGTTCTATCTACAAAATGAATAAGTATAATTATGGTACAGATAATCCAGAAAGGTGATTCATTACGCTCACCAGTGAAAAAATATTTTCAAATTTTTGAATATTCATTCGGCAAAAGTTTTTATATTCGACATCGTGATCCCACAATAGATCTTTCAATAGATGGGCCTCCATATCAAATTCAGTTCTTTTGCACAAAAACGGATTAATCCAAAACCGAGGACTTTTCCTGAGCTTTCTAATATTTGCAATTTCCTCTTGTTCTAACCGCTCTAATGCTTGTAAACGTTTTAATATAATAATCTTTCGCAACGCTTCTTCATTCATTGCGTACATTCGACAAGTGAAATTGCATGCAATAATTTGCCCAATGCTTGAAATTTCGAAATCAATATGGTGGATATCTGTGATTTTCGAAGCAATAATTTATTTCCAATGGAGACACAGGGTAACAAACGCTTTAACAATAGTGAAAAAAAAGGAGGAAATAATTTCAGAACTAACTAAATTAGTGGCGTCAAAACAATTAACAATAACAAAAAAAAATAACGTCGAGAAAAAAACAAATCCGGAACTTTCTGTAATAGTCGAAATAATAAGAACAAAAGAAAATCGACTGGAAAAAGTGCTATTTGTGAATAACTGCAGAGGCAGGAGGTTCTTCCCATCCTTGGTCTGAAGTGTGGCGGTGGAGTAATCCCGTGAACGCTTGACCGCGGTCTTTGGTGTTAACCCCCTCGCAGTATTATTGTACAGGAGGCAAGGCGTGCACTATCCATTAACCAAACCGTTGAGATGTTGTAACGTAAGGTTTTTATAATATTAATTCATTTTTTCGTAGGTTATGCATATAAATATATACCTTTGGTAATTAGATTGTTTTATAATTAAATACTTACACAGTTGTTACCTTGGTCAGTTTTAACCTACTTACCTAGTAAATATATATCCAATTGTTAAATATATTGCTTAAACATAAATATATTTCTCCACTTTTAATAATATACATATTAACTATATTAAATATATCTACCATTTTTGAATTATATTGTATCACACTAAATATATATATACACTTTTATCAACTAAATTAGTAAGTAATTTCGTTTTGTTTTGGGTATTGTACCTTATTTTTGGTAGTTAATTAATTAACATTCCAACATTTATATACAAACTTTTAAATGTATGTATTTTCCCCCCAAATATTTACTCATATACACTAATTAATTAACACAAAAGAAAATTTTATTATCCACTAATAATTGTACTCGTTACATTTTTACGTATATTACACACCGTTAATTATAATACTAATACCTTAACTTACTTGGACATCCCTTAAATATTAGCAGGTGTTTTTTTGTGTGTTGTACGAAACAAAGGAATCATCGACTGGTACCAGAGCGACGATTTGTTTTTTTCCTTTCCGTTGTTGTATTGAAGTGGTTATTTTGTGGTAATAGTTGGTTGCATCCACATTACCTATATTGTAAAGATATTTTTTTGTTGATTTACACTTATCTAATAGTTAATTCAAATTTACCTTCATTTTGTTGTTAATTAATTATATTGTCTGGTGCTGTAAATATTATATAATATATTTGTTATCCATTTCTTTAACTCAACGAGTATTACTAGGTATGACAGCCTAAGGGGATAATTTATCCAGGATGGTTGGGTGTTGCTTTCTCTCCAGGGTTCTCTCGAAGTCGCGTTGAACATTTACAGGTCCACCAGGTCGTTGGGAACTTCCAGCGATGAATACCTTTGGCTAAAATAGGACAAGAACGGTATGAAGAAATCTCCCTTTTGACTGATAGGTAAGTTGTGAATCATATGGATATTATGTGTATATTTCCGGTCACACACCCCCACGACCCCTTCCGGCGAGCTAGCGTAAACCGTGTGGCCGGTTTAGCATCCCCTATAAATATTTAGGAAACTAGGGAGGATGTTGTCTTTCAAAATTTTTTATGTCTACCCAAGCATGATGGCAGTAGCCTTGCTGTCACCAGCAAGGAGCTCCATTGTGCCGGTACAGATTGTAATTGTAGGCGCACTTGTATTTTTTGGTTTTTCTTTTTATTAAATCGCAGGGTACCCTCCTTAATTGAGATTCTGTAGCTCTTTTTTGCTTGACGGATCTTGTCCCATGGGAGCGTAATTTGTCTGACTGTTTCCCACACTTTTGTATTCCTCCAGGGAAATGCGCCGTTTTGTAGTTATTTTCTTCATTTCTTTTAATTGAGCTCCTCTGGCTTTGATGTTGGTATGGGCTGAGGTTGCGTTCTTTTCCGAATTTCTGGTCCGCATGGAACTGCTTCGAATGGTTTTCTTACTATTGGTCGTTATGATGATTTAACGTTTCTGGTTAGCCTGTACGTTATTTTCTTCTTAATAATTTAATTATGGTAACTTGCCAGAAATATTGCCCCATGTTGGTAGTTTTGTTCTGACTTGCTTCACGTTGATGGAAAATGCCTTTAATGCTGTGAGATGTGCTTTAAGCTGCCTCGCTAGATATCTGCCAAATAGCCTCTGATGTTGCCTGTTGCACTGCGTTTTGACCCTTTGAACCTGCTGCTGATTCTGCTGCGTTCCTTTGCCTTTCTTCAATCAACTGCCCAGTTAGCGGGAATATTGCTTGTAGTTGGCACTGATATAGTTGCTGAAACTTCAACTTTAATTATTATAAATAGTTGGCTCAAGATCTCAAGACAATCTTGGAATTTTTATTGGGACTGATTTAATACAGTCTTTTAGAATGTTAACTCAATGCGTTAACAGATTCTTGTAATTTTGAATGCTAACTCAAAACGTTACCAGATTCTTGTGTTCTTGAATGCTAGTTCAATTCGCTAGCAGACTCTTAGAACTTGATATTGCTTCTAGAATCTCAGGACGATTCTTATCTTATAGCGCAGTGCACTATAAAGATTGAAGGCAATCTGTTTTGGCTTTGGTTGTGCGCCGGTATTTATTTTACTTTGAACAATAGCCTTTAGTGGGGATGGCAATATTGCTTGATGTTACATAACTTCGGGTTATGTAGTTTCAGCTGTGCATGTTGACGATCAGCTGTTCTCTTTTCCACTTGTGGATGTCAAATGGTGTTTATCATCTCGGTAAGTATATTTTTTTTCAGGTATTAGTTATTTACTTAATTTAGTGTATGTTTTACGTCCCCTTCGTGGGTTTTTGGTGGGGCGCTAGTCGGGAGGAGCTTCAAGAACTGCATTTTAGGATTGTCAGATAAGTATTTTTTAAGAACTTTGTTTACTTTGTTTAGCCCAGTCACTTTATACAAAAAAAGGGCCAAACCTCTAAAAAAATACAACTAGAGATTTTACAGCGGGATTCTCTTTATTTTGGGGTCACAAATAATTTCCCAAAAGTCCATAAAGCCAACTGACCGGCCACTCGAGTTACGGAGGGTCAAAGGTCACGCAAATCAGTTTTTCTCAAATATCTCGTAAATTATCGGTTTTACGTAAATTGTGGCTAAGTAACATTTGTTGGTGAGATAAATCTGCATAAAAATGTCGTATACCAAATTTACGTAGAGCCAATGGTTTTCGAGATATGGGGCTGAGAAAACTCGAGCATCGCGCTGCATTCGGTTCCGCACCACCTTTGAAGTATAATGCTAGCAGCGTTTTTACATGGTATCCCCAGTAGGCCCAGTCCATAGGTTACAAGCTATGAAATAATTTTGTTGATTATCTCTTTATCTCTTCTATTCCCACTTCTTTCATATTGCCATCTTCATCAACACTCATCTCAGAGGAAAATAACGAAATGCGGTCGGCGTTATCATCGTTCAACTTAGGTTCAATGGTTGTATCCTCGGACATCGAATTGAGACACGACGGGCCCCGGCAAGAGCCATACGCTACGGAACATGGCAATCCTACTTTTCTGCATTCTGCATTTTATACATAAACCTCTAAATAAAATCCAACTGGAGATTTTACAGCGGGATTCCCTTTATTTCAGGATCACAAATAATTTCCCAAAAGTCCATAAAGCCAACTGACCGGCCACTCGAGTTGCGGAGGGTCAAAGGTCACGCAAATCAGTTTTTCTCAAATGTATCTTAAATTATCGGTCTTTCGTAAATTTTGGCTAAGTAAAATTTGTTGGTGAGATAAATCTGCATAAAAATGTCGTATACCAAATTTACCTAGAGCCAATGGTTTTCGAGATATGGGTAAAACTTTTAATAAAGTAAAATTTGAAAGATCAAAGAGAGTTCTTTCACTCCAATCAATGACCAGTGCAGTGAAGATTCATAATAATGTAGAAACTGTGGTAGATCCTCTGTTATTATTCCAGCGAATAAGTTTACATAAAAAATTCCATGACAACCTGCAGAACTTTTTAAAATATGAGTTAAGCCCTTACCCAATGGCTCTTTTCGAAAATGAAAATATGCGCAAAACAAACAAGTCGTCTTTGTATGACCTATTCGAACCAATTTGTACAGAAATAAATAGTAGTGTAATTACGTATATTATCGACGGAGGATTTCTTCTCCATCGTGTTATTTGGCAAAAAGAATCAACTTTCGGTTGTGTTATTGATCAGTACATCAATTATCTCCTAAAGCATTATGGGATTAATATATTCGTCGTATTCGATGGATACACTGATTATAGTAAAAATATTAAAGCAATCGAGCAACTTAGACGCATGAAAATAACACAAAAATGCGCTGATATGTTTTTCGAAGAGACAACGCCAATACCTTCTAATCAAGAACAATTCTTGTCCAATAAATTAAATAAAAATAGATTTATTTCTTTACTAATGACCAAATTAAAAATGTTTAAAATTAATAGTATACAAGCCCGAGATGATGCTGATGTTTTAATCATCGAAACAGCTTTGAAGCAGTCAAATGAGCGCACTACAATTGTTGTTGGAGAAGATATTGATCTCTTTATACTTTTAATAGGACGCACTCCAGTTACTCACAACATATATTTTCTTAAACCCGGAAAAGGAAACGTCGCATCGAAGACCTACAATCCCTGGGCAATTCAGAAGTATGCAGATTGTAGAGAACATATTTTATTTTTACATGCCGTTAGTGGTTGCGATACCACTAGTGCTTTATTTCGGAAAGGAAAAATAAACGCATTTAAAAGATTTCAAAAAAGACCAGATTTACAGGAAGCATTGGTGGCATTCAAAAAAGAAAACTGCTCGAGAAATTTGCTAATAAATAGTGGCACATTGTTTATTTTAGCGATGTACGGAGTTCCAAAAAAAGAGACTTCAATTGATAATTACAGATACTTTAGTTTTGCAAAATGCACTAGACTAAATAAGCCTGTGCAATTGTCGTCACTTCCACCCACAGCAGCAGCTACTCAACAACATCTAGTCAGGGTATATTACCAAGTTCAAACATTGCTGGGAAAAGATTTAGACCCTCAGCAATGGGGTTGGACCTTAAAAAATAATTTATTAGAACCAATAACTACTCTCATTCCTCCTGCACCAGATGAGCTTCTCAATTCTGTTTTCTGCAATTGCACAAAAGGTTGTGGCATCGTGGATGCAGAAAAGTGGGATTACCATGTTCTGTGGTGTGTGGCTCTTGTCGGGGCCAGTCCTGTCTCAATTCGATGTCCGAGGATACAACCATTGAACCTGAGTTCAGCGATGATGACGCCGACCTCATCTCATTACTTTCCGCTGAGATGATTGTTGATGAAGATGACAATATGGAAGAAGTGGAAATAGAAGAGACAAACGGAGACGCAGAAGAAGAACTCAGCGAAAACGAGCAACAATAAACAAAATTATATCATAACTTGTAACCCATGGACTAGGCCTACTGGGGATACCATGTAAAAAAAGCGCCTTGCATTCTACGTCAAATGTGGTGTGGAAACGAATGCAGTGCAATGCACGAGTTTTCTCAGCCCCATATCTCGAAAACCATTGGCTCTAGGTAAATTTGGTATACGACATTTTTATGCAGATTTATCTCACCAACAAATTTTACTTAGCCAAAATTTACGAAAGACCGATAATTTAAGATACATTTGAGAAAAACTGATTTGCGTGACCTTTGACCCTCCGCAACTCGAGTGGCCGGTCAGTTGGCTTTATGGACTTTTGGGAAATTATTTGTGATCCTGAAATAAAGGGAATCCCGCTGTAAAATCTCCAGTTGGATTTTATTTAGAGGTTTATGTATAAAATGCAGAATGCAGAAAAGTAGGATTGCCATGTTCCGTAGCGTATGGCTCTTGCCGGGGCCCGTCGTGTCTCAATTCGATGTCCGAGGATACAACCATTGAACCTGAGTTGAACGATGATAACGCCGACCGCATTTCGTTATTTTCCTCTGAGATGAGTGTTGATAAAGATGACAATATGAAAGAAGTGGGAATAGAAGAGATAAAGAGATAATCAACAAAATTATTTCATAGCTTGTAACCTATGGACTGGGCCTACTGGGGATACCATGTAAAAACGCTGCTAGCATTATACTTCAAAGGTGGTGCGGAACCGAATGCAGCGCGATGCTCGAGTTTTCTCAGCCACATATCTCGAAAACCATTGGCTCTACGTAAATTTGGTATACGACATTTTTATGCAGATTTATCTCACCAACAAATGTTACTTAGCCACAATTTACGTAAAACCGATAATTTACGAGATATTTGAGAAAAACTGATTTGCGTGACCTTTGACCCTCCGTAACTCGAGTGGCCGGTCAGTTGGCTTTATGGACTTTTGGGAAATTATTTGTGACCCCAAAATAAAGAGAATCCCGCTGTAAAATCTCTAGTTGTATTTTTTTAGAGGTTCATGTATAAAGTGACTGGGCTATGTTGTAATGTTTTTGTTTTCTATTTTTAGGTTTGTTTGACGCCTGAACCCCCGTACTGCTGCCCATCAGTCAAGGTGCATGAAAGGATTCTCAGGATTATTTCTTCGTCTTTCAACTTCTTTGAAGGAATAATAGGTATTGTTTTTGTGATACATTTATTTTGAAAGTTAAATAAAATCACTTTATTTACTTCAGCTATTTTGGTTTTTATTCATTTGTGTTTAGTTTGGTGTATGTGTTTTTTTTATTAGCATTTAGATCTTAGATTGTAATTGTAGGCGCACTTGTATTTTTTGGTTTTTCTTTCTATTAAATCGCAGGGTGCCCTCCTTAATTGAGATTCTGTAGCTCTTTCTTGCTTGACAGATCTTGTCCCATGAGAGCGTGATTTGTCTGACTGTTTCCCACACTTTTGGCTCTATTTCAAGATCTGGTGGCGGTTGCTGTTTGCGACGTTTATTTTCTTCTCCTCTGGCTTTGATGTTGGTATGGGCTGAGGTTGCGTTCTTTTACGAATTTCTGGTCCGCAGGGAACTGCTTCGAATGGTTTTCTTACTATTGGTCGTTGTGATGACATCGTCGTGATTGTGGATTTTGATGTTGATGGTGTTGTTCTCGCCGGTGTTGACCTCTTGGGAACATCATTAATTCTTAGGTACTCCATCGTTTGCTATATTTGAAGAAAAGAAAAAATGGCTACTGTAGTGCTAGTGGATAGGTTTTAACTGTTGAACTGTAGTAACGGTCATTTTATTGAAGATTTTCCCAATTGCTGGTAGGAATGCCACATGCATTTAAAGGTTGTGGTCTAGGCTATTTGGCAGGCGGAAGTGCATTAGTGCTGCTGATACTGGTTCAACCGATTGATATTTGTGTCTAATAGAATAGGTTCTGGTGGTGTTAATAATGGACCACCTGTAAGGAAGTGTCCTGGAGTTAGTGCCGTCATGTCCTCTGGGTCTTGGGTTATTTCCGTGAGCGGTCGGGAGTTTAGCGTTGCTTCGATCTGGGTTGTGAGCGTACTAAATTCTTCATATGTTAACATTGTGTCTCTAATCGTTCGCTTTAGGTGATATTTCGCCGATTTTACTCCGCTTTCCCATAATCCTCCGAAGTGGGATGAGGCTGGAGGGATGAAATTCCAGTTGGTCCCTTGATTCTCCATGGCTTCGGCTAGTTCTTGCTCCAATTTTTTGTTGGATTCCACTTTATGGCGTATGAGCACGTTATTCGCTCCGAGGAAGTTGGACCCACAATCGCTGTATATGTCGGAGCATATCCCTCGTCTTGCGATAATTCTTCGAAATGTTGTGAGGAATCCTTCTGTGGAGGCATCGGTAATTACTTCAAGGTGAATGGCTTTTGTCACCATACAAATGAACAGTGCAATGTATCCCTTTTGACTTCGAGCGTTTCGTGTTTTTGAGAGTTTTAAATCGAATGGACCACAATAATCCACTCCGGTGTGAGCGAAGGGCCTAGTAGGACGGACTCTATATTCCGGGAGATTGGCCATTAGTTGTGTATGCCCTGTTGCTTTTTGTCTGAAGCACTGCATACATTTGTGGTTGTGATGTCTGACTGCATTTCGTGCGTTCAATATCCAATATTTTTGTCGGAGGATATTTAGCATTAGCTGTGTACCGCCGTGTAGTGTCGTACGATGGATGTTGTCGATGATCAGCTTGGTCAATGGACTTTTTTCTATTAAAATAATGGGATGGCTTTCGGAGAATGTTGTATTGGCATTCTGGATGCGCCCACCTACCCTTAGGATTCCTTCTTGATCGAGGAACGGAGTCAATCTTATTAATTTACTTTTGTTAGGCACTGGTTGCTTAGATTGTACTGCTCGTATCTCCCCTGCGAATTCTTGATTTTGGATGATTTTTATCCAGCACTGTAGAGCTGTTTGAATCTCCTTTGAAGTTAGATAGACAGTTTGGGAGGGGCAAGTTGTTGCTCTAGATG
Organism: Thereva nobilitata; assembly: GCA_963855945.1. NCBI lineage: Eukaryota > Metazoa > Arthropoda > Insecta > Diptera > Therevidae > Thereva > Thereva nobilitata. Next base: position 158,466,217 of record OY979694.1, on the reverse strand, counting down.
CTTTCAGCCATCGTCGACAATAGGCGGTCACTCGAAGCAATTTTGTTAATGATGAGTATCTGTTGATCAGATCGTGAGTGAAAAGATTGGTTGCGACATGTGAGCTGATGATGCCTTTCCGTTGTCCCATTGTGGTATCTTGAATTTCCTTCTGCTTGGGCCAGTTCTCCTTTGCCACCACCCACCACAGTTTATGTTGCTTTAGTTCACTCGGTATTAGTCCTCTAGTGGCACAGTCAGCAGGATTTTCTTCTGTGCGGATATGGTTCCAGCTGCCTTGATCTAATAGTTGATGATTTTGTGACACTCTGTTTGCCACAAATGTTTCCCAGGATGATGTGTTTTCTTAACCAAGCGATTACTATTGTAGAATCTGTCCCAGCGTGTGTTGTTACGTGTTCGAGTTTCATGTCGTTTTTAACCTGGGCCAGTAATTTGGCCAGCAAATGCCGCATAATTCTAATTTTGGTAAAGAAATGGTTTTTATGGGTGCCACCCTGGTTTTGGCGGCTATCAGGTGGCAGTGAATGGTTCCTTCTTCACTCTGAGTTCGGATGTATGCGGCCGCTGCGCATGCTTTAATGGATGCATCGCAGAAACCGTGGAGTTCAATGTCCTGGATTTTGCTATGGGTCTGGATCCATCGAGGGATTTGTATAGTTTGAATTACTTGGAGCGCTGTTCGGAACCTACGCCATTGTTTTTCAATAGTGGTCGATACTATTTCATCCCATTCGAGCTTTGTGAGCCAGAGAATTTTATTAAAATCTTGGCGTTGATTGTCGCTGGTGTGAGCCATCCAATTGGGTCGAACAGCTTTGCGATCCCTGATAGTATTTTCTTTTTTGTGCATTCATCTGGTGCTGCTTCGATGCTGACCTTATACGATAATGTGTCTATTGACGGATTCCATAGTAATCCAAGGGCCTTGATTTCTTCTGCATTCATTGCGAGGGGAAAAGAAATTCCTCGATCGCTTTCAGAATAGTGTTATGATTTGAAGCCCACTTTCGCAGCTCTAGACCTCCAGACCGAAGAAGTTGAATCAGATGCTTCCGTTTGTCTCTTGCTTCTTCTATTGTGTCTGCGCCGTACAGTGGGACAGAATCCCAAAAAGCTGGCCAAAACCTCAAAACGTGCAATAATCGCTTTGAAATTTCTTACTTGCGGGTTTTCGAGGTCGCTGATTATGAATTTGACATTATTTTTTTCAAAAAGAAGATGGCGGATCCAATGTGGCGGACGAACACATGAAAAAATGCATATTCGCGGATGAAATTCTGTACCGGGGGGTTTTCGAGGTCGCTGATTACGAATTAGACATTAATTTTTCAAAAAACAAGATGGCGGATCCAATATGGCGGACGACCACACGAAAAAATGCATATTCGCGGATGAAATTCTGTACCCGGGGGTTTTCGAGGTCGCTGATTACGAATTTGACATTATTTTTTCAAAAACCAAAATGGTAGATCCAATATGGCGGACAATCATATAAAAAATTGATATTTTTAGTTTTAATACAACTTCATCGTATTAAAAAAATTTCAGAAGCATAAAAATAGTATCGTACACAAGGAATAATTACAAATAAATACACAATAATAATTCAGTTTATAATTTACATTTTTATTTTTAACACATAGGCTCTATCTATTCGCTATCGCTATCACATAAATCGATGTCGGAATCTAAAGTAGACACATCAGTTTCATCTTCAGTGTCACTGTCATCGAGTACAACTAAATCTTTAGCATCAGACGACATTTGTTTTCTTTTAGTTTTTGGAAGTTTTCTTGCGCTTGAAATGTAAGGATCAGAGCTAATTAAAAGGCGGCGAAATGCATCTCTCATTGTCAAAGAACGGCTGCTTTTGCGCGAGAAGCCCTGACGAAATTTTTTAATATATTTATTGCAACTTTCCTGGGCTTCTTCAGACATCTGACCGATTGGAAGCAAAGCTGAAGCAATGATTTCTGGGCCATGAATGAGCAGTTTATGAACTGATGGTTGCATGAAGAACCATGGGTACAATTCAACAAATAGTTTCGCAGTTTCCCAAGCGAAATCTCTAAATTTTTGAATATTAATTTCGCGTCCTGATGAAACAACTTATAAAATGGAATGAAATCTGGTAATCAAACGAAGGTCTACTCCAGTTATTTCGGATGAAATTTTGGCATTTTCAAAAAGCGACAAGCAGTGTTACCATCATTCGTGCTCCCGAATCCTGGCTTTGGCTTGTCAACAATTAGACCAAGGTTTTTTCTAAAAGACTCTTGAGTGGCTGTTTTTCGTTCTTTTACATCTTGTTCTTCTTTCTCTGACCGTGCTTGCCATTTTTTAATGTCTAATTTATAAGATAAATGCAAACAGCACTCGAAGCAGCGTATCCACGAATGCAACGAAGAGAGACCAAAGTTAAAATGTTCTTCATTGACTGACAGCGTTAACATTTTGTCAAGATTGTTAAAATCTTTTGACGTGGCTTTGCAAAGGTAGCAGCGTTGAGTAGCTGGATTGTCCGCCAATGCATTGCACACTTTTCCGTCGATCATGGTTAATAGTCCAGTCAAATTAGTAAATGAAATTGCATTTTAAAAGGTACAGAATTTTTTTTTCGACATTTGTTCGGGTACATCTGACAATGATAAAACCAAGTTTGTGGGGTCGCAGTGGCTTGGGAAAAACCGCCATCTTGAAAGAGAGGAAGAGCTTGTTTATATTAAATAGCTCATTTGCATGCAATGATAGCTGAGAATGATCAATGGCAAAGTTGTGGAGAATAAAATTATCTAAAAAATGAGCCCTCAACGAGCTCTCTAAGTTGATTAGGCTCAAAGTTATGGTCGGTCAAAGTTCAACCATGATCGTGTGGTGAGGGTTGAATGCAGTTTTTTGCAATTAACTCGCCAAATGTTAATTTTTTTGGCTTAATGCCCATTAACAAATTTAAAGGCCTAGTAATTACCTTTAAAATGAGCCCTTAATCGTCGTGATAGTTCCGGAGTTGTCGATGACACTCGGTGCTGGCTGTGTCACATCGCTACCACCGACTGCCACCGATGACCTCGGCCACCGAGGATCCTGGGGAGAGAGATTTTTTTCCGACCATCCTGGAAATCCCAAAACATTTTAACACAACCAAAACTATTTTGCACATTGATTTTTTTTCAGCTATTGTACGGTTTTGATTATTTCGAGTATCACAACTATTGTTAGTCGGCTCACGAAACTTGTTTTCATTAGGATATCGGCACTTACCGTAGTAGTACCGACTTTGTCATCAGTTTTATTAATTTGTTTCTTTTGTTGGTTAGTCCCGATCTTGTGGCATATTCGGTTTACGGGTATTGGTTATATCTCGACTAGTAAAGACCAATTAACTGGTTTCTCTTTTTAATTATTGTGCATATTGTTGAATTTTTAATTACTCCTACATCTTATACTTTCTTTTCTGCACGGGATATCCGTGTTACCGTCGCTGAGAAGATGGACGTGACCGGATCATTAACTTTTTATGGACGTCCAGTGGTACACAAAGTATTGCGAAGGCCACATCGGTTGTACTTTTTATCGCCGCACGCCACCGAGTTTATTCCAATCCATGCAGCCATCAATGCAAGGAAGTTGTCCACAGCGATGGAGGGGGCCGCTATAAAATACACCCTAAACATTGTCAAACGCTTAGAAGTTCACCCAGGTGCTTTTGATACAATGGCTTCAAGGATATTGACCATGCTTACCGACATAGTGGATAAACCTTTATCTTTGATCCACGTTGTTGAAATTATTTTTCGCCATGCGCTAACTGAACCAAGCTTCTGTCGCACTGGAGCGAGGCTCTACGAACTTTTAGACTCGTTGAATCCTGTGGAGGATAGCGTGTTTAGGAATTTGTTGCGTATGACCCTGGCCTATCAACAGGAAATTATTCAGAGGTACGTTCCACCGGTGGGTTACCAATTGCACGGCATAACATTACTCGTGGCGGAAACTTATGGTCGGTTCCAGCAGATTCGTTCACTTGGAAGCGAACTGGGGCAGATGCTGGATGGCTACTCCAAGAGCCAACTCCCGACAATTTGGAATGCCTGTGCCAAGCGTGCAAAGCCGCCGGTTGGGAGCTGATAGAGGACGGGCCTTATAAGATTTTCCTGATGTTACGCGATTTGTACAGGACATCCCCCTGGTGAACTTCCTGACTTAAATATCCTAAGTTGTGTTAAGTTCTTTGTTATTGTTACCATCTTCTATTTCTACCTTCTTTGTTCACGTTATCTTAAGAGTTACTTGTTATGTTGTCGTCGACCAACATATTCAGTTGGCGACGGGTTCACTTTCTTGTATTACGGCATTCAGGACTTCATGATGTTATTCATGGTATTAATATGGTGCTACGTTCTTGTTACTTTGTTTTAATGGATAACCCTTGTTTCGTTGGTTATGTTAAATCCCGTTAGTCCTAGCCGTATAGTAATTGGCGTGTTAATGTTATAGTTAGAGTTATGTAGTAACAATAGGCCAGTGTTACGTATTCCTTTAGTTTGTAGCGCCTCAGTCGAGGGTATTAAGTTTTCTTTAGGTGTATTAGGTTGAGCCTTTGGTTTTATTTCGAAGAGGATACCTTCCGTATTTTTTATTATCGTGAGATCTAAGAATGCTTGAAGATCGATAGCTGCGCGTCTTTCTTTACATGTAATTGTTTCTATCGGTGGATAACAAGCAATTTTGGCTTTTTGCAGTACATTGTATGACGGATACGCCTTACTTTGAACTAATTTACAGCCTGATCGTACCACTAAATACTGACTTTTGAAAAATCTACCTTCTACCAAAACTGACAAGGCTTCTTCCGGCGTCATTGTTCTTTCTTTAATTGTGTTAGAAGACGACAGGTAGGACGATGCCTTAGACGGACTCCCCGCTGTGACGTTCTTCAATACCTGAGCACCGGCAACTTTCCCACTTGCACGTAGGCTCATCCGCGGAGCATAAGAGAGTTCTTCTAGGCTGTGGTCTTTTCTCAATTCCTCGGTTTTTCGCATTTTGGACCTTTCACTGCTATCCGAAAAACTTGTAGATGGTCGACCACCGATTGCCTTTGTCTCCGCAGTACTTTGAGAAGATCCGTTCTCCGATAGCATCAATTGACCGCTCAGCCAATCCGCATTCTTGTTGAAAAACCACTCCTCTTTCCGGCGAGCCTCTTTCCATAAAGTACGCAATTTGTACATGACGTATTTAAAATTTTTCTTCACTTCTTCAGTCATGAAGTATGCGAATCCCAATTGGAGCGTCATGTACTTCTCAATAGTGAGAGCTAATTCGTCAGCAGATTCAGTATGAAGAGCATCTTTAATTAGGCAGAAGATCTCTTTTCGTGTTAATTGAAGTTCCTCTTTGGGTTCCTGAAAACATAAAAAACGTTAAATTTAGTCGCTTCGACTACAACTTAACAACAAAGAAAAGCATTAAAACGCAGGAAAAACCCGATACTCGATATGCCCCGGAAAATACAAAAAAAATTTAAAAATAATATTTAATTCGTAATCAGCAACCTCGAAAACCCCCGGGTATCGAATTTCATCCGCGAATATGCATTTTTTCATGTGACCGTCCGCCATAATGGATCCGCCATTTTGTTTTTCGAAAAAATAATATCATATTCGTAATCAGCGACCTCGAAAACCCCCGAGAACCGAGATTCATTCGCAAATATGCATTTTATCATGTGGTCGTCCGCCATATTGGATCCGCCATTTTGTTTATTAAAAAAATAATATCAAATTCGTGATCAGCGACCTTGAAACCCCCCTGTTATATAGTTTTCAAGAGATTCCTTGCCATTTCGGAACTTTTTGTCGGTTTCATAACCCCCTGCTGTGCAACGATTTTTGGGCGATTTCAGAAAAAAAATGTATCTCCAAACTCGCACAAATTCGCACTTTAATTTACTTCTTGTTTTTTTCTTTAGACTATGACAAGTGAAAAAAAAATTTTAGAAAACGAGCGAGGACGACTAATAAACTTTAAGTTATTTGAAAAATTAGTTTTTCTCTGCGTTTTGCAAAAAAGTTGATTTATTTAAATTCATATCAATAATTCTGCAATGAATATTTTACGATTATACATATTCGATTTAATTCCACTCACCTTCATGAACAGAATCCATTTTTAAGCTTTTCAAAAGCACTAATTCGCACTATTTTACAAATAGTTATTTTCAATGCACAATATGTGTTAGAAACTTCGATAGCTGCGTCTCGTGTAACGGCCACTTTCGAACTGATCCTACAAAGGGAGAAAACGTACCTGTACCCCGTCGTCGTTGAAATTCGGAGTCATCAGGATGTATTCGTATCTGGCGGTACATCTTCTCTATATCGGCCATGTAAGCGATGCGGTACCTTCTCCATCGCGTGAGGGTAGACATCAATGATTCCTGTATCACGGGTCCATTCAGCAATACGCTATTTAATGATCTTCCGTTGGTAGTAGGACGAGAGGCGTCTAATGCTACCCAAAGGTTGGTGGTTGTGCTGCTTGGTTTGAGGACGGCGTGATGAGGTAAGTAGCAGCATCCGTAAGTTGTTGTGTTGCTGGGACCTTGGGTTTGGAATGCTGATTCTGGGATGTTGGTAGCTACCATATGTCCTAACGTTAAATACTCACGTATGCACTTTACGTAGTCCGTCTTCAAGGCTGGATCCTGTTGGAAACGTTTTTCCATCTGCAGGAATGTTCGAATCGCTGTCTGTCTTGATGCGCTGATGTTGGTTTTGATTGTCTGCGAATGGGAGGCGAACCTGGTACTGTCCGTCGCTGCATCTGATGATGTTGCTAGCGAAGTGGTTTTCGCACTGCGTTTCTTCGTTCGTCCAGTTGGGTCAGTACGGAAGTTCTTCTAATTCCCAGAACCTTTTTAACTCGTTGTCAGGTGCGACTTGCGTGAAGAACGTTTGTAGGTTGGTGTTTGTTTGTAGTACTGGTGAGATCTTCCCAGTAACAATCCATCCAAACATCGCGTTCTCAGCTGCTAGAGACTTATTGTTGACTTTTCTTAAGCCGTCCAGGATGATAGTGGGGAAGATATCTGCTCCCAGGAGGATGTCGATGTGTCCCGGCCTGTGGAATGTTGGATCCGCGAATTGGAGACCCTTCAAATAAGCCCAATCCTTGCTGGAACATTCGTCGTTTGGCAATGGATTGGTGATTTCTTTGATCACTAGCGCCTGAGCCTTGATGATTTTCGGTTGTTGTTTTCGTGTTTTTAGTTGCAGTGTGACCATGTCTGTAATTTTCCCGCCTGGTAGGGTGCCGATTACTGTTAATGCGGTATGTATTGACTCCCTTTTGAGTCGTAGGCTTTGAACGATTTTTTCACACACAAATGAAGATTGAGATCCAGGATCGATTAGGGCTCTACAGACCTGCTGTTGTTAAGTTGGAGATACTACGGTGACCAATGACGTTGCCAATAGTACTTGTCAGCAGTCCTGAGGCGCTGCTCGTGATACGTATGCTTGTATCTGACCGTTTGGTGAGTCATTACTCGAATTTGTTGGCGGTGGATTACTGGTGCTGTTGTTGTTGACCTGACTTGTTGATTGCACTCTATGTATAGTCGTGTGATGAGCTTTTCCACATTGGAAACATCTGGTTTTGCTAGGGCACTGTGGGGAGCGATGGTTAGTTCCCAAACAGCTTAGGCATAGATCTTTCGATTTTACTATTTTGAATCTCTCTTTTATGCTTAGTTGTACATATTTGGGGCACTTTCTCATAGGATGTGGGCCCTTACACAGTGGACCGACACAATGGTGCAACTTTGCGTTAACCGCCAGGGGTTGCGCCATTATGCTTGTTCATGCTCCATACCTCAGCAGCAATAACTGAATATGGAAGCAATCCCAGACATAAAAAAAATTCCGAAACTCACCTTCCCTAATCCGCCGAAATCACCGTTAGGGGGGAGTTGTGCTGACCACACGGTAAACGCTAGCTCGCCGGTGGGGGCGTGGGGTTGTGTGATCAGTCAGTACCTATGTTGTTCACCACTTACCTATTTGTCAATGCGAGCTTTCCTCCTGCCATTCTTTTATTAGATTAGTCCATGGTATTCATCGCAGGAAAGTTCCCAACGACCTCGTGGACCTGAAAATGTTCAAAGCGACCTCGAGAGAACCTTAGAGAGAGAAAAACCACCCAACCATCCTGGATAAATTACCCACTTAGGCTATCTTGGAGTTAAAGAAATTGATAACAAATATGATATATTAATTACAGCACAAGACAATAGAATTAATTAACAACATAATAAAGGTTTGAATTAACTATTAGATAAGTGTAAATCAAAAAAGTAAACTTACAATATAGGTAATGTGGATGCAACCAACTATTACCACCAAACAACAAATTCCATCCAATAACGGAAAGGAAAAAAACAAATCGTCGCTCTGGTACCAGTCGAGGATTCCTGTTTCTCAACCCACACATTCAAAAAAAAGTAAAACGTAAGTGGAATTAAAGTAAGTAATTCAATATTATCATTAATCACGGTGTGTAATATATCTACGTAAACAAAGTAAAAGAAGTATAATTTTAAAGGAGTAATATAATTTTTTTTTGGTTTGATAAATAATTAGTGTATATGGTGTAAATTTATATATATAGGTTTATCAATATAATTAAAATTGGTATATAATCGTACTATAATTAAGGGTTAACTATGTTAAATATCTATAATTGTTATCTATTTACTAGACTACTAAAATGAAAAAAAATCAAAAAACAAGCTTACTGCGTTAAAAGATTGTCTTTAGCAACCTGAACCATTAACCCAAAAATAAGTTCAAGTGAAGCACTGTTTGAATCCCTCGTAGCTGTTTTGTTAAGAAGTAATCCTCCGTCCGCTTTTTCGTTGATATCGCCTGGGAGAACCAACGGTTCACGGCCCAAACTGGATTCACTTTGCTACACTTACTCTGACAGACCGAATACCTGCCCAGTGGTGTATTCAATGTTGCTTAAAAGTCCTGATTGCTTAACTGTCTGAAATACAGCCGACCGACAGACACTGTTGCACCGAATGAATACTACTGCTGGTGCTGATCAATGTTGGTCGTCACACCTTGAAGGCATTAGCCATGCATGGATTGTAGCGCAATTTTACTGTAGCATTGACCAATTTGTTCACTACAACCTAAATTAAGAATTAACATTCCCACACTTCGTGGGCAAATAGCTGAATCTAAAAAAATATTAGCATCTCAGCCAAGAATTGGCATTTTCTGCTCTCCTCGGTCCAAGCCCTTGATGGTGTCCGATAAATAGTTTGAATCCTTTGGAGGTCCTCCTATTTCGCTTTTTTTTCTCAGTCCACTGATCCGACTAAACACGACAAAATATTTTCCAAAAAAGACACGCACGACAAGAAAAGGCTGGCTCTCACAATGGTTTAGTATTATTATTTTTTTGTATTTTCTCGCTAGGGAATTCCTTCAAGGTTTTGGTTTATCGTTGCAGTCTACAAGATACGGGTCTAGCTCCAACTGTCATAATCTTGATTTTTTTCCATCCAGAACAAAAATTAGTTTTTTTCTCGCCTGCTTGAAGTTTTAAATTTTGTACTAATTTTTTTGTGAGCAGTAAATTTTGTTATTGAATCTTGAAAATCCCGATAGATGGGAGAACCATCCAAAGGGAAAAATTTTCGGTACATAACCGACCCTTACAGCAGGATACGTGTGCTGTGGTTCGATACATGAAATATCTGAGGTTTCCTCCGTGGATGTTCCCTGAGTTTAGTTACCTGATGTTCATTCTTGCTACTTGTAGGTTTGCTGACAGCTTCCAACGTCCTAAACCTGGTTTCTAGGAATTCACGTAGCTCTGCCCATGTTGGAATCGATCGCCTTGATTTGGTACTCTGAGACTGTTCCCAAAGTTCGTGAGTCTCGGCTGGTCATTTCTGGACGATCAAGTGGATGAGAATTGGATCCCAATTTTGTGTTGATATCTCCAGATTCTCAATGGCAGTGAGGAATTCATGGGTCCTTGTCTTTAGCTCCTTAATGGTTTGAGCTGATTCATGATTGGATTTTGGTTGACTGAGCAGAATATCGAGTTGCGGTTTCAACAATGCTCTTTTGTTGTCATAATTTTCGACGAGCAGCTTCCATGCTGGCTCATAGTTGGCGTCGCTTATTGAAGTGTTGCTGAGAAGTCTCAATGCTTCCCCGATAGATGAGCCCTGAGATATTGTAGTTTTTGTGCTCCGCATAATGATGGTTTGTTGTGGACGAGGCTGGAGAACAGATCGAGAAATGATGGCCATGATGCATAGTCCCCTGTGAATCTAGGTATTGAGATCCTCTGGAGCTTCACATCATTGTTGTGAGCAATGTGGCTGTTATTTAGCTCTGTAGATGATTGTTCAGCTCTTGAGTTTGTGTCTGGAATATTCTTGTGATAATCCTCATCGATTTTGCTGTATATTTCAACATATACCTGTTCTGTGTCTGAATACCAGTCATCCTTGATATGCGGTCGTTCTTTCTCATCCTTCGCTGTCTTTACTGCTATGATTTGTCGATAGTTGGTTTTGAATTCTAACCAGTCGTCGTCGAGCAGCTTGAGATTTTTTTGGAAATAGTGCTCAGTTTTCCTGGATGGCCCATCCTGCAGGTAGTTTCTGAATGATTTTTCGTATTTTTCTCGTATTTGGGCCTGCTGACTTATTAAGGCATCCATATTGGTTTTGCGATATGATTTATCTTATTTGAATCACTATCCGGCTCGAAGGACCAAATGATCAGAATTAGCAATTTAATTTCTGAACTTAATAGAAAAGGTGCCGGAAGGGTGTGATTCAATGAAAGATAAATTTTCCAATAATCCAATTACTATTCAATTCTCGTATAATAGTGGATTTCCTCAAAATAATTTGATATAATTCAATGTAAATCGCAAAATTTCCAATATAATTCAATTCAAATTTTACTATTATTTTTACTTTAATATTTGTAACTTGAATTCTATATGTGTAAACAATTACTCTTTAAAGTTTCTGGTTAGCCTGTACGTTATTTTCTTCTTAATAATATAATAATGGTTGTTCAGCCCCAAAACACTCAACACAAACATAAAGAATAAATAAGAATAAAAAAAAACTAACTAATAAAAACTCACCAGAAATAATAATAAAAAATCCAAGACACGTTCCTTTTTTTTCTCTTGTTTTTATGTTTTTTTTTTGTTATTTTTGATTTCATTTATGGCCTCCGTTGGACTCCCATATAAACCTAAAAGGCAAAACATCAGATTCATTAATAATCATGTAAAACTAGCCATTAGTACAGCTTGGAAATAGAAATTGAAGATCAATAAGAAAAAATAAATAATATCAAACAAAATATGACATGCAAAAACAACAACAACAACAAATACATCACAAGCAAAAAAAACCTACAAATAACACAAATTATGTACATCTAGCATGCCCTAATCATATAACAAATATTAAAAAATAGTTTACCCAAATTAAAGCATTGATACAAAACACAAAACACAGGTAAAGGGCTATTAAAAACCATACATGCATACATAACCTAATTGTATACATTTGGTTGTTTACAGACAACCAGTTCCACTTTACCTACAAAATTACGATATAAACAACACATAACACTACAACAACACAACAAGATCACATACGCACCTGCAACCGCGACATTTGCACGTAATTCGCGACATTTTACGCGCACGCAATCGCGAACCGCACCGTAGCCCGAAACGTCAAAACTTTATGCTACATCAACATATGATATATGAAATCGATGTAGAATTTGACGAAGAATACAGCGGTGATGCTAGAAAAACGAAATATTTTATGGATAAAAAGATATTTCCATAAAAACATAAATTTGCATAAAGATAATGAGAAGAAAAGAGAAAATATAGTGAAAAAGGATGAATATATGAATTAATAAAATTATGATATTGCAGTTAAAAATAAGGAAATGGCCGGAAAAGGACATTTTTAGTACATAATGAAAATCGAAGAAAAATAAGAAAATTATAGTAAAATTAAGTGAAATTTTATGAAATTAAAAAGAATAAAATAGTTAGAATTAAATAAAAATAAAGGGAAATACTTTGAAACTATTTTTGTTCATCATCAAGGAATAACCATCCCCACCTAAAAATGGCAATGCAGTTTAGGCCAGGACCGTTGGGTCCAGTGTATAAAAACCCGAACCCAGAAGCAATCACTCTCTCTTGTCTATCAGTAGTCAAAGAAAGTACATCGAGCAAACGTGCAACCGAAGTATTTTCAAAGATTTTTCCAAGTGTTTTTATTGTAAACAAGGATTTTTCAACTGCTAAATAAGGTATTTCCACCAATCATTAGATTTTCTACAGGCCGCATGGGTTCTGGGAAATGTTATATGTTTGGTCTTAATCAAGTGTCTCTTTCAGCATTATTTCAAAGATAATATTCAGTACGACTCTGTATCTTGCCTTAGTCAAGTATTAAATTACTGTCTGGTTATATCTTCTGATATACTCAGTGTAACTTTGTATACAAACTTTTGGTTAAGTACTTTAGTCGCTGTCTGAATACATCTATTTGTTATATATATTATATTCTTGAATAAAGGCTACTAACTAGAACACTTCTATTAAGGTGTTACTGGTTGGTAATAGTGATATATATAAGATAAGTTAAGTTGAACATAAGTCCTATCTGTTAGCACCTAAGCAAACAGTTTTTCTGAAATAAAGACAAAATTGAATTCTAACTGACACGTGTGTTTCCTTCATATTTTCTTTTCCCTTAGTGTAAAATTTCATTTTGCACTAAACATTTTGGTGGTTCCATCCAGGAATACGTGTCAGCGAATTCAATTTGGTCAATTTCGTTCGTTTGTTATCGGTGTTCGGGTAGTCTTTAGAGTAACATATTCAAAATGACTACACTACAACAAATGTGTCAAGCACAAGAACGTTTGAAACTCCGTCTATTCCAGTATATCGACACTGCCAAAAAGACGGCACACGCAAAACGCAATTTAGGATTCTACAAATCCAGAATCACCGGATTAAATGCAATATGGGAGAAAGTTCAAAAAAACGACATAGCATTAGACGAATCATCAGTACAAGAGAATTCAGAAGCAGCAATTGCGTACCTCAATAGTGATATATACGGCACCACAGAAGCCAAATATTATGACTATCTCGGAGATTTAATGGAAGGATTGGAAAAATGTCAATTAAAAACAACTCCACCTCCAGATATTCCAACTACAACACCACATGAAATACAACTGCCGAGAATCAGTTTGCCAAAATACAATGGCGATTACGATTTGTGGCGATCATTTCATGATGTATTCGTTGCGTTGGTCCATAATAATGCAAACCTTGGTCCAGTACAAAAATTACATTATTTAAAGGAATGTTTGGTTGGAGAAGCTGAAAGCTTATTGCGACATGTTCCAATGACTAACGAAGATTACGCACCAGCATGGGAAAAACTGAAGAAGCGGTATGAAAATAAAAGAATGTTGGTAAATCACCAGCTAAAAACTTTTACAAACATACCGAAGCTGACTACTGAAATCTCTAAGGGCATGAAGGAATTAATAGCCCAGCAGGCAAAATGAGCTCACAAAATCAGAAATTTATCGTATAACTCACAATGAGCTGAATATGATGAAAATATGACACTAAAAATGCAAAAAAAAATTAAATCATTTGTGAGAAAATAATGAGATCGTAATGAGAGGAAGTGAAAAAGAAACCGAGATTGAATGTTCCACTTATTGTTCATTAATTGGAAGGTGGTTATGGGCTAATTATGAGAAATTCGATTGGTAACATATATACAGGCGCCACATTTTTGTAAGTTTTAAGACTATTATCTCTCAGGAACAGGAAGCTGACACTCTTTCAACTATACCTCTGACACTGCTGGATATTTCGCTTCAAATGTGTTTTTAAATAAACAGCTTAGGCATAGATCTTTCGATTTTACTATTTTGAATCTCTCTTTTATGCTTAGTTGTACATATTTGGGGCACTTTCTCATAGGATGTGGGCCCTTACACAGTGGACCGACACAATGGTGCAACTTTGCGTTAACCGCCAGGGGTTGCGCCATTATGCTTGTTCATGCTCCATACCTCAGCAGCAATAACTGAATATGGAAGCAATCCCAGACATAAAAAAAATTCCGAAACTCACCTTCCCTAATCCGCCGAAATCACCGTTAGGGGGGAGTTGTGCTGACCACACGGTAAACGCTAGCTCGCCGGTGGGGGCGTGGGGTTGTGTGATCAGTCAGTACCTATGTTGTTCACCACTTACCTATTTGTCAATGCGAGCTTTCCTCCTGCCATTCTTTTATTAGATTAGTCCATGGTATTCATCGCAGGAAAGTTCCCAACGACCTCGTGGACCTGAAAATGTTCAAAGCGACCTCGAGAGAACCTTAGAGAGAGAAAAACCACCCAACCATCCTGGATAAATTACCCACTTAGGCTATCTTGGAGTTAAAGAAATTGATAACAAATATGATATATTAATTACAGCACAAGACAATAGAATTAATTAACAACATAATAAAGGTTTGAATTAACTATTAGATAAGTGTAAATCAAAAAAGTAAACTTACAATATAGGTAATGTGGATGCAACCAACTATTACCACCAAACAACAAATTCCATCCAATAACGGAAAGGAAAAAAACAAATCGTCGCTCTGGTACCAGTCGAGGATTCCTGTTTCTCAACCCACACATTCAAAAAAAAGTAAAACGTAAGTGGAATTAAAGTAAGTAATTCAATATTATCATTAATCACGGTGTGTAATATATCTACGTAAACAAAGTAAAAGAAGTATAATTTTAAAGGAGTAATATAATTTTTTTTTGGTTTGATAAATAATTAGTGTATATGGTGTAAATTTATATATATAGGTTTATCAATATAATTAAAATTGGTATATAATCGTACTATAATTAAGGGTTAACTATGTTAAATATCTATAATTGTTATCTATTTACTAGACTACTAAAATGAAAAAAAATCAAAAAACAAGCTTACTGCGTTAAAAGATTGTCTTTAGCAACCTGAACCATTAACCCAAAAATAAGTTCAAGTGAAGCACTGTTTCAATCCCTCGTAGCTGTTTTGTTAAGAAGTAATCCTCCGTCCGCTTTTTCGTTGATATCGCCTGGGAGAACCAACGGTTCACGGCCCAAACTGGATTCACTTTGCTACACTTACTCTGACAGACCGAATACCTGCCCAGTGGTGTATTCAATGTTGCTTAAAAGTCCTGATTGCTTAACTGTCTGAAATACAGCCGACCGACAGACACTGTTGCACCGAATGAATACTACTGCTGGTGCTGATCAATGTTGGTCGTCACACCTTGAAGGCATTAGCCATGCATGGATTGTAGCGCAATTTTACTGTAGCATTGACCAATTTGTTCACTACAACCTAAATTAAGAATTAACATTCCCACACTTCGTGGGCAAATAGCTGAATCTAAAAAAATATTAGCATCTCAGCCAAGAATTGGCATTTTCTGCTCTCCTCGGTCCAAGCCCTTGATGGTGTCCGATAAATAGTTTGAATCCTTTGGAGGTCCTCCTATTTCGCTTTTTTTTCTCAGTCCACTGATCCGACTAAACACGACAAAATATTTTCCAAAAAAGACACGCACGACAAGAAAAGGCTGGCTCTCACAATGGTTTAGTATTATTATTTTTTTGTATTTTCTCGCTAGGGAATTCCTTCAAGGTTTTGGTTTATCGTTGCAGTCTACAAGATACGGGTCTAGCTCCAACTGTCATAATCTTGATTTTTTTCCATCCAGAACAAAAATTAGTTTTTTTCTCGCCTGCTTGAAGTTTTAAATTTTGTACTAATTTTTTTGTGAGCAGTAAATTTTGTTATTGAATCTTGAAAATCCCGATAGATGGGAGAACCATCCAAAGGGAAAAATTTTCGGTACATAACCGACCCTTACAGCAGGATACGTGTGCTGTGGTTCGATACATGAAATATCTGAGGTTTCCTCCGTGGATGTTCCCTGAGTTTAGTTACCTGATGTTCATTCTTGCTACTTGTAGGTTTGCTGACAGCTTCCAACGTCCTAAACCTGGTTTCTAGGAATTCACGTAGCTCTGCCCATGTTGGAATCGATCGCCTTGATTTGGTACTCTGAGACTGTTCCCAAAGTTCGTGAGTCTCGGCTGGTCATTTCTGGACGATCAAGTGGATGAGAATTGGATCCCAATTTTGTGTTGATATCTCCAGATTCTCAATGGCAGTGAGGAATTCATGGGTCCTTGTCTTTAGCTCCTTAATGGTTTGAGCTGATTCATGATTGGATTTTGGTTGACTGAGCAGAATATCGAGTTGCGGTTTCAACAATGCTCTTTTGTTGTCATAATTTTCGACGAGCAGCTTCCATGCTGGCTCATAGTTGGCGTCGCTTATTGAAGTGTTGCTGAGAAGTCTCAATGCTTCCCCGATAGATGAGCCCTGAGATATTGTAGTTTTTGTGCTCCGCATAATGATGGTTTGTTGTGGACGAGGCTGGAGAACAGATCGAGAAATGATGGCCATGATGCATAGTCCCCTGTGAATCTAGGTATTGAGATCCTCTGGAGCTTCACATCATTGTTGTGAGCAATGTGGCTGTTATTTAGCTCTGTAGATGATTGTTCAGCTCTTGAGTTTGTGTCTGGAATATTCTTGTGATAATCCTCATCGATTTTGCTGTATATTTCAACATATACCTGTTCTGTGTCTGAATACCAGTCATCCTTGATATGCGGTCGTTCTTTCTCATCCTTCGCTGTCTTTACTGCTATGATTTGTCGATAGTTGGTTTTGAATTCTAACCAGTCGTCGTCGAGCAGCTTGAGATTTTTTTGGAAATAGTGCTCAGTTTTCCTGGATGGCCCATCCTGCAGGTAGTTTCTGAATGATTTTTCGTATTTTTCTCGTATTTGGGCCTGCTGACTTATTAAGGCATCCATATTGGTTTTGCGATTTGATTTATCTTATTTGAATCACTATCCGGCTCGAAGGACCAAATGATCAGAATTAGCAATTTAATTTCTGAACTTAATAGAAAAGGTGCCGGAAGGGTGTGATTCAATGAAAGATAAATTTTCCAATAATCCAATTACTATTCAATTCTCGTATAATAGTGGATTTCCTCAAAATAATTTGATATAATTCAATGTAAATCGCAAAATTTCCAATATAATTCAATTCAAATTTTACTATTATTTTTACTTTAATATTTGTAACTTGAATTCTATATGTGTAAACAATTACTCTTTAAAGTTTCTGGTTAGCCTGTACGTTATTTTCTTCTTAATAATTTAATAATGGTTGTTCAGCCCCAAAACACTCAACACAAACATAAAGAATAAATAAGAATAAAAAAAAACTAACTAATAAAAACTCACCAGAAATAATAATAAAAAATCCAAGACACGTTCCTTTTTTTTCTCTTGTTTTTATGTTTTTTTTTTGTTATTTTTGATTTCATTTATGGCCTCCGTTGGACTCCCATATAAACCTAAAAGGCAAAACATCAGATTCATTAATAATCATGTAAAAGTAGCCATTAGTACAGCTTGAAAATAGAAATTGAAGATCAATAAGAAAAAATAAATAATATCAAACAAAATATGACATGCAAAAACAACAACAACAACAAATACATCACAAGCAAAAAAAACCTACAAATAACACAAATTATGTACATCTAGCATGCCCTAATCATATAACAAATATTAAAAAATAGTTTACCCAAATTAAAACATTGATACAAAACACAAAACACAGGTAAAGGGCTATTAAAAACCATACATGCATACATAACCTAATTGTATACATTTGGTTGTTTACAGACAACCAGTTCCACTTTACCTACAAAATTACGATATAAACAACACATAACACTACAACAACACAACAAGATCACATACGCACCTGCAACCGCGACATTTGCACGTAATTCGCGACATTTTACGCGCACCCAATCGCGAACCGCACCGTAGCCCGAAACGTCAAAACTTTATGCTACATCAACATATGATATATGAAATCGATGTAGAATTTGACGAAGAATACAGCGGTGATGCTAGAAAAACGAAATATTTTATGGATAAAAAGATATTTCCATAAAAACATAAATTTGCATAAAGATAATGAGAAGAAAAGAGAAAATATAGTGAAAAAGGATGAATATATGAATTAATAAAATTATGATATTGCAGTTAAAAATAAGGAAATGGCCGGAAAAGGACATTTTTAGTACATAATGAAAATCGAAGAAAAATAAGAAAATTATAGTAAAATTAAGTGAAATTTTATGAAATTAAAAAGAATAAAATAGTTAGAATTAAATAAAAATAAAGGGAAATACTTTGAAACTATTTTTGTTCATCATCAAGGAATAACCATCCCCACCTAAAAATGGCAATGCAGTTTAGGCCAGGACCGTTGGGTCCAGTGTATAAAAACCCGAACCCAGAAGCAATCACTCTCTCTTGTCTATCAGTAGTCAAAGAAAGTACATCGAGCAAACGTGCAACCGAAGTATTTTCAAAGATTTTTCCAAGTGTTTTTATTGTAAACAAGGATTTTTCAACTGCTAAATAAGGTATTTCCACCAATCATTAGATTTTCTACAGGCCGCATGGGTTCTGGGAAATGTTATATGTTTGGTCTTAATCAAGTGTCTCTTTCAGCATTATTTCAAAGATAATATTCAGTACGACTCTGTATCTTGCCTTAGTCAAGTATTAAATTACTGTCTGGTTATATCTTCTGATATACTCAGTGTAACTTTGTATACAAACTTTTGGTTAAGTACTTTAGTCGCTGTCTGAATACATCTATTTGTTATATATATTATATTCTTGAATAAAGGCTACTAACTAGAACACTTCTATTAAGGTGTTACTGGTTGGTAATAGTGATATATATAAGATAAGTTAAGTTGAACATAAGTCCTATCTGTTAGCACCTAAGCAAACAGTTTTTCTGAAATAAAGACAAAATTGAATTCTAACTGACACGTGTGTTTCCTTCATATTTTCTTTTCCCTTAGTGTAAAATTTCATTTTGCACTAAACATTTTGGTGGTTCCATCCAGGAATACGTGTCAGCGAATTGAATTTGGTCAATTTCGTTCGTTTGTTATCGGTGTTCGGGTAGTCTTTAGAGTAACATATTCAAAATGACTACACTACAACAAATGTGTCAAGCACAAGAACGTTTGAAACTCCGTCTATTCCAGTATATCGACACTGCCAAAAAGACGGCACACGCAAAACGCAATTTAGGATTCTACAAATCCAGAATCACCGGATTAAATGCAATATGGGAGAAAGTTCAAAAAAACGACATAGCATTAGACGAATCATCAGTACAAGAGAATTCAGAAGCAGCAATTGCGTACCTCAATAGTGATATATACGGCACCACAGAAGCCAAATATTATGACTATCTCGGAGATTTAATGGAAGGATTGGAAAAATGTCAATTAAAAACAACTCCACCTCCAGATATTCCAACTACAACACCACATGAAATACAACTGCCGAGAATCAGTTTGCCAAAATACAATGGCGATTACGATTTGTGGCGATCATTTCATGATGTATTCGTTGCGTTGGTCCATAATAATGCAAACCTTGGTCCAGTACAAAAATTACATTATTTAAAGGAATGTTTGGTTGGAGAAGCTGAAAGCTTATTGCGACATGTTCCAATGACTAACGAAGATTACGCACCAGCATGGGAAAAACTGAAGAAGCGGTATGAAAATAAAAGAATGTTGGTAAATCACCAGCTAAAAACTTTTACAAACATACCGAAGCTGACTACTGAAATCTCTAAGGGCATGAAGGAATTAATAGCCCAGCAGGCAAAATGAGCTCACAAAATCAGAAATTTATCGTATAACTCACAATGAGCTGAATATGATGAAAATATGACACTAAAAATGCAAAAAAAAATTAAATCATTTGTGAGAAAATAATGAGATCGTAATGAGAGGAAGTGAAAAAGAAACCGAGATTGAATGTTCCACTTATTGTTCATTAATTGGAAGGTGGTTATGGGCTAATTATGAGAAATTCGATTGGTAACATATATACAGGCGCCACATTTTTGTAAGTTTTAAGACTATTATCTCTCAGGAACAGGAAGCTGACACTCTTTCAACTATACCTCTGACACTGCTGGATATTTCGCTTCAAATGTGTTTTTAAATAAACTAAATAAGTATTGGGGGGTTTTGGCGCCTCCGAAACTCCGAACTCCCAAATTGTAATTATGCAATTATGCGGTACAAATGTGAATGCGTGAATTTAAAAAAAAATGTTTTGTTTGTATTAATTTTATTTATAAATTTACATTGCGTTATATGAAATTCTTTATAATAATTTTACATGGAAAGTTTTATTTTTATATTCATTTTTATCTTATCTATTTTAATTTTTAATTTATATTTTATATAGTAATATAAAATTATTTGCTAGACTATACAATAACGTAATTTAAATCCATTTTAAATGTAAACCGTTTTTCAACGTGTGATGGTAATAAATAACATTACTCAGGTTTCATTATGAGGAACTATGTCCACATAAAATTTTCCCTTCTGATTTCTTTCTGAGAAAATCAACCCGCCCAGAATCGCCTTCGTTGCAACTTTACTTGTAAGCAAGTACACCAGTAATGTCACCAGTAAAGTGACGGATAATTTCTTGATACTCAACAGTATCACTGAGTCTCTACCAACCAAGGTAGTTTGCAAGGAGGAATGGAAGCACCTCAACAACTTGCCACTAGCAGATCCAACATTCTGGTAGCCAGGAAGGATCGACGCACTCCTAGGAGCACGAATCTACGCGCGTATTCTAAAGAACGGCATACGAAAGGGACCTAGTACCGCCCCAATAGCCGTAAATACAATCTTTGGATGGATAATAGTAGGGCCGACGACAGACACCGTCACAGATGAAGTCTCAGCATTTACGGTCACAACACTAGACTTACATGACCAATTAAAACATTTTTGGGAAATCGAAGAACCTCCAGCAAAACAGATCCTAACCGAGGACGACAAACTATGCCAGCAGATCTTCGAGACAACTCACACGCGTAAACAAAATGGAAAATACCAGGTTAAACTTCCATTTAAAAACAACAAGGCGCCTGCTCTAGGATTATCAAGACCACAAGCACTCAAGCGTTTCACATCGCTGCAACGGCAGTTCTCTAAGAAACCAGAATTCGAAAAAGAATACGGAAAGTGCTTAGACGAATATATTGAACTTGGGCACTTGGAAGAAGTAGAACCCCCAACAGATAAAGAACATTTCTATATCCCTCATCTCGCAGTCTTCAAGGAGAGTACCACGACTAAATTGAGAGTCGTGTTCGATGCATCCGCCAAAACTACAAATGGCACATCACTCAAGGAGCACTTGTTGACTGGACCTACTCTTCAACCAAAGCTCTTTGCAACATTGCTCAACTGGCGAAAATATAAAATCGCTATGAATGCAGACATTGAGAAAATGTACCGCATGATTGATATCCACCCAAAGGATCAAACATTTCAAAGGATTATATGGCAAAATCCAAAAACATTACAACTTCAAGATTACCAGTTGAAAACGGTGACTTTTGGCACGGCAAGTGCTCCATACTTAGCAATTCGCACGCTGCAACAACTAGCAGTGGACGAAAGGGAAACTTGGCCGTTAGCTTCTAAAGCACTACACAACAACTTTTACGTCGACGATTTGTTAACCGGAGCTGACAACATCAACGACGCAAAACAATTACAAATGGAATTGGTAAACATCACCCGATCAGGTGGTTTTAACCTACGAAAATGGGCTAGCAATGATCAGAAATTATTAGACCATCTCCCTCCAGAACATCGTGAACTGAAGAATATACTAACATTCAACACAGACGAAACAGTGAAAACCCTCGGGATACGATGGCACCCTGGACCGGATCACTTCACCTTTGCTATCATCCCAATGCGAGAAAATAACATTGCAACTAGACGCAACATTCTCTCGGACATCGCATACTTGTATGACCCCTTAGGCTGGCTGTCTCCTGTTATCATTACGGCCAAGATATTAATGCAAGTATTATGGATAACCGACTGCTCATGGGATCAACAAGTGTCCACCCAAGTAGAAAATGAGTGGTTGACTTTCAAACGTGAGTTAATCAATCTAAACAAATTACAAATTCCAAGATGGATCAAATACAGCGCCAATGCAAAGGCACAACTTCATGGTTTTTGTGACGCTTCAGCAAGAGCATATGCTGCAGTTCTTTACCTACGAGTGGAGGGGGATAATGGACAAATCTCGTCAATGCTCTTAACGTCCAAAACAAAGGTGGCTCCTACCAAGCCAACAACAATACCCAGGCTAGAACTAAATGGAGCTGTAATTTTAGCCAAATTGTTGAAGGGTACGATTGAAGACATGCAACTACAGCAAATCCCCAAATTCGCATGGACAGATTCAATGATAGCGCTCCACTGGGTGAAGGAACATCCGTCCAGATGGAAGACATACGTGGCCAATCGCGTCGTCGAAATTCAAGACGTCATACGATACGACCAATGGAGACACATTTCAACAGAAGACAATCCTGCCGACGTAGCATCCAGAGGTGTCTCAGCTACAAACTTGATTAGCAATCAACTCTGGTGGCATGGCCCCAGTTGGCTGATAAAACCACCGGATCAATGGCCTCAATTTCAAGAAATAAAGGAAAATACAGATCTGGAAGCGAAAAAACCAATCATCACAAGTTTCCTCACACAACTCGAGGCCAATATTTTATTTCGGTATTCATCAATAACACGGCTCATATATATCGTAGCCATGCTTAAACGTTTTAAGCACAATTGTGCAAACCCCAAAGATAAACAAGTAAACCATCATATTAGTAAACCATTCACTAATGTTGGCATTGATTACGCTGGACCAATCACCATTAAGACGTCATCCACTAGAAATGCAAAACTACAAAAAGCTTACATTTGTGTTATAGTCTGTCTGACAACCAAGGCTTTACACATCGAGCTGGTTTCAGACCTATCATCAACAGCATTTATCGCAGCCCTTAAAAGATTCATAGCTAGACGAGGACTGTGTGCAAACATATATTCAGATTGTGGCTCAAATTTCGTCGGAGCTAAATCTATATTAGACAGGGAATTTCGACAAGTCCTTAAAGAATCCAACCTAGAGGCGGAACGATATTTTACGCCCAAACAGATCTCATGGCACTTCAATCCTCCAGCGGCACCTCACTATGGTGGACTATGGGAAGCAAGCGTGAAATCCATCAAATATCACATATATAGGACAGTTAAAAACTCAATATGTACATTTGAAGAGTATACCACCTTGCTCACGCAGATTGAGGCATGTCTGAACTCGCGACCACTATGTTGGGTCAGAAATGATCCAGAAGACACAATAATTTTGACTTCAGGACACTTCTTAATTGGGCAAGCGCTCAACGCCCTTCCTGAAGTAACTAATGAGACAGAACTCATGTCACCATTTCAACGCTGGAAACACATTCAAGGCATGCTCAAGCAATTCTGGAAGATATGGTCCAAGGACTATCTTAATCAATTACAACAGAGACCAAAATGGAATGCACCACAAACCACATTACAGGACGGGGATATAGTCCTCATTAAACACGAAAACATGCCACCTACAAGGTGGCCGCTCGCGATAATTGAAGAGACGTTCCCCGGACCAGATGGGTTAATACGAGTGGTGCAAGTCAGAACGAGTCAAAACACGTTTCGGAGACCAATTACAAAAATCTGCCGTCTACCCATGGACCAACAAGGGTGTACAGAAGCACCACCAGATATATAGCAGGGAGTAACACTTCAAGTGCCGTCATGTTAAATGTCTAGTCCATGGTAATGTTGTCCATCTGTCCACAATTAATCCTATCCTACATCTCCAAACTAATTCAGTTTCTTACAGATGTCACTCAATTATACTGAGGAAGATTTGGCCGCCGCCGAAAACTACCTGCTATACGGCACAACCACGCCATTAGGCAGTCCAGTGCTGGATATTAACTGCGACTTCGACGCAGAGTTGGCCGAGTTGTCAGCCTTACTCGATGTTCCAGCAGCAGCAGTCGAGCACCAAAATACGGCTAACCGAAGCAGCAACGCTAACATCAACCCTGTTTTGGATCAGCACTACCGGAGAGTGATTAAGCGGGCCAAAAACCCACTTGGACCAACTCCTCAGAAACCAAGTCCAAAAAAGGTTAAGTCAACGTTTACCCTAACATCACCAAAGCGTCCAGCAGTGAATAGGTCCTTCGAGGTGACCCCTTGCGGACCAGAGATTCGGGTCCGCACACAACCCAGGCGGATCCCGACCACCAAGTCCAGAGCACCACAGATTCAAGAGGAGCCGACTCAAATAGTGAGCAGGACACCTAAACCAACTCGTGAGATTGTCATCAAACCAGCTCCACTACGAAGGACGCAGCATACACCAACCCAAAAGGTCAACCAAACAGCAGATAAAATTACCATCGATCTCACTGGATCAGAAGATGAGCTATCGACAACCCCACGTAAACAAAACCTGGCTGGACCAGCGGACGTAAAACACCAACCATCCACACAATACCATTACGTGACTAAAAATAGCCACAGAAGGATCCAGCTGCAAGAACCTGCGATAATCAACGGATGCCAGGTGCAACATTTAAAATTATTACGACCGACGACAACAATGATGGAGCTCAAGGAGAGAAGTAACAACACCTTCCAACGATTCATCTCCAGGGAAGGTGAAGACTTGTATCTACCGCAGCACATCATTCATCGCATCAAGTTCGACCAAGTTCGAACAACAAGGAAAAAAGAACAAACTATCAGTTTACCCAACCGGTATCAGGTGCGCCTACAGGTAAAGGCAGATGGGCGGATAGTGTTTCACCATCACCATAAACGTGGACTAAGTAAATTAAATACGCGGTTGAACAAAGTTGTTCAACAGGGGGGAGAATGTTCAGCCCCAAAACACTCAACACAAACATAAAGAATAAATAAGAATAAAAAAAAAAACTAACTAATAAAAACTCACCAGAATCCAATACACGTTCCTTTTTTTTCTCTTGTTTTTATGTTTTTTTTTTGTTATTTTTGATTTCATTTATGGCCTCCGTTGGACTCCCATAATAAACCTAAAAGGCAAAACATCAGATTCATTAATAATCATGTAAAAGTAGCCATTAGTACAGCTTGAAAATAGAAATTGAAGATCAATAAGAAAAAATAAATAATATCAAACAAAATATGACATGCAAAAACAACAACAACAACAAATACATCACAAGCAAAAAAAACCTACAAATAACACAAATTATGTACATCTAGCATGCCCTAATCATATAACAAATATTAAAAAATAGTTTACCCAAATTAAAACATTGATACAAAACACAAAACACAGGTAAAGGGCTATTAAAAACCATACATGCATACATAACCTAATTGTATACATTTGGTTGTTTACAGACAACCAGTTCCACTTTACCTACAAAATTACGATATAAACAACACATAACACTACAACAACACAACAAGATCACATACGCACCTGCAACCGCGACATTTGCACGTAATTCGCGACATTTTACGCGCACGCAATCGCGAACCGCACCGTAGCCCGAAACGTCAAAACTTTATGCTACATCAACATATGATATATGAAATCGATGTAGAATTTGACGAAGAATACAGCGGTGATGCTAGAAAAACGAAATATTTTATGGATAAAAAGATATTTCCATAAAAACATAAATTTGCATAAAGATAATGAGAAGAAAAGAGAAAATATAGTGAAAAAGGATGAATATATGAATTAATAAAATTATGATATTGCAGTTAAAAATAAGGAAATGGCCGGAAAAGGACATTTTTAGTACATAATGAAAATCGAAGAAAAATAAGAAAATTATAGTAAAATTAAGTGAAATTTTATGAAATTAAAAAGAATAAAATAGTTAGAATTAAATAAAAATAAAGGGAAATACTTTGAAACTATTTTTGTTCATCATCAAGGAATAACCATCCCCACCTAAAAATGGCAATGCAGTTTAGGCCAGGACCGTTGGGTCCAGTGTATAAAAACCCGAACCCAGAAGCAATCACGCTCTCTTGTCTATCAGTAGTCAAAGAAAGTACATCGAGCAAACGTGCAACCGAAGTATTTTCAAAGATTTTTCCAAGTGTTTTTATTGTAAACAAGGATTTTTCAACTGCTAAATAAGGTATTTCCACCAATCATTAGATTTTCTACAGGCCGCATGGGTTCTGGGAAATGTTATATGTTTGGTCTTAATCAAGTGTCTCTTTCAGCATTATTTCAAAGATAATATTCAGTACGACTCTGTATCTTGCCTTAGTCAAGTATTAAATTACTGTCTGGTTATATCTTCTGATATACTCAGTGTAACTTTGTATACAAACTTTTGGTTAAGTACTTTAGTCGCTGTCTGAATACATCTATTTGTTATATATATTATATTCTTGAATAAAGGCTACTAACTAGAACACTTCTATTAAGGTGTTACTGGTTGGTAATAGTGATATATATAAGATAAGTTAAGTTGAACATAAGTCCTATCTGTTAGCACCTAAGCAAACAGTTTTTCTGAAATAAAGACAAAATTGAATTCTAACTGACACGTGTGTTTCCTTCATATTTTCTTTTCCCTTAGTGTAAAATTTCATTTTGCACTAAACAATGGTAACTTGCCAGAAATATTGCCCAATGTTGGTAGTTTTGTTCTGACTTGCTTCACGTTGATGGAAAATGCCTTTAATGCTGTGAGATGTGCTTTAAGCTGCCTCGCTAGATATCTGCCAAATAGCCTCTGATGTTGCCTGTTGCACTGCATTTTGACCCTTTGGAACCTGCTGCTAACCTGCAGTTAGCGGGAATATTGCTTGTAGTTGGCACTGATATAGTTGCTGAAACTTCAACTTTAATTATTATAAATAGTTGGCTCAAGATCTCAAGACAATCATGGAATTTTTATTAGGACTGATTTAATACAGTCTTTTAGAATGTTAACTCAATGCGTCAACAGATTCTTGTAATTTTGAATGCTAACTCAAATCGTTAGCAGATTCTTGTGTTCTTGAATGCTAGTTCAATTCCCTAGCAGACTCTTAGAACTTGATATTGCTTCTAGAATCTCAGGACGATTCTTATCTTATAGCGCAGTCAGTGGCGTAGATAGGGGGGGGATCAAGGGGATCAATCCCCCCCATGAGCCAACGAAAATTATAATAGAATTGAATAAAAGTCTTCGTATCTACAAGAAATTTCTTAAGCACCAGCACCTCTTTTGGCATTATGTAAAGTGCAATTTTGTTTTTGCGCAATTATATAAAAATCATTTAGATATGTTTTTGTGACGGCTGTGCATTTAAGTATTGTATAATTTCCGCGGTTCGAGCAGGCCGACCAATCAATAGTCACGAAAAGGACGCTCACTATTGTGGACACATCGAGCACATGTAAAGTAAATACAATGAGCCAATAGTGGCACCTCGATTCCTAAATACTCAAAATTTTAACGTTATAATAAATCAAGTTTAATCGTTTTTCCAATTTTGGGTGAAATAACTAGTTGCTATGAGCATATTTTATTCAATATTTAATATTTCGAATATTTTTTAATATAGTCGAGTATCAGAATATAAGCTTCCTAACAAATAGGACTAACTTTTGGCTTTGATTGTCAATTTAATTCCTCCTTAATATTTTGAAGTTTATAAACAGCCTTATTCTCGTTGTCGAATGACGTGACAGATGTCATTTCGGCCTTAAATTGGTATTCTCATTGTTCATCTAAGAGACTCCTGGCGACTAGATCTACAAACGTCGTATTCTAATTGCCGCAAGGGAGTGTGTGAAGTGATATTTCCCTCGATACGTTTGTAAGTATCGACAGTTTCATTCCACCGCGTCCCTCGTAGTCACGTCACTCGCCAACGAGAACAACCACCAAAAATTGCCGAGTCAGTAAAAATATTAAAGTTCAAGAAAAGATTCTACGGGCAAAATTATGATAAACTTTAAGTTATAAGTTCGGGAAGCTTTGCACTTCATAGATTGTTCTAACCAGTGGCGGCGGAGCGCCTGGGGATGGAAGGAAAAGTGCACACGCACTTTCGCTTTGGGTGGGGAAATCCACACCCAAAATATTTCATGTACAACTAATAACCCAGGACGCTCAAGGGCCGTCTCGGTCGCTGACGATGAAGGAACGTGGTCGAAGGGCCACACACACGCAAGGCTTTTCAAACGAAAACTAAATATGTTGGGCCTTATTCTGAGAGTCATGTGAACATTGCAAGTGATATGATCCTCAAGGAATGGTATTCCCTGAGTCGACTTAGAGACATCTCTCATTCAAAATTGCCAACCGGCAGTTGCGTGGGGCATTCGCAAAGGGAAATAAAGTGAGTTAACTGCGTTTCCACTCTGGGAATAGCTCTCGGAAATTGAGGTGACAGCCAATCTAGAAATGTCATGTGAGTGATTCGACTCTCAGAATAAGGCCCGTTATATTAGAGTTATTAAGACCTTATAATTGTATAGCATAATCTTTTCGAACCCCACCCGACTAGCATTTAAAAAGGGGATTGCCTCAGGGGCATAGCGAAAGAGGGATTTCTCCGTAAGTTCCTCATGAGGATCCAATGTGTCAAATGAGGGGCATGCCGAAAGAGGGCTTTCCTCTTAGTTTCCTCACATGAACACCACACACATGCAAATGTTTTATTTTTTTTGTTGTATTGCATTATATTTCAGACAATTATGTTGATAACCTTGAAGGGTGTCATTTAGCATACTCAATAGACCGGTTCTGATTCGATTACAGAGGTTAAGCAGCTTTGGGCGTGATTAGTACTCAGTTGGGAGACCACATTGGTTAAACGACACTCGCGTTTAAAAATATAAAGCTCTCGACACTAGTTATTGCTCACATAACCACGCCGAGATTCTCAATTTTCAGCCTCTTTTTTCCATTCGAGATCGGGTGGCAAAGATTTATCATCAAAGGGGCCAAAAGAGGCATGCCTTATGACGAGGCGCCAATGGGGTAAGGCGTTAGATGTCCTGGGTGGGCCTTATAGGGCAATACACACGGGGTCCACATGAGGCAGTGCGGCTAGCCTAATAGGGACCGATCTGCCCTCCTCCCAAAAATCAAGTCGAGTATAACCCCATAACCAAAGAATTTAAAACCATGTAACTCAAAACACAGCTAGTAAATAAATTGACCGATTAACTTTTTACATGTTAACGGTTATGTGTTCACGTGCTCCCCACCCACAATGATTATGCTCCGCCGTCCTTGGTTCTAACTCGATACAATTTTATCGAGCACAATACACAGTACACTCATTGTCTCTGGCGAATCAACAATTCGAAGGCGTTCCTTGGAGCGTTAACATTAATTTACTCTAGTTTATAATTGAGGAGTGTCTGTTCAAAAGGGCGTATTTCCGTTTTCAACTTTTTTTTGTTTTAAAATTATTTTGAAAATATGGCATAAAAGTCCATCGAATGAGCCTAAAAACTTATTCAAATTGAGCGTACTTTCCATATAAAAAATTCCAAAAATTTTGAATTCCAATCAAAAGGGCGTATTTCTGCATCTTGTGAGGGAAACGGTGATCCGCCATTTTTTTGGTGGCCATATTGGATCTATTGAGTATACTATATTATATTGTCATCGAAACTGAAGCTGTGTGCAAAATTTCAGTACGATCGAATAACCGGAAACCCCTCAGCAAAAGAAGGTTTACTTCGAAATACGATCTGAATTTTTGTTTCACATATAATTGTGACTCTTAGCGAAAGGAAGGCCCACTTATAACACTGCTCAACAGCATGACTATTGCATGGAATATTTTACATCATTCTAAACTAATTTTTGACGCTGATTACAAATAAATTATCAGTTTTTTTTATATCAGATTTAGTTAATGAATTATAAGGAAGTGTGTTTTTTTTAGTAAAATACTCTCACCGTACTAAAATATTTTATTTAAAAAAACTACAAACTGCAACGCACGCAGAATACTCCCACCTATCTAAAAATGTAAAAGTGAAGGTTCTACCCCACTACCTTCCAGAGTAAAAAAACTTCACTGCAAGTATTTGCAGTACTGCCCCAAAAAACTTCACTGCAAGTATTTCCAAAAATTCTAGTCAAAAAGGCTTATTTCTTGAAGTGACTAATCAAAAGGTCGTATTTCTCAAAATCCCGATCAAAAGGGCATATTTCTAAACAAATAATTACAAAAAATATAGTGCATGAATGTGCATTTAAATATATTTTAGCATTTTATTTATAGGAACAGGCAGTTTATTTCGATTTCTGTAAAGTTTTTTTATGATGGAAATACGCCCTTTTGAACAGACACTCCTCAATTGTCAAATTTATTCTAGTTTATAATTGCAAAAGTGTGTTAAAATTGTTTTGTTTATTATCTCGGAATGAAGAAATTTTTACTGCCAATAAAACCATTCGGCAAGTCTTGAGACGGTAAAAACCATAGAAATGCAGAATTATCGTCAGAAACAACCGCGAAAAGACCCCGTTCTGATGCATTAAGTTGTGAAAATCCGATCAATCAAAATATACTGTCATATCACCTCCCATCGCAAAAAGCTACCTACGCCACTGGCGCAGTGCACTATAAAGATTGAAGGCAATCTGTTTTGGCTTTGGTTGTGCGCCGGTATTTATTTTACTTTGAACAATAGCCTTTAGTGGGGATGGCAATATTGCTTGATGTTACATAACTTCGGGTTATGTACTTTCAGCTGTGCATGTTGACGATCAGCTGTTCTCTTTTCCACTTGTGGATGTCAAATGGTGTTTATCATCTCGGTAAGTATATTTTATTTCAGGTATTAGTTATTTACTTAATAGTGTATGTTTTAGGTCCCTTTCGTTGGTTTTTGGTGGGGCGCTAGTCGGGAGGAACTTCAAGGACTGCATTTTAGGATTGTCAGATAAGTATTTTTTAAGAACTTTGTTTACTTTGTTGTAATGTTTTTGTTTTCTATTTTTAGGTTTGTTTGACGCCTGAACCCCCGTACTGCTGCCCATCAGTCAAGCTGCAGGAAAGGATTCTCAGGATTATTTCTTCGTCTTTCAACTTCTTTGAAGGAATAATAGGTATTGTTTTGGTGATACATTTATTTTGAAAGTTTTCTAACCTTTAATGTATACTTTTAGAATCGGTGAACTGAGGACGGAACACTTGTGAATAGGAATTATGAACGAATTCTTCCAAAGAGTAGGGAAGAACCCTCTATTGAGGGATTTTTGAAAGAGGGTTATCAGAGGAGACTGGAGAACCTCTGCACAGGACTTAAGGACAGCAGGAGGAATACCATCGGGGCCGGGAGTGAAGTCAGATGGGAGTTCGTTAATATGTTTCACGATATCAGCAATGGTAACTGAGAGAGATAAAATATTACCCTCACGGTTAGTAAATATGTGACGAAAATTATTGCCATTAGGTTGAAAATCAGAAGGTAAGAAAGATCTCACAAAAAAACCTTAAAAACGTAAATTAGAAGTTCGTGGGCGCGCGGATGATTTATTGGGACAGTTTAAAACACACTTATAACAAAAAGATGTGATATGGATTAGTCAAGATGAATCCTTTATAGCATGAAATAATTAAACACGTGCATTAACGAAAGAATTCAGTGTGGCTCAGTCTATAGTGTTTCTAATGAAATTTGTTACATTTAGAAGAACAGCTAAGATTCATGCTATACAACGAACTCGCCAGCCAACTTTTACGCGGTTTCGGATAATACTATTTTGTTGAGTTTTTAAAATGTTGGCTGGCGAGTTCGTTGTATAGCATGAATCTTAGCTGTTCTTCTAAATGTAACAAATTTCATTAGAAACACTATAGACTGAGCCACACTGAATTCTATCGTTAATGCACGTGTTTAATTATTTCATGCTATAAAGGATTCATCTTGACTAATCCATATCACATCTTTTTGTTATAAGTGTGTTTTAAACTGTCCCAATAAATCATCTCCGCGCCTACGAACTTCTAATTTACGTTTTTAAGGTTTTTTTTCGAGATATCACTCTTTTTTGTTTTAATACATTCTAAAATAAAAAAAAGTGTTTTAATAAGTGTTGAGGGTTGTGAAGACAATGGTAATCCACCCTCTTGAGATGGCCGCCATGGATCTAACGACATAGCTTATTGTATTCTACTTATTATACGTTTTCATTTGATAACAATGTTGAGGGTTGTGAAGAGAATGGTAATCCGCCCTCTTGAGATGGCCGCCATGGATCTAACGACATAGCTTATTGTATTCTACTTATTATACCTTTTTATTTGATACCAATGTTGAGGGCTTGTGAAGACAATGGTAATCCACCCTCTTGAGATGGCCGCCATGGATCTAATGACATAGCTTATTGTATTCTACTTATTACACCTTTTCATTTGATACCAATGTTGAGGATTGTGAAGACAATGGTAATCCGCCCTCTTGAGATGGCCGCCATGGTTCTAACGACATAGCTTATTGTATTCCATTTATTACACGTTTTCATTTGATACCAATGTTTAGGGTTGTGAAGACAATGGTAATGCGCCCTCTTGAGATGGCCGCCATGGATCTAACGACATAGCTTATTTTATTCTACTTATTATACCCTTTTATTTGATACCAATGTTGAGGGCTTGCGAAGACAATGGTAATCCGCCCTCTGGAGATGGCCGCCATGGATCTAACGACATAGCTTATTGTATTCTACTTATTATACCTTTTTATTTGATACCAATGTTGACGGCTTGTGAAAAATGTCTAATGGTAATCCGCCCTCTGGAGATGGCCGCCATGTATCTAACGACATAGCTTATTGTATTCTACTTATTATACGTTTTCATTTGATACCAATGTTGAGGGTTGTGAAGACAATGCTAATCCGCCCTCTTGAGATGGCCGCCATGGATCTAACGACATAGCTTATTGTATTCTACTTATTATACCTTTTTATTTGATACCAATGTTGAGGGCTTGTGAAGATAATGGCAATCCGCCCTCTGGAGATGGCCGCCATGGATCTAACGACATAGCTTATTGTATTCTACTTATTATACCTTTTTATTTGATACCAATGTTGAGGGCTTGTGAAGACAGTGGTAATCCGCCCTCTTGAGATGGCCGCCATGGATCTAACGACATAGCTTATTGTATTCTACTTATTAAACGTTTACATTTGATACCAATGTTGAGGGTTGTGAAGACAATGGTAATCCGTCCTCTTGAGATGGCCGCCATGGATCTAACGACATAGCTTATTGTATTCTACTTATTATACGTTTTCATTTGATACCAATGTTGAGGGCTTGTGAAGACAATGGTAATCCGCCCTCTGGAGATGGCCGCCATGGATCTAACGACATAGCTTATTGTATTCTACTTATTATACCTTTTTATTTGATACCAATGTTAACGACTTGTGAAAAATGTCTAATGGTAATCCGCCCTCTGGAGATGGCCGCCATGGATCTAACGACATAGCTTATTGTATTCTACTTATTATACCTTTTTATTTGATACCAGTGTTGAGGGCTTGTGAAGATAATGGTAATCCGCCCTCTGGAGATGGCCGCCATGGATCTAACGACATAGCTTATTGTATTCTACTTATTATACCTTTTTATTTGATACCAGTGTTGAGGGCTTGTGAAGATAATGGTAATCCGCCCTCTGGAGATGGCCGCCATGGATCTAACGACATAGCTTATTGTATTATACTTATTATACCTTTTCATTTGATACCAATGTTGAGGATTGTGAAGACAATGGTAATCCGCCCTCTGGAGATGGCCGCCATGGATCTAACGACATAGCTTATTGTATTCTACTTATTATACGTTTTCATTTGATACCAATATTGAGGGCTTGTGAAGACAATGGTAATCCGCCCTCTTGAGATGGCCGCCATGGATATAACGACATAGCTTATTGTATTCTACTTATTATACCTTTTTATTTGATACCAATGTTGAGGGCTTGTGAAGACAATGGTAATCCGCCCTCTTGAGATGGCCGCCATGGATCTAACGACATAGCTTATTGTATTCTACTTATTATACCTTTTCATTTGATACCAATGTTGAGGGTTGTGAAGACAATGGTAATCCACCCTCTTGAGATGGCCGCCATGGATCTAACGACATAGCTTATTGTATTCTACTTATTATACCTTTTTATTTGATAACAATGTTGAGGGTTGTGAAGAGAATGGTAATCCGCCCTCTTGAGATGGCCGCCATGGATCTAACGACATAGCTTATTGTATTCTACTTATTATACCTTTTTATTTGATACCAATGTTGAGGGCTTGTGAAGACAATGGTAATCCACCCTCTTGAGATGGCCGCCATGGATCTAATGACATAGCTTATTGTATTCTACTTATTACACCTTTTCATTTGATACCAATGTTGAGGATTGTGAAGACAATGGTAATCCCCCCTGTTGAGATGGCCGCCATGGTTCTAACGACATAGCTTATTGTATTCCATTTATTACACGTTTTCATTTGATACCAATGTTTAGGGTTGTGAAGACAATGGTAATGCGCCCTCTTGAGATGGCCGCCATGGATCTAACGACATAGCTTATTTTATTCTACTTATTATACCCTTTTATTTGATACCAATGTTGAGGGCTTGCGAAGACAATGGTAATCCGCCCTCTGGAGATGGCCGCCATGGATCTAACGACATAGCTTATTGTATTCTACTTATTATACCTTTTTATTTGATACCAATGTTGACGGCTTGTGAAAAATGTCTAATGGTAATCCGCCCTCTGGAGATGGCCGCCATGTATCTAACGACATAGCTTATTGTATTCTACTTATTATACGTTTTCATTTGATACCAATGTTGAGGGTTGTGAAGACAATGCTAATCCGCCCTCTTGAGATGGCCGCCATGGATCTAACGACATAGCTTATTGTATTCTACTTATTATACCTTTTTATTTGATACCAATGTTGAGGGCTTGTGAAGATAATGGCAATCCGCCCTCTGGAGATGGCCGCCATGGATCTAACGACATAGCTTATTGTATTCTACTTATTATACCTTTTTATTTGATACCAATGTTGAGGGCTTGTGAAGACAGTGGTAATCCGCCCTCTTGAGATGGCCGCCATGGATCTAACGACATAGCTTATTGTATTCTACTTATTAAACGTTTACATTTGATACCAATGTTGAGGGTTGTGAAGACAATGGTAATCCGTCCTCTTGAGATGGCCGCCATGGATCTAACGACATAGCTTATTGTATTCTACTTATTATACGTTTTCATTTGATACCAATGTTG
Organism: Thereva nobilitata; assembly: GCA_963855945.1. Lineage (NCBI taxonomy): Eukaryota > Metazoa > Arthropoda > Insecta > Diptera > Therevidae > Thereva > Thereva nobilitata. Next base: position 158,430,644 of record OY979694.1, on the reverse strand, counting down.
AGGGCTTGTGAAGACAATGGTAATCCGCCCTCTGGAGATGGCCGCCATGGATCTAACGACATAGCTTATTGTATTCTACTTATTATACCTTTTTATTTGATACCAATGTTAACGACTTGTGAAAAATGTCTAATGGTAATCCGCCCTCTGGAGATGGCCGCCATGGATCTAACGACATAGCTTATTGTATTCTACTTATTATACCTTTTTATTTGATACCAGTGTTGAGGGCTTGTGAAGATAATGGTAATCCGCCCTCTGGAGATGGCCGCCATGGATCTAACGACATAGCTTATTGTATTCTACTTATTATACCTTTTTATTTGATACCAGTGTTGAGGGCTTGTGAAGATAATGGTAATCCGCCCTCTGGAGATGGCCGCCATGGATCTAACGACATAGCTTATTGTATTATACTTATTATACCTTTTCATTTGATACCAATGTTGAGGATTGTGAAGACAATGGTAATCCGCCCTCTGGAGATGGCCGCCATGGATCTAACGACATAGCTTATTGTATTCTACTTATTATACGTTTTCATTTGATACCAATATTGAGGGCTTGTGAAGACAATGGTAATCCGCCCTCTTGAGATGGCCGCCATGGATATAACGACATAGCTTATTGTATTCTACTTATTATACCTTTTTATTTGATACCAATGTTGAGGGCTTGTGAAGACAATGGTAATCCGCCCTCTTGAGATGGCCGCCATGGATCTAACGACATAGCTTATTGTATTCTACTTATTATACCTTTTCATTTGATACCAATGTTGAGGGTTGTGAAGACAATGGTAATCCGCCCTCTTTAGATGGCCGCCATGGATCTAACGACATAGCTTATTGTATTCTACTTATTATACCTTTTTATTTGATACCAATGTTGAGGGCTTGTGAAGATAATGGTAATCCGCCCTCTGGAGATGGCCGCCATGGATCTAACGACATAGCTTATTGTATTCTACTTATTATACCTTTTTATTTGATACCAATGTTGAGGGCTTGTGAAGACAATGGTAATCCGCCCTCTTGAGATGGCCGCCATGGATCTAACGACATAGCTTATTGTATTCTACTTATTATACCTTTTTATTTGATACCAATGTTGAGGGTTGTGAAGACAATGGTAATCCCCCCTGTTGAGATGGCCGCCATGGATCTAACGACATAGCTTATTGTATTCTACTTATTATACCTTTTCATTTGATACCAATGTTGAGGGCTGTGAAGACAATGGTAATCCGCCCTCTTGAGATGGCCGCCATGGATCTAACGACATAGTTTATTGTATTCTACTTATTAAACGTTTATATTTAATACCAATGTTGAGGGTTGTGAAGACAATGGTAATCCGCCCTCTAGAGATGGTCGCCATGGCTCTTACGACATAGCTTATTGTATTCTACTTATTATACGTTTTCATTTGATACCAATGTTGAGGGTTGTGAAGACAATGGTAATCCGCCCTCTTGAGATGGCCGCCATGGATCTAACGACATAGCTTATTGTATTCTACTTATTATACCTTTTTATTTAATACCAATGTTGAGGGCTTGTGAAGATAATGGTAATCCTCTCCTTTCCTCGCCTCTGGAGATGGCCGCCGTGGATCTAACGACATAGCTTATTGTATTCTACTTTCTATACCTTTTTATTTGATACTAATGTTGAGGGCTTGTGAAGACAATGATAATCCGCCCTCTTGAGATGGCCGCCATGGATCTAACGACATAGCTTATTGTATTCTACTTATTATACGTTTTCATTTGATACCTATGTTGAGGGTTGTGAAGACAATGGTAATCCGCCCTTTTGAGATGGCCGCCATGGATCTAACGACATAGCTTATTGTATTCTACTTATTATACGTTTTCATTTGATACCAATGTTGAGGGCTGTGAAGACAATGGTAATCCGCCCTCTTGAAATGGCCGCCATGGCTCTAACGACATAGCTTATTGTATTCTCCTTATTATACCTTTTCATTTGCAAACATCTGACAAAAGCCGCATGTACAAAACGGAACACAAACAAAAAATTTGAATTCGAGAGAAAACTCAAAATTGATTGCTGTCGAGAATAACAAAAATGACTCCCTCCATCACAAAAGTTCAGGTAAATAACTAGTATACCTAACGTGATCTAACACCATAGTTGGGACTAACCACTCTTATATGAACGCTTTTTGTTAATCATCGAAATGATTGGTAATGGTAACTAGAGTAACTAGTAACGCCATCTCATTGATTGAGCAATTGAAATAACTTATAATGCCATCTGATGGAATACTTTTGAGTACCCACTTTTGATCAAATAATTAGACTGAAGGAGAAAAAAAAGTTCATTTCGAAATGTAAAAAATGTAAAAATAAAGAAAACGAAGATGGATAGGAAAAAAAACTCATTGAATAATAAATTATTTATATTGTGGTTATCGGTTACAAAGGAAAAATTACTTATAGTGCTTATAAAAAAGTGGTAAATCGCATAAATTTTATAAAAAAACACTCTGTTTGCCATGTTTAGGCGTAAATAAGGCTTTAGTTGTTTGCCCTTACGAACTCGGCAAACTACCGCCTGCCTTGATTGGCGAAAGTATGAGGCAAACATGTTGCAAATCGCAGGCGACTCACTACTAGACAAGTCCGTGTGCTGCATGGTGTTGGGGTAGGTATCAACCTTTTTCTTACAGTTGACGAATTTAAAGAAATTTCTAGGGTCAGTGAACACTTTATCGCCCATACCGCTACGATATTCACGATACCGAGCAGAAGAGAGAGACGAAATCGGTTGTAGCAATTTATAAATAAATTGAGACTCGGAGTATCCTTTCTCTTCCAGAGTCTGTAATTCTGATTTTTCAAATGTTTGAGCTCATTATTGAACCAAGGTAGACAAGAACTCGGTAATTTTTGAGGCTCATAAGGTACACAAGTAACCAGGGCTTCGTATAGTACGCCATAAAAGCCATTTTGAAGTTAAAGGCATGCGATACCACCTCCGGACAAGGATTATTCTCAGAATTGAAGCAATAATTGAGCAAGAGAGGAGGATGGTAATTGTCAACAGACGACATGACTATTGGACTGGGTTCAATTGTCATGTTGACTGAGTCCTAGCCTAAGATCCGGCTGCAAATTTCTGCACTCATCTGTTTTTACTCAAAATGCAATTTTTATTGATAGTTTTAAGTAGAGAAATATATTTATGCCGGGTTGCCTATAAAAATATGGCCGCAAGTATGTTTAAGCCAGGTGTAAGCTCTGTTAAATATATACGTTCATAACGTATCCTATTGAGTTATATATCAAACTAGCAAAAACCCGCGTGCGTTGCAACGCCTTTTAATAAAAAAACTAATGTGTGCACAGTCCGGGATAGGAAATAGGTATAATGAAAAAAATAACAAATTTGCAAAACATAATTTAGGGCTATAGAATAATCTCTCACCGTCAGTATTTCCGACCTCCTACAATATCCAAGAGTTCAAACGCAGGGTTAATCCGCACCTTCTTCAACAACCCCCCCGAACCCCCATAACCCTTAACCTATTCCCCCCTTACTAAGCTCCCTGCTAGACATTCCGCCATGACGTGCAAACGACAACGGACTGGTAGTACAAAGGGTGATTCCTGAGCTTGGCACTGCCACATAAAACAAATAAAAAAAATTAAAGTTACTTATAAAATATGTGTTAGAACTTTCTTAAAATGCGGTGTTGAGCGCCACCTATCGGAAAAATTGTGTGCTACATGCACAACAATCACATTCAGAACACGTGCCTCACCCTGTGCGGAACTTGCCCAATAGCGTCCTCAACATTTTGTTCCCATTTGTTTATTGAGTTCGATATATTCTCTGTTTTAATTTTCATCAGACCTATCGATCATTTGCGGAGATGGCAAACCATAATCTTCACAGTATTTCCGCAAATTGAAAGAACAATATCTCGCCGTGACAGCATTTCATTCGCGTTCCTTCGATTATCGAGTCATGTTTTCGGTCTAACCCGACAGTCGGATAATAGTGAAAAGTATGCTAAACGCCTAAGAAGATTCTGAATCATCCCGTTAAAGTCCTAAAATCGGATTAACCGTTCCGAGCTTTGAGGTTTACAATTGGAATGATAAAAAAAGTTTCCACTGGCATTTCTGCGACTATCGCATCAAGTTTTCCGCCTGAATCAATAGTCGGAACCGAGTGAAGCCTAGAACATGCCCAAGAAAATACTGAATCTTCCCGTGAAAATCCCATCGCAATCGGATTAGCCGTTGTTGGTACGTAGGTAGCTAGGTTGTTATTATATACTGGCTGGAGCAATAAAAACTTTACATTCAAAATTATTTTTTACTTTTTAGTTTATTTTAAAATAAAAGCGTATTTTTTAGTTTTTTTAGACTATATTTTTTATTTTCTATTTTTTAGTCTATTATATGTCTTCCACCACTTTGTAGTGACCACTTACTGCACTATACTCGCTTTCATTTGATGCCCATACCGAAGAATAATCCGCCATTTTATGCTGGCCACCATTTTGAATTTTGAATGACCCCACATAGCTTATTGTAATCTACTTGTCTTACTCTTTCATTTGATATCCATGTCGGGGGGTCCGGGAACACAATTGCAAAATTCGGCCGCCATCTTGGAACCGCCATGTTGATTTTTTTCCAAAAATGGTTAAATTGCATTGTCACGCGAACTATACATATGTGCAAAATTTGAAGTTGATCGGTTATATGGAAGTGGGTAAAAAACAAGTTGCAAGGTTCAAGTTTTCGGTCTAATCTGGTAGTCGAACACGGTAATCGGGCCCGATATTTTTTAGGGCTGGCAACCCCTATTTGCGGACACTTTGACAGAGGCAACCCCATTGTATCGTGCTTTAATTTGATATATAACTCAATAGGATACGTTATGAACGTATATATTTAACAGAGCTTACACCTGGTTTAAATATACTTGCGGCCATATTTTTATAGGCAACCCGGCATCAGGGCCGGATTAACCCATAAGCAAACTAAGCAGCTGCTTAGGGCCCCCGAAAAGTTGGGGCCCCAAGATCAGGCGTATAATTTTTTCTAAGTTTTAAAAATAAATTTTTAAACAAAACAACATCTTAATTTCCATGAAATGAGTCTTTGTTTGCTTAAACAAGAGAAAAAAGAAGTACAAATGTGTGTACCTTGTTGACTGTAGGTTAGTTCTAATTGAGAAGCGAAGACGCTACATCTCCGGTGTTGCTTTAACATTTTTAAAAATTCAAATTTAAAATTGTTAAATACAAAAGAATTACGACATTGAAAGTGTTAGAATATGTGATGAATAATTAAAAATGAAGAGAATTTATCTGAGTGGATCGCGAAAACGGACACTAGCCGAAGAAGCATAGATGGAAGGTACTAAAGGATCATATCAAGGATGAAAAACTTTTAAAGAAACTCTCAAACACGCGGTGGGAAGCACACGCTGTTGCCACAGATGCAATTTTAAATTCGTATTTTCAAATTCTCGACGCGTTAATACCGGCGACACACTACAGCAATTTATGATCATATCCTGTATGTTCATTTTTATTTATCTTAATAAATTTTTAAGGTTGACACACTATGGCCATTCATACACGAGGGAGCATGGTTCCGGAGCAAAAGCTTCTTTCGGGCAAGGGAGGCGTGGGGAGATGCAATAAGTGGAGAGTTTCGTGCTCCGGTGGAGACTTTTGTGCTCCTGCCTTTGGCCTGCGAACACGGAAAGCATGTACTCACACCAATAAGAAATCAATGCTTTGGCGATGAAAAAAAACTTTCAAACAGTAAAATTTGGTCAAAATTTGTATATAATAAGAAAAAACTTTTAATTATTGAGAATTCAAAGGGAGTGAGTGAATTTTTGTCAAATAAATTATTTCATATTAGCGAAAAAACCTCCATTTTGTTTTTAATAAAAAATTTGACATCTCACTAATACGAACAAATACCACGTAGCAACACAAAAGCTGCTTCCATCGCTGTTGCTCCGTGTATTTTCAGAAAACTTGCAGCAAAGCTTTTGGTTGCAGAACCATGCTCCCTCGTGTATGAATGGCCTATAAACCTCATATGTGCAAGCTTTGACATGCGCTAGTTTGAAGAACTCAAATATTTAAAATTCGTAAAAGTAAAAAGAGAGAGGAATTTGTGCTAAATTTATTTAAAAAAGCTCAAAAAAGCATACATTTATTGATAATATGAGTAGTGATATCAAGTTACCTCAGAATTTAACCAGAACTGACATTAAAAATGCCAACTGTGCAATATAAAAACGGCGAAAAAAAGCTTTTACTTCCAATATTTCCAACTTCATATTTAAATATGAGCTTTGTAGAACTTCATTTATGAAATTGAAATGAAGTTCACAAGCACAATTTATGATCATATTAGGTGACACACTTGAAAGTTATCTTAATAAGTTAGGATATGATCATAAATTCCTGTAGTGTGTCGCCGGTATTAGATTCTATTTCAGCAGATAGGGATCAAAAAGGAAAAACTAGACAAGAAGCAATGAATATTGCAAAAAAATGCAAGAGTTTGAGTTTGTTTTTATGGTCACGATGTGGAATGACATTTTTCAACAATTTCAATGGACATCACAAGCCCTTCAGAATTCAGAACTTAATTTGCAAGTTTGCGCTGATTTGTATAAAACGTTGACTATTTACTTACAAAATCTCAGGGAAAGATTTGAAGAATTCGAAAACAAGTCTAAAGAAATTTTACCCGACGGTGATTATAGAGGAAATGCTAATCGAAGACGTATTCGGAGAGTACAAGTCAATGATGGTCCAGCGGAAGATGCTGTTTTATCTGCAAGGGAGAAATTTCGCATTTCGACTTTTTATTTCATTGTCGACATTCTTCAAGTCGAGATGAAAACGAGAGGCGACGTTTATCAGAATCTGGCAGACAAGTTTTCATTTTTATTAAACATGGATTTAACTAACGTTACATTCAAAAGTTAAGTCGCTTGTCGCCAGAGACCGCGGAACCTTATTTTAACTGGGGTTGCGAAACAGTTTTTTGTCAACTTCTGATTTTATACCGCCTTTCTCTGCCGCCTAGATGATGGCATTTGGTAAGACTCCGAGCAAAGGTACAGTACCTTTACTTGGAGAAGAGAGTGTTCTAGTGCTTTACTAAAACACTTACGCCGAGTGAAAGCAAAGGTTCAGTACCTTTACTTCCTGCTGCTAAATTACCTTGTATTGTATTAGTTCAAGTAGTCTAGATATTTACTAGAACACTTAATGATTTTAAGCAGAGGTTCAGAACCTTAACTTTGGGACTAACTATTACTTTCTGGTATAGCACCAGAAAGTAGAATGATTTTGAATAATAAAGCTTTGTTGACTGTAACAAGACTGACTGTTTATTTGATCTAATTATTTCTTATATACAAAAAAATTCTTACATCGCCCCTAATCCCAGACGCAAATTCCCTGAGACTCCCAGACTTTTCCCGCCAACCACAAGGATTTAAAAAAATACTCACTTTTGAGGCGACCCTTGTATATGAGAAAGACAACAAGCTAGTGTTGAACCGGACTTACACGAGGCAGTACATTTTCCCTTACAAGATGTAAATTGTACTGAAGCCTCAGTTTTTTTAAATGTCCCGGCTCAAAAATAATGTCCTACTGGTATATGAGCGTGTATCGAGATAAATGAAGCGAGGTGTGATTGTAAATTACTTAGTGGCAGTAAATTATCCAATTTGAACTGCGGCGAGGTGAGATTGTAAACAGGAACTGGAGACAAATTTCTCACTTCTTTTGCGGCAGTAAAATATCCAATTTGAGCAGCCGTGGTGAGATGGTAAATAAGAACTGGATCACTGGATGGAGAGACAATTCTTATATTTTTCGAGGGAGTGAGGTTTAGTCCTGAAGAGACAATTCTTACATTTTTTGAGGGAGTGAAATTTTGTGGTGGAGACACATTTCTTACTTCTAGCAGAATTTCCAACTTGAAATTAGGCGAGATTGCAAAATATATATATATATGGCCGCGGACAACTAATTAGAAACAGTTTCATAAAAATTGCATTTATATAGTTTTTATGTAGGAATCAAATTAAAGAATTCCGACCACATCTCTTAATTTTTTTTAAATATATAATGATAGAAGGAAATCAATAACAATACAATAATGAATTCCTAACAGGATTGCTACTTAAAAACATAAAAAATGTATAAATGCAATTTTTATGAAATTGTTTCTAATTAGTTGTCCGTGACTGTACATTGTGGAGGCATATATTTCTTACTTACTCTAAGGCAGTTAATGAATATTAGAATTAAATTGTAAAAATGCACTTCATTGGTATTTATTTTCTTTCTGTCTTTTAATCTGCTTGTTTTTGTCATTTTGGCATTACAATAGCACCCCGCCTCATTTGAAGTATGACATTGTACTGGCTCAAAAGAAAAAAGAGGCAGCTCTTACAAACTCATTTTATATTCGTGTCCTACCCAACACTACAACGAACTTTTTTCAAGAATCAAGAATCATGCTGTAAGAATTAGTTAGTCACAAGACAAGAGCCGTTTTTATGATCTTTGGAAAAATCACATCTAAGTGGTCAGAAAAACCTTTTTTTCGAGGAAACTATAAAATTTTTTAAGACATGAATGAAACATATTTTACTATTAAATGTGCGGTTTCAATCTTTGATAGAACAAAATCTTTTTATTCCAGACTTTCTTCCTTGTGCTCACGAGAAAAAAAATTACACTTTATTCATTTGGGGTAAAGCTGATTTGAAGATAATTGCAAATTCTGCGTTTTTTATGATACACAAACGAAGACACAAAATTACACACACGACTGAGACCATCATGAACACTGACATATAGAAATGGACTTCTGATTGACAATTTTCAATGGCACCATTTTTCTCCAGAAGTAGAAAACCTTTTTTATGTAAACAAAACATTTTTCTTCGAATTTAGAAGAAAATAACTAATAAGATGTCTGTTATAATTGATAGAAATAAATTTCCATCATTATTATTTATTTAGTAGCAGTTTTTTCGTTAAATAAATGTATTTTTTTTTAAATATGTGAGGGTTCTTTCCCTCTGTTTAACGAACTTTTAAAAATAACGCAAGAGAGAGAAAGAAGAAAAAACTCTATACCTGTCTAGTTTTTTCTAATTATGTTTAATATCGCTGACATGCACTGAAATGTTTTTTTATTATAATATCGATTAAAGTTCATAGGAATTTAACGGGGGAGTGAGACAACAATAGTTTTTGGTGCCATTTTTTTGTATGGGATTTTGCTTATTTAGCAGTCCATTACTATATGTCAGTGATCATGAAGAAAAAACGTCGTCGAAACCATATATTTTTCAAGTGTTCGTTCGAAGTGTAATATTACATCGAAACTGATTCATAGAAATACATATATGTACATATGTACATAATATTCATTTGTTGGCTTTTATTTTACTAACAGCCATTCTAGACGTTTGACCGAATCTCCCGCTGATCTGTAAACACTTGAAAAGACTCGACGGTGGTGCGAACGCAAATAATCTTTGATAAAATGGTTATGAAAAATTATTTATTTGTAATTTAATAGCAAAATTTTAAATTCGGTAAAGAATAAATGTAAAATTAATTTTCTCTGTTAAATTTGAATATTGTTTACAACTATCGAATTTAAAAATGTTCATATATAATTTTCTTACAATTTTTAAAAAATAACTCAAATTTTGCTTTTTTTGTTTCAAAAACACAGGGGTTGCGGCGCCACCCCGCGAAATTATCAGGGGTTGCGGCCGCAATCCTTGCAACCCTACTTCCGCGGTCCCTGCTTGTCGCATCGTATCCTGAGGATTTAAATTCAAATCTCGCTGATGAATTACAACAATTTCATCAGTACGTTCGTTTGAAAATGGAAAAAGATAAAAATATTAGTGCAAATTTCACTGATTTTTAATAATATCATTGTGAATGATCAACGTCAAACAGTCTTTCCTAACTTGGAAATCTGCTTCAGAATATTTTTATCATTAATGATAACAAACTGTTCGGGAGAACGATCTTTTTCGCAGTTGAAAAGGATAAAAAATCCTCTGAGGACGACGATGCGACAAGATCGTCTAAGTTCGTTGGCTCTTCTGTCAATTGAATCAGATGTTACGCGTCGCATGAATTTTGACAATTTAATCGAAAAGTTTGCTCGTCAAAAGTGCAGGAAAAAGAAGGTTTAACTTTTAAGTGATCGTTTTTATGTAATTTTGCATAAATGTAAAAATGAAATTAGTTTAATTATTGCTTTTTAAATAAATATACGTCATAGAAGAAAAATTTCTGTCTCACTGATACATTTATAAACAAAAAAAAATTATTAACAAAAAAATTAAGTAACAAAAAAAATATGGGGCCCCATATCATTCACTGCTTAGAGCCGCACAGACTCTTAATTCGGCACTGCCCGGCATAAATATATTTCTCTACTTAAAACTATCAATAAAAATTGCATTTTGAGTAAAAAACAGATGAGTGCAGAAATTTGCAGCCGGATCTTGTACTATCCGTAAAAATACAAGATCCAACTGCCTCCACAACGCATTAGTCACCCCACTCATTTGGTTCAAGCCGAGTGAGAATAGGGAATTGAGAAAACAGGACTCTTTAAGATTAAGGTTCCCTTCATGGAGGTAGTTATCGTCACCTTCGATATATATTGGGTAAGTTGAAATCGCCTAGAAGCAGTAGTTCATCGCCGGGGTTCATCATACACTGGATATAATCAACACAAGAGATGAGAATATCATAAAGGTTTTTCCCTCCATCGTCAAGTGTGCTTATCATATCTGGTGGGATATAGCAGTACAGCAGGAAGAGATTAGATTTAGAAAAGGAAATTTTGAGAGCGACAAGCTCAACGTCAAGGTGGTTGGAGAAACTAGGAAGCGAAATTGGGTTACAAATAAGATGGCTGCTGCAAGCAAGAAGTACGCCACCCCCACGAGCTTCCGGGTCAGTGTAACGGTCCTTCCGAAAGACTTGATAGGAGGAATCGAAGAGTTCAGCATTGAGAATGCCTTCATGGAGCCAGGTTTCAGTGAATGCTATAACATCGAACCCACTAGCCTCCGTTGCCTGAAGGATGTAGTTAGTTTTAGACCTGATCCCCCTTACGTTCTGGTAGTAGAGGAAAGCGTCTCGAGTTTTTGGCATCAGCGGAGCGCTCGGAGTGGAAGCGTTTGCATGATGGGTTCGAGTACGGGTACGCGGGACAAAAAGCTTGGTAAGGGCACCTGCAGGCCAGAAACCAGGGTCCAAGATAGTTTCGGCAATATCAGGCAGTGCAGACAAAACAAAAGAGGAAACAGGCTTGGAAGCCTTGCTGACTTTTCTGCACAAAAGCGTTCCAGGGTCTATAGATTTCATTCTTAAGTATTCGAGGATAGTCTCCACCTTAGTTTCAGGAGAGAAACGCGAGATGAAGATATCTAAAGGCCTCGGGACAGTAATCAGAGGGATACAAGGTCCCAGAGAGATCAGCAGCTGCAGTAACCGGGGATCAGCCACTATTGGAGGCGAAGAGGGTGATGTTGAGGTCGTCTTAGAAGTCGACTCTGTCACTAGAACGCGGGGCGAGGAACTCAAGGTGACACCATCACCAGAGGTGGCTTGACAACTTCGACCATTCCTACGACTTTCACCCACTATTAGAGGCGCAGAGGCTGGTACCGAGACTACCATAGAGGTCGACTCTGATTCTGGAATGCGGGCCAAGGAACTCACGGTGACACCGTCGCCAGTGGCGGCTTGGCGATTTCGACCGTTCTTACGACTTTTAGGTCGCGGCTTAAGAGTCGCAGCCGTGGTACATGGTGAAGAAGGAAGCTGCTCTCCTAACAGCAGATATTGCCACCGCTGAGGGGGAATTTAACTTATCATAGACGCTTTCAAATTTAGAAGATAGAGAACTCAGCGCCTTGTGATTTTGAGCCACTGCTATTGACAGCGACTCGATATCAGTCCGAACACGCCTCGTGCTCCTTTTAATATCATCCAATAAAGGATGAAGAGAGGGCGAGGAGCTAGAAGTGGAGGAAGAAGTGGCAACAGCAGAGAAGCCTCCCAAGAAAAGGCTAGCTGCTACTGATTTGCTCAAACCCAGCAATGTGTAAGGAGTAACATCTCCGACATCAAGGGCAAAAGTTCCCTTCATATCAGTCTGGTGGAAGAAGGCAACTTCCCTCACACTCATGCACCTCGAGGCTACTTCCCCAGAGTGTTACCACACCGCACAAACCCCGACAATTGGAAGTGTTCTAGAGGCCGGTGAAAGAAAATATTCTCCACGATCTACCATATCAGACTTATCCTCAAGGATCTTCTCAAGACACTTCTTTGGGTGACGAGTAGACCTCAAGGCCTGAAAAGACACTTCCCAGTCCAGAGGGTTGCAGTATTGCCGACAGTTCGGCCAAGGGGGCATCTGAGGATCTGAGGACGCACCAACTCCGGCCCCAAAACGCAAAGGAACCTGTTGCGGATTTAGCAGCAGGGCAGAGAAAAAATACTCCTGGCGACCTTTTACTCGAAGTAAGCCGCAAAAAACTGCCCCAAAACCAAAGGCGGTAAGACAAAGGGTCCTAGACAAGCCAAGAAGACCTGGCTTGTCAAAACGCTCCTTGGGAACAAAATCAGCGCCATAAGATCACTCCTCCTTTTCAGGAGCCTTGGGTAACTGACTTACCACAGCTTCAAGTAAACTAGTTTATTATCCGAGATGCGGGAATCGCGCTGCCGTTTTAATTGACAATCGTGTCACTCATCTCCTCATTACTAATTTCATCTCTTGAGATCTAGTAGTAATCTCGATCGCGGTTTTCACTGCTAGCGGTTGTCAGGAAATCGTCCTTGCGTGCGCTTACTTTCCGCAGGATGTAGCAATAACGCTATCTCAGGAGGTTCAAGAACTGTTAAAGTTTTGTCGTAAGACGAGCCGACATTTCATCATCGGTTGGAGTACCGATGTAAACGAGAGTGGTAGTGTCTCCTAGAATTTATTGTTATGAATAGATGTTGCAAATAGGCCAACCCATTACAGCAGAACCAAATGAAAGTTATATGCAAATAGGAGATGTAAACCCACTTTTAACCCTGCAAGGCGCGAAACGGCCTCTAGCGGCGAAACTATACGGAATCCAAAAAAACAGGGAAGACCAAATTTGTAGGTGCCCTACAACTTTGCTCTATTGATATTTTCACCAAAATGCATAGTTTCTCCTCAAAAAAAGGTGAAAGCCATCATATATATGTATATTTCTCAAAAACAACCCTTTTTTCGAACTGCGGGTTGTGACAATCAGGTTTAGACAACCCAAATCCTTCATTTGGCACCGGTCTCATAGCTGCGGGGAAAATTTCCAAAAAAACAGCGATTTTTTGACTAATTTGAACGGACTAAATAGGAAACAGTGAAATCTCCCTGGTGAAATTCACGTAGAAAAAAGAAAAATCCTTTTTTTCTAGCGCGAGTGTCGTTTTCCCAAGTGGGCCCAGTCAAAGCACTGAAATGCTGCTTGCCCTTCCTGATCAAACGAGAGCCGGTTATGCTAAATGGAACCCTTTACAGCCATGAAGATAATTGCCTAGAATATGAGTCATATATTTTTTCACTGGTTGAAACAGTGAAATTATAATTCACTGGTTGAATCAGTGAAAGAACAATTGGACAGAATGGGCGCAGTGTTGTAGCACTTTCCTACTTAAATGGTATGTAGACTTATACCCTTGACACACTACAGCATCGAATGAACATTGAAGTATCATTCGGTTATGAATGATCATTTGTGTCCAGTGTGTAATGTCCAATGTTCATTTAAAAACTTCATTGATCATTCAATCGAATGAATTAAAAGTAACTTCATTCAATGAAGATGGAAGTGAAATTGGGAAATTATCGAACAACTTTCCATGAACTTTCCAGTAAAATTTCCAACTGAAATACATAACTGTCAAACTGTCATTCAAATTTTAGAATTTTTAAAAAAAAAATAGTACGGTCCATTGTATATAACTGTTGTTGGGCCTCAATTAATAATTTTTATTAAATTTAAAAGTATAAATCACTATGTAATCACTTTCAGTATAAATCACTATGTAATTTGGCAGTTTATTTTGTTGAAATTAAAATAGCATTCGAGCATATAAACAAACTGTATTGCACGGAGTTTATATGAACACGATAGCTTTGCAAATTTTTTCTTTTATGACAGAATATTTTCTAAAATAAATGTTAGTCTAATTTTTTTTGCAGGCCACACAATTGTAAAGCCGAATAATAATTTTTTGTTCCAAGTATTTTGTTTTAATTAACATCCACTAGTTCGCACGCACAATAGGTTATGGGCCCAGTGCCGAATAGTGATATTCAGAGATTAAAACAAAATAAGGAATAAAATTTAAATTATTTGGACATTGCAATTAGCAAGATACATAAAATAATAATAAATAAAGCGACCGATATGTCAACTAAAGTATTAATTACAGAAAAGAAAAAGATCACCTGTTTTTTTTGCAAGAAGGTTGGTCACGTTAAAAACGATTGCAGAAAATATAAATCATGGAAAGCGAAGCAACCAAATAAAGTAACTACATCCACCACTAATAAGGCAAACAAAGTCGAAGATGAAAATTTTTTGTTTATAAAGGTACATGTCGTATTGAAATGATGAACGCTAATGGAGTAAAAACAACAGCAACAGTAAATGATGTATTATACATGCCGGGCATAAGTAAAACAATTGCTTGAAAAAGGGTATGCATTGAACTTTAACCCAAAACAGAAAACATGCGAAATAAAACTGAATAAAAAACAAGTTGCAGTAGCTGACTTACAATCGAATTTATTTAAGTTACGTCAACCAAACAAAGCATACGCAGTATGCGAACACAAAGAAAATTGCATTCATCACTGGCATCGTATTTTTGGTCATCGCGATCCAGAAGCTATTAAGGAAATGTGTTCAAAAGGTTTTGTTGACGGAATGAAAATTGTCGATTGTGGAATCAAAGTCAAATGTGAAGTGTGTTTTCAAGGCAAAATGACACGTTTACCATGTCCCAAACAATCGTTGAACAAAACGGCAAAAGTACTCGATCTCATTCATACAGACATATATGTGGACCTATGCAACGGTATCACCGCGCGGCAAGCGATACATACTCACATTTATTGATGATTTTTCGCGATATACGGTTATTTATCTGCTGAAAAATAAATCAGAAATCGAAATTAAACTAAAGGAGTATGTAGTAATGGTGAGAAATAAATTTTCCACAAAACCAAAAGTCATACGTTCGGATCGAGGAGGAGAATACATCGGAAGTAAAGTTGTTGATTTTCTGAAAAATGAAGGAATTCAAATCCAGTATACAACACCATACACACCGCAGCAAAATGGAGTTGCAGAAAGAAAAAATCGTACGTTGGTCGAAATGGCGCGTTGTATGTTATTGGACGCAAAATTACCATACAAATTTTGGGCTGAAGCAGTTAATTCAGCAAACTACATACAGAATCGACTTCCAGGCATAGCTATCCAAACGACACCGTTTGAAGCATGGAATCAGCGAAAACCAGGTATCAAACATTTTTCAATTTTCGGTACTAAATGTTTTGTTCACATACCAGCAGAAAAACGTCGAAAATTGGATGATACAGCAGCAATAATTATTTTCGTTGGGTATGATAAAAATTCGAAAGGATACAGATGCTTTGACCCGATCAAAAACAAATTGGTGATAAGTCGAGATGTGCGGTTTACCGAAAATTTTGTGGATTCAATCAGCATTGACTTATCATCATCCGAAAAGCATGCAATGATGCAAAAGGTGAATCGAGCATCATTGGCATTGAATTTGGCCAATCATCGTACGACGCCGATACGGGATAGAAAGTAAATTGCAATCAAATGCTGAAAGATTAAATGAAGAAGTAAATCAAGGAGATGATTCAGGAAGCGGTGCTGAAAGTTATGGAACACCACCACGAAGAATTTCACAGCGTGTAAATAAAGGTGTACCACCACGACGATTGATTGAAGAAATAAATATAGTGTGCAATAAAGTAACCGAACCGAAAAGTTTGTCAGAAGCTCTATCGTGCGAAAATGAGCAACAAAGGATTCTTGCAATGCAAGATGAAATGAACTCGTTAAAGAAAAACGAAACATGGCAATTGTGCGAATTACCAAAGGATCGAAAGGCCATTGGTTGCAAATGGGTTTATAAAATAAAAACAAATGCAGATGGAAAAGTGAAACGGTTCAGGGCGCGTTTAGTTGCACAGGGTTTTTCGCAAAAATATAGAATCGACGATGATGAAGTTTTTTCACCTGTCGCTAGGCCAACAACATTCAGAACATTGCTATCGATTGCATCTCAAGAAAAATTTATCGTACAACATATTGATGCCAAAACAGCGTTCTTAAATGGTAAATTGAAAGAAACAATCTACATGAAGCAGCCGCCGGGATTTGAAGAAAAAGACAAAAGTGGATTTGTTTGCTTGTTGAAGAAAAGTTTATACGGTCTTAAGCAAGCAGCAAAATCGTGGAACGATGCGATTCATGCAGTATTGATTATCGCGGGTTTTCAACGAAGCAAAGCGGATCAATGTCTGTAGTCACGAAATAAGAACGGCGAGTGGTCATTTCTTCTCATTTATGTGGATGACATGATTGTTGTGGCAAAATCGATTGATGCAATAACAGACATAAAGCAAAACATCGCATCGAAATTCAAATTGCTGGAGTTGGGCGAAATAAAGTATTATCTCGGAATGGAGGTAATTAAAGACGAAAAGGGCAATTATCACCTATGCCAATCGAAATACATCAAAAAGGTTGTATCTGATTTTGGTCCCGGCGATGCAAAGGAATCAAAAGTGCCGATTAATGTTAATTATGACAAAATATTCAATGATGAAGATGACAATCATTTATTGTCTAATACTCAATACCAAAAACTCATAGGGTGTTTGCTGTACATTTCTGTAAACACAAGACCAGATATTTCAGCAAGCGTTTCAATTTTAGCGCAAAAGGTACAACAACCACGTCAAGAAGATTGGAACGAATTGAAGCGTGTGTTGAGATATTTAAAAGGCACAGCGAATTTCAAATTGGCACTAAGCAACAGTGATCACAAAGGCGATCTACTTTACGGATATGCCGATGCCAATTGGGCTGAAAATAAAAGTGACAGAAAATCATACACCGGCTATGTTTTCATCGTAAATGGTGGCATTGTGAGTTGGGCATGTCGAAATCAAAGTTGTGTTGCATTATCGTCAACTGAAGCAGAATTCATAGCACTATCTGAAGCATGTCAAGAGGTTTTTTGGCTGCGACGACTACTAAGTCACTTGCAACAAACTATCAAAACGCCAACAACAGTTTATGAAGACAATCAAAGTTGCTTAAAACTCATCGAAGAAGAGAAATTTTCGAATCGTACTAAGCATGTGGATACGCGATATCACTTTGTCAAAGACTAAGTGCTGCATCGAATTGCGTCATGTCAATATCGTTGTTCGGAGTAAATGTTGGCAGATCTACTTACAAAACCATTGCCAGCAACCCGACAAAAAATGTTGCGAGAAAAATGTGTCTTACATGAATGATTCGAATGAGGAGGAGTGTTGAAATAAAAATAGCATTCGAGCATATAAACAAATAACTGTATTGCTCTGAGTTTATATGAACACGATAGCCTTGCAATTTTTTTCTTTTATGACAGAATTTTTTCTAAAATAAATGTTAGTCTAATTTTTTTTCAGGCCACCCGATTGTATGTAAAGCTGAATAATAATTTTTTTGTTCCAAGTATTTTGTTTTAATTAACATCCACTAATTCGCACGCACAACATATTTATAGTTTGTATTTTGACAGTTCCAATGAACATTAAGAAATGCAGTGTGTCACTACTTAAACGAATGATCATTGAAAGCCAATGAAGTTGGAAGAATGTTCATTCGTTTTTGCAGTGTGTCAAGGGTATTGAATGGTACGTTCCCAAGCATCATTAGGTCATAAAATTAACATTTGGACTTTTGGAACCGCTGTAAGTTGTTTATTTGGTTCACTAGAGCATGGTGGCCAACCCAAATGGTATCGCGGGCCACTTTGAAAACGTATTATGATCCCGCGGGCCGGGTGATATATTATTGGGTGATTCATATTTAATTTAATATTCAGGTAGACCGTTCCAAAGATGTGCTACGAAGACAAAAGCCTGAAACAAATATGACTTGCTGTACCGTAACCATACGTACCCTAACGAACGAACATATGCACGTTCATTAAGTCAATTTAGGTCAATGCCTTATACACACTCATGTTCGCTTTTTAGGGAACGCTTTTTAGGGAACGCTTTATAGGGAACGCTTCGTCCAATCCAATTTTCATTCCGGGAAACGGAAGATCTGTATTGAGCAAGACAGAATAAGACGGAGATTTTAAAAAAAAATAGTAGCACCAAAGAAAAGTGTTTATATGCCGCGAGTCAGACATGACGAGCCAGACATAGGCAGAATGGAACAAATGGTTGAGTGGTTGCCTTACGACGTTGATATTCCAAAAAGTCGCGGGTTCAATTCTTGATCTCTGCATTTGAATTTTATTATTTATATTTAATGGTTTTATTTAGCAACCTCGTATATTTTTTTGTTCGGTTCAAATTTTGCGACAGCTTTTTCAACTACTTCTACTTAACCGATTCTTATGAAACTTTGCACACACATTGAGTTCCCGTGACAATGCAATCGGACATTTTTGTAAAAAATCAAGATGGCGGTTCTAATATGGCGGACGAATTTTCCAATTGTGTTCCGATTCCATTGAAAATCAGTATCGGGGGGTTTTTAGGGCCACAAATGACGATTCTGTGGTCAAATATTGAAAATTCAAAATGGCCGCGCCAACATGGCGGATGAATTTTGCGAATGTGTTCTGAATCCATTGAGAATCGGTATCGGGTTGTTTTTAGGGCCACAAATGACGATTCTGTTGTCAAAATTATGCAAATTCAAAATGGCCACGCCAATATGGCGGATGAATTTTGAAAATATGTTCTGAATCCATTGAAAAACGGTATCCGGGGGTTTTTAGGACCATAAATGACGATTCTGTGGTCAAAATTTGAAAATTCAAAATGGCGGATGAATTTTGCAAATGTGTTCTGAATATGTTTAAAATCTGTATCGGGGAGTTTTTAAGATCACAAATGACGAATCTGTTTTCAAAATTCGAAAATTCAAAATGGCGGCGGCAATATGGCGGATGAATTTTGCAGATATGTTCTGAATCCATTGAAAATCGGTATGGTAGTGTTTTTGGTGACAGATGACGAATGTGTGCTCAAAATTTGAAAATTCAAAATGGCGGTACGATTTTGGTAATAACAATTCGATTTCACTGAAAATCTCTATATATGGAAATAATGAATTTGTTGTCAAAATTAGAAAATTCAAAATGCCGCTGGCAATATGGTATGTAGCATTGAGATTGTGAGAAATTAACAGGTAAGAAACCGTGCAACAAAGATGCAATGAAAGGGTTGGAAAGGATGAGAAGTTTGCATGATGATACGAGCCAAAAGCCAAACTAAAAACTAGAACATAAAAATAGGTAAAAAAAAACTTTTAAGTTAAATGGTTTTATTTGAAATCATAAGCTGTATCAAAAACTAGAAAATAATTAGAACGCAAACATGGGCCTTCTTGAGATTCTGACGTCTGGTAAGAAATCGTGTAATAGTAGCCGTGCTGTTTTCTCATGTCGTATGCCAAGGGGCACTTTAAGTCGCTGCGTCGCGTCAGCGGAGTAAGTAATTGTCTGAGACTTTTCACAGACTAAAATAAAAACATGGGGAACATAAAAATCTGTATAACGACTGTATAATTAAATAAAATCGACTTGTCTAGAAAACTGTGTTTCCAAGCCCACCAAAAATATATTTCAAATGCGGTAAGACATCATGGTCGAAGGTCATCAATGGTACATTTTCAACACAAATCGGTGTGTAAAAAATTTACGGCTTTTTTACTTCCCAAAACGCAAAATTGCTGTGCGATAAAAGAGCTCCAGAGCTGCTTTTCCACTTTGCGTTTGGGATGTAAAATGGCCTTTATTCTTACTAATTATTCAATTTAAAGAAAGATAAAGATCGCCAATGATGTTTCACATCTTTCACGTGCACTGGTTACACGCGCTATATTTTTTTCAAAGACTTTGGCAAGGAAGGGAAGAATACTGATAGGACGATATCTACTGGAGAGGAATTTTTTGGTAATGGAATCACAATGTGTCAAAAACTTCGGAAGAGGCCACACAACGAAAGTTTAAACCATCAGTGCTTAGTTAACTAGATGATTGAGAGTACGAGGGATTGGAGAGTGTGTGATCAGGTGGAGATTGAATGAAGGAAGCATTGAGGAGATTAACAACAACAGGTGTGGGTACAGAAGTATTAATACCTAAAGAACGAATATTGCACCATAGTTGTTTGGAAGTTAGAGCGGGATCAAGCTTGCGGGAGTAAAACTCACGTTTAGCAAATTTGACTTTAAAATTGATGAGGTTGCGTAGTTGCTTGCAAGCACTAAGATACCTAGAAATCCTTGTCTTGCGATAGCGCCTATACATAAACTCACGTTGATTAATCAGCTCGCGGATCTCACGGGAATACCAAGGACAGAGGCGAGATACCCGACGCCTTCTCGTTACTATAGGAACGCACTGACGAAAAGGTGATGAATGAATGTAGTTAATAAATCAACTTTAGTGTCAATACAAGTGGTGTAATATTATATCATTCCCACGACTACAGATAGCTGATCTAAATTAATATTGCTATAGTTGCGATACGAAAACGAAGAAGTTGAAGAGCGCGGGAAAATGCAAACTTAGTTGAGAGAAATAGTAGGTCATGATCCAGAAAACTAGGCGGGGAGATTTGACTGTGTTTTAATACAGCATCAGTGGCGGTGGTAGCTAGAATATCAAGTAAGGAGGGACTCTGGCAGTTCAAAAAAGTTGGTAGTTGATTCAAAGTATGTAAATCCAGCGATTCCTTGCCTAAGTGAAGTCGCACGATTATTGGCTTTCAGAAGATTAACATTAAAATCACCAGCAACAATTATATTTTCATAGTGCAGAGAGAGCCTTGTAATAACGTTGGCAAACTCAGCAGTAATCTCAGTGTTAAAAGTATTGGGCGGACAGTAAACACTTACTACAACACATTTGTCACCGGCAGATTTTACTTCTACCGCAATAAATTCAAGTTGCGACCCACACGATTTGCCCACCACTCTTGAGGAAAGCAGTGATGTGCTATATATGGCAACACCCCCACCAGTACGACTTAAGCGATCGTTACGATGCAACAAAAAACCAGGAAGGGAAACTAGAGCAGATGGGATTTCAGGTTTCAACCAGGGGGTCAATTCTGGTTCGGTGTAGTGAAAACGTGAAAAAAAAGTTTGCACTTGACGTTTTACACACCTTTTTCACTTTTTCACTGCACTGAACCTGAAAAAGCGATTCTCGTTGCATTCAAGGCTGAATTGATTTTTAAACTGTCAAGTGTCAGTTTATCAAATTAAATCTATTATTTTTTGAAAAAATTTTTCACGACTACTTTGCACTTTTGCATGCATTTTTTAGGCTAATATCACATGAGTCTGAATTCAGACTCGGAATTTTTCAGACTCGGATTTTTTTCAGCTCAGATTTTTGTGTCACATAAGTCTGAATATTTCATATACCGTAGCTAGGAGACCAGTGCTGTGCGAAATTTTGTACAAAGTGTTTTTTTTATGTGGAAGTATAAGTTCAGGTGTCACCCTTTGTACTACGTCATGGCCAGATGTCTGGAATAAGAAAGGTTAAGGGGTGCATGAGGAGATAGCGATGAACCTAGGATAGGGACGAATGTAAGACTTGTAGATTATAGCCCTGGCCGACGCGACGGCTGGAGGAGGAAATTGTATCCTTTGAGAAATCCCAAGCATTGTGAAGCTTGCTTTGCAATTTGGAATATATGATTACTCCAACGCAGATCTTATACATTTATTTTTTTTTAATTTCCGATGAATTCCAGTTTTAAATAATCGGGATGGTCTATTTTCTACAGATTTTCTTTGCTTTCAATGCACGAAATTAATTTTCCGCCGTCATTTTTTAGTATAACCTTACAGACGCCCGCCTTTTGTTTAACTGAAAAATTCAGACTCATCTGACATGGCGCGATAAGGAAACATGTAAGAGAGCGAATTTTTTTTCCAATTCTGAATATTTTAGACTACATTTTCAGACTGAGTAGTCTGAATTTTTTCAGACCGTTTGGAATTTCTGATTCATGTGACATGGCACAATTCATTTCTGTGCATTTTTAAACACTCTGAAAAATGCAGTGTCTGAATTCAGACTCATGTGACATTAGCCTAAGGCGTGTAAAGTTTTTGACAGTTATTACCATGTTTGCACGATGTAAGAATCGCAAACAACGGTGCAAACGGGTCAACTGTTTACACGTTTTCACTACACCGAACCAGAATTGACCCCCTGGGAGTCAACCCCTTGAGAAAGGTTTTGAAGGCGTCAACATTTTTCGGGCAGTTAAGCTGCAATCAAGGCACTTCAACGTAGAAGTTTTCTTCCAAAATTGTTGCAGTGTGCTTTGACGTACTCCTGAGCCTGACCATGAGTAATACATGCGCAGTTCTACAAAAACAGGAATTTTAGTGGGGTCGGCTCGTGAGATTCGTCATTTTACAAGTTATGTCCTTAAAGTTTAATTCAAATAAAAGTTTACATTGGTTTCTAATTGGGAATTCAAAATCAGTTATTTCAAACAAGTATTTATAACTCAAAATTAGCTTCAAATAGTCAAAATTAGTCAAAATTACCACTTCCCTGTGGGGCGATTTTGCAATAATCCAAAGTTTAAGCCCAAATAGGGGAGACCGGGGCAAAGCGAGGTTCGAGGCAAGACGGGAAATGTGCTAGTGTGCGTGACTAGTACACGCTAATGAGGTGTAAGGCTCCCATTACACGATAGGTTCTGCTGACAGTTTTTCCACAGTTTTGCCTACGACTGACGGAAAACCTAACGTCTAAGGTGATAACTGACGTAATCCTCCGTATATTTTGATTTCCATTAATCATGACTGGTGGAATTGATTGCCGCTTACATGAACGTGTAATGGCCGCCTAAGAGTGCCATTCGAATGAGCTTCAGTCACCTTACGCCTGTCAGTGTACTACGACGCACAGTGGGCTAGATTCTAAAAAAAGTGGACAAAATTCAAAAAAAAATTGTTTTTAAATGCCCTTTTCGCGACGTGTCGTTGTTTGTTTTGGCTGTCCTATGCGAAAAAAATAAATTTCTTAAGAAATTTACGAAGTTTTGTCACAAATATCAATGTATTATTAGGTATGTATATAGCAAGTTCCTACATTATTTTCAACCAAAAACCGTAGCAGAACCATCGAATTTTTATATTAGACACTATTTTTAAGCTTCACTGTTTTAGGTTAGGAATGCTTGGTATTTTGACAGAAAATATTTATTGGGGCAAAACGGTCGGGCATAACGGGGTACTGTCCCATCTTGCCCCTTCTTTACGATATGTGCTTTTTCTTTTTGTTTCCAGTCACGGCATACAGAAACAAGGTAATGTAAACGACTGTATACCAATGTTCCCTCTATTTTTTTCGCTACTTGCGCGGTACAAAGTATATGGGATCAAACATATTCAAAACGTATGTAAAAGTTCGCAGGGGGAGGGGAGGTCCCTATGCCTGTATTTTAATTTTTTTTTTTTTTAATAAATATTCTTGAAAATTTATTTTGACATTATAGTTCATATCTTGGTTTATACGGGTACGCCATCTAGACCCTCCCTCGCTGATAACCTGACATAGTCATTTGAAAATTTTTTGCATATACATAGCTGTTCGTCTTTCAGTCGTCTGTCAGAGTGGTTCAGTGTTGTGATTTTTTATTTTGTTTTGATTTTTTAAATTTGTTTTTTCTATTAATTTGTGTTATTTAAATGTTGAAATTGTTTCTCTATTATTGTTGTAATTAGAAATAGTTGTGAGGAACTAAAAATTGTGATATGTGATAGTGGGTTCATTCGTTTTTCACTTTGTTTTTGTTTGGTGCTTATTGTCAAAATCAGAAACGAGGTTGGTAGTCCCTTTTCCTGTGTTCCTTGCGTGGAGTTCTTAATTTTTTTTATGACAGTGTTTTTTCTTTATTTATATATCTTGAAAGAAAAAATACATTTATTTTTCTAAATTAAGGAAAAAGTTGATCTCCCATAACCTCACTTTCTCTTATTTCAAATCATTTTTTTCTTTATAACTTTCGTTTTTAAATATCCACCTGAAGTTATGCAACGATTTTAAACTCTTGAACTAGTTCTCAAACTGTTAATAAGTTTTATTATCAGTTTTGGCAATTTCGTTTTTTTCTTACTGTTCAACTAGAGTTTATCGTTCTCTCGTTTTGATAAATTATTTTGACCAACTCTCTTTCCCTCATGGCGGGTCACCAGGTCTGTAAGCTGTGCTCTCTGGAAATTGCCCAACATGCGATTTCCTTTGATGGCGTATGTGGGGGCGTTTTGCACCCTACCTGCATCAACGCTCGTGCCAGTGGCAAACCTTCGGCCCCTAGAGGGTCAACTTGTAATGAATGTACCGACATTAAACCCTGCCACGTTCTGAGACTGGTGAAAGATATCTCAGACGTTATTCTTGATGGTCATGGAAAAGTCATGGATCGTCTTAACTCTTTCGGTAACATCTCACATTTTCAGATGTTAGCCGACGATGTCCAGTCGATCAACGTCCGTCTTGATAGGTTATCCGACACCCTTACTTCTGTTGCGACCAACTCGGGTTCCCTGATGAATAAATTCCGAGAATTTTCTTCCCGGGTTGCAACGATCTTTGACTCGATCGACGACATACATTCGACCATCCTAAACCCTGTCGACACTTCCGCCTGCACTGTTAACTCGCTGCGTTCTCTTCATCCTATATTAGATGATATTAAAAGGAGTACGAAGCGTGTTCGGGCTGATATTGAATCGCTGTCAATGGCAGTGGTACAAAATCACAATGCCCTAAGTTCTCTATCACTAAAATTTGAAGGTGTCTGTGATAGAATAAACTCCCCCTCAGTGGCGTCTTTATCTGATGGTGCCCCGCAGGTACAGGAGCAGCTTCTTTCTACACCTTGCTCCGCAGCTGCTTCCCTTGCGGAGAAAGATACTGTTACCCAAAATTACACATCCTTGAATGACCCGGAGACTGCCTCTAGGCCCGCTATTGATCACCCTAAAACCGGTGGTAAGCATCAGTAACGCAGACGCAGTCGTAACTGTACCCAGACCGCAGAATATTTTCATTTCACGTTTCTCCCCTGAGACTTCGTGCGAGGCAATTAAAGATTGCCTAAGTGGAAATGCTGTTAATCCTGAGACAGTCACTTGCAGGAAAATCAGCAATGTTTCCAAACCGGTTGCGTCTTTTGTTTTGACTGCACCACCAAATGCCGCTGAAAAGCTTTTGGACACCACGTTCTGGCCTCTCGGTGCCTTTTCAAAGTGTTTTGTTCCCCGCACACGAGGGCATCGTATTCCTGACACTGTACAGGCTTCAAAAAACTCAAGACGCTTTCCCTCTATTACCAAAACCTACGATGTATTTCTCTCAACTTGGGCCAGCGATTTCGATATAATCGCTTTTACAGAAACATTGTTACACAGTGGGTTCCTTATTGCCGAACTTTTCGATACCTCCTTCCAAGTTTTTCGGAAGGATAGATATACTGACTCGGAGGCTCGTGGAGGTGGTGTACTGTAGCAGTCGCTACTTATCATGTATATACGTTTTTTTTTGTAGTAAGTTTTATTCAGGTAGTTACTCAGTTTCTGTACTCGTTAATTTTTAATAGAGTGTTTTTGAATACGTCATAGTTTGGATTCTCACTACTACTAGGAAATACACTTGGAGAATTTAGCTTGACATATCACGTATGTATACACTGTACACAGAAACAAAATTTAAAAAACATAGACACACAAATATTGTTCAATAAAATAATTTTGAAATATTGTAAGAGTGTTAGTTAGAAGTTCATTCGATTTGGAACTTCGACTATGTAAAGATTATAACGGTTATATAAAAAGATTATGTAATTTTAATTCTTTCGAATACGTAACTATTAAAGTTTGTATATTAAAATAAAATAACGATATAAAATAAAAACTTAAAGTTTATCTAAATATATATTAATGAAAATATTATTGGCAATACGCGCATAGCATATTGCAATGAGATGGAGTTTGGCCAGCAGGATATTTAATTATACCAACACCTCCATTTCATTTTGGTGACCCCGAGCTGAGAAGAGCAGACAACCTTTTTCAAGAGAAGAAAAGTAATTTTAAAAGAAGCTCTGAAGAAAATGTAGAAAATTTGTGAAGAAACAAGAGAAGAAAAAAGAAGAAAGAAATTTTGAAGAGGAATTTAAAGGAAAAGAAGAAACTTATTTTACAATGAAGGGGAAGTTAATTACTCTTTTCAATTAAATATATTTTTCTTTTTCTCTAAAATATAAATTGTTCAGAATTACATGCACATACATCACACTTTCATAATTGAATATTGGTGACAATCCAACTTATTTTTCTTTCCGCATAAGGTGAATATTTTTCATTTTTCAGAAAGTTAAACGTGAATAAAATTTCGGTACAATTTATTTAAATTTGACTACTATTCGACTCTTAGCGCGAACGTCCACGGTTGTCGTATATAGTATCGCGAAGTTAAAGTAAAGTCGAAATTTTATTGAACTTCTTTTTACGTGAGTGTTAATAAATTGTGTTTAATATGAGTGTCCAAGGTGGTGAAAATGAAGGATTGAATAGGAATGGTGAAAGTATCAGTGCATCTGCTGTAAAGCTACCAACTTTCTGGTCCCCGTGCCCAGAGGCATGGTTTATTTTAACAGAGAGCCAATTTAACTCTAAAGGAATTAGATTGGATGAGACTAAATACGAACATGTCATCCAAGCTCTTCCTCTAGATATCATAATGAATATATTGGATTGCATTCAAAACCCACCGCAAGAGAACAAATATGAAGCTTTAAAAACAACATTAATTCAACGATTTACCGAATCTGAAGAAAGAAAATTGGAACAACTATTATGCAATTCTGAGATGGGAGATAGGAAACCATCAGAATTTTATAGATCAATGGAGATACTTGTCGGAACTTCATCAAATTTAGGAAAGGACTTGATTAGAAAGCTTTGGATGCGAAAATTACCACCCAGTATTAATATCGCATTGATGTCTTCTGGAAAACAAAGCATCCAAGATCTTCTAATGTTAGCGGATAAAATTTTTGTAGTTTCAAGATTACAATATGTTTCATCCATCAGTGATTGTGCTTCAAATCCTTTTATAAACCAGTTAGGTCGCAATGTAAGTAGCATAGATTTTACTAAAAAGATTGATTATTTGGAAAATAAAATCGAAAATTTAACGGATTTAATTAAGAAACTTACAATTAATAGAGGTAATGAATTTCATCATAGGTCAAGGTCTAGAAGTAGAAGCCGTGATTCACATAATAATAATAATAATAGTAAACCATTTTGCTGGTTTCATTTTAAATTCGGCGACAAAGCGAAAAGATGTGTTAAACCATGCAAATTTAATAACCAAAAAAACTAAATATCCCTTCAGCAAGTTTTAAATATAATACCCCAAAAAAATCTAATCGACTATTTATTTTTGATAAAGAGAATACGTTTAAATTTTTAGTTGATACTGGAGCTGATTTATCAGTCATACCGAATGCATTTTATGGAAAATGTAAGAGAAATCCACAATTAATTCTTTCTGCAGCTAACGGATCAATTATCCATACCTACGGAACAAAGCTTCTTAGATTGGACTTTGGATTAAGACGAGATTTAACGTTTCCGTTCATTATTGCAAGCGTCGAAAAACCTATTATTGGCGCAGACTTTCTTTCAAGATTTAATTTGCTCGTTGATCTTAGAAATAAACGAGTGATAGATGGTAACACAGAGTTAAGTGTTAATGGAATCATTATTAAAACAAATTCTCCTTCACCCAGGCATTGTTCCTTTGATAGTGAATACAATAAAGTTTTATCTAGATTTCCCTCACTAACTCAGCCTCCACGCTATGATGTACCTGTTCAACATAATGTAGTGCATACTATCACCACTAAAGGTCAATTACCATTTTCAAGACCTAGGAGACTCGACACGAATAAATTTAAAATAGCCAAATTAGAGTTCGAGCACATGGTAAAATTAGGTTTATGCAGAACATCGTCATCATCAGTCTCATCAGCACTGCACATGGTTCCAAAAAAAGATTCTACAGACTGGCGACCATGCGGAGATTACCGGAGACTAAACTCAATAACAATTCCAGACAGATACCCGATTCCTCACATTCAAAATTTCACGTTGAATTTGAATGGTTGTACCATATTTTCGAAGATTGACTTAGTGAGAGCTTATCATCACATACCTATGGCAGAAGAGGATATCTTTAAGACAGCGATAACTACACCTTTCGGTTTATTCGAATTTACTCGAATGCCCTTTGGACTTAGAAATGCTGCTCAAACATTCCAACGCTTTATGGATAGAGTTCTAATTAGTTTGGAATTTGTTTTTGTCTACATTGATGATATTTTGGTTGCAAGCAAAAATGAGGAGGAACACAAGAAACATTTGGAGCAAGTTTTTGCACGTTTAGAAGAATACGGGATAAATATTAATCCAGGGAAATGTCTTTTCGGTGTAAATACTATTGAATTTTTAAGTCACAAGATTACGAAGAACGGGATTCTTCCATCTGAGAACAGAATTAAATTCATTCAAAATTTTCCTTCACCAACTTCAATTAAACAGATGCAACAATTCATCGGAATGGTAAATTACTTCCATAGATTCATTCCACGACTAGCAGAATTGTTAAGCCCCATTCATATGCATTTAGTTAGGGAGCTCAAGAAACCTAAGAATTTAAAAAATTTTGAATGGACTGAAGAATGCGAAGACGCGTTCATAAAGGTAAAAAAGGCATTTATTTCAGCAACTTTATTAGTGCATCCAGCGGAAAATCCTATTTTGAAGTTGACTGTTGATGCATCAAACGTGGCGATTGGAGCGATGTTAGAACAAGTTAACAACGACGAGAATGAACCTTAGCATTTTACTCCAAAAAGTTAAGCAGAGCAGAAATGAAGTATTCTACTTTTGACAGGGAGCTATTGGCCATGTATTCAAGTATTAAACATTTTCGACATTTTTTGGAAGGTCGTGAGTTTACAGTATTCACGGACCACAAACCTTTAACATCTGCAATTTGGACTAAAGCGGAGAGGAGTCCAAGACAAGCAAGACATTTGGATTACGTTACCCAATTCACCTCTGATATAAGATACATCAAGGGAGAATCTAATGTCGTAGCAGATACTTTATCGCGAGTAACTATGGAGAATAACAATTGTGACGCGGTAAACGAAACCGAAATAGATTTAAACATTATCGCTGAAGCACAAAAGGACGATGTAGAGTTGAAGCATTTGGTTGAAAATCCAAGCAAGAATTCGAAATTTATTTTAATGGAAACAGATGTACCTTTGTCGGAAAGTAAAATCTGGTTAGAGTGTTCCACTAATAAAGATCGTCCATTCGTACCAAAAATATTACGAAGAAACATGTTTGACAGAATCCATAACTTGTCACATCCGGGAATAAGAGGTACTAGGAGATTAATTGCAAGAAGATATTTTTGGCCGAGGATGAATACTGATATTAATTTATGGGCGAAGTCCTGTATAGCATGTCAGAAGGCAAAAATCCACAGGCATACAAAATCTCCAACACAAAAGTTTCAGATACCAGTGGGAAGGTTTGAACACATCCATGTAGATCTGGTAGGTCCGTTACAGCCGGCAGAGGGATTCATATATTTGCTAACGGTCGTGGACCGATTCACCAGATGGCCGGAGGTATACCCACTGAAGAGTATGACAGCCAGCATAGTTGTTAAGACATTATATGAGCAATATTTTCCGAGATTTGGAATTCCATTATCAGTTACAACGGACCAGGGAGGTCAGTTTGAAGGAAGACTATTTGAAGAATTTTCTAAACTTTTAGGAATGCATAGGATTCGAACAACAGCGTATCATCCACAATCAAACGGCATGGTGGAGAGACTCCACAGGCAGTTAAAAGCATCACTTAGAGCTAAGATGAGTAATCCAAATTGGTTGTTGCACATTCCCGCTATATTACTTGGTTTAAGAACAACGGTTAAGGAGGATCTTAATTGCAGTCCGGCTGAATTGGTTTATGGGCAAACACTACGTATTCCAGGGGAATTCTTTGTGAGGGACCCGCACCACGTATCAGATCCAGCAGACCTAGTGACGCAGTTGCGAGGACACATGCGGAATATTGTTCCAACGGACTCTAGAGATCAAAGAAGAAGTTTCTATATCCCAAAAGGATTACAGGATTGCGAATTTGTTTTCCTAAGGATCGACAGAAAGAGGGGATCCTTGCAGAATCCGTATGAAGGTCCTTTTCAAGTTATGAAGAGAGATAAGAAAGTTTTCACTATTAACGTCAACGGAAGAGTAACGGTGGTATCAATTGACAGATTAAAACCCGCTTTTATTGAAAAGAGGGAAGACACTGAAAAACCAGTAACTAGAAGTTCAAAGAAAAAAGTTTCATTTCGATTATAAAAATTTTTTTTCTTTTTCGTTTCTCGATGGTGGTTTTTATTTGAGAAATTATTGTAATACAGGCATGGACGCTCGCGCTGAAGGGGGAGTTATGTAGCAGTCGCTACTTATCATGTATATACGTTTTTTTTTGTAGTAAGTTTTATTCAGGTAGTTACTCAGTTTCTGTACTCGTTAATTTTTAATAGAGTGTTTTTGAATACGTCATAGTTTGGATTCTCACTACTACTAGGAAATACACTTGGAGAATTTAGCTTGATATATCACGTATGTATACACTGTACACAGAAACGAAATTTAAAAAACATAGACACACAAATATTGTTCAATAAAATAATTTTGAAATATTGTAAGAGTGTTAGTTAGAAGTTCATTCGATTTGGAACTTCGACTATGTAAAGATTATAACGGTTATATAAAAAGATTATGTAATTTTAATTCTTTCGAATACGTAACTATTAAAGTTTGTATATTAAAATAAAATAACGATATAAAATAAAAACTTAAAGTTTATCTAAATATATATAATGAAAATATTATTGGCAATACGCGCATAGCATATTGCAATGAGATGGAGTTTGGCCAGCAGGATATTTAATTATACCAACACCTCCATTTCATGTACTACTTGCCTGTAGTAACCTTCTCAACTGTTGCTTAATAACGCTTCCTAGTTTTTCCAATTTTTTGGACATTGAGCTCCTCGCTCTTAAAGTCTCCCTCGTCCTTAAGAACCTTTTTTTTAATTTGCTGTTACATCCCACCAGGTATGTTCTTGCCGATAGAGGTCAAAACCTCTATGATATTCTAATATCTTGCATTAATCATATGATGGGCTCCAAAGACGAGCTCCTACTTTTAGGAGATTTTAACTTACCCAATGTTCTATGGGTATCTTCCCATGAGGACGACAACTACCTACCTGAAAACAGCCTTAATGATAGGGAATCCGATTTTCTGAATTCCTTATTCTCATGCGTTTTGAACCAAATGAGCGGTGTGAATAATATTTTAGGAAGGTGGTTAGATCTTATATTCTTTTCCGACTCAGACAAAATGTATGTTGAGCCTAGCTCAATTGTCTTGTCGCCTGTTGATAATTATCACCCTCCTCTCCTACTCAGCAATTGTTTTGCCCTTAACAATAAGCTAATCCCGGAGGAGTCAACCTTTACTTTTAACTTTAAAAAGGCCAACCTTGAAGTACTGTCATCCAAGCTCACTTTCTATCGATTTCAATAGTTTGCTTTCCTCTAATGAGTTGGATGACGACGTAACAAGATTTTACTCCGTCCCGTATGAAACCTTCGCATCCTGTGCACCTATTGAGCCTCTAAAGTTGACCAGATCATCCCCACCCAGGTACAATAATGAGTTGAGACACACCAAAAACAACAAGAATAAACTCTGGAAAACCTACCTGAAGAGAAAAGACACTGCGAGTTTCTATGCACTTCTCAATTGCTATGACCAATTCCACGGTCTCTCCGAGGCTCTCTATAAGGAGTACTTTAGTAACATGGAAGGTAAACTGTATTGGGATCCCAGAGCATCCTTTCAATTTATCAACTCTAAGAAAAAAGTTGATAATTACCCTAACACCATGCAATACGAGAACTCTGTTAGTTCTAATTCATCCGAGATTTGCGACAAGTTCGCATCGTTCTTCCTCAAATCTTTCTCGTCTTCTGTCCTCCAACCTCATGAAGACAATTTTCGACATATAACGCAATACAAACGGCTCAAAACTTATCTCTGTATATAACCAGGGAAGATATCTCGAAACATATAAATGATCTTCCACAAGATTTTTCGTCCGGCCCTGATGGTGCCCCTCCTGCTGTTCTAAAATCCTGTGTAGGGGCCCTACTGCCTCCTCTCCTATGTTTATTTCAGAAATCTCTAAATACAGGGCGCTTCCCAAACCTTATGGAAGAACTCTTTTATAATCCCCGTCCATAAAAAGGGTTGTAAGAACGAAATATCTAATTATAGACCCATTGCGAAGTTATCATGTATACCAAAACTTTTCGAATCTATTATTTATTCTACTATTGCCCCTATCTGCAAGAGACTTATCTCAACTAACCAACATGGCTTTCTTGCAGCACGTTCCACTACTACTAATTTACTGGAGTTCTCTTCTCACGCTGTTCGAGGCTTTGTCACTGGCTACCAAACTGACTGTGTTTACACAGATTTCAGTAAGGCTTTCGACAAGCTCTCTCACTCTATTATAGTTCTCAAACTAAAAAAATTAGGCTTTCCGCATGCCCTTGTGGTATGGTTCCAGTGGTACTTAGCCAGCAGAACCTACCAGGTTCTTTTCCGCGGAGTTAAATCTAAAAACATTGAAGCGTCCTCTGGTGTCCCGCAAGGAAGTCATCTTGTCTCTTTTATCAATTGATGATATTGTTACCGTGCTAAGGCCCTGCAAAATCCTTATTTACGCTGATGACATTAAACTGTACCGCCACATAAGGAGTACTGAAGATTGCGAACTTCTGCAAGCAGACCTAAACACCTTCTATTCTTGGTGTTCCAACAACAACCTGGTTCTTAATATTAGTAAATGCGAGGTCATGACTTTTTGTAGGAAACGTGGCGTTATTACCTATGACTATACTTTTCTCGACAACAAAGTCTCCCGCGCAAATTCTGTAATCGATCTAGGGGTTAGGTTAGATAGTAAGTTGGATTTTTCCACCCACATCAATTATATTTCTTCCAAGGGCAATTCAGTCCTGAGTGGTTATTCTGTAACTATGATGTAGGATATTCCGGCGGCGTAAAATGAAAAACGGCTTTAATGCTCTCAAGTTTATTTCAGACTGACTCAATACAATTGTTTTTATAATAAATTATACTCTAACTTAGTCTTAGTAGGCCGAATGCCAATTCTTAATCAGTACAGTAGTTGTACAGTGTACTTATATGCTTTGCACATATCCTACAGTTCGGCCGTCCGGACATATAATCGACCCGATTATTCCTATATTGTGCTACTTAATGTCAGAGTACAAACTTAACTAGATACATTTAATGCATACATATGTACTATATATCTAAAGGAAAGGAACTACTAATAAAACATTAAAATTCAAAACTTAATCAAATTCACATTAGCGTAAGAATTAGTAATAGATGAGATCTAAACGAATGCATCTCGCCTTACATAAAAAAGAATTAAATTAAAACATTTAACAAACGTATTATCAAATTAACTGTACCAAATTCGTTAACATTTTTTTTTTTTTAATTATTACAAACTAGCTTTATACTACATACATATATAAAATATCGTACAAGTCAGACAAAATAAATTGCAAAAGAAAAATAATTCTATAACTCTAAATAACTGTGATTAGACTTCTTTAACACATCGAAATATAAGGCCTCATTTTAGCTGGAGAACAAACTCCTTTGTAAGGAATTCGTGTTAATTGCAGGCCCTCAATATCCTTGACAACGTATCTGTCATTATTTAAAACTTCGGTGATCTCAAATGGACCGCGATACTTTGGCAACAATTTTTTGTTGACTCCCGCTGCGGTCACAACGTTTTTGATCAATACAAAATCCCCTTTACTATATTTCCGCGGAGTTTTATGCCTCTTATCAAAATAATTCTTATTGTATTCTTGGTTCTTTTCTATGGTACTGGAAGCTTGGTTGCGGATTTTTTCCAAATCCCGGATATCCCTTTTCGGGGCAGTTTCCTGTAAATGCTCTAAAATGTTATCACAAAGCTCACCCTTCTGACTTACTCCAAATAAAAGCATGCTAGCAGAGTAACCCGTACTTCGGTTAAGGGTGTTGTTTAATGCAAATTCTACTTTAGTCAAGTTTTTATACCAATTCCCTGTTGTTTCTGCCTCAGCTTCCTTAGACAACATAGGAGTTATGATGCGATTCATCCGCTCAACTTGGCCGTTAGATTGAGGGGAGGGGGCTACCTTGACGTGGCGAATGTTATTGTTTGTCAAGAAGTCGGTGAACTCCTTAGAAACAAAACAAGTTCCGCGGTCTGACACGATCTTGTTGGGTCTACTATAGGTGGAGAAATAAGATTCAAGACAAGGTAAGACCTCTCGTGTTTGTGTACTACCAACTGCATATAACTTAGTAAACTTCGTAAAACCGTCAACTACCAGAAAAATATACTTCCGTTCGTTGGTTCCGTGTAGGTGCTAAGGGACCATAGTGGTCAATGTGGAGTACGTCAAATGGAGTATTGCCTTTCGGAATATTATGCAATATACCTTCTACCTTCCCAGAATTTGGCGAAAAATAAACGCACTTCAAGCAACTACTTATATACTCTTTGATTTTATTTTTCATATCTGGAAACCAGTATGATTTTCTTAAGTGTTCGTAGCATTTACTACATCCTAGGTGACACATGGAATCATGATGCGTTTGAATAACCCGCTGTTCCATCTGCTTCGGAACATAAAATAAGACGTCCTCATTTATCTTCCGATACACTAACCCATTGAATAGCGCATACATAGAGCTTTCGGTCTTCTCTAATTCCGCAGAGATTTTAGCGATTACTGGATCGCGATGTTGAGCAGCTGCCAAAGCATACTCAAATGAATGTTCTTCAATCACTAGGATCGATGTACATCGACTTAGAGCGTCTACATGAGCCATTCTGTTTCCTGCACGATGTTCAATTTTGTAGTTGTAACTTTGAAGCTCCAATTCCCAACGAGAAATCCTCGGATTCAATAACTTTTTATTTAAAGTGAGGGTTAGGGACTGGCAGTCAGTTACAATTTTAAATTCAATCCCCAAAAGGTAAACTCTAAATCTTCTCAAAGCATAAATTATTGACAGCGTCTCAAGCTCGTAGCTATGATATCGCGACTCGGTATCGGTGGTCCTTCTGGAGAAGTAAAAAACCGGGTGAAATTTACAATCACTCTGTCGTTGAAGGAGAATCGCTCCGAATCCAAAACTACTTGCGTCACAGTGGAGCTCGGTTTCGTTCAGGGGACTATAAATTGACAAAATAGGCGACGCTAATAGCTTAGTTTTTAAGGTATCAAACACTTCCAGTTCCTGCGGTCCAAACACAAAGGTGGCGTCCTTTTTAATTAGGTCATAAAGTGGCTTAGCTATAATTGAAAAGTTCCCTATGAACTTTCGAAAATATGAGCACAGACCAAGAAAACTATGGATGCCCTTTATACACTTAGGAATAGGAAATTCTTTGATCGCACGTAGGTTTTCTGGATTAGGACGTATTCCTAAAATACTGACGGAATACCCCAAGTATTCTATTTCTTCGTAAAGAAACCTGCATTTGTCATATCTTAGTTGTAAGGAGTTTCTCTTTACCAACAAAATGACATGTTCTAAGGTAGCTAAATGGTCTTCAATTGTGGCGCTAGCGATCAATATATCGTCCATGTATACTAAAAGTTTGTCAGCCACGATGAGGTCTTTAAAAATATGGGTTATATACCTTTGGAACACAGATGGCGCATTTTTAAGGCCAAACGGCATCCTTAGGTACTCGTACTGGCCTAAAGGAGTGACAAAGGATGTATATTTAATGGAATCGTCCGCCACTTTTACATGGTGAAAACCGTTGCGCAAGTCTAACACAGTAAAATATTTTTTTTCTCGCAATCTATCCAACAAATCCTCTATCAGCGGCAAGGGAAAATTGTCACGTACAGTATATTTATTAAGTTCGCGATAGTCTACACACATTCGCAGCTCGCGATTTTTTTTCTGTACCAATACAATTGGTGACGCATAGGGAGAGGTGCTATGGCGGATTATATTTTTCTGTAAGAGATCATAAATAATTTTTTGTAATTCAGCTCTATGGGCGTACGGAAGTCTACGAGGTGTACAATAGAAAGGCTCATCTTTGCTTAATTTAATGCCAATTTGAACGTTGCAGTTTAAATCTGTTCCAACAGAGTTCGGACAAGCTTCCATTACCATATCTGTAACTTTAACTTTTATATTCCACGGCAAATTATTATTTATATTTAAATATGTTTCTGGAATATCGTCAAGTATATTGATATTTAAAATTTGCTGTGAGAAATTACTTGGTGAATTATTCATGTCTGAAGTCTTCTCACAGTTATCTACTATATCACATCTTTCAGGATTTCCAAAGTCTAAATTACCTGCCTTAAGAAAATCTCGGCCTAAAATCGCCGGTTGCGACATACTAAAATCTTTTACAATAATTAAACATAAACTTACACTAATATTTTCAAATTGGATGTTAGATGACGTCTTGCCCACAATTTGGAGTGGACTGTTATTAATGCCATAGAAACGGTGTTTGTCTGCATTGGCCCTCGTTATAACCCAGGATGGTAGAAATCGTTCTTGTACAAAACTAATGGCACTTCCTGAATCCAACAGCGTTGGTAAGGAACAGACGAAAGTCTTCTCTCCATCAGCATCAGCGAAGTTAAACCCAATATCGTATATAAAATTATTAGTAGGAAATACCTCTTCCTGTTGTTCACTTCGTATAACGTCCTCAGCCACGGATGCGGGTTTCTCATAGCAGGGACCATCGTCGCTCAAAACTGCAACTTGATGCGGACATTCTTGGACACCATGTCCGAGTTTTCCACATTTAAAGCAGGAACCCTTCACTCGTTTCGGTTTAACACAGGCTGTGCTCAAATGCCCCACCTCATTACAATTGTAGCACTTTAACTTTTGCTTGGAACTCTGCCGATGCGTTCTTGAACCAGATGTCAGCTGTGGCTTAACATTCTCCATCGTAGTAGACTGATGGGCTTTAATTTTTTCATATTTTCGCAACAACTGCTTCAACTCCTCAATCGAATCGGCTCCATATAGCAACATTTTACTATGCTGGGAATCAGGGATTCCATTAATAACATAATGGATGACATCAGTTTCGCTCATGCCAGTCTTCAAGCCAATCTCTTGCATTGCGAACAAATACTGCTGCATGGTTTCTTCTCGTTTCTTTTTTCGATTCCTCATTTCATCATGTACTTCGGCACTTGAAACTGACCTTCGAAACTCACGCAATATCAAACTTTTGAAGTCGTCCCACGACTTTAACGATACTGTTCGTAGAAACAATTTGGCGGTTCCCGTCATGAGCCTTTTTGCGTATATGAATCGCATTCTGGCATCCCAATTAAAAACATTAGCTGATTCCTCAAAATTCTTCAACCACATATCAACTTGATAGTTGTCGTCTCCACTGAAGGTTTGCAATGATTCCTCTACATCTCTGAAATTAAACGTGCATGACGGCGCACTAGCAACAGCGGCTTCTTCTGCAATCGCCAACTCAGAAATTTGTTTCTTCAGTTCCGCAATTTTCCGCATTTTTTCCAGGTTGTGTTGAAGCCTTTCTAGCTCGGCGTCTATATTTTCCTCTCGATTGTGTTCCCTAGGCTCTGGACTGGCTGGAAACTGCCACATGTTAGTCGAAAAATGTTCCTCCAGCTCTCCTTCGCTAAGATCCTTCACCGCCTCCTCCAGCCTTAACTTTAGAACAGGTTTTAGTCCCGTTGTTTACAGTCCTAACTGCCCTAGCACCTCCTTTAACTGCGCAACCGTATCATTTTCAACAAATGAATCAACACGTGCCGCGGTCGCCATAATTACATATACGAATAACGTGCAATTTGTTAAAAATTTGAGTTCCTTATAATGTTCGCTTTTCCTTCTTTTCCGGATTTACGTGAGTTACTTATAACTCTAACTTAATCAGGAACCACATATAGTTCCACACTTCACCGTAAATGGAACAAGAAAATAAAAATACTTTTCGAACTTTGTTTTGTTTAGCACGCGGATAATAATTTTTTATCCCGAACACGCGGATACTTTCTTATTTTTTATACAAACAGATCCTTTATCCCACTTCTGAAATTTATTGTAGGATATTCCGGCGGCGTAAAATGAAAAACGGCTTTAATGCTCTCAAGTTTATTTCAGACTGACTCAATACAATTGTTTTTATAATAAATTATACTCTAACTTAGTCTTAGTAGGCCGAATGCCAATTCTTAATCAGTACAGTAGTTGTACAGTGTACTTATATGCTTTGCACATATCCTACAATGAGAAAGTGAAAACGTGAAAAGTCTTTGCATTCTCATTCTCATCGGGTCTTTTCACTTTGAGTTCTCATTTTTGTCAGCAAAGCTATTCTGCAACCTATAGACGGTGATTACACTGTGCGTTCCTACGTACGTTCCTCACGAGCTTTTAGATGAACGGGGAAGTGGAGGTGACGCCCTTCATCATCTCCACTCCCCCGTTCATCTAAAAAGCTCGTGAGGAACGTACGTAGGAACGAACAGTGTAATCACCGTCATAGTGAGATATTCCAGTGACAAATGAGCTGAATGTAGTTCACATTGGAAATTCTCACTTGTATAAACGTCAAACGAGGGGTTTTATGTCATATTTTGTACTTATTCGAGTGGCATACTGTGTAGATAAGACTTTGTAACATTTAAAATGGCAACAGTATTTTTATTTATAGAGCAAAGACGAAGCCGCTAAAAGTGGGCAATTATAATTTGGGTTTGCATCCAAAATTCAAGGTTTTACATTTAAAACTCCCCTTTTTTGCAAAAATCGTTGAACTTAAAAAGTTACACATTACTATTTAAATTTAAAAAGTTACACCTAGAGCATTTAAATGAGTGGCATACTCCTAATTTTTTTTTGAAAATTAAAAGTTTTCACACTTCTCACAACTGTTGTGATTTGAAAATGACAAGTTCTCATATTTCTCACTAGAAAAGTTTTGGTGAGAAATTACTTTTCACCATGAAATAATTTGACAGATAAACTCACGTTCTCATCGTTCCAGAATCGCATTTATTGGAATTCTCACTGAAAAGACTTTTCACTAGACTTTTCACAGTTACAGAATAACCGCTCTGGGATTTATAAAAAGATGGTCCAAGGAATTCAACAACCCCTTATCACAAAGCACTTGTACATATCTTTAGTTAGGCCTTAACTTGATTACGCCTTACAGGTATGGCCTCCTTACTACTCCTCCCATGTTGGTAGAATCAAATCAGTTCAAAGGAGGTTCGTCCGATTTGCGATCAGCCACCTCCCGTGGGATGACCCACTTATTCTTCCGCCTTATGAGAGCAGACTTAAATTGCTCAACTTAAGCTCTCTCCATAAGCGTCGCGAGGTCGCTGACGTTATATTCGTTCATCGGTTATTGAATGAAAAGGTGGACTCAGACTTCTTACGAGGCCGCACGTCATTTAGAGTGAATAACTATAACCTGAGAGGTCTACCTCTCTTGTACATTAATTCATCTAACACCAACTATGG
This sequence comes from Thereva nobilitata, assembly GCA_963855945.1. Taxonomy (NCBI): domain Eukaryota; kingdom Metazoa; phylum Arthropoda; class Insecta; order Diptera; family Therevidae; genus Thereva; species Thereva nobilitata. The sequence goes on along the minus strand of OY979694.1, from coordinate 158,390,392 downwards.
GTTATAAGAACCGGTTAATCGCATGCTTTTAAACGTTAACAATAATAGGAGTGTTTTTAGCATGCATACTAGTGAAGATGTCCTTAAAAGGACTCTTTTAAATGTGGCGTGACTCCCTGCGTGTCCAACTCTTTCTTTGTTTTTGCACGCTTCTCTCTTTGATGTCTCGTGCTGTGCTGTGATGTTTTTAGCCTGAGCATTAGTAAGGACGTCCTTAAAAGGAGTCTTTTCAATCTCACTTGACTAACTTTTCTTGTACGCTTCTTTGTGTATTGCATTTCTTTCTGTTTTAATTGAATGTACAATCTCTGGGGGGTCATATCTCGCATATGTGCTAGGTATGACCCTTTCGGGATTGCATATTCAATTTATATGTTGCATGCTTTAGTTGAGCCTATCTCAGTGCTACTTGTCCTGAGCTGGTAAATTTTTCTTGGCCCAGCTAAGAAGTGAACCTTCTGAATTAGAAGGGTTAACTCTATTGCATGATTGTGAGATGAAAGACTTGTTAATTTCTAGACTCTGGGTGCGCCGTCCTGTTGAAAATAGAAGTTCGTCAGACCTTTTTCACGCATTTTCGGACACACAAAGTGCACCAACATCCAACGATAGCGTGCGCCGTCGACGGTTTTTCCAACTTTGAAGAGAAATGGTCCGATGATGGTTTTTAAGCACACTCCGGCCCAAACAGTGACGTATGGGTTCTCTGTTACCCAAATTCGACACTTTTGTTTATTGGCTCCGCCAGAGAGTTTAAAATGAGCTTTCGGTGTGTTTTGGCTCATAGCTAAAATGGTACTGAATGACGTTTCAGAATCGTGTATATTTGGCGTAATCGGCTTGAAAATGTTAAAGTTATTCAATGTTGAAATACCGTAGGTACAGATGGCGCACTCCACATTCTTTCTTTATTAGGGGCACGATCTACTGTTTGAACGACGAGCTATAAACAAGAGGAGTATACAAACACACGCGTCATATGTTACGCTCGGTGACGTTTCCAACAACGTGACTGCAACCACGCACGAATTCATACAACAACGAACTTGGATTTTTGCCATTTTTAGATGCAATTTTTTTTACAAAATGAAATAAAAAATGGTGAACAATCCTATTGTGAGCAGAATACAATGACGGCTGCGCAACACTCGAAAAATTGGTGCGCGATCTTAGAGGGAACATTGCTGTATACCGTAAGACGGTATTTTAGTGCTGACGTCACTCGGCGACCTCTTCCCATATAAAATCGAAGTTGTTGTTGTTTCTGCATTAGTGCTGACGTCACTCGGAGACCTTTTTCTACGATATTCAACGCTCTCAGTCTCTTTTACGTTACCTTGTTTCTGTATACCGTGGTTTCCAGTCAAAATGGGCGAACTAAAGTATGTGCTCTTTTTACCAAGTGACATTTCGAATTATCCCCCGCCTATGGGGCAAAATGGCAAAATTAAGTTCCTTAATGTTATTCTTAATTACCACAAAACGAAGTGGTTAATCCTTTTCAATAATTAAATTATATAAAGTTGATTTATAAATGCAGTTATTTGAGTTGTTTTATTATACAGTTTAATTTACTTTAAATGATGTTTTTCTTCTTAGCTATCCCGTTTTGCCCCGGTCTCCCCTACTGGCGTTTAACAAGCAGTTTATTTAACCCTTTGAGTACCGGAGATTTTTTCCATGCATATGCGAAAAATACCGGAGTTTTTTTTTAATGTGAAAGTCAAAGTGGACGGCTGCTGATAGGCTTTGATTAGACGAACAAAAAATCGTACGGGTGGGTGGGCGGAGTCGCAACTATTTAGCCGCTAGGGCCTTTTCAATTTTTTTTTGTTCGAGTTTTACATATCATATCGCAGGTTCGAAACCGTACAACTTATTTACATGAATAAGGTAGCAGTTTACGCAGAATACTCCCACCTACTTACAATTGTAAAAGGGACGGTTCCACCCTACCAATTTACAGAGTTATGAGTCGTGAAAATCAAAATTTTATTTTTTTTAAGCTAAAATTTCACCTTCAACAACCTTTTCACCATACCTAGTTAACTTATAACTTTTTTTTCAAAATTCGATAGAATTTTCAAGCTTCGAAAATTTTCTATGAATAATATCCCTATAATTTTTGTGCTACGGCCTTTACTTTTGAGGTTATAAGCAATTTTGATGGTAAAATTGGCTTTACTTAATTGGTATACTTTTCGATATAAGCTTTGGTGAAAAATACTAAAAGTTGACAACTCATAATTCTGCGAGTAGGTAGGGTGGAAATGTCTCTTTTACAATTTTGGATAGGTAGGAGTATTTTGTGTGCACTGCTACTTTATTCATGGATATAGGTTATAGGGTTACAAAAATACAGGCTGCTATGTAAAACTCTACCAAAAAAATTTAAAATTGCCCTAGCGGCTAAACCATTACGTTCCCCCCACCACCCACTTACGATTTGTTGTTCGTCTAACCAAAACCTGTAAACAGCCGGCCGCTTTGTAAACTTAGTGTTTTTTTTAACCCACACTGATAAAAATATTGACTTGATTCCAGCAATTCGATAGTAAATTTCGATGTAAAATTTTTCAGTCTTAACATGAGAATGCTGTCTCAGAGTAAGGCACTGGAAATTCTTGAGCCCAGCAAAAGTATTTCTTCGCTCAATACTTATATTTTTCGACCAAGATATTTCTTTCTTGAAGTAAGATTGTTTAATTTTTTACTCAAGAAACTAAATTCTTAATTCATCGGACTTTTTTCGTTTACCGGACTTTCAAGCTCTAAAAATGTATCACAACTATTAAGACCGATTTTAGAACTTTTTTTTCAATTATAATATCATCGGTTTCGTAATTTTTTTTAACTTCAAGTCAACTTTTGTCTTCATCCAAGACAATAAAACCAAGACTATGAGTATTGCTTATACCGAGACAATTTTGTTTTCCTTATATCCAAAACATGAGTTGCTTGGTTCAAGAAAAAGTGCTTTAAGCCAAGAAATTTTTTTTATCAGTGCATATTTTTTAAGCACGTTCTACAGGCATGACAATCTAAAAATATGCACGGCGCTAAAGGTATGCATGCTCCTGCTGCAGGCATGAACATCTATAAATGCACCCGCATCGGAATAGACCATTCCAAACGCGAGTGTCTTTTTACCAAGCAGTCCCCAACTAAGTACTACCACGTCCAATGCCGCTTGACCTTCGCAATCGAACGAGAATCGATGTACTGAGCATGCTCATAGCAGCCTTTATGGTTACCAAGTAACCCGTTTTCTTCGTTCTTTCGTTGGTCTAGAATAAGTGCGACCGTTTGGGTGCCACACAGGCGATTTGACGCTTTGCGGGTGTTCTTGTTGCAGGCTAGGAGCCTCCCAAATGTTGCATATGAGTTCGTGTAAGATTCTCAAGAGTTGCGGTTTTCCTTCGTTTATCAATTCAGCTGCCACTCCATCGACGCCTGGTGATTTGTTCCATTTTTGCCTTTTTACAACTTCACGAAGTCAGTGTCGGTGGCTCTATTGAAATATTATCTTGAGGTACAAACACCTCCGTCTGTGTATGCTCTTTTATTATCGGGATTGGATTCAATAACTTTTGAAAATATTCTCTCCACCTTTCTTTTATCCTATAAGGGTCTACTAATAGGGTAAATTCAAAAACTCATCATTGCCACGTCACTGCAGGATTCAGCTAAAAACTTCTTATTACTGAATTTTTCAGTGATGCAGATTTGCAGAGTTTTTGAATTTACGCATTTATGTCTCTGCAGATGCCCGCTATTAGTTGAAATTTATTGCTGATATATGATTCTCCGTTCATTGAAGTCTTCCTGCATCTGTAAGATCCTTTGTTTAGATATTCTCTCTTTTTCTTTCTGTACAGCTTGTCTGTGGTTCTTCTTTTTAGCATGAAGACTTCCATCCTAGCTCTTGTGGGGGGCCTTGCTTGTGGCTCTGGTTTCCTTCTTCAATTTCAGACCTTCAGTCCTGCTCGAACCAGTCAATAGAGCCTCTTTTGCTGCCCTTATGTTCGCGGACTCCTTCTCGTATTTGAATGTGTTTACCTTCTGTTTCTTTTGGTCGTTACCCGTGTTCAAAGCATGGTCACCCTCATTGATCTTACGCTACCCTCATTGCTCTTACATCCAATATACCCGTGGTTCCTTTCCTCCCAATTAGGACATAGTCAATTTCATTATTTGTTACCCCGTCTGGTGACTGCCACGTCATCATCATATGAATATTTTTGTGCCAGAACATTGTTGAACTTACTACCATCGAGTTCGAGCTAGCGAGAACCACCACCAATCCACTACCATTGTCATTGGTAGCGCTGTGTGACTCGTAGGAACTCCTCTTATTTTCTTATTTTGGTGTTCACATCCACAAGCACTATTTTAATATCGTTTTCTAGTATTTCCCGAAATAGTGAGGATTTTAGGGCCCTCTTCCGGGGAAATCACAAAAGGATTTGGTTAGTGAGATTCACGTGGCATAACGAGGGTGTCTCCTGCTAACCCCGATGATTGCCTCTCTGGTTCAGTCTGCTAATATTGAGGATATCAACTTTGCGTAATCGGACCCCCGTTGCAAAATTTTTTTGTTTTGATATTTTTTACATCCGTGTGAACTTCTATAAACATCCTAGAGTTCAAACGCAAGGCCCATCGCCTCCTCCTTCAGTATCCTCCAGACTCTTATCAACATATCCTCTTCTGTATTGCTTCCTTCTAACCAAGCTTTTTACTAGACATTGCATAATGACGAGTACATGATAGACTGGTAGTCCTAAGCTTGGACTTTCGCATAACAAACAAGGACAAATCTATAAATTTACAATTATCTGCATATGCAAATAGGTTATAGGGCTACAAAAATGCAGGGTGATATGTAAAACTCTACCAAAAAAATTTAAAAAAACTCTAGCGGCTAAACCGTTACGACCCCCCCCCCCCCCTAGACATTTTGGTCGCCTATCCATAACCTATCCACAGCCGTGGACTTGTAACTTTAGTATTGAAAAAATACAGAATCGCGTGTGATTTTATACGTCATTAGCACAACCCAGTATGTAAACTGGGTTCTATTTAATTTAGGAACACAGCCCGAATTATTCTTACTGCGCAAAAATGTTTATTTTCGCAGTTTATTGAGAAAAGATAGCGATAGCGATAGCGCTTCCGGGTTTTTTCGCATATGCATGAAGGAGCGCGATCGCGCTCCCCGGTATTCAAAGGGAACTTTAAGCGAAAAACCTCAATCATAAGTTTTTGTTTGCCAAACAACTTGTAAAGTCTATATACCTACTATAGTTCGATTTGTTCGCCAAAATTTTCTTAAAATTATTACTTGAAATTAGAGGCGACACGCATTTTTTTCACTTCCCTGTCATCTAAAAATCCGTTAAAATCACCTATAAATTGAGTAGCAAGCGACTTTGCCGCTTTGGTGCTTGAAAGAAAGAGGTGAACTCAGCATAGTAACGCCTATGTTTTGTTTCAGTCGGTGAGCGATTAGTCTTGGGAGTGAGTTTAATGGGGATTTCGTAGTTCGGGTCAGTCAAATTCTCACTTCCCTGTCACGTAATTACGTTTTAACTATTAGATATTATTAAATGAGGAGCTGGGGAACAAAACCGGACTTGTCCACGATAACGGTTTTTTTTTTTAAATTTTTTTTGTACTCTCTAAGCCCACCTCTATAGACCCCTGAAATATTTCCATCCAAAAGTGTTGCTAACCCACAAAAAAAATTTTTAAAAATACTGATTTCGTTCATAAGTGGACTTGTCCTGTTAAAAAATGAAAAAATTCAAAGGAATTTGTTTCATAACTAGACTTGTCCATGACGGTTTTGAATCAAAACCGGAGATGTCCCATACATATCCATCGTTGCGAAACAAAACCGGACTTGTCCATTCAAAAAAAATTCAAAAAAAATAGAAAACATTAATTTTTGTGCTCAAAAATTAGGCCATTGATTATTTATACAATAAGCTATAATTATATTCAAACGCAAAAATTTTAACTAATGTGCAACTATCGAATTCAGTATTTTTGCTCTAGTGTAAAAATCAATTTTTGGGACAAGTCCGGTTTTGTTCCCCAGCTCCTCAAATTTTAATTAATTGTACGAGTTTGCTTCAATTACACTGATCATTGGTCCATAATATATTTATGATAAAATACAGCATTCTTATGGATTTGAGACAAAATCATTTAAAAAAAATTAAGCAGGTTAGCAAGGACCTCTCTGCATATGGGTCCCATGTCAGAGCAAAACATATCTCCCAACTTCAAAGAAGTCGGGACGAATCAAATAGATATTATCGTCCTTAACTAGCTTCCCCCCGAAATTCTAACCATCCCCCAGCCCGTCATTCAAAACTAACTTCTTCCGATAACTTAAGACTCTTCTATCATAACTGCAGTGGGATGAGAGGCAAACTGAAGGATCTTTTTATCGACTCCAAATCCTGTGACTTTAATGTACTGGTGTTAACCGAGACTTGGTTGAATGACTCCTTCCTTAACGAGGAGATCTTGCATGGCAGCTGGTCCATTTATAGATGCGATAGAGATTATATATCTACCGGTCTCTCAAGAGGAGGTGGTGTCCTCATAGCTGTTAGAGACTCCTTAAATAGTGAACTTATCGCGACTACATCGTCTCAAACCTTCGAGCATATTTTAGTACGAGTAAAGTTCGGAAATAAATACATTGTCATCGGTTCTTTTTACTTACCTCCAAACTCCGACGAATCTATATATGATAATGTGATTCATATAATAGATGAAATATCCAACGATAGCAAAGATATATTAATCATAGGTGATTTTAATCGGCCTAATATATCTTTTATTCGTGACGAGGAAGACAGTTATTTACTTCCGATTAATGTATCAAACCCCGTCGATATAAAGTTTATCGACAATCTTTACAGCAACGACTTGCAACAGGTAATTAGCCAACCAAATTCAAATGGGAAATGGTTGGATTTAATCTTCACTAACCTCTATGAGGATTTGAACGTGCTTCCCGCTTCTGAAGAGGAGAATCTATTTAATAACACTACACATCATTCCGCGTGGGTCGTCGAGCTCAGTTCTACAATAACTGATTTTCTCGCCTCCTATAACAACTCTGTAGTCTTCGATTTTAAGAATGCCGATAATGTTAGTATTAGCACTGAATTATCCCTTATTAACTGGGAGGATCTACTTGATGGTGATGATATTGACGAGCTAGTTACTAGATTCTACGATGTTATCTTTAACACCATTGGCAGATTCGTACCCAAAATAAAAAAAAGGGATAAATTGACGGAGCCATGGCTTGACAAAAACACTCGGTCCCTTCGTAATAGAAGAAATAAATTGTACCGCGTAGTGAAAAATAACAACAATGTTAGTGCTGAGCAGAAATCTGAATACGCCAGGTTAGCCTCAGAATTTAATCATAGGTCACGGGAGGCCTATACTACCTATGCAAAGACTGTCGGTGAAAATATCATACGTAATCCTAAAAAATTCTTTGATTTCGTTAACCTAAAGCGAAAAACATCAGGCTACCCGTCAACAATGACAAACGGTATCACGCACTCCTCTCTCCCCCAAGAAATTTCAAACATGTTTGCGGACAGGTTCGGTGAAATCTTCTGCCCCATTTCTTCGACTGCACACACTGTCCCAAGAGAGCATTCCACTGCGGTCCTTATAGACAATATATCTCTATCGCCCGAAGATATAATGACAGGTCTTATAGATCTGGAGGTCAATAAAGGTCACGGTCCGGACTGTCTACCTGCAAGTTTTTTGCAGAGCCACGCCCAACTCATTCTACTCCCTCTTCACCTCATTTTTAACAAGTCCCTTTCTGCCGGTAAGTTTCCTTCGGTATGGAAGAAATCCTTCCTCACACCAATCTTTAAGTCAGGTGATAAACATGCGGTGGACAACTATAGGGGTATTGCTATCCTATCTGTTATCCCTAAACTATTTGAAAAGCTTATCTATGACAAGATTGCCCCTCTAATTGTTCCGAACCTAAACGATCAGCAGCATGGTTTTAGAAAAGGTCGTTCCACCACATCCAATCTTATGATAATGATATCCGAACTACTGTGCGGTATGGAACAAGGCCACCAGTTTGACGCTATCTACACTGACTTCAGCAAGGCATTCGATCGAGTAGACCACCACATTCTACATACAAAATTATTAAGATTTGGGATATCCGGCCCCCTTTTGGATTGGATAACATCCTATCTTAACGGGAGAACTCAGGTGGTAAGATTTCAGGGCTTCCTCTCAAAAGAAATCAATGTAACCTCAGGAGTACCGCAAGGCAGCCACCTAGGGCCACTTCTATTTAACATATTCATTTCCGATCTATCTGAAATATTAAATGGCATTCCGCACCTCTTTTACGCCGATGATTTAAAAATTTATAGTGCTATAAGGTCTCAAACTGATGTATCCTTTTTACAGTCGAAACTTAATGCACTACAAGACTGGTGCACCACTAACAATCTTCTTCTTAACACCAGTAAGTGCCACGTAATTACCTTCTCCAGGAAAAGAAACAAACAGCTGCAAAATTATTATCTCAATGACAATGTCTTGGATCGTGTCGATCACATTGTTGATTTAGGCATTGTCCTCGACAGCAAGTTAAACTTTAACTTACACTATGATAATATTATTGCTAGATCCAACAAGCTGTTGGGCTTTATCAAGAGAAGAGCTAAAGAATTCGACAATGTTTGGGTTACTAAAGCCTTGTTTTGCTCATTGGTCCGTCCTATTCTTGAGTATGCGTGCCAGATCTGGGATCCTATATTTCAAATTAGTATTAATCGAATAGAATCTGTCCAAAAGAAGTTCCTTCTTTTCGCGCTTAGGAACCTCTATAATCCTTCGGATTTTCACAACCTTCCTCACTATAAGGACAGGCTCAAAATCCTTGATCTCCTGCCTCTATCCCTTAGACGGAAATTGCTTATATCTTGTTTTACCCTGGATGTCCTGAACAATAACCTCAAGGTGCAGTTCCTGTCGGACACAATCAAATTTAACGATACTCGACAAACAAGACATTCCAAACTGCTTAAAGAGTACCCGCATCGCACTGAATACGCTAGAAACGAGCCCGTTAACAGGTGCTGCATTACCTTCAATTCCTACGCGTCCTGTTTCTCTCCCTCAATTAACAAAAGTTCCTATAAAAGAAAACTAATTTCCCTATTGTCCTCTTCTAACTAACTTATAGACCTAGATCTTAGTTTAATATTTAAATACTCCATTAATGTTAATATGTATTTTTTTTTATCTGTATGTTTTTGTTAACTGCCTTGTTTGGCAAATAAATAAATAAATAAATTATCACTTCCCTGTCGACATAGACAGAATGCGAGCATTTCCGAATAGGTTTTGTAAAATAGTGTGCAAAACAACGAGCAAAAGTTGAATCAGACTAAGGGAATCAGACTAAGAAAGAAATAATGTTCAAATTAATTAAACTTAACATTTGCTCGAGTACTTTTTCTATACTAACCTCACTTCCCTGGTAGGCATTCTTGTACATATTTAGCTTTCTATTCTCAGAAATATTAATAGATGGATCACTTAAATGCAATATACTTACTATAATGTTAACCGAAAAATCTTTTTTAAGAAAAATATTCGTCACTTTCCGGTGTCTATTTTCACTTCCCTGTAATCCAAAAATTTAAAAGACCTATAACTTATAAAAATTCAAATATTTTGACTGACCCATTAAAACCTAGAATACTATCATTAATATTTGTTATATCCAATTTTCAATTTTGAAATACATTAAAAAAACGAAGGGCCAAAAATAATTCGGTTTTATTCCAGTTTTTGTAGAATTGCCCACACCCAGTCCAGATAGTCCAGTAAAATAAGGCAAAAAACGGGCTTAATTTCGGTGTTCAGGCGTTCATTCACCCAGGTAAATAATTGACATACATTCGCGTTATGAAGCAATTAATAAAATCAGCAGAATTGCTCAACGCGAATGGCCAGTCAACAATTGCATCAAGTGTGAATGAACGACCTAAATATTACAACAGGCAACGACCAGATGACCCACCCGGAACAACTATCGACGACCTGGAGGTGTCGAGTGACAAAAATCTGAGGACGGCGGTCACTCGAAAAAGAAGTTGCGTTGCGTTGCGTCGTGTGATTAAAACCGTGCCCATATTTACCATTAATTGTAATTTGAGTCGATCAAAAAAAACTTAATTTTGGTGTAAAAATTAGACTATTCCGTGTATATACAAATTTATGAATCTGTGTCTTTTTTGTCGCTGCTAAATACAATCACAAAAAAAACCTTAAAAACGTAAATTAGAAGTTCGTGGGCGCGGAGATGATTTATTGGGACAGTTTAAAACACACTTATAACAAAAAGATGTGATATGGATTAGTCAAGATGAATCGTTTATAGCATGAAATAATTAAACACGTGCATTAACGAAAGAATTCAGTTTGGCTCGGTCTATAGTGTTTCTAATGAAATTTGTTACATTTAGAGGAACAGCTAAGATTCATGCTATACAACGAACTCGCCAGCCAACATTTTAAAAACTCAATAAAATAGTATTATATCCGAAACCGCGTAAAAGTTGGCTGGCGAGTTCGTTGTATAGCATGAATCTTAGCTGTTCTTCTAAATGTAACAAATTTCATTAGAAACACTATAGACTGAGCCACACTGAATTCTTTCGTTAATGCACGTGTTTAATTATTTCATGCTATAAACGATTCATCTTGACTAATCCATATCACATCTTTTTGTTATAAGTGTGTTTTAAACTGTCCCAATAAATAATCTCCGCGCCCACGAACTTCTAATTTACTTTTTTAAGGTTTTTTTGTGAGATATCACTCTTTTTTGTTTTAATACATTCTAAAATAAAAAAAAAGTGTTTTAATAAATAATCTTTTGTATAAAAAATATTATGTATTTAATTGATCATTATATTTTTTTATTTATTTTATGAGTAATAACAAAATGCAGGAATTCAAATTACTATTATTGCCTTTCTAAAAAAAACATAAGCTCCTTTCGCGTTTCTCGGCCAAAATTTTTTCTGCACTTTAGCATCATTGACCCATAACCAGCTCGATTTTTGTTTCAACATGCTGATGTAATGACCTCGTTCTAGTGTTCCTGTATGGAATATAGCACTAATCACTTTATAATTAGAACCTCCTATATGCAATTTTGCAGAAGTGACAGCTGTGATATCACATTGCTCAATCCTAATAAACTTTTTATTATTCAGTTCGAATAATTTTAATTGAATGATGAGAACAGGTGCTACCGAAATTATTTCCGATTTACGAATCTTTTGAGTGTACGAACAATTTTCACATTGACCACTCAGGGTTTCTCGTTTTCCAAATTCATGATCAAGAAGTTGCTGAAGAGTTACAGTATCTCGTTTAGCAATCGTTACTGATAAAGAAATCATTATATTCGTTTCCACAGTTGCACTAGTAAATCTACAATTTGGATTGAGACATGTTGTTGTATATCGTACATTATGTTCGACGATGTTTCTAATATTTTCTGACTTATTAAATAAATCATTTATGAATTGACAAACATCTTGGTGAAAATTTGTTCCATATATTTGTTTATTTAAAAAATGCTTAAGAGGCCAGACGTCTACATTTTTATGAACTGATAAATTATTTTGCAATGTCCTGTGTAACATGTGATTTTCTGGCAATTTTATCATTTCTCTTTTATAGCACTTATTATACCTTTTCATTTGATACCAATGTTGAGGGCTTGTGAAGACAATGATAATCCGCCCTCTTGAGATGGCCACCATGGATCTAACGACATAGCTTATTGTATTCTACTTATTATACCTTTTCATTTGATACCAATGTTGAGGGCTTGTGAAGACAATGATAATCCGCCCTCTTGAGATGGCCACCATGAATCTAATGATATAGCTTATTGTATTCTACTTATTATACGTTTTCATTTGATACCAATGTTGAGGGTTGTGAAGACAATGGTAATCCCCCTCTTGAAATGGCCGCCATGGATCTAATGACATAGCTTATTGTATTCTACTTATTATACCTTTTCATTTGATACCAATGTTGAGGGCTTGTGAAGACAATGGTAATCCGCCCTCATGAGATGGCCGCCATGGATCTAACGACATAGCTTATTGTATTCTACTTATTATACGTTTTCATTTGATACCAATGTTGAGGGTTGTGAAGACAATGGTAATCCCCCCTCTTGAGATGGCCACCATGGATCTAACGACATAGCTTATTGTATTATACTTATTATACCTTTTCATTTGATACCAAAGTTGAGGGCTTGTGAAGACAATGGTAATCCGCCCTCTTGAGGTGGCGGCCATGGATCTAACGACATAGATTATTGTATTCTACTTATTAAACGTTTACATTTGATACCAATGTTGAGGGTTGTGAAGACAATGAAAATCCGCCCTCTTGAGATGGCCGCCATGGATCTAATGACATAGCTTATTGTATTCTACTTATTATACGTTTTCATTTGATACCAATGTTGAGGGTTGTGAAGACAATGGTAATCCCCCCTCTTGAAATGGCCGCCATGGATCTAATGACATAGCTTATTGTATTCTACTTATTATACCTTTTCATTTGATACCAATGTTGAGGGCTTGTGAAGACAATGGTAATCCGCCCTCATGAGATGGCCGCCATGGATCTAACGACATAGCTTATTGTATTCTACTTATTATACGTTTTCATTTGATACCAATGTTGAGGGTTGTGAAGACAATGATAATCCGCCCTCTTGAGATGGCCACCATGGATCTAACGACATAGCTTATTGTATTCTACTTATTATACCTTTTCATTTGATACCAATGTTGAGGGCTTGTGAAGACAATGGTAATCCGCCCTCATGAGATGGCCGCCTTGGATCTAACGACATGGCTTATTGTATTCTACTTATTATACCTTTTCATTTGATACCAATGTTGAGGGCTTGTGAAGACAATGATAATCCGCCCTCTTGAGATGGCCACCATGGATCTAACGACATAGCTTATTGTATTCTACTTATTATACGTTTTCATTTGATACCAATGTTGAGGGTTGTGAAGACAATGAAAATCCGCCCTCTTGAGATGGCCGCCATGGATCTAATGACATAGCTTATTGTATTCTACTTATTATACGTTTTCATTTGATACCAATGTTGAGGGTTGTGAAGACAATGGTAATCCCCCCTCTTGAAATGGCCGCCATGGATCTAATGACATAGCTTATTGTATTCTACTTATTATACCTTTTCATTTGATACCAATGTTGAGGGCTTGTGAAGACAATGGTAATCCGCCCTCATGAGATGGCCGCCTTGGATCTAACGACATAGCTTATTGTATTCTACTTATTATACCTTTTCATTTGATACCAATGTTGAGGGCTTGTGAAGACAATGATAATCCGCCCTCTTGAGATGGCCACCATGGATCTAATGACATAGCTTATTGTATTCTACTTATTATACGTTTTCATTTGATACCAATGTTGAGGGTTGTGAAGACAATGGTAATCCCCCCTCTTGAAATGGCCGCCATGGATCTAATGACATAGCTTATTGTATTCTACTTATTATACCTTTTCATTTGATACCAATGTTGAGGGCTTGTGAAGACAATGGTAATCCGCCCTCATGAGATGGCCGCCTTGGATCTAACGACATAGCTTATTGTATTCTACTTATTATACCTTTTCATTTGATACCAATGTTGAGGGTTGTGAAGACAATGAAAATCCGCCCTCTTGAGATGGCCGCCATGGATCTAATGACATAGCTTATTGTATTCTACTTATTATACGTTTTCATTTGATACCAATGTTGAGGGTTGTGAAGACAATGGTAATCCCCCCTCTTGAAATGGCCGCCATGGATCTAATGACATAGCTTATTGTATTCTACTTATTATACCTTTTCATTTGATACCAATGTTGAGGGCTTGTGAAGACAATGGTAATCCGCCCTCATGAGATGGCCGCCTTGGATCTAACGACATAGCTTATTGTATTCTACTTATTATACCTTTTCATTTGATACCAATGTTGAGGGCTTGTGAAGACAATGATAATCCGCCCTCTTGAGATGGCCACCATGGATCTAACGACATAGCTTATTGTATTCTACTTATTATACGTTTTCATTTGATACCAATGTTGAGGGTTGTGAAGACAATGAAAATCCGCCCTCTTGAGATGGCCGCCATGGATCTAATGACATAGCTTATTGTATTCTACTTATTATACGTTTTCATTTGATACCAATGTTGAGGGTTGTGAAGACAATGGTAATCCCCCCTCTTGAAATGGCCGCCATGGATCTAATGACATAGCTTATTGTATTCTACTTATTTTACCTTTTCATTTGATACCAATGTTGAAGGCTTGTGAAGACAATGGTAATCCGCCCTCATGAGATGGCCGCCATGGATCTAACGACATAGCTTATTGTATTCTACTTATTATACGTTTTTATTTGATACCAATGTTGAGGGTTGTGAAGACAATGGTAATCCCCCCTCTTGAGATGGCCACCATGGATCTAACGACATAGCTTATTGTATTATACTTATTATACCTTTTCATTTGATACCAATGTTGAGGGCTTGTGAAGACAATGGTAATCCGCCCTCTTGAGATGGCCGCCATGGATCTAACGACATAGATTATTGTATTCTACTTATTAAACGTTTACATTTGATACCAATGTTGAGGGTTGTGAAGACAATGGTAATCCGTCCTCTGGAGATGGCCGCCAACGCTCTAACGACATAATTTATTGTATTCTACTTATTATACCTTTTCATTTGATACCAATGTTGAGGGGTTGTGAAGACAATGATAATCCGCCCTCTTGAGATGGCCGCCATGGATCTAACGACATAGCTTATTGTATTCTACTTATTATACCTTTTCATTTGATACCAATGTTGAGGGCTTGTGAAGACAATGGTAATCCGCCCTCTTGAGATGGCCGCCATGGCTCTTACGACATAGCTTATTGTATTCTACTTATTATACGTTTTCATTTGACACCAATGTTGAGGATTGTAAAGACAATGGTAATCCGCCCTCCTGAGATGGCCGCCATGGATCTAACGACATAGTTTGTTGTATTCTACTTATTATACGTTTTCATTTGATACCAATGTTGTGGGTTGTGAAGACAATGGTAATCCGCCTCTAGAGATGGCCGCCATGGCTCTTACGACATAGCTTATTGTATTCTACTTATTATACGTTTTCATTTAATAATAATAATAATAATTTATTGCATAAACATTGTACAAAAGAAAATAATTCTTATAAGCGTACAACTAAAAATTAATCGGTAAAACGTTTTCATTTGATACCAATGTTGTGGGTTGTGAAGACAATGGTAATCCGCCCTCTTGAGATGGCCGCCATGAATCTAACGACATAGCTTATTGTATTCTACTTATTATACGTTTTAATTTGATACCAATGTTGAGGGTTGTGAAGACAATGGTAATCCGCCCTCTTGAGATGGCCGCCATGGCTCTAACGACATAGCTTATTGTATTTTCCTTATTATACAGTTTCATTTGCAAACATCTGACAAAAGCCGCATGGACAAAACGGAACACAAACAAAAAAATTGAATTCGAGAGAAAACTCCAAATTTATTGCTGTCGGGAATAACAAAAATGATTCCCTCCATCATAAAAGTTCAGGTAAATAACTAGTATACCTAACGTCATCTAACACCATAGTTGGGACTAACCACTCTTATATGAACGCTTTTTGTTAATCATCGAAATGATTGGTAATGCTAACTAGTGTGGCGACCACGATGCGATCACAATGCCATCTACAACTCACAATACACCCGCAAACCACTGTACACAAACGCAAGCGAAAACACTCAAACATTACACGGCGAATCCCAGACTTTCTAGTAAGTAGGCATAGGTTAATTTATTATTTAACTTTAAGCAACTTGTCATAATTTTAAGTTAGTTATAATTGTTCGGTCGATGTGACCAGTTCTTGCCTACAACATTAAATGATTTAACTGAATAAACAACGAGTTATTATTTCTGTGAGCGACGAACCCCCACAGAAAATTGGTGGCCCCGACGTGATTAACGAAGGAAGGCCCCGACGCAACCCGAGAAGGAGGACCCCGGCGTGAGGAGGCCCGCAAGCGAACGAAGCGAACGGAGGACTACACGACAGCCCCGAAGGAAGGATGATACGACAGTCCCGAAGGAAGGACGATCCTGTAGCCCCGAAGGAAGGACGATACGACAGTCCCGAAAGAAGGACGATCCTATAGCCCCGAAGGAAGGACGATACGACAGTCCCGAAGGAAGGACGATCCTATAGCCCCGAAGGAAGGACGACACCATAGTCCCGAAAGAAGGACGATCCTATACTCCCGAAGGAAGGAAGACCAATACCCTCGGAAGGAAGGACGACCAGATACCAGTCCCCTGAAGGAAGCCAGTCCGACGCGAGACTGGTGCGAAAGTGAGGCCTAAGGCGCGAGACGAAGGTGCAGAAGCACATATAAATAACACTTCGAGGGAAGCTTGTGGCATACACTTTTCTCGAAGTAGGAGGAAGGAAGTCCCCGCGGAAGAGAGAAAAAAGAAGAGAGAAGAAGGAAGAAAGGAGGAACAAGTGGACACACACAGGTTAAGCTGACTTGTGGCGCAAATGCATGAGGAGAAATCAAGGTACGCAATTAAGCAAATAAATACAAAACACATAGATGGAAAATAAATGTCACACGTTATCATTATAAGTGTTTATTAATACTTTATTTAAAATTTAAATGTTAAATGTTAATTGTACACTCCACACGGCGCACAAAGAATTGTTAGAGTGGCTTATCCACAAAGTTGTACGTCTTACTAAATTAATGTGAAACTTTGGGATTCGGCGCGATTCACTCTCTCCACTACGATACAGATTGGAACGGGAACAAAGCTTGAGTACGCGAAGACACACCGCCTGTGGCATTTGTCACATCATTGTCGCTGTTCACCTCGAGCATAGTGTGGCTCAAAGTTCCACTTACCATTGGTAAAACGTCCATCATTTTCCAAGTGCAGATTATACGTATAACGTCACTCACATATTGATTCCTGACGACGATCGAAATAGCAGGCAAGTTCGCAAATTATTGAAATCGCAGCATTTAGGCTCACGTAGAGATCAAACATGGAGACTTCGCCAGAGGATGCACACGAATTGGCTGATCACGATTTGCAACTGCGGACGCAACAACAACAAAATGTCACGTCGACAGAAAATCCACAAGGGATTGAAACCGCTAGTCTCAACGCTGTCTCTTCTGTCTAACTACCACGGCCGTTCTGGAGGAATTCACCAGCCAGATGGTTCGCAGTGGCAGAAGCTGCATTTGGACTCCACCGAATTACAGCAGACTTAACGAAGTTCAGACACATCCTAGTGAATCTGGACAGCGAGATTTTGGGAATAATTGGAGACATCATCGACTCACCACCCGAAACGGAAAAATACACGACCTTGAAGAACCGCGTGATAGCGGCATTCGGTGAGTCTTCTGAGACACGTCTTCGACGACTTCTAAGAGGACAAACGATGGGAAGCGAGAAACCATCTCTGTACCTACAAAAATTGAAAAATCTGGCAGGAGGACAATGCAACAACACAGTGATGCGAACGCTCTTCATGGAACAATTACCTGAACAAATGAAGGGAATACTGGCTATGCCTATGAACAACACCGAAGACCTTGACGCACTAGCACTGCAGGCAGATCGCATTGCCGAAGTAACGCGACCACAGTTTGAAGTCATGAATGTCAGGACGACGCAACACCGAGACATAGTCAGCGGACATGAACGGACATCGCATGGACAAAACATAGACCAAGGTATGCACGAGGCAGGAGCATACACACCCCATTCTGAGGTAAACGAATTAAAAGCAGTCATCGAGGCTTTATCAAGGGATGTGAAGAACTTGCAAACGAGATCAAGAAGCCGACAACGTTCAAGTCAAGACCGGGATAGGTCTAAGTCACCTTGGCGGAAAACGAAAAACAAGGAGGACAAGTGTTACTACCACGAAAGATTTGGAAATAAAGCGCGCAAGTGTCGCACACCTTGCTCGTGGAAGCAAGACGCGGAAAACTAAAAGAGCCGATGGGCATTGAGGCGTCCGTCGGCCGTCCACACGCCTCAAAACGCCTCTTAATACGAGAACGGAAAACCGGTGTTCAATATTTAGTGGACACAGGAGCAGACGTCTCAGTATTACCAAAATCATATAAGAAAGAATGTCCAGCAAATACAGAACTTTTACTTTACGCAGCAAACAACACCAAGATTGCTACATATGGTGAGGCAAATCTCACATTGGACCTGGGAATAAGGCGATCATTGACATGGAAATTCATAGTAGCTGAAGTGTCGCAACCCATACTAGGAAACGATTTTCTATACGAATACCATCTCCTTCCTGACCTCAGGAACAGGAGGCTAATTGATGGTATTACGGAGCTAGCTACGTACGGCATCCTCATACAAAGCGACACACCAACGGTAAGGATGGTGGTAGATGACAACGAATTCATGAAGCTGGTTAAAGACAACATAACCATCACCAGAAGAGGTAAATACATGGAGCCGAAGCATAACGTCAGACACCATATCATAACAAGAGGACCACCATGCGCAGAACGTGCACGCCGCTTATCACCTGGCAGATTAAGAGCGGCCCGAAAAGAAATAAACGAATGGATCGAGGAAGGCATAGTTAGACCGTCAAGCAGTCCGTACGCTAACCCTATGCTAATGAGGAAAAAGAAGGATGACACATGGAGACTATGTGGTGATTACCGGCGACTAAACAAAATCACACTTCCAGACAAGTACCCGGTCCCGAATATACAGGACTTTTCTCATCGACTACATGGTTGTAAATTCTTCACGACAATGGATTTGGAAAGGGCTTACTTCCAAATTCCCATGGCACCCGAGGATCGTGAAAAGACGACATTAATCACACCATTTGGACTATACGAGTTCAATGTGATGCCTTTCGGACTAACGAACGATGCGCAATCGTTCCAGAGATTTATCGACAATGCATTAAGAGGGTTGGAATTTTGTTTCTGTTACGTAGATGACATCATCATCGCCTCACGTTCGCATAAAGAACATTTGGAACATGTAGGACAAGTCATCGAGAGGTTGAAGGAGTTTGGACTCACGATCAAACTTAGCAAATGCCACTGGGGTCAAGACAAGGTTGAATACCTAGGATACGAGGTGACCTGCGAAGGCATTAGACCACTCAAAAAAAGAGTACAAGCCATACTCGAATGCCCAAAACCTAACAACATAATGGAATTACGGAGGTTTTTGGGAATGGTCAATTTTTATAGAAGATGCATCAAGAACGCTGCAAGAATACAGGCACCGCTACATGCCTTAACTGCTGGAGCGAAGAAGAGGGACAAGAGACCCGTCGAATGGAACGCGGAAGCAGACGAAGCATTCAATACGTGCAGGGATACACTAGCAGGAGCCACTCTCATAGCTCATCCTGCGGAAGGCACCCAACTACACCTGCCCACGGACGCATCTGACACCGCTATAGGAGCAGTGCTTGAGCAAGAAATAAGTGGTAGACAACAGCCACTTGGATTTTATTCAAAAAAATTAACAGAAACGCAATCAAAGTACAGCGCTTACGACAAGGAGTTACTCGCGATTTTCTCAGCGATAAAATTTTTCAAGCACATGATCGAAGGACGAGGTACGACGATCTTTACAGACCATAAGCCGTTAGTGTACGCCTTTAACCAAAGAGCTGCAAAGGCTTCTCCAAGACAACAAAGGCAACTTGATTTGATTAGTCAATACACAACGGACATTCGACACATCGCAGGTAAGGAGAACGAAGTCGCAGACACGTTATCACGGATAAACGATATTGAACTACCAACCTGCGTTTCTATTGAATATATAGCAACCGAACAAGAGAAAGACTCAGAAATGAAGGAGTTAATCGAGCGGCCAGGAGCGATAAAATTCAAGAGGTTACGATTATCAGACTCTGACACGATCGTATACTGCGATGTATCAACTGATGCGATAAGACCATACATTCCGACGACCCTTAGGAAGAGGATTTTCGATAATGTGCATAATACCGCCCACTGTAGCGGAAAAGCAACACGGAAAGCCATAGCGAAGAAATTTATCTGGCCACGAATGAACCAGGACATAACGGAATGGGCACGAACTTGCCTACCGTGTCAACGTTCAAAGATCAGTAGGCACACGAAGCGACGACCGGATGAACGGTTTCAGCATGTACACATCGACATTGTAGGTCCAATGACGGAAGTACGCGGATACAGGTACTGTTTAACCATGATTGACCGTTTTACACGGTGGCCGGAAGCGACTCCAATAAAAGACATCACGGCACAAACGGTCGTTGATGCTTTTTTTAAAACTTGGATAGCGAGATATGGTACACCAGCAGTAATAACAACTGATAGAGGCACTCAGTTCGAATCGCAAATTTTCGAAGCATTTGTCCGAATGATTGGCAGTCATAGGAAACGCACTACGGCATATCATCCCCAAGCGAACGGCATCATAGAACGATGGCATCGATCACTCAAGGCAGCAATCAAATGCCATGAGAACGAAGATTGGGTACAAGTACTACCCGTAGTAATGTTGGGACTAAGGAACTGCTTGAAGGACGACATCGGCACGTCCAGCGCTGAACTGGTTTTCGGAACGACATTACGGATACCTGGTGAGTTCTTCATGCAAGACAATTTCCAAGCGGACCAGACATTATTCAAAGAAGCGTTAAGAGAACATATGAGGGCACTACGCCCAAGTGAAACGGCACACCACAACAAGCCGAGGATTTTCATGCACAAGAACCTCGCCACATGCACACACGTGTTCTTGAGGGTCGATGGAGCAAGGAAGCCACTCGACCAGCCATACACCGGACCTCATCAGGTGATTAAGCGAGATAGCGACGCTTACTACACGATAGAAACGAATGGCAAACATACAAGCGTTTCAATAGACAGATTGAAACCAGCAATTCTACAAGACATGACAAATGAATATGATACGACATCAATACCTAGGCCAAGAACATACCAGCCGTTAAGAGGAAGCAAGTACATTTCGCAACACCCAACGACTAGGGACGATGTTGCTGGAAGGGGAGTAGTGTGGCGACCACGATGCGATCACAATGCCATCTACAACTCACAATACACCCGCAAACCACTGTACACAAACGCAAGCGAAAACACTCAAACATTACACGGCGAATCCCAGACTTTCTAGTAAGTAGGCATAGGTTAATTTATTATTTAACTTTAAGCAACTTGTCATAATTTTAAGTTAGTTATAATTGTTCGGTCGATGTGACCAGTTCTTGCCTACAACATTAAATGATTTAACTGAATAAACAACGAGTTATTATTTCTGTGAGCGACGAACCCCCACACTAGAGTAACTAGTAACGCCATCTCATTGATTGAGCAATTGAAATAACTTATAACGCCATCTGATGGAATACTTTTGAGTACCCACTTTTGATCAAATAATTAGACTGAAGGAGAAAAAAAGTTCATTTCGAAATGTAAAAAATGTAAAAATAAAGAAAACGAAGATGGATAGGAAAAAAAACTCATTGAATAATAAATTATTTATATTGTGGTTATCGGTTACAAAGGAAAAATTACTTATAGTGCTTATAAAAAGGTGGTAAATCGCATAAATTTTATAAAAAAACACTCTGTTTGCCATGTTTAGGCGTAAATAAGGCTTTAGTTGTTTGCCCTTACGAACTCGGCAAACTACCGCCTGCCTTGATTTTTAATTATTCCTGGTAATTTGTGTTCTTGTTTTCATTTCCATCCCGTGTTTTCCTTTTTTGCGTGAACATTTTATGGTCCTTCGAGCCGGATTCGCGTGTCGCGAAGTGAAAAAAGAAAAAAGTGAAAGTGAATAAAACCCACCAACCCACCAGAAACCAGCGATAGAAGGAAGTGATCAACCCTCAACCACATCATCATCCATCAACTGCAACCATTCCAACAAGGTAAGTGAGATTTTTATAGCTAAGTGTTGTGCTAGAAATTAAGAAAATGTCGGTGCCAGTTGAAGGAGCAAAAATGGAAAAGCTATTAAAGGCTCAATCCAACAACCAGCATGAGCTTGAACGTTTCGCACGAAACTATAAAAAGACAGCGAAAGTCAAGCTCACAGAAAGTTATATAAAAGGAAAGCAAAACCTTCTGGAGAAAACATGGGCTGACTTTAGAGACATTCATAATAAATTATTGAGTCAGTACACCAGCACCTATGCCGAACTCCCGTATTTTGCAAATGACCAGTATAGTGAAATGGAGGATCTATACTGCACAATAAACGGTCTCATGCTAGACCAAGTGAAGGAATTCGGCACAGACAACAATGAATGCCATAGTAACTTCAACCCAGAGCAATCATGCTCCTTTTATAAACGTGACGTTAATGAGATTCGATTGCCGCGAATAAATATTCCCCAATTCTCGGGAGATTATGAATCATGGTCGTCGTTTCATGACTTGTTTGATGCGATAGTCGATAAAAACCCTCACATCAGCAAGGTTCAAAAACTTCCTACCTGAAAACCTGTTTGAGTGGTGAAGCTGCAACCTTAATTAAACACCTGCAACTAACTGAGACTAATTATAAGGCTGCATGGTCAATATTGAAAAACAGATTCCAAAATCATAGAATCCTAGTGAATACTCAATTGCAGCTGCTAACGAGCATTCCTTCAATGAATGCCGACACTGCATTGGGTACTCGTAGAATTCTCGATAAAGTGAATGAAGTACTAGAAGCATTAAAAGGACTTGAAGTGAGCACCGAAGGGTGGGATCCAATACTGATCTATCTGTTAACAGCCAAATTATCAAAGGATACAATTGCTCAATGGGAAATGACATTAAGTTCTCGCACCCAACCCCAATCCCTCCCTACACTAAAGGTATTCACAGAGTTTTTAGAAAGCCATTTCCGCACATTAGAGGCCATTCATGAAACCAAGGGAAATTATCGCCGTGTAGAATCGCATCACGTCCAAAAGGGACCCGACCAAAACCGCCGTACAACCAACCCCAGCAACTCCCAGAAATGTCCGTTGTGTCAAAAGTTCCATAGAATAAGAGAGTGTACCAAGTTCATCAATATGAATATCCAGCATAGGCATGAATTCATAAAGAAGCAAGGTAGATGTTTTAACTGCTTCTCACTGAAACACACCACCAAAGATTGCCCACACCCAGTTAGCTGTCTAAAATGTAACAAGCGGTATAACACCATGATACATTTTGAACCACCTAATCCCCAACGATCCCAGGACAGACCGTCTATCCAAGACAACAACAAACAATCGTACATCAATACCCAGACCGTTGATAAGCGCGATGAAGTGAACGAAATTCCAGTGAACAACCTGTTTGTGAAAGGATATATTCCAAAAACCGTGTTATTAGCAACCGCATTAATTAAAGTGTACTCTAAATCCACTGGAAATTGCATCTTAAGGGCTCTAATCGATCAAGGCTCCCAAGTGTCGCTCATAACTGAACGAGCCACACAACTCCTATCATTGAGGAAAACCCCTGCAAACATTATAGTGAATGGAATTGCAGAAATGGCCAATTCTACCCAATATGCAGTAAGATTTGATGTAAGACCACATTTTAATTGTAATGAAAATAAAAAATTCAACCTTCAAGCCCTAGTAATGAAAACCATAACCGGCTTAATGCCACTCAAAAAAATAGAACCAAAACGGTGGACTCACCTAGAGGGAATTCAACTAGCTGATCCATCGTACCTAAACCCAGGGGAAATCGACGTGCTATTGGGTGCCGACATATACCCAACACTCATTTATGAGGATCAACTCAAAGGAGAAGATGGAGCTCGCCTTGCACAGAAGACAGTGTTAGGATGGATATTGTCAGGACCCATAGAGGACATCCAAGCGACTCATATAATAAGCCTGCATACCGAAACCAATGTGAGCATTAGCAACCTTTTGAAACAATTTTGGGAAATTGAAAACTTACCTACCAAGCCACTTTTAACACCAGAAGAAGAAGCATGTGAGAGCATATTCGCCAACACACTACCGCACTGCCGAAGGTCGATATGTAGTATCACTTCCATTCAAAACCTGTACCCAAAGACCAGACCTCGGAGAGTCCAGAAACTTAGCAGTAAAGCGTTTTCTAAACGTGGAACGCAAATTTCAGGGGAACATCGAGTTAAAAACAGCATATGTGCAATTTATGCGAGAGTATGAAAGTTTGGGGCACATGAAACGTGTTGCTTATGAAAACACAAGTAAGGCATGTAAACCTAACTACCTTCCACACCACGCTGTATTCAAGGCCGATAGTACCACCACTAAAACCAGAGTAGTATTCGATGCGTCAGCGAAGACAGCAAACCATAAGTCGCTAAATGATAACATGTTAGTGGGACCAACAATCCAACAAGAACTTGCCACCATTCTATTGAGGTGGAGAATATATAAAATAGCCTTCACCGCCGATGTCGAAAAGATGTATCGACAAATACTAGTGACGCCAGAACATACGGATTACCAACGAATTTTGTGGCGGGAAGACCCTTCACAACCCATTCAAGAATACAAGCTACTGACAGTAACGTATGGAACAGCGAGCGCTCCATATCTGGCCATACGCACTTTACAGCAGATAGCAAGGGACGAAAGAGGACAATCAAAAAGGGCTTCCAACACAATTATGACCGATTTCTATGTTGACGATCTCATGTCCGGGCAGATTCAGTTGAAGACGCTATTGAACTACAAACCAACATCAGGAAAATATTAGCAAGTGGTAAGTTAAGGCTAAGAAAATGGACCAGTAACAACAGACAAGCCCTAAAGGGAATCCCAGAAGAAGAGACGGAGTTGAAAGAGCTCATGGATATTGACATAAACGAGACCATTAAGGCATTAGGAATCCATTGGCAACCAAGTACAGATACATTTCAATTCAAGGTAACTTCCGACTACGAGAAAGTCACTACCAAAAGAAGGTTGCTCTCAGAAATTTCGAAGCTATTTGACCCATTAGGTTGGCTAGCCCCAGTGGTTGTTGTAACTAAAATCTTGATGCAGCGACTGTGGCAATCAGGCCTAAATTGGGATGATCCAGTACCAGATTCATTAGCTAAAGAATGGGAGACATTCAGAACCCAGCTGAAGCAAATCGAAACTATAGCGATACCTCGATGGATAAATTATAGACAAAATAATTCAGAGTATGAAATTCACGGTTTTTGTGATGCATCAACACAAGCATACGCAGCCGCGGTATACATACGAGTAGTACAACAGTCAAAGAGATACGTGACTCTTCTAACAAGCAAGACCAGAGTTGCACCCATAAAACAGATTAGCCTTCCAAAACTTGAATTATGCGGAGCAACGCTATTAACAAAGCTCATAACACAAGTAAAGAATGCATTACAACTGCCAGAGAGTAAGACATACATGTGGACTGATTCAACCATTGTTTTAGCATGGTTACAAGGTCATCCATACAGATGGAAGACGTTTGTAGCCAACCGAGTCAGCGATATCCTCCAAAATATGGACAATGGTACATGGCAACACATTAATACCAAGGACAACCCAGCTGACTGTGCGAGTCGATGTATAAGTCCCCAAGAATTAGTGAACCATCCACTATGGTGGACAGGCCCCCAGTGGCTGAAGGAGGATGTATACCACTGGCCCAAACCCCTACCTACTCAGCCAACCACAAAGATAGAACTCAAACGTACAGCAGCTGTACATATCAATCATTGTGAAATGAGCTCAGACTATATAGCTAGATTTTCAAGTTTGGGCAAATTGCTGCGAATTACAGCACTCTGCCGAAGATTCATCCATAATTGTAGAACAACGCCAAATCAACGATTCAAAGACCGTGTAACAAAACGTGAATTAAACGAGAGCTTAGAACTTCTAATCATGCTAGTTCAACATGGTGAATATAAAACCGAAATAGGGGTATTAAAGACTTACCAACCTAAATTTAAACCCATTTATAGACGCCAAGGAAATACTACGAGTTGGCGGACGCCTCAGGCATTCATCATTAGTATATGATCAGAAACATCCCATAATGCTACCAGAAAAATGTCAGTTATCCAAATTGATTATAAATGATGCACATCAAATTACATTACATGGAGGAGTGCAATTGATGATGAATGTCATCCGAAGGAAATTCTGGATTATTAATGCCAGAAATGCTATACGAATGGCGATACACCGATGCTTAATCTGTTATCGACAAAAAACAAATACCCAACAACAATTGATGGGTGACTTACCCGAACACAGGGTTCAATTGACACGACCATTTCTACATTCAGGAATCGATTTCTGCGGACCATTTACACTCAAAGAATCTAAATGTAGAGGTCGACCAAAAACATCGAAAGGCTACATTTCCATCTTTATATGCCTAGCGACCAACAATACACTTAGAAGCAGCTAGTGATCTATCTACTGAAGCATTTTTAGCTGCATTTCGCAGATTTAGTGATAGGCTAGGATTATGTAGCGACATTTACAGTGATTGCGGTACTAATTTTGTAGGAGCCAGTAGAAAGCTGAAAGAAATAAGTTTACAAGATCAATGGGGTATATCAACTGAAGTCTACATCAACCTAGCAAACAAAGGAGTGGAATGGCATTTCATACCGCCAGGATCTCCGCATTTGGAGGACTATGGGAGAGTGGAGTAAAATCAACGAAGCACCACCTCCGCCGCATAATGGGAAATGTCACGTGGACTTATGAAGAACTGAGTACATGTCTAAAGCAAATAGAAGCCTGTCTAAACTCACGACCACCGAGCCCTATGTCAAATGACCCAGAAGACTGCAGCGCTTTAACTCCAGGCCACTTTCTAATAGGAGATCTTCTAATAGCTCCTCCAGAAAATAATCTTCTCGATCTTAAACCAAGCTCCCTTAATCGTTGGAAGTTGATTCAAAAAAGTTATCAAGATTTCTGGAAACGTTGGAATACAGAGTACCTAAGTAGATTGCAGCAACGGCCCAAAATGGCTCCAACAACAACCAAACCTAAAGGAAGGAGACCTAGTACTTATAAAGGATGAAAGAATGCCGCCAACGAAATGGCTACTAGGACGTATCATTGACACTCATCCTGGACCGGATAGTCTAGTGAGAGTAGTGACAGTGAAGTGCAAGGATTCGACATTAAAACGCCCTATCACCAAGATATGTTTACTACCGATAGTAGACAATGAAAGAAATTACTGAGTCCACAACCACACAAGTTAGAGTAGCTATAACTATAAAAATATTCTAGATTAAGTACAACTACGATAGCATAAGGCACACCCCTTAAATTAATGTTTCTCCTTTAAGGTCGATTCGCACTATACGGAACGTCAACGTCACGTCAAGGAACGGCAACGGCACGTCAAAATATTCTTCAATGAGTTTTACACTACGCGTTCACATATATAGGCAACGTCACGGACCGTCAACGTCACGGCACGTCAAGATTAGTTTGAAACTATATTTTGACGTGACGTGCCTTGACGTGACTTATCTATTCTATTGAATTTGAACATAGTTATAGCTGCATTTCGAATTTTTCAAGTATTTATCTGTTTTTGTTCAAACTTATTTTAGTCTAGTCAATGAAGGTTTTTATTTCTTAGTCCTCAGCGTCAACTCCAATTTTGATAATTTTTTTTAAATGTTTGTTTTTATATATTATTTGAAATCAGAAACATTTCAATGTGCGCAATTAAATATTTATATTGTTTAAAAAATATAAACACAATTTATACATTAATTAATTTTTTTTATGATATTTATTAACTTTTAAAGTAAAGGGTTGAAAAATGTTGACAGGTTTTGGAGTAATAGCGTTGTTTTTTTTTTGGAAGTTTATGTTCAATTTTTTTAAAAGGATATGAAACTGATATTTCGACATTCTCAAATATTTATAAAAATTTATTTCATCGTCATCTTTTTGTAAATATCTTTTGTACTCATTTTTTCTTTTTTGTTGCAAAATTTAAATTTTCTTTTTCCTCATCCAAAATTAATGCAGTCAATGCTAACTTTTTATTATTAAATTTTGGCATTCCAAATAACGATACGGAATACGACAATACTCTATCTAATTTTTTTTAGACTGAACGGCAAAATTCACGTAACGTTGACGGTTAAGTGCGAATCGACAGCAAAATTGACATGCCGTTGCCGTTCCCTGACGTGACGTTGACGTTCCGTATAGTGCGAATCGACCTTTATAGATGCACACCAGACATTTAATGACAATAGTAAGCATAGTAGTAACAGTCAAACTCACCGAAGCAATCATTGCCTACGATTGCGGTCACGATCATGTAAATATAACCGCAATATCCCTAGTTAACTTAGGTGAGTGTCATATAGAAAACGTAAAAATCGAAAATGAAAATGAAGAGATTCAACTCCTGCAGCTGAGCGAAACAGCGTCCGTACATACATTCCAATGTAAAATAAACATCATCCAATCAGTTTTCTACTGAGGTATGTTCAGCCATCCATTATCCACCTATATAGTTGACATTAACCGTGACGATTGCTTAAAATTGCATACTGATGGAACGTACAGGCTAATCAATGCACGAATGATTGCTGATATCAAGCCTAATAGCACCAACAACTATTCCGAAGTAATAGCAGGTGTGATCGACAGCAACGGAGCGTGCACTGGGGTCGCCTACACATCGGGCGCTAACTCTTGGCAAGATGTCATAGTCATCCACGCCATCACAATCACTATCACTGATTATATCAGCGCTGTACGATTGGAAGATAACAACATACTAATCCGCAACAATATTGCATGTCCATACCTGACAGGCACCTTTACTGATCCCGAATTTGGCATCACATTCTGGGATACCGCGATCAATTCATCATGCGAAAACACAAAATATGACGTCCTGTGGCAGGGGCAAGCTACGAAAATTAGAAATCTCAGCAATAGCACATCCCTTCACACCAATGTAATGTACACCGTACGTAGTGATGATATCGTATTCGCACTCGAAGTCAGAAAGGAAACATCAGTCTGTCGGTTCAAGGGATATCAGACCGAACACCCTCGATTAATCATCGTCCCTAAGGCAGGAACTGAATACTGGTTCTTAAAGAAAACAACAGACGTTAGAAATTTAGATGTCCTAACCTATGCAAATTCAAAATTCGTGTATATTGAAAGACATTGGAAGCTACAAATTGAAAAACTATATATCAGCTTATTATTAAAACGTTGTGAACTTGAACGAGAGGTCTTGAAAACGCAGATGAGTATTGCACCCCAAAATCCAGCTGAGTTCGCATTAATGCATATGAAGCAATTGGGATATACCGCCGTTCACAGAGGAGAGCTCATTTATATAATCAAATGTCAACCAGTAGAAGTTCACGTACGAAGTACCAATCATTGTTACAATGAATTACCCGTGACCTATGCCAACAATAGCTTCTTTATGACTCCTAAAACCCACTTATTGCAGAAATTAGGCACGCAAGTTGAATGTTCAGTATTATTGGCGCCAGGGTATCAAATCATGGACGAATGGTATGGACTGAGCCCAGATATTCATAAAATTAAATCACCACACGAAGTACATCCCACTACTACGAAGGAATGGACCTACGAGGATCCAGGTAATCTAAAGAAACCAGGAATATATTCTCCACAAGCAATTGGAGCCCTCAGAAGACAAGCGATGTTTTCATCACAACGTCAAGCGATAAGCAACATCGTAATTCAAAAACTATTAGGGGGGAATATGGATCATCAAAACATTAATGTGCTAAATCTGCTAACATCCAACGATATGCACTCCCTAAAATTGAAACTATGGAACACCCTTCAAGAGATAGGTGGCATCTACCTAGGTATCATCGGTGTATATGTCTCCATTAAAATTATTAAAGGTATTCTAACCACGGGAATTAATGCGCACAGTATTTTTGCAACCTACGGCTGGAACTGGAGATTAGCAGCAGCTTCGTGGGATGCTCTGACAAACTACTTTATAAAGGTCTACCAGCAAAAACCTCCACCAGTAGAACCAGTCCTAACAAATGTGGCAGTAGATACCTCAGACCAAGGAGCAAATAACAATCCCCAGACCATCACTATACAAACGAGCCTCCAGAACCTCAACGACCGCAATCAATTAAGCACCATCTATCCTTTCCTATGATTTCTAGCCAACATTTTTCTTAAAATCTCACTACCGACAAACCATCAGGAAGGGCGAGTCGAGGCGCCTTAAAACCTCTCACCACTTCACCGTTTCCAAGTCGACAATAGAGGAAATGCTATCTAGACGCGGAACACTAGTAATACTCCATTTGTTTATTTCAGAATAATCGTTTGAAATCTAACAGATTTCAAGGCGGGCAGAATGTTCAGGCGTTCATTCACCCAGGTAAATAATTGACATACATTCGCGTTATGAAGCAATTAATAAAATCAGCTCAACGAAGAATCAGAATTACTCAACGCGAATGCCCGGTCAACAATTGCATCAAGTGTGAATGAACGACCTAAATATTACAACAGGCAACGACCAGATGACCCACCCGGAACAACCATCGACGACCAGGAGCGCGTTCAAAAACCTTACCATGGTAAACCACGAGGTAAGCTGTGGTTATGCTGCATCACTTTTCTTAACCACGATAGTTTATGTTTAACCATGTAGGTTTTTGAACGCACTTTGGTTAACTACAGGTTAAAGAAGAAGAAAAAAAATAAAAACAAAATTTTCCATAAAATGGTCCCCGCTAATTGCTTCAATTATTTCATTAATTATTTATTTGCAATAATCCCACAAATCCCACTTTGATTTGTTCATGTGTTTACATTAAAACATGTGTCAGAGAGTTGTTTTTATTCTTCTTCTTCTTAACTATCGCTAACCATGGTCCCGAGCAGGGTTAAAATTTAACTACACCATGGTTAACACGAGAGTTTTTGAACGCCAAAAAGTTATGCTCGTGGTTATGTTGTAGTTAACCACGGAGTTTTTGAACGACAAAAGTTTACCATAGTTAACCATGGTTAACCATAGTAAGGTTTTTGAACGCGCTTCAGGAGGTGTCGAGTGACAAAAATCTGAGGACGGCGGTCACTCGAAAAAGAAGTTGCGTTGCGTCGTGTGATTAAAACCGTGCCCGTATTTACCATTAATTGTAATTTGAGTCGATCAAAAAAAACCTAATTTTTGTGGGAAAATTAGACTATTCCGTGTATATACAAATTTATGAATTTGTGTCTTTTTTGTCGCTGCTAAATACAATTTTTAATTATTCCTGGTAATTTGTGTTCTTGTTTTCATTTCCATCCCGTGTTTTCCTTTTTTGCGTGAACACGGAATTCCGTGAAACAGGTCGTATCGTCTTCAAACTTTTTTTAAATTTTTGAACAAACTCTACGTATTATAAACAATTAGTGCAAAATTTAATGCGAAATTGTGTTTTGCGCTAAATTCGAAAGAATTAAACCGGAAAAAATGCTAGTAGGGGTTTTTCGAGGTCGCTGATTACGAATATGATGTTTAAAATTCAAAATGGCGGATCTAAAATGGCGCAATGATGAAACTTCTTATTGATATTGCGTCAGCCTATCTATAACTTTTCTTGCTTTTTCGTATCTATAACTTATCCAAGTTTTCGATGAAGCATTACTGCAAAAGTAACTTGCAAGGGCGAGTGAAAAGTTTTTTCTCGAATCGCAGTCATAATAGCATGAGCTATAGAATTTTATTTTAGTACGATTTTTAAAGAATTCCCCCTTTTTTTTACAAAATCCTGTTATAAACAATGGTTAAATATTATGTAAAACATCAGAGCAAGCCTACATTAAAAGATATAGGCCCCCAGTGACAATTTTTTATGTGTTCAAAAGGAAATTCTGCTCTCTTTTACATGATCTTCAAAGAACTCCACATTTTTTAGAAGATAATGTTATAAACAATGGTTAACCAATTATTTAAAAATTCTGAAAAGGCACATATTAAAAGGTACAGATCTCAGCTACAACCTCTATATATTTAGAACATTAATAACAGTTTTTTGGCTTAATAACAGACGGTTAATTGCACTTCAAAATTCCATAATTTTAAGGAATAATCATTTGATTGTTACTATTTCATAAATAAATCATTAAAATTTAAATATTTTGATAAAATAAATTATTCTATCGTAAAGTATGGGTTTTCAGCTATAAAGTGACCACCTACTAAATGTCAATAAGTATGTTGCGCTTATTATTATTATTGATTGAAGTTACGCATGGAAGAAGTAAAATGCTCGTTTTCCCGAAATTCGTGAAATAAAAGGTGCGAATGCGATTTTTTTAATTTTTTTCAATACATACATCTTAATTATGACCATTTCAGAAAACCAATCCACAAATTAAATTTAAAAATAATTTTGCTTTTTAATAATTTGCAGAATATTTACTGAAGCAAGTGATATTTTGCCAATTATTAGTTAACAATAATTGTTTAAATATGGTTTCTATCATTTAAATATATGGATCGAGTAAGCGAAGTATTTTTCTTCAATAAACCCTATGGTTTTTTGCATTTGCTTTTACCAATCAAAAGTTATAGCCATTTTTGTACGAAGCGCGTCTCATTTTTTGCTCATACACACATCCCGAGTAAAAATCTTAATATATAAAAACTACGTGTCACAATGTTTATACACGCTAATATCCGAAACCGCCTAACAGATTTAAATGAAAATTTGGGAATGTGTAGGGTTGGTTCCAGATTGAAAGATAGGATAATTTTGGTCCAGATAAGTGAAACTGTTGTAGAAATATAGAGAATTTCAATGTTTCACTGATTATATTTAAGTTGGCGGGGCGAAAAAATATTTAATTTTAATTGTCATGTACACATAAAAAACCGTTAGCTTTAAAAAAGCACTCCGATTATTCGAGTGACAACGTATGCATTAGTGTATTGAGTGTACTGAGTGTACAGTGTGTACAGTATGTACACTGTGTACTGTGTACTATATACTATGTACTATGGACTGTATACTATAACTACCGGAGCCCGCAAAAACATATAATTTATATACAAAATAATAAACATATAATTTATATACAAAATAAAAATATTTGTGAACATTGGGAAACTTGTAAAATATTAGCATCCATTGTTCTTTATATACTTCCACCGAAAAATGCGTAAAAGCTTTTAATTATTGCGATTAAATAAAGTGTTAATGGGAAAATATATAAATGTCGAGTTTTTGCATTATGCCTCAGATTGCGGTACATCTTGAATACGGCCAACGTGTATATTTCACTGAAGAAAATGCTCTCCAACGAGCTTTCCAGCCACCAAAAACTACACTTACTGAATTTTTCACACTGTGCCAAAAACCTGATTTTTTCGGACAATTCGCAACAACATTGTTATATCTGTACCTCGGAACCAGACTAACGAAAGTCACACTAGGCCAAATTTTCAGGAGAGCACAAAAACTGTAAAAAATATACTCTATCTCTGGCTGCAGAGCTAACTTACAACCCTTAGAAAATGCAAAAGGCGATTTTTCAACGGACTTAAGTTGTTATGGCTTAATGTAGAATCAAATTTTAAGTACAATGATGTAATAACCTGAAAATCTGAAAATCATAATATTTGGACTTACGTTCGTCTGGTTCTGAAGTACAGATATATCGACTTCCCTCGCTATTATACATTGAACAAATCAGGTAAAAAATGGAAGCCACGTAGACAAGGCGAACCACATCCAGCTATCGCACGCATATCGAAAGCAAAGACATTGGGGCGACTTTATACAGTACATCCAAAACCACGTGAATGTTTCTTTTTGCGTTTGTTGTTGCTGAATGTTCCAGGACCAACGTCTTTCGAATTTTTACGAACAGTAAATGGTCAAATATTCAATACATTTCAAGATGCATGTCACGAGTTGCAATTGCTGGAAAACAACAATCATTGGGATCTGACACTTACTGATGCATCATTTGCATCCACGCCAAATAACAATCGTCAACTGTTTGCAATAATATTGACGAAATGATACCCAACAGAACCATCGGTTTTGTGGGAAAAATACAAGAACGGCATGACTGAAGACATACTTCGCAGAATTAGACAAACAAACCAATATCCAAACTCTCGAATTTTTATAGGAATAATTGGTTTTTCGTTAATGGTTATAAATATTTGTTGAAGAGTTGAATTTTGAAGATTTGGATTAATTTTAAATGTCTTAAGGTTGGGTGCAGCGAGTCCGAAAGGCATCATCTTTGTTTATTTACGCGCCGGAAAACAAAACCAAAAACATAGTTTACTAGCAAGTTTTGTAAAAGAATACATACATAGTTAATTTTGGTCACACTTAATATGAAAGCATATTGAATCTAATGTCTCCAAATTTTACAGAAATAGGTATTGGTTCTTACCTTAGATATTGCGAATAGTTTGATTTTCAATATTTGCATTAATTTCACATGTTTTGACGAACACAATTTCGCAATATAAGAGAAAATAAAAGTTGGTTTTTTGGCATTGCTTTTTCCAACTATAAAATATTTGTTTCATTTTTTGTTTTTGTTTTATTGTTCGCGAAAAATTTTGTTATTGAAGACTTCTAGATTAAAATGAAAAAAACCTATAGAAAATGGCCCACGAATTTTGAGTGCTGGATGCTGCTATTTGCATTAATTTTAAATCTTTTAACGTTCATGGTTTTAACAGAATACATACGCAATTTTGGTCATAGTGCAAATAAATGTATTTTGAATTTAATGACACCAACTTTTATAGGAATAGTTGGTTTTTCGTTAATGGTTAAGAAGAGTTGAATTTTGAAGGTTTGGATTGATTTTAAATGTTTAAACGTTGGGTGCAGCGAGGCGAACCGGGTCCCTGCTATCCAAAATACGCGGTTCATTCATTGAGACACTTCATCTGTGTACGAAAATTCATATCTCGAAAAATGCCATGTCAATGGATGGTTTTTTTGTCTCGATCAAAATGTGAGATCCCTAATAGTTTCAGATTTTGTTATTTGGAATCAAAAATACCAAAAAATTGCCTTTTTCAAACACTTCTACTGTATATTAAAATTTATTTCACCTGATTACTACTATTGGCTTATGGGAGCAGCGTAGGAGCGCCGGGTCCCAACTAGTAACTATATAGAAAAATATATATTTGGATACCCGAGTAAAAATAAATTATATAGAAAAATATATAATCATAAATATTTATATCAAATTATATAAAATTATATATAAAATATTTAAACAGTTTTAGACGATTTTATATAATCGTATATAATAATATACAATAATATAGAATTATATATTGTGTCATTTACAATTCAACATGGGATTATATATAACTATATATCATTATATAAAACTGTATATAAAGTCTACACATGATTTTGTGCAATTATATCTGATCATATATAGCGATATAAAATAATACATAATGCCTTACAATAATTTTGTGAAATAAATATTATCAATTAGTAGATGGGGTTTTTCGGGAAAATCACATACTAAAATGCACATTCTACAGTTGCACTCCCAAAGTTCAAGGGTGGAGAAAAACCTCAAAAAAAGGTGTGTGGCTGAAAAATGATGGCAACAAAGCTATTATAAGTATGCTGTCAAAAATATATCATTATATCTGCTTTAGTCCGGGCGCCCACTAAAGTACTGTGCGAGTGGCGTGGTTTTGGTCTGTCATGTGGAAACAAAGTGGTGTGGCAGTTGAATGGTGTCGGAGTGGTATTAGAATTATTAAGCGTGCATCGAAATGGCAAGCAGCGTTTCGCGTAAGTGATTCACCATCATCTTATTACTAACGAGAAGTGACATCCACTGCCACTTACACTCAAAAATTAAACTTGTCGGAGACTAGTGGCAATCAAGTGATACCACGCCACTTGCCAGATGCCACACTATCTCCACTCCACATCAATGTGCGCTACTTCATTTGATTTTACGGGAATAAATTTTTCCACTTGCCAGTAGACGGCCACGCCACTGACACGTCACTGGCACACCACTTTAGTGGGTGCTCGGCCTTAGAGTTTAGGCAGGAACACGCTCTTAAAAATAACTGGCCCTACCACGATGAAATTCATATAGAACATTCCATATCTGAGAAAATCGGCGAAATAAAAATATAATTGCATATATACAATTCTATACAATTGTATATGATTTTCCTTATCTATATATATAAATTTCTTCTGTCCGTGTGTATGTTACTGAACTCCTTCTAAACGGCTGGACTGATCTTTATGTAATTTTCTGTGTGTATTTAAGTTGATTCGAGAATGGTTTAGAATCACAATTTGAACCGATACCTAAACGGAACACCTAAAAATCAAAAAAATTGGTAATTTTTTGATTTCTCACTTGAGATTACTTTCTAGCTTCATGGCCTACCTATATACTGTTTGACAGCTTCGTAAATGTGAAATTGTCATTAAATTGAATCGGACATTTTTCAAAAACCCCAATTTAATGACAATTTCACAATTACGCAGCTGTCAAACAGTATATAGGTAGGCCATGAAGCTATTACATAAAACTAATTCGCAGTGAAATTTATTTAGATTTTTCCGTAGTTCCTTTGCGGTTTACTTATATTTCTTTTTAAAACAACCCCTGTATTGAGGCGAGCCATTTAAATCTGGAAGTTGGTGCAGCCGAACCGTCACTTTTACAATTTTAGATAGGTGGGAGTATTCTGCGTACCCTGATACCTTATTCATGAAAATAGGTTGAAGCGTTTCAATAACACTGGATGACATGTACAAATCTAAACAAAAAAATAAAAGGACCACAGCAGATAAACCGTTATTATTTCCAACCACCCGAAAACTACAATTTTTGGTTTGTCTGACCAAAAACTATCAACAGTCGGCCACTTTGTAAAATTAGCATATACAACCTGTTGTTATCTGGAGTAAATTTTTTTTATAAGGAGTTTTTCAATCTATGCAGCCGACTAGATATTTTGGGTCAATTCGCAAAGACATTAATGTATACTGATGTGCCACGATTTTTCACATGGAACAAACAGTCAAAAAATTGGCAACCACGAAAGCGAGGCGTTCCAGTCGAAGGATACGTCGACATATTTATGGCAAATACTTTAGGCCGATTATATACAATCCATCCAAAGCAACGCGAATGTTTTTTTTTGCGTTTGTTGTTGGTTAACGTTCCTGGACCGACATCCTTTCAATATTTGCGAACAGTCAATGGTATTTTGTACGACACGTACTTCAATGCGTGTCGCGAATTGCATTTACTGGAAGATGATAACCATTGGGATCTCACACTTGCAGATGCAGTACTGAGTTCCTTTCCTCATCAAATTCGTCAATTATTCGCTATATTATTGACGACATGTTTTCCGTCTGAAGCTTCTGCTCTCTGGGATAAATATAAAGATTCGATGAGTGAGGACATTCTACACCGCATTCGGATTGCTGATCAAGATACAAATATCGATTTTTCGACGGAAATATATAACGAGGCCTTAGTAAAGATTGAGGATATTTGTATTCTCATTTCGAATACGCCACTCATTAATTTCGGCATGCCATCGCCTAACCGCCCAGCAGCACAAATCATTAACAGCGATGTTCAGCGCGAACAACAGTTCGATACCATAGCTTTGGCTACTTTCGTTGCTAATAATGAGCAACTGCTCACTGCTGAACAAAAGAATATATATGATCAAATTAATTTGTCAATTGCATCACAACAAGGAGGATTCTTTTTTTTGGACGCACCAGGTGGCACTGGCAAAACATTCCTCATCTCACTGATACTTGCGCGCATTCGATCACAAAGTCATATTGCGTTGGCAATTGCTTCATCAGGCATTGCAGCTACCTTGCTTGATGGTGGGAGAACTGCGCATTCAGCACTCAAGTTGCCATTGAACATTCACACAAATCCAGACGCAATGTGTAACATAAAGAAGCATTCAGGCATGGCTGAAGTTTTGAAAAAATGCAAAATTATTATCTGGGATGAATGCACTATGGCCCACAAGCATTCACTTGAAGCCCTCGATAGAACGCTGAAAGATCTCAATAATAATACCAGACTTTTCGGTGGTGCTCTACTGTTGCTGTCCGGTGATTTCAGACAGACATTGCCGGTAATTCCACGTGCTACATATGCGGACGAAATTAACGCATGTTTAAAAGAATCATACCTATGGCGAAGTGCCAGGAAATTATGTCTTACCATAAATATGCGTGTTCAACTTCAAAATGATCCATTGGCATTGGCATTCTCAGAACAATTGCTCAACATTGGCAACGGAACCATACAATTGCATGAAAATACACAATACATTAGACTTCCAGAAAATTTTTGCAACATGGTCGATACTAAAGATAGTTTGATCGAAAGTATATTTCCAGATTTACAAGCTAATTACACTAATCATGCGTGGCTACGTGACCGAACTATTTTAGACGCAAAAAATATAGATGTCGACGCAATTAATTTTAAAATACAACAGTCATTGCCGGGCAATGAAATATCATTCAAATCGATCGATACTGTTGTCGATCCTGAAGAAATTGTTAACTACCCTGTTGAATTCTTGAATTCATTGGATTTACCTGGAATGCCACCACATAACTTGCGATTGAAAATTGGTTCACCAATAATTTTACTTCGAAATTTGAATGCACCAAAGCTATGCAATGGCACGCGATTGAAAAATCATGAGTAATGTTCTTGAAACTACCATTTTAAACGGCAAGTTTCAAGGTGAAGTTGTTCTTTTACCACGGATCCCAATGATCCCATCAGACTCGCCCATTCCATTCAAACGCCTGCAATTCCCAATTCGCTTGGCATTCGCAATGACTATTAATAAGTCACAAGGCCAAACAATGTCAATTTGTGGGTTGGATCTAGAAAATCCGTGCTTTTCACATGGCCAATTATATGTTGCGTGTTCAAGGGTTGGCAAACCATCAGGTTT
This sequence comes from Thereva nobilitata, assembly GCA_963855945.1. Classification (NCBI taxonomy): domain Eukaryota; kingdom Metazoa; phylum Arthropoda; class Insecta; order Diptera; family Therevidae; genus Thereva; species Thereva nobilitata. The sequence goes on along the minus strand of OY979694.1, from coordinate 158,351,109 downwards.
GTTCGTTTTTACCCCTCAGGGATTAACTAAAAATATTGTTCATCAAATAGCATTAAGATAAAAAGTTTATTCCTGTTGATATTAAGATTAAAAATAAATATAAATATTTATTTTTTGTACATTAAAAAAAAAATTACCTTTCATGAAAATTACTTTTCCTTCTTACATTTCACAAATTTAATTTATAATTCCATCACAATTGCCATTGAACTCTAAATAACTGAAACAGATATGCTGGCCAACTATTGCGGGCAAAAAGGTTTTATGCCGGGTCCAACTAGTTATATATAAAAATATACATTTCTATATAATTATATCGGGCCAAATTTCGGTAAGTAACATGGTTTTGTTGCTATGGCGACGCGTTGCTCTCGTAAGGCGCATATTTTCTGTTTTCTACAGAAGACTTCTGATTTTTGTTGTTGTTGTTACTTTTTGAACGATTTATAAAATCCTACATAATTTTCTTATAATTAAAAAATAATGATATAAATTTATGTTTTATTTACTTATTATTAATGTAGCACTTCATTAAAGTTAAAAAAAAAAGAATAATCATTTAAAATTGTAAATAAATCGTTTTTTAAAAATGTGCGCCTCTCAGGCGCCTGTTTATCTTTTCAGTACTATAAAATAACGTTATCTTTCTAGGGTTAACACTTCTTTTGTTTCATAACTATTGCAGTGGCTCTTTTTAGGAAGCGGATTTTTTATCATATATTATTGATACAATTTAGAAGAGAATGGAAAAAAATCCGCTCCGTTACAAAGGATTCCGAAGTGAATTCCACGATTGCGGAATATGCCATTCAAAACGTGTTGCAGACTATACTTTTTCTACGCCTCTAATTAGTTTTTATTAATATTTTTTAAAGAAAAACGTACCTGTAAAGCTAATGTCAAAAATATAATGTATAAGGCACAGCAAGATATTTTAACGCTAAATCACATATTAGTAAGGAGTGTTCATTCATAACAATTTTATAATTTAATAATTAGTTAATAGATCGCCGCCACGAAATTTAATAAAAAAATGCTATTATTTTTTGCAATTTAATAATTGAATAGTTTATTTAAAGCAAAAATTTTCTAGCGGAACATTATTGATTGTTTATTATTGAAACAATCCTTTTCTTTCTTTAATAAATAAATCTTTTTTTTCTTTAATTAATAAATCATATTCTTGGATTACGACGAACAGATGTCGCCAATAGTAGTCGTTCCATAACAAGTGATGGAATTATATTGCACACAGGTGTGGAATGTTGCTAATTCGGTAACTAAAAGTAATATCAGATTGCCTGTATTCTAACAGAGGCGTAGAAAAAATTGTTTTTGACTTTTTAGCTAATTTTTGGTAAACAAACTACATTTTATATTCAAGTTACGGATCAACATCATTAAATATAGCGCGAGTTAACAAAGATTAATTGTGTTTCGAATCTCCGAGGGGAAATCTTATAAAGCGCTATTGAGCCATTTAATATCGCTTTCTCACATAATTATAATCATACCTACATATGTATGTATATTTTCAATTGATAGTTATTCAAACTCACTATTATTTAAAATCCCCTCACTGTTACCGAAGATTGTGTTTAGTCACTAAAGCATCTTACAGAAACGCCTTGAATACATACTAAATTTTATACTTTAAGCAACCTTGAAGTTTTTGGTGGTTTCATAATAAATTTTTTCGGGAAATCACCAATTCTCGCACGAAAATCCGCGCTAAAGCATCTAAATCTCAGCTAAGGAATAAGTTCATTCGATATTCCTATGGAATATTTAAAATAAATTTTTCCAAGAAGGTAAGAGTGAAAACGAATAGCACAACAACAATAACAACAAAAAGGAAATGCTTCTTCTTACCAGCAGGAGCATTACGTCGAGGTTCATCAATCATACGGCTTTATCTTGACATATCTCGAATAAGGGAATGTTGGAAGGTATTTGGTGGCAGTTGCAGAAACGAAGGACACACATTCTGCGGCTTGGAACGTATATCAAACTTCTGCCAAGTGGCATCAACGGTTCGCGACTTTTCTTCGTACGTGACATTTAGTATGCCCAAGTCCTTTTTTTGCGTAGGGATCTAGAGCCATAAGCGGAGCTTATTGGATAAAACCGAGATGCTTGCTGTTTTGAAATTAGCATTTCATTGAAATTCCTTTTCCTATCTTCAAGTGTATTTACGAAACGGATAAAAGGGCATGAGCGACTGAAAATATTTGACCCTTAGCAGCCAGTGGATATGCTTCAAATAATGCCCCGGGCAAAGGAAATTCATTCACATACGACACACAACAAATCGACTAAACTTCTACAATCAATTTATCTTGTCTCCGAAATTTTATCCAGAAATCGACTTTTCAATTCAATATGCAGCCGGGAGGTATTGTTGGCGTCCTACGGTAGAATTGAACATTCGTGAAGGTATGCTCAGGATACGAAATATAAGCAGGAAAGTCGTCCTGTTTCCAGTGCACGTGTTTCTTAGAATGCTGGCGATGAATGCAATGAATAATGGAAATGCTTTGAATTCAAATGGGCAACGGGTGGGATGTTCGAATCTATAAATTCATATTTGAAAAGCTGAAATTTAACGTAGCAATTTCGATATTTTACCGAACTTTATACGAAATTGGTTACGAACAATTTTTTTTTGTAAAATTACTTGATTAAAGATACCGGAGGTTGTTGTTATTTATAAATTTCATTTTTTATGTCGACAAATGAAAAAATTGCTGCAAATTACTTTAGTTCAAGTCTTTAGTGAATACGAATCCTGCAAGCGAAATTGTTTTTCATTTTACTATATTAGCTGTGTTCCAAAATTCGGGCAAAGTTATCGCAAGCAGTTCCCGAGTAAAAATAATTATATAGAAAAATATATAATCATATATATTTATATCAAACTAGTTGGGACCCGGCGCGCCTATGCTGCTCCCATAAGCCAATAGTAGTAATCAGGTGATGTGAATTTTAATATACAGTAGGAAAGTTTGAAAAGGGTAATTTTTTGGTATTTTTGATTCCAAATAACAAAATGTGAAACTATTAGGGATCTGGCATTTTGATCGAGACAATAAAAACCATCCAATGACACGGCATTTTTCGATATATGAATTTTCATACACAGATGAAGTATCTCAATTAACCGCTTATTTTCTGTACTTTGGATAGTTGGGACCCGGTGTGCCTCGCTGTATCCAGAGTTTAAACATTTTAAATCAATCCAAACCTTCAAGATTCAACTCTTCTTAACCATTAATGAAAAACCAACTATTCCTATAAAAGTTGGAGTCATTAGATTCAAAATACATTTATTTGGACTATCCAAAATTGCCTGTGTATTCTGTTAAAACCATGAACGTTAAAAGATTTAAAATTAATGCAAATAGCAGCCTCAAGCACTCGAAATTCGAGGGCCATTTTCTAAAGCTTTTTTTAATTTAAATCTAGAAGTCTTCAATAGAACAGAGAAGTCTTCGAGAACAATAAAACAAAATCGAAAAATGAAACAAATATTTTATAGTTGGAAAAAGCAATGCAAAAAAACCAACTTTTATTTTCTCTTATATTGCGAAATTGTGTTCGTCAAAACATGTGAAATTAATGCAAATATTGAAAATAAAACTATTGGCAATATCTAAGGAAAGAACCAATACTTATTTCTGTAAAATTTGGAGACATTAGATTCAATATGCTTTCATATTAAGTGTGACCAAAATTATCTATGTATGCATTCTTTTACAAAACTTGCTGGTAAACTATGTTTCTGGTTTTGTTTCCCGGCGCGTAAATAAACAAAGATGATGCCTTTCCGACTCGCTGCACCCAACCTTAAGGCATTTAAAATTAATCCAAATCTTCAAAATTCAACTCTTCAACAAATATTTATAACCATTAACGAAAAAGCAATTATTCCTATAAAAATTCGAGAGTTTGGATATTGGTTTGTTTGTCTAATTCTGCGAAGTATGTCTTCAGTCATTCCGTACTTGTATTTTTCCCACAAAACCGATGGTTCTGTTGGGTATCAATATAATTGTGAACAGTTGACGAATGTTATTCGGCGTGGATGCAAATGCTGCATCAGTAAGTGTCAGATCCCAATGATTGTCGTCTTCCAGCAATTGCAACTCGCGACATGCATCTTGAAATGTATTGAATATTTGACCATTGACTGTTGGTAAAAATTCAAAAGACGTTGGTCCTGGAACATTCAGCAACAACAAACGCAAAAAGAAACATTCACGTTGTTTTGGATGAACTGTGTAAAGTCGTCTTTGCTTTCAATACGCGTGCTATAGTTGGATGTGGTTCGCCTTGTCTACGTGGCTTCCATTTTTTACCTGATTTGTTCCATGTATAATAGCGAGGGACGTCGGTATATAACAATGTTGTTGCGAATTGTCCGAAAGTATCAGGATTAAATTGGGGTTTTTGAGAAATTACCGATTTAATTTAATGACAATTTCACATTTATGCAGCTGTCAAACAATATACTTATGTATAGGTAGGCCATGAAGCAATTGAAACTAATGTGAGGTGAAAAATCCCAAAATTACCAATTTTTTAGACTTTTCACCTGTTCCTTTCGGTTTTTTGAAATGGTTTTTTTTCTAAAACCACCCCTCTATTGAGGCGAACAAAACAAAAAAAATTATTGAAATCGGTCGAGCCATTTTCGAGTTTTTGCAGGACTAACGCACGGCATTCATTTTTATATATATAGAAGATTATATAAAATTTTATATAAAATATTTCAACAGTTTTAGACGATTTTATATAATTGTATATAATAATATATAATAATATAGAATTATATATTGTATCATTTACAGTTCAACATGGGATTATATATAACTATATATCATTATATAAAACTGTATTTAAAGTCTACAAATGAATTTGTGCAATTATATCTGATCATATATAGCGATATAAAATAATATATAATGCCATACAATAATTTTGATGAAATAAATACTATCAATTGGTAGATGGAGTTTTTCGAGAAAATCACATACTAAAATGCACATTCTCCAGTCGTACTCCCAAAGCTCAATCAAGGGTGGAGAAAGACCTCAAGAAAAGGTGCGTGGCCGAAAAATGATGGGAAAAAAGTTATTATAGGTATGCTGTCAAAAATATCTCATATCTGTTTTAGAGTTTAGGCCGGATCACGCTCTTAAAAATAACTGGCCCTACCACGATAAAAAGTATAGAGAACATTCCATGTCTGAGCAAATCGGCGAAATAAAAGATATAATTGCATATACACAATTCTATATAATTGTATAAGATTTTCCTTATTATATATAAAAATATATATTTCTATATAATTATATCGTGCCAAATTTCATATATAATTATATATAATTAATTTATATATAAATATATTCAATTATATATCTTTCTATATAATTATTTTTACTCGGGTTGGCTTCTCCTCGCTCCTACTTCTCGACAAAGGCATGAGTAGCTACGAGTAGAAGCCAACTGCTGGCGAAAACTTTGCCGGATTTTGGAACACAGCTACTAGCCTGAACCAGATATTACGTGCCGGACCGTAAGAAAACTGAACGAATTTGAACTTAGTTACGACACTTTGACAGATAGCCCTAAATGAAAATGTAAAGTAACCAGTGACAAGTGGAAAATGGATAGAATAAATAAAGATTTAATTGATTTATTTACTTAAGTTGTGGACGGAGTACAAACAACTTAGAAGTTCTCGGCTAAAAAACAAAAAAAAATCGCGAAATAAACAAAATGAGAAACAGCCACGGATACTACCGTGTTACATTTGTAAAAATAAAGAAATTTGATTCAGCATTATTCACACAAGAATGAATAAAAATAATTTTAAACTTTTACTGTCCATATGACATAGTTTCTTGGTTAAACAATCTAGAAGACCTTCAGTATTTCCTTTATCTGTTTTATGTCATTTACTGCTCCGAATTTATTAAAAAAAATACAGGCGAGGTTATAGTCGGAGAGCCGACCGCTGAAAATGGCACCTGATAGATTAAAGAAAATATATTATTGGAAAAGATAGTACTTATGTAGGTGGAAGTAATGCCATGAGACGCGCAGTTCCCAGCAAGTCACTTCACTAGGCAACCATTTTTTGAATTTTTAAATTTTGGTGTAGTTGCTTAGCTTATTAGTTAAAGGATGATTTTACGGCCAAATGAAAGCTTGGACTTTCTAATTTTAGGAAAAAAATGGTTGCCAAACTTCAGAGAGTTAGAAAATTTGGCAGCCCACTTTGAAGGCGGGCAACCCGAGCAAACACCGAAACGTATTCCATAAAAGTTCGAGAGCCCAGGCCTTAGAGATTTCTGAAGCTAATCTCTAAATTTGACGTGGTTTGTTGAGTTTCTGTTCGTTTTCGAGCTGCTATTCCGAATAATTTTGGCTTGTTCGAACGTCATACCCAAAAAACCCTCTTTTGTGAATAAGAGCAGCTGATAACAGAAAGCAAATCAAGGGCCGATTTATTAGTATACCTACTAGCAAAAAACCCGCGTGCGTTGCAACGCCTTTAAATAAAAAAAGTTTATGTATGCACTGTCCGCAGTAGGAAAAAAGCATAATGAAAACAACAAAAATCTGGAAAAAATGATTTTGGATACCATATACAAATTTAGAGTTACCTATAAAAAATATTGTAATATTTCTTCTCGCGCGTTCTCGGATTCGTCAGGGATTAATTGGAACAATTTCAAAACAAAACTTCTTTCACACATGTGCTCCTCCTTCCTCTTCTTGGCCGTACTAAAACCGTACTAAATTGAGAAGTGACACTGCGTTATGTATGTATTCAAGCTAAGTGTTCGTCCCGAACACCGCTTCCTACAGGTCCCGCTCTTACCGATCGAACCTTTTTGGATGCGATAGATGACATCGTTTAACCTCGTGATTACGGTGGAGGGCCCTTCCATTTCCTTTGTAGTTTTGGCGATTTACCTTTTATTCGTAGAGGATTTTATAGCTCGACTCTCTCGCCTCCCTTAAATCTAGATTCATTCGTTCGCCCTTAGGTCGTAGTGGGTCTTCAAGCTGTTGCGCGATTCCAAACTTTAAATCACTTGGCAGCGTAATCTGTTTTCCCAAAATCCTCCTTGCAGGCGTCTGACCGGTAGAACGGTAGGTAACTGTCCTGTACAGCGTTTTTCTATTGTATTATATATAGGTGCTCTTCATATTAATTTGAAAACCTATTTCTACTGATTAGGGTAAAATTAAGAAATTTCCTTCATTTAAGAATGTGGCAAACTTCAAGACAATAGAGGAAATGACCAGGATACACTATGGTCAATGTTATTCCATTTGGAGCTAGGTTGCGAAGATTTTTCGATTTTCCAACTCTTGAGCAACCTACATACAGCTGACCGGGAAATCACACTTATTTGGCAAAATTGGTCTCGCCCATTGGCCCCGAAATTTAAAATTTATAAGTTTTGATCATAATTTTTTTATTTGTTACCTTAAAATCCCTCAAATACTGATTTTCATTGGATCCGGAATACAAGTGGCTAACTCATCGGCCATATTGGGCCGGCCATATTGAATTTATAAGTTTTGATCCTAAATTCGTTATTTGAATTAAACCCCTAGATGTCCACTTTCATTGGAATCGGACTACAATTGGAAAAATTCGTCCGCCATATTGGCGCGGCCATTTTGAATTTATAAGTTCTGATCATAAATTCGTTATTTGCTACCTTAAAAAACCGTTAATACCCAGGGTTACCACCTTTCTGAAAGAAAAAATCGGTATCATCGACAGGAAAAAATTAAAACGCTTTTTGTGTTTTATGTTAATTGTTTATTGGTACTGGCCGCTTTTTTCCATACATATTTTTTATTGGACGGGCCGCTTTTAATAATTCCGAGTCATAGTCCGGGGAAATTAGCAAAAAAAACGCACGAAAGGAGACAAAATTCGGAAATAGCTGAAAATTGGCCCACAGCTTCCTTTGGACTTTTTAAGAAAACAACTTCAGAATCACAAAAAAAACAAAATGGCCGCCGGAAATATAGCGGTTTTTCGGTGTTTTCCTTGTATCTCGGTTTCTATAAGTCGTAAAACCCCCCGTACAAAGGCCCTAAATGTTGACAATTAAATTCTCTACAAGTTTAATTCTTACAAAGATGTTGACCCGATTAACCCTTTCAAAGTTATTCAAGTTCAAAGTTTCCAAAAATCACTTTTTGGCCAAAAATCACTCAAAAACTGTTTTTTTCGAAAAAAATTTTTGATCAGTCAATAAAAAACGTTATTGCCTACAAAAAAGCCTCGTGTCATTTTTTCGAAAACTTGTGAATTCTGCGACCTTAAATAACTTCAAAACGGTTAAGTTTTCGAAAAAATGACACAAGGCTTTTTTGTAGGCAATAACGTTTCGCATTGACTGATCAAAAAAAATTTACGAAAAAACCAGTTTTAGAGAGATGTTTTCGCCAAAAAGTGATTTTTGTAAACTTTGTCCTTGAATAACTTTGAAAGGGTTAATCGGGTCAACATCTTTGTAAGAACTAAAGTTGTAGAGAATTTCATTGGCAACATTTAGGGCCTTTGTACGGGGTTGTACGACTTATAGAAACCGAACAACCGCTATATTTCCGGCGGCCATTTTGTTTTTTTTTGTGATTCCGAAATTGTTTTCTTAAAAAGTCCCAAGGAAGCTGTGCACCAATTTTCAGCCTTTTCCGAATTTTGTCTCCTTTAATTGCTAATTTCCCCGGACTATCATTTTGATATTTATTTATAAACTAGTTGGGACCCGGCGCGCCTATGCTGCTCCCATAAGCCAATAGTAGTAATCAGGTGATGTGAATTTTAATATACAGTAGGAAAGTTTGAAAAGGGCAATTTTTTGGTATTTTTGATTCCAAATAACAAAATGTGAAACTATTAGGGATCTGGCATTCTGATCGAGACAATAAAAACCATCCATTGACACGGCATTTTTCGATATATGAATTTTCATACACAGATGAAGTATCTCAATGAACCGCTTATTTTCTGTACTTTGGATAGTTGGGACCCGGTGTGCCTCGCTGTATCCAGAGTTTAAACATTTTAAATCAATCCAAACCTTCAAAATTCAACTCTTCTTAACCATTAATGAAAAACCAACTATTCCTATAAAAGTTGGAGTCATTAGATTCAAAATACATTTATTTGGACTATCCAAAATTGCCTGTGTATTCTGTTAAAACCATGAACGTTAAAAGATTTAAAATTAATGCAAATAGCAGCCTCAAGCACTCGAAATTCGAGGGCCATTTTCTAAAGCTTTTTTTAATTTAAATCTAGAAGTCTTCAATAGAACAGAGAAGTCTTCGAGAACAATAAAACAAAATCGAAAAATGAAACAAATATTTTATAGTTGGAAAAAGCAATGCAAAAAAACCAACTTTTATTTTCTCTTATATTGCGAAATTGTGTTCGTCAAAACATGTGAAATTAATGCAAATATTGAAAATAAAACTATTGGCAATATCTAAGGAAAGAACCAATACTTATTTCTGTAAAATTTGGAGACATTAGATTCAATATGCTTTCATATTAAGTGTGACCAAAATTATCTATGTATGCATTCTTTTACAAAACTTGCTGGTAAACTATGTTTCTGGTTTTGTTTCCCGGCGCGTAAATAAACAAAGATGATGCCTTTCCGACTCGCTGCACCCAACCTTAAGGCATTTAAAATTAATCCAAATCTTCAAAATTCAACTCTTCAACAAATATTTATAACCATTAACGAAAAAGCAATTATTCCTATAAAAATTCGAGAGTTTGGATATTGGTTTGTTTGTCTAATTCTGCGAAGTATGTCTTCAGTCATTCCGTACTTGTATTTTTCCCACAAAACCGATGGTTCTGTTGGGTATCAATATAATTGTGAACAGTTGACGAATGTTATTCGGCGTGGATGCAAATGCTGCATCAGTAAGTGTCAGATCCCAATGATTGTCGTCTTCCAGCAATTGCAACTCGCGACATGCATCTTGAAATGTATTGAATATTTGACCATTGACTGTTGGTAAAAATTCAAAAGACGTTGGTCCTGGAACATTCAGCAACAACAAACGCAAAAAGAAACATTCACGTTGTTTTGGATGAACTGTGTAAAGTCGTCTTTGCTTTCAATACGCGTGCTATAGTTGGATGTGGTTCGCCTTGTCTACGTGGCTTCCATTTTTTACCTGATTTGTTCCATGTATAATAGCGAGGGACGTCGGTATATAACAATGTTGTTGCGAATTGTCCGAAAGTATCAGGTTTTTGGCACAGTGTGAAAAATTCAGTAAGTGTAGTTTTTGGTGGCTTTAAAGCTCGTTGGAGAGCATTTTCTTCAGTGAAATATACACGTTGACCGTTTTCAAGGGGTACCGCAATCTGAGGCATAATGGAAAAACTCGACATTTATACATATATTTTCTTATTAACACTTTATTTAATCGCACCAATTAAAAGCGTTTACGCATTTTTCGGTGGAAGTATATAAAGAACAATGGATGCTAATATTTTACAGGTTTTCCAATGTTCACAAATACTGAAAATGCTGAAGGTAATCCAGATGAGAACGACGGAGAATATGATCTTGCACCTTAAAGTTGTTAATAAGATAATGTTTAAGTGTAATTTTCAATTATCTATATAAAAATCAATTGCCGTGCGTTAGTATCACAAAAACTCGAAAATGGCTCGCCTCAATACAGGAGTGGTTTAAAAAAAATAAGAAAAACCCAAAGGAACTACTGAAAATTCTAAAAAATTGGTCATTTTGGGAGTTTTCACTGCAGATTAGTTTTAATAGCTTCATGGCCTACCCATATATTGTTTGACAGCTGCGTAAATGTGAAATTGTCATTAAATTGGGGTTTTTGAGAAATTACCGATTTAATTTAATGACAATTTCACATTTATGCAGCTGTCAAACAATATACTTATGTATAGGTAGGCCATGAAGCAATTGAAACTAATGTGAGGTGAAAAATCCCAAAATAACCAATTTTTTTGGTTTTGCAACTTTTCCTTTTGGTTTTTTGAAATGGTTTTTTTCTAAAACAACCCCTGTATTGAGGCGAACAAAACAAAAAAAAATTATTGAAATCGGTCGAGCCATTTTCGAGTTTTTGCGGGACTAACGCACGGCATTCATTTTTATATATATTTTTATATATTCGGCTTTCATTAAATCTACAGGACGATTTCTGACATTGGACCATTTGAGAGTCATGTAGGAAAATACTCGCTCAACATAAGCGTTTGAAGGAGGAATGCTCAAAGCGCGAGATACTACACAAAATAACGCATTCAACTTATGCTCCTTTAAGCTTTTAAATATTTGTACCCATTTTTTATCAACACTTTGTTATTGATCAAGCTGTGTTAGTATATTCTTTATCACACAATAGTCCTGGAATAGCTCATCGGCTGAAAATCCTTCGTAAGAATCGAATCCCAAAGCAGAAGCAGCATCAGACAGTTCATTGAATTTTAAATTACCATTAAGTCACAATGGTTCATGTCTGTGAAGTTGGCACCACGAAATGCGAATTTTGGAAATTTTTTTTTTCATACGTTTGTCCATCGTTTGTCCATCGTTTGTCCATCGTTTGTCCATGTTTGTCCACAGAAAAGTATTTTTTGTCCAGGCACCGTTAACAAGTTACAAACAAAACCATTTTTTTTGCAAATTTTTCCAACCAGCACCCCAACTTTGCAAAAAAAATTGTTTAACCGCATAGATCGTTTGTCCATGTTTGTCCAGCAGTTATTTTCATTTGTCCATCCACCCAGTAATTATAATAAATAATTGAAATTTTTCAATTTTGCGAAGTTGGCAGTCCCGGTTGCGAATTTCACACTTTTTCTTTGCGCGTTAGTTTGTTTTTCACTAGTTCTTGTTTGAAGCCCATGTGCTACATTTTCTAAAATTTTGTATAATTAGGTCGAAGTAGTCGACATATTTTGTAACATCAAGCTTGCCTTTTCAAACATTGTGCAAATATTAGCACAAACATGTAAATATAAAGACGTCTTACTAAACATATGTGATTCTATATCGTTTTCGTCATTTTCTGTTATACAAAGCAATGCTTTTACGGCTTGAGGACACTCGCTACCTATGGATATGAAATAAGATATAATAGCTGGGTAAACCTTCAAAATCTTTTGTATTGCAGCACCTAATGAGAGCCATTTTATCGGTACGTGTTTGCTGAGTGCAGTCCACTCCAGTTCCGCAAAGGCCACAAATTCCTTTACATTTTCTCTTCTCGATGCAGAAGATGAGAAGTGGTTTTTTCTCCATCTTCCGTAATGTAAGATGTGTGGCACTTTTAATAACACGTTTCACTGTCGATAAACTAGCATTAACTCCAACCTTGTATTTGATTTTAGCCCTTGATTATTTAACTATGCAAATTAGAGCCAGCTCGAAGTATTGCCCTTCGTCCTCTTTTTTAGTACTTTTTCACTTAAGCTTTGTCGGAAAGTACCAAATCAAGTAAATTTTAACATCAAAATTGTTTATAACTTTGAAAGTAAAGGCCGCAGCATAAAAATTGTAACGGCATTATTCATAGAAAATTGTCCAAACTTCCCAATTTGGAAAAAAAAATTAATAACTACGTATTTTTTTGGAGAAAAAGGTAGTTGAAGTTGATATGTCTGTTAAAAAAAACAAAATTTTGACTCATGACTCATGATGACTCATAACTCTACAAGTTGGTAGCGTAGAGCGTTCACTTTTACAGTGATAGATAGGTGGGAATATTCTGTGTGTACTGATACCTTAACCATGAAAATAGATCATAGGGTTACAAAAATACAGGGTGATATGCAAAACTCTAAAAAAAACTTCAAAAGGCCCTAGCGGCTAAACCGTTACGATTTCCCCCTCCCATACGATTTTTTGTTCGTCTATCCATAAACTATCCACAGCCGGCCGCTTTGTAAACTTAACGGTTACACCCTGTATATATGTATTTATGTTTATTACTTGATAAAATAAAACCTAACCAGTTTAGATAGAGCCCCAATTTTTTTTCGTACCGGGGCCCCTGGTCACTTAACTACGCCACTGATTTTACTATTCCCTTTATTAGACGTATCCGTAGCGACACTGAAATAAACTTTATGAGATTGAGTTTTTATAGCTGTGAGCGATTTCTTCTGCTTTCGGGCCAGGTACATCTTTGACTAAACTCTCAGACTTAGTTCTGCCGCAAGAAATTGTTTTTGCAATAGTCGAATCGGGCATTATTTTAGGAAGCAATTTCATTCCGCAATCTAAGGATGAATATGAGATATTATGTTTAACACAGTCATATGTTTCTGCTAATTCAGCAAGTGCTATCATATTAATTTCTGCTGAATTACATTTTGGAAAAAAAGTTGTCATTAAGTTCAATTTGGTACTGTACCGGCACAAGGGAGCTCCTTGCTGGTGACAGCAAGGCTACTGCCATCATGCTTGGGCAGACAGAAAAAAATTTTGAAACACACATCCTCCCTAGTATTCCGAAATATTCCTAGGGGATGTTAAGCCGGTCACACGGTACACGCTAGCTCGCCGGGAGGGGTCGTGGGGTGTGTGATCGGAGGTTACCTATTTGGTTCACCACTTACCTTGATGCTATTCCAAGAAAAGACTCTGCATATCGTTCTCGGTCTTCGGTCGTCCTTAAGGGTGTCCTGGTCCAACCCTACTGCATCGGGGGACCTGTAATACAGTTAGCTCAACTACGTGAGAACCCTAGTGAAAGATCTCCCTTCCCGACCATCCTGGAAACTCATCGGAACCAATATAGCAATGCATGTTAGATAAAGAATCACACAGGATAATTAAGTTTCAACATATATTTTTAATTAATTAGATTAAATCTCTAACACTCGACCACCTTAAGGGTATATAACAACAATAGTCTGGCAATAACAATGGTGTCGGGTTTTGTGTGTGTGGTGGTATATAGGGATACAAAAAAACTCTGAGCCAATGGTAAACTTGGACAACAACAAAAAAAACACAAGGGAAGTGACAACGTCGATTTGGCCAAACGATATTTCAGGACAATATGCCTTTGTCTATCTAATATCAGACAAACAATTCCCCAGCGGGAGTTACGTCCCCAACTTCACAATCCACTTCAACATAATTAAACCTATCATTTAGCTAACTTTGCACTTTAATTTCAATCATGCACAACATTTCCTTTTAATCAAGCAAACCAAAGATGTAATTGTATACTTTTGTTTTGTCTCTCTTAAAATTCATTTCATTCATTACTATCAAAATTCTAAGAAACATTATTGTAATTAAATACTTTCATTTGACTTATGGTAAAATTGTATTAACTGCTAAAATAAAGATTCAGTCTTGTGCGAAGATTTGAAGCTAAAAGTTCTATTAAAATAAATCTAAAAGTTCTATTAAAATAAATTTTGGTTAATTTCTGTTTTTTTATTTAAACCTTTAAAAATTTCGGTTGTTTTCTCAATTGCATTTATAACTGGCGCAGTCGGTAAAGATTTTTTTTTGAAAAGTTTTCGGTTATTTCGGGATTTAACGATGCTAAGTTGAATTGTATTAAGAGTAAATTAATACAAAAATTGCAGTGAACTCATTGAAAAATTTAATTTGGTGATAACTCCGTATCGAGTGTATATCGATATTTAGTGAAAAACTGGAACCTTTTTTTTAAACAAAAAAAAAACAAAGCACAGTAGAATCCTTCTGGTGAATTTTAATTCTTTGGCTTGAACCTGCAACAAGGAGAGGGAGATATGCAATTATATTGGCTCAACTTGATCATATTTGTCGGGTAAGTCCTATATTGACACAATTCCTATTTTATGTCCTTCTTTACTAAAAGAAAATCAAAAAAATCCAAAAACCCGTACAAGACTCATAATTTAAAAAATTTAAACTCCGCTGAACACGGGGATAAAGATTCTGAAATTTCAACTAATTTAAATTTAAGTAAGATAAAACTTGAATCAAAAAATAAAATTAAAAATATTGATAGTGATATTGATTATATAGTTAAAATGGAAAATAACCAAAGTAGTACAAGTGATACGAATAATAGGTCTAATACCAATAACGTCCAAGGAATAATTAGTACTAGTGTTGGAAATAGTAATGTGAATCAAATTCTCTCAAATTTAAAAATCCCCGACGCTATAAAAGATTTGCCCAATTTCGATGGCAATCCTAGATCCTTGTTTGATTTCATAGATAACGTAGAGGAAATTTTAAGTTTCTTAATTGGGATTGATGGTACGCCATACGCCAAAATAATATTAAGAGCCATACGAAATAAAATTGTGGGTGATGCTAACGATATACTTAATATGTTTGGAACGCCAACCAAATGGGAGTGTATCAAATCTAATTTAATTACTCATTACTCAGATAAACGCAATGAAACGAGTTTAGTTAGGGACTTACATTGTTTGAAACAAAATTGTGATAGTATTGAAAAATTCTATTCGCGGGTTATTGAAATACTTTCAACCATAACAAACCATATTAGAGTCCACGAAAGGGATCCCAATGTATTAGAATCCAAACAAAATTTATATCAGGAAATGTGTTTAAATACGTTTTTAATAGGAATAAGAGAGCCATTGGGTTCTACGATTCGAGCTATGAGACCGACTTCATTAGCAACTGCTTTGAATTATTGTCTAACAGAGCGAAACGCATATTATATGAAAAATTTACAACAAAATAAATAAATTATAAATAAAAAACCATTGACTAGACCAACTCACCCAACTTATAATTATTCAACTCCAATATTTAACCCAAGAT
The DNA here is from genome assembly GCA_963855945.1 of Thereva nobilitata. NCBI lineage: Eukaryota > Metazoa > Arthropoda > Insecta > Diptera > Therevidae > Thereva > Thereva nobilitata. The sequence goes on along the minus strand of OY979694.1, from coordinate 158,335,255 downwards.
TTCATATGCCTAACCTACAATCACCCCATCATACTAACTTCCAACAAACTTATAGGCCAATTTCACAAACATTTAAAAATACAAACTCCTCACCATTTCAAAGAGGATATCAACAAAATTCCTTCAATCAAATTCGATCAAACAGGAATCCAATTTTAAATAAAGGAATCAACCTGAACCGATGGACACATCTAGTGGGAACACAAAGTATAAACACCCTACCAATTTTAGACAGGTTACTAATTTTAATCATCCTCCTAAATCAAATAATTCTCCGAAATATGTAGTCGAGGAACTTTTTAATGTAGAAGAAAGTAGCAGTCTTCCATAATATCCCTCTCACCCTAATTCAAAAGAAGACTTTCAACCATATGATTTTTCGAATAATCAGTCCAAAAATGACAACAATTATAACGAAACTAATGGACACTACCAAGACCTAGACGGATTCCATGAAATAAACGAAGACAATCAATTTGAAATCGATGATGAAAATTTTTCCCCACCTGCCTCGGAGAACAAATCGGTTATATAGATTTCAATAACTATGAGTCCTACATTTTACCCTACATCCATATTAAAAGCAGAAATAATAACAAATTGAAATTCCTCATAGATACAGGTAGTAGCATGTCCTTTATAAACCCAGATTTAGTCAATCCCAGAATTATACAAACAATAGAACCAATTCAAATTAGAACAGTCTTCGATACCCATTCCATAAACAAACAGGTGCAACTAAGTAGCTTTAAAGAATTCGAAACGACAGAAAGGCTAACCTTCTCACTATTTAAATTCCATAGTTATTTTGATGGATTAATTGGGTTACAAACAATTAAACTGCTCGGAATAAAACTAGATTTTGAAGACTCCATTTTGAGAACCAAAAATATATCTATTCCCATACTATATAAACCTAACTATATGTCTAAACTGTACACAATCCCACCTCGAAGTAAGATAATAGCTCATTTACCAGTAGATATAGAATTTGGAGATGTCTACATAAAACCAGTTCAAATTAAAGACCAGTTAGTAATTTCAGAAGGTATACTCAGTGCCAAGGATTGGTACTCTTATGTCGAAGTTACAAACCTTTCAGACTCTGCTCAAAAATTTCTAATCGAACAGCCACTAAAGGTTGAACCACTCAACCAAAATCAATTTATAGAAACCTATAACTTTTCAACGAATTCTAAAGAGACATTCCAAAATAACGTAGAACTATCAAATTTGCTCCGAACCGATCACTTAAACTCTGAAGAGAAACGTTCACTTATAAAATTGTGTAGACAGTTTGATGATATTTTCTTCAAGCAGGGTCAGAACTTAACGTTCACTAATCAAATCAAACACGAAATCAAAACTAAAGACAACATCCCTATTTACACAAAGTCATACAGATACCCTGAGATACATAAGGAAGAGGTTAAAACCCAAATTTCCAAAATGATAAACGATGGAATCATTCGTTCAAGTTTTTCTCCCTGGTCTTCCCCTATTTGGATAGTTCCAAAAAAATTGGACGCCAGTGGCAAACAAAAATGGCGATTGGTCGAGCACTTTTAAGCTGGCCCCGCCATTTTAGCCCGGCCCAAAAAAACCTATGGCATAATTTATTAACCATTTATTAGAATTTATTACCGTTGGAAAAATTTTTATTAACATTGCCCATCAAAAGTTATTAACAAATTATCTAGCTTAAGTTTAACCTGCACCGGACGCGAAAAAAATTCCTAGAACAGGTACCATACATTAATTAGAATTTATTAATGGAACAATAAAATTTATTAACGCTCCCTGGCGAAAATTATAAACAAATTACTCCACCTTAAATATTAACCTACACCGGACATGGTTAATTTCAACAGGGATCACAGTAAGTATCTGGAAATTGTAGAGGAAATTTATTACCAATAATTATAATAATTTAGGTAAATAAATAAACATATTTTCTTTAACAATTTTTTTGGCAAGAGAGCAAGAGGAAAGAGAGAGAGAAGAGAGGGAGGGAGTGAAAGCGAGGGGTACCAATAATTATAATAATTGAATGCACCTTTTTTGCTTCATAGAATGACTTATTAATAATGTCTTAATAATAATAGGGGTATTCATGAAAACATGTAAAACCCTAGTAAGCAGCGTAAATCGTATAAGTTTACCACCTCGTAACTTAACTGTCAAAATTTGTATGGAAAGTGAAATACGTACACTAGATAAGTTTACGCTCATAGTCCAATCAATCTACAGAAATCCATCTAATAATTGCCACCAGGAAACAAAAAATACGGTTATATCGGAAAAAAAATTCTAAAAAAGATAGCGTTTTTGTTTTTTGAATTTGGAATGGCGAACCTAACCTAAAAAATTCCGGAAAGTGTAAAAAACGCTTTTTTGCGAATAACAAAAAAACTTGAGCTCGGATCGAAAAATATCAAATTATAAAGTTGTAGGTATTCAAATTATCTTTCGATTGATGTATAATAAGTTATAGGTTAGAGCACAACACATAGAGATAAAAGCAAAAAACTGTTAAAATCCACGTTTTTTTAATTTGTTAATAACTTTTGTTTAACGAAACTTAGATATTTGTTATTTGGCAAAAATATTGCTTCTTGCTAGCTGAAAAAACATTTTTATTTTTGTTGCAAAATATTGAATACTTTCCTTAAAATTTCACTTTTTGTAAAAAAAGGGGTTCTTCTAAAAACGCTCCTCTTGGTCTACGGATTCTTCTCGAGTACCGTTCTATTGCTTAAAATTTTCTTCAATACTTGTACTATAACGTACAAGTAACAACAAGTCTATTAAAAGGTTTTCTAGTGCTTAAAATGACCCCCAAAAACATATTAATAATGAAAAAACAGACTCAAAAAGTCAGTTTTTACAATCGAACGTCTGTTTTTTCGTTATTAATGTATTTTTGGGGGTCATTTTAAGCACTAGAAAACCTGTAGGTATTCACAACTTTATAATTTGATATTTTTCGATCCGAGCTCAAGTTTTTTTGTTATTCGCAAAAAAGCGTTTTTTACACTTTCCGGAATTTTTTAGGTTAGGTTCGCCATTCCAAATTCAAAAAACAAAAACGCTATCTTTTTTAGAATTTTTTTTCCGATATAACCGTATTTTTTGTTTCCTGGTGGCAATTATTAGATGGATTTCTGTAGATTGATTGGACTATGAGCGTAAACTTATCTAGTGTACGTATTTCACTTTCCATACAAATTTTGACAGTTAAGTTACGAGGTGGTAAACTTATACGATTTACGCTGCTTACTAGGGTTTTACATGTTTTCATGAATACCCCTATTATTATTAAGACATTGGGTGGTGTGAATAAAAACTGAGTGCAAGTGTTCACTCCATTTTTTGGAGTGAACACTTATTTTGACGTGAATAAAAATAACCTTCGTTAGGTTTCGTTAAGTACTTCACTCTGTCATTTCTCCATATAGAGTGAACACTTCATTTTGATGTGAATAAAACAAAGTTTTAACGTTTGCCTGTGAGTGAACACTTGTAAAATTTGAGGGTGGTTGGGAGGACCTTTTTCATTCATTTTAATAAAATAAATTAAAAAAACTTTTAAAATAAATAAATTTTATAAATGAAATGCACTAAATAGTAAAAAATAATTTTTTCTTTGGCAGTGATAGGTATACACACGAAAAGTTTCATTGCAAAATAAGAAGTTTAATGCGTATTAACAATTTAAAAATTATATTCTCGTTTGACTTTAAATGTTTGAACTCTTATCAATGAATTGTGTAAATTTACAGCATTTCAAGTGCATTAATAAAAGTTTGGGCATGAGTTGCAGTTAGACAATTGTGATTATAGTTATGGATGTCCAAACTTTTATTAGTGCATTTGAAAAGCTGTTAATTTACACAATTCATTGATAAGAGTTCAAACATTTAAAGTCAAACGAGAATATAATTTTAAAATTGTTAATACACATTAAACTTTAAGATAAGCCTGATTTCTAGCATTTCTTATTTTGCATGAAACTTTTCTTGTGTATACCTATCACCGCCAAAGAAAAAATTATTTTTTACTTTTTAGTCACAACTATAAATAACGAAGAAATTTTTAAATTGATCCATTTTAAAAAGCAGCAAGTAAGTTTCTTATGCGCTCATTTCTCAAGAGCATCAGTATTGCATGGTTTTTAGCTTGTTAATTGTACTGGTTTTATATTTTCAATTTTTAATCCGTTTAAAGATCTTAATCTACTCAGCATTACATAAATGCTTGACCTCGCAACAAAACCACCTTTTGGCCAAAATAAATCCCGCAAAGGTAAATTTTTCCCACAGAACCTCATTTAGCCCTAAATAAATTTTCCCAAAGTAAAACTCCATATAAATCCATCCACGTTTACTAGCCTACTAATTTCACAAAAATGACATTTCCCTTTAATCCCAAAATTTCCCGTGAGTGAACTAAAATTTCCCATGAGTGAATAGTATTTGAATGAGAGAATTTTTATTCACACCAAATCGAGTGTTCACTTTTAACGAATCACTCCACTCAGGAGTGTTCCCTTTAAGTGTACACTTGGTTTTTATTCACTCCACCCATTATTAATAAGTCATTCTATGAAGCAAAAAAGGTGCATTCAATTATTATAATTATTGGTACCCCTCGCTTTCACTCCCTCCCTCTCTTCTCCAGTGGCGTGGCGTCTTTGGAAGCAAGGGATGCATTGCATCCCTTCCAATTTCTTAGGAAATAAAAATAAAAATTCAAATTTTATCAATAAATTATTCTTTTCTTTTACAAAACTTTCGTTTTTTATTTTATCATTCTGAGATTAACTTTGTATTATTGCAGCTTTTTCTAGCCTCCACTGTTAGATATAAATTCATTGCCTCCAAATGACCAATTAAATGGAAGCATAAAATATGTCCATGAGCGAAAGTTCTCTCCTCCTTCTCTCTGAATTCGTATACGAAAACGCAAAGAAACTTGCCAGCGGACTTCGAGAATCAGAATTTGAATTGCTTCCCTTGACTGTCCGTTGGAACGCACTTCGGTGGGAGCTTGTCGATGAAGAGGGAAGTGGAGATGGGAAGACACAACGAACGTTTGTTCCTGTGACCAGAGCCAAGGGAAGCAATTCAGATTTTACATCCATACGAAGTTTTGAGTATATTTTTTGTTGGGTGAGAGTGGAGAGAAGTTTTCTAATAAGATTGGAGGGAATTCATTTCTATGAGCAATCTAATTGGAAATGATTTTGTACAATGTGGTTTGAAATTAATGACTTAATTGTAGAAAATAGTAAAAAGCAGTATTTTTAGAGTAATTAATTAATTAATTAACATAAATAAAAAATTGTTTTGCTTGCAATTTAGTTGGTGCGATTTGTTTTGTGAGTTAAAAATAGTGCAAGTAGTTTTAAAAAGTAAGTTTGAAAATAAAATTGGATAAATTGAAAAATATTTATATATTATTTATGTTAGTTTTTTTAGTTTGTTTTTACTTTATTAAATATCATGGGTGATGTTTATGTTTATGGTTAGCATTTTTACATAATGGATTATTTTTTGCAGCAATCCTGTGGCTCGCGTTCATTTATGAAAAAGAAATCCATAATTGAAAATGGTAGACCGAAACCAATATTACATATTTTAAGTGAAAATAAAACATGCATGCAACAGACATTTTTCTATTAAATTATACAATAGCGCGAAATGGCTTACCTGTTGTCCAAAAAAACAAAAAATTTTTTGTTGGCCTTGCAATTTATTTTCAAATGAAAAGAACGTTTGACGGTCTTCGGGATTTAATGATTTAAATAATTTTCATAAAGCCGTTCGAGCATTTAAAATCGGTTTAGGTCTTTCTAAATTCGGTAGAGGCCAAAGGATTGAAAATCTGGCGGACACCGCCAGGGGCAAGATTCTATTAATCGGGAAAATTATGTTGAATTAATTTCACTTTTGGCCAAACATAATCCAGAACTTAAAAATCAGCTTCAGTATTTTCTGGATTATCAAACAATATTCAAAATGATTTAAGGCTATTTCCTGCACTCTTACTAAAAATTAAAATTACTTCTGAAATCCAAAATTTTGAGTTTGTTGCAATTATTTGTGATGAAACCACGGATATTTCCTGTCGATCTATGTTGTCAACCACTCTGAGATACATTTCTTCCTCTGGTGACACGAAAGAAACATTCATTAGTTTTAAAAATATTTCCGATGATAGAAGAGCAGCTCGTTTGCAAGAACATGTAGCTCATATTATGCAGAATTTCGCACGTGGTTCCCAGTTACAATTGCTATGACGGAGCTTCAGTTAAGGCGGGTGAAGTTGGAGTTAAAGAAACTTCCAAATGCTCTTTTTGTACACTGCTTTGCCCATCGCTTAAATATTGTTTTATCGAAATCATGTGGCAAGATTCGTGAGTGCCCAATCTTCTTTCAGTCAATCACAGGTGTTTCAAATTTCTTTAGTCACTCAACTAAACAAACCGCTATTCTCGACTTTTTTTTAAAGCAAAAACTTCCATAAGTAGCTCACACTCGCTGCATGGAAGACTTATTTTTTCTATTCATGATAATATAGATAATCTTAATACTCCTTTTGAATATATAACGTGCATCCGCGGAACGGAGTTTTTCCACACAAATTTTGCCAGATTGCATCCCCTACAATTCAAAGCACGCCACGCCAGAAGAGTCTTCTCTCTCTCTCTTTCCTCTTGCTCTCTTGCCAAAAAAATTGTTAAAGAAAATATGTTTATTTATTTACCTAAATTATTATAATTATTGGTAATAAATTTCCTCTACAATTTCCAGATACTTACTGTGATCCCTGTTGAAATTAACCATGTCCGGTGTAGGTTAATATTTAAGGTGGACTAATTTGTTTATAATTTTCGCCAGGGAGCGTTAATAAATTTTATTGTTCCATTAATAAATTCTAATTAATGTATGGTACCTGTTCTAGGAATTTTTTTCGCGTCCGGTGCAGGTTAAACTTAAGCTAGATAATTTGTTAATAACTTTTGATGGGCAATGTTAATAAAATTTTTTCCAACGGTAATAAATTCTAATAAATGGTTAATAAATTATGCCATAGGTTTTTTTGGGCCGGGCTAAAATGGCGGGGCCAGCTTAAAAGTGCTCGATTGGTCGTCGATTATAGGAAATTAAATCAGAAAACTATTGATGACAGGTATCCACTCCCAAATATAAATGAAATACTTGATAAATTGGGAAAGAGTCTCTATTTCACTACCCTTGATTTAACTTCGGGGTTCCATCAAATATAAGTAAATCCCGAAGACATACCTAAAACTGCGTTTACATTAGAAAATGGGCATTATGAATTCGTTCGTATGCCATTCGGTCTGAAAAACGCACCATCTACCTTCCAAAGGGTGATGGATAATGTCCTTCGTGAGGTATTAGGTAAATTTTGTCTTGTGTTCATGGACGATATTATAATCTTTTCCACGTCCCTTCAAGAACACCTCGAAAACCTAGCGGTAGTATTTCAAAAATTAAGGAAAGCAAATCTAAAGGTTCAATTGAATAAATCGGAGTTTCTCCATAAAGAAATAGCATTTTTAGGCCATATTGTTACACCCAACGGAGTCAAGCCTAATCCGGACAAATTAAAGGCAATAAAAAATTTCCCTATACCGAAAACACCAAAACAGATTAAATCCTTTTTGGGATTATTAGGATATTATAGAAAATTTATTAAAGATTTTTCCAAACTTACAAAACCGCTAACGGAGTGTTTAAGGAAAGGAAATCAAATCCGATTAGATTCCCGTTACGTAGATTGTTTTGAGAAATGCAAAAACATCCTTTGTAATGAGCCAATATTAATGTACCCCGATTTTTCTAAAGAATTTAATCTAACTACAGACGCAAGTAACGTAGCTATTGGTGCCATGTTGTCACAAGGGCCAATAAGTTATGACAAGAGTCTGCTACGCAAGTAGGACTTTGAACAAATCTGAACAAAATTATAGTACCATCGAAAAAGAACTTTTGGCTATCGTATGGGCCACCAAATATTTCCGGCCATATATATTTGGAAGAAAATTTAAAATTATAACTGACCATAAACCCCTTACATGGCTCTTCTCGCTAAAGGAACCAAATTCTAAATTAATTCGATGGCGGTTGAAATTAGAGGAATTTGACTACAACATAATTTACAAGAAGGGTAAAGAAAATGCAAATGCAGACGCTTTGTCTCGTGTTGAAATTAATGTTAGCGAATCTCTACAAAACAATATAGATACCGAAACATTCACGAATCACTCCGCCGAAGAAGACCTAAACGACGGAATCCCAATATCCGAACGACCATTAAATGAACTCTCACATCAATTAATCCTTGAACAAACAGAAAATCCTTCTCGACAAAAAAAATCCCTGAAAATACTATTTCGAAACAAACGTAGGTACACTATTAAACACGATTTAAATGACGAAAATAGTATCATAGATATTCTAAAAAATTACACTAACCCTAAGAAATTAAATGGCATAATCACAAACGACCATACTTTCCAAATAATTCAACGAGTATAATGCAAAATATTTCAGTAATGGACAATTAAAATTAATTCGGTGTAAGACCTTAGTTCAAGATATTGCTGAAAGAGATAAACAAGAAGGAATAATCAGAGATTACCACGAAAAATCAAATCATAGAGGTATCGCCGAAACGTTAGCACATCTAAAAAGAGACTATTACTTCCCAGACATGAAGAACATCATAACTCAGATTATTAATAATTGTAAAATCTGCTCACTAAACAAGTATGAACGGAACAAACAACCCCTTAAATTCGAATTGTCCGAAACCCCAAATAAACCCCTACAAATATTACATATGGATATATATTCAGTAAAAAACGAATATTTCTTAACCATAATCGATAAATTTACTAAATTTGCTAGTGCTTATACCTTGACAAGTAGAAATAGTATTAATGTCATCCAATCGCTCAAACATTTCTTTGCTCACCACGGAATCCCACATAAATTAGTTTACGACAACGCCCTTGAATTCACTTCAAGTCTCTTTAACGATTTCTTAAAACTCTATAATATCGAATCTCATTAACTACTGCAAAAAATTCTACTGGCAACAAGCCGATAGAAAGGTTACATTCTACAATAACTGAAATTATTAGAATATTGTACAGCCAAAATAATACTAAACCTATCAGTGAAATTATGAATGAAGCTATTCTAACCTACAATAATTCCGTACACTCCACTACAAACCTAACGCCGTTTGAAGCTATAACTGGTCATTACAATAAAAGCACTCCATTTCCTACTAATTCAACCCTACAGTCTAATCAGGATTTTTTAGAAAATCACAAAAACGAATACGAAGAATTGTCCAAACTAATCTATGAACGTAGCCTCAGAATCAAGCAGAATAAAATAAATAAATTAAATGAAAATCGTAAAGATCCACCAAATTTTGAGTCGAATGAGACAATTTTCGAACATGAAAATAGAAGAAATAAATTAGCACCCAAGTTTATGAAGCATAAAGTTTTAAAAAATAATAAAATTACCGTATCTACTAATAAAAGAAAAGTACACAAACAGAAAATTAAACCAAAACGTAAATTTTCAGGTCTATCGACTATTCCCAGGAACAACGGTTGAACATCCAAGATTTAAGCAAGAATCAGGGATTGTTATCCTTAAAATTAGGGGACGCTAAATTAATCGAGAGCTATTCAAAATTATTGCACATTGTTAACATAACTGAATATCAAATAAATTTGGACGTTATTGGCAAAAATGTAGACGCATTATTAAGTCAAACTGGAAATCAAAAGGAATTTCACATTAAAAGAATAATATTACAAAGGAAATTTGACAAACTTCTCTATAATGTAGACTTGATCATTCCAAAATATAAAGTAAAACGAGGTTTAATAAATGTACTTGGCACAGTTATAAAAACAATTACAGGTAATTTAGATGATAATGATTATATAGAAATAAGTAACCAAATAGAAACCATACGCATTAACCAAAACAATATCAATAACCAACTCAATAAACAAATATTGATAAATGAAAAAATGATGGAAAGGTTTAATAATGTATCTAAACACATAAACGAACAACAAGACGTTCTTCAAAATTTTATACAAGAGCAACAATCAAATTAAACAATTTAACAATGAGCTAGTACTTAACCAATATTTTGAACAATTGATATACGATATAGAATTATTAGATGAACATGTAAAGGACATTTCAGAATCTATAACCCTTGCAAAACTAAATATAATTTCCAAACACATTTTACATCCTGAGGAAATAACTTATATCCACGAAGTACTTGAAAATCAATATGTTCACATACTATCAAATGAAGGCATCTATGAAATTATAAAATTACAAGCCTTTTATAGCGGGTCTAACTTAATATTCATCATACAAATTCCTATATTTTCCAAAAAAAACTTTTCCTTCTATCAACTAAGGCAATTACCCATTACCGAAAACCAAACCATAAACCTCCAATCACCATTCCTCTTGTCAAATACAGTTATGTATCAAAATATGGACGAACCTTGTCAGATAATAAATAACATAAGATATTGCATTAAATCCTCCTTAAAGAAAATAGAGAAAAATACATGTATACCAAACATCATAAACAACATAGAAGCAAATTGTGAAATAATCGAAGGCGAGATTGAGGATACAATAGAACTACTACAGCCAAACCTACTACTTATTATCAGCTTCAGTCATGATATAACCCTTAACGAGTCAACATGCGATTCAGCTATCCGGAACAGAACTTTCAAAGGAGTCATACTCATTAATTTCAACAATTGCACTATCAAAATAAATAATATCATTTACTCCAGCAAAACATCAACATATTGGGACTCGATACAACCACTCTCAACACATTTTAATCACATCAATAATAGCCTAATAATAAAAACCCTTAACCTTAAAAAACTAAATAATTTTACTTTAGAAAACACAGAAGCAATAAGAATCCTTACACAGAAAACTAAATCACAGGAAACTCGCAGCTAGTCAATTATAACCGTCATCAGTTTAGGAATAATAATCTCCTACATCAGTTACAAGCTTTGCAGACGTCAAAAGAAGGAACCTGAAAACATTCAACATCAACCAGTCGTCCTTTTTGCAAAGGAAGCCAACCCAAGTCGCACTAGAAAATCACTCAGATGGCCTACTCTTCATACCGAGAGGGGAGGAGTTACGTCCCCAACTTCACAATCCACTTCAACATAATTAAACCTATCATTTAGCTAACTTTGCACTTTAATTTCAATCATGCACAACATTTCCTTTTAATCAAGCAAACCAAAGATGTAATTGTATACTTTTGTTTTGTCTCTCTTAAAATTCATTTCATTCATTAGTATCAAAATTCTAAGAAACATTATTGTAATTAAATACTTTCATTTGACTTATGGTAAAATTGTATTAACTGCTAAAATAAAGATTCAGTCTTGTGCGAAGATTTGAAGCTAAAAGTTCTATTAAAATAAATCTAAAAGTTCTATTAAAATAAATTTTGGTTAATTTCTGTTTTTTTATTTAAACCTTTAAAAATTTCGGTAGTTTTCTCAATTGCATTTATAACTCGGGCACAAGAGCAGAACGCTCCTGGCAATCGAAAAAAAATAAGATCAGAGGGCAATTTGTTCAATTAGAACAGTGGAGGGTTTGTTTGCATCCACCATAAAAAAACCAAACCCCGTGTAACGATATTTTTACAGGGAAAAAGTGGGCGAATGATGTAGAACAGTGGGATAACAGAAGATGACTATATTATATAATCCAAAAATATGTGTAAATTTTATATAATTAATTTAGGTAATTGAATGTGAATATATGTAAATAAAGTTTTAAATATAATTATTTAAATGTGAACATAGATAAACAAAATTTTAAATATACTTATTTACAAGTGAATATATGTAAATAAAACTTCCAATGTGATTAATTAAAGCGAACCGAACTGTATCCTCATGGGGCCACTACGTGTTCTTTTAACACCCAATAAGTACACTAAGTGATCTATTATTAACAAAGAAAAATGTTACACCCGCAATCTACTTAACAACTCAAGAGCATCCGATGTGCAACTGATGGATGAACAAAGTGTGCAAAATGAGTCAACTTAGTAAGACTAGTTAACTATGTGAAAAAGCTCCAGTTTAATGTTCACTTCTTCTTGAAGACAACGTCATCCCGGCGCAAGGTGTTGTTTTTCCTACTTTGGTTGAGATGATATCTTGCTAGGCGATGTTAACTGACACTACCATGCTTCTCTCAAGGTGGCTTAATATACTTCCTGCCGTCCGGAAAGATTTGACCGTGCAGGCAACGACTAGCTATAACCTAACGTTCCTCCACCCCGTTGATAACGGAAGACCTTCTCCTTCGCCTTTTTTGACGCCTTGGACTTATTTTCCTCGGAGTATAGTTGGGCTGTTTCGGTTGATTAGGTATTATTTAGGTGAGAACAGTCAGTTGTGAGAACAGTCAGTTTGTTAGCTTCAAAAAAAATGTGGTTCGTGCAGATTCCTTTCCGCTTCTATGCCTTCTCGTGAACACCCAACGAACAGATAAAGAAAGGTTGGTACATACCAATTTGCCGATTAACAGGCAGCAAAGACCAGGCACAATCCCTCCCGGCGATCCGGAATTTTTCCCTTCTTGGTTGCTTTACTGCTACCCCAACGACAGTGATGACTTCTATTTACCCCTAAGGTTGCCTCCAGTTGACACGGCGCGGATGTATACAGCGGCCTCAACACATCTGCGGAGCTCCCTCTGCTAGCGGGTCCAGGGTGGATCACTCTAAGGATGTGCAGCGTCTGCTTTCCTTCCTGCTAGTGCTATGGTCTTAGTGTGCTGACCGGAGTTTTAATATAATTATTTCTCGTGCAAAAAAAATCGAATTAATTCTCGTGAAAAAATTGACCGTTAACATTCGCCCACTGGCATGTGAAATTAAGTGTACCGACTTTAGATAGCACCGTGGCCGTCTTTACAAGTTTTTCGAAGAATAAAAAAAATCCGGTCGATAGCACCTTCGTCAACCTCTCAAAATTCTTCACTCCATTCCCAAAAAAATTCGATCCCCATGAAAAAAAATTTTATTTTTCTCCCACCTACTTTATTCGAACATTTTGTAATCCAATTTTTTCCGGACAGTTAATTGCTTACTAGTTTGATAAATTTCCGCGAGATGGGGGACCAATTATTAAAGAGAATTTGTCGACAAATAACCGACCGTTACAGTACTCAATAGCTATTTCTTTTTGTGTTCATTTCCATTAGCTTGTGATTAACATCGCTCAACCCGCCGTGAGATATAGAAAAATCTTTATTGCAAATTTTGCATCGTGCTTGAAAAACTGAATTGCCCTTAGCTAACCACGAATGGCTTTGTCCCGCTAACCACTCATCACGAAATTTGCATAAACGCTTTGCTTTCTTTTTTGGAGTACATTGTAATTCCTGTGGTTAAAAGCCAAAACATCTTATGTCGACATTAGCTAACATGAGTTTTTTTTATCATATATGCCTTCAGCTTTATGACTTCTACTTTCCCTCAAAATTTCTTTACGATATTCTCAAAATTCAAAAAATTATACTAAGAAAATCAAATATCTTAATTCCATTTGAAAGCAAACTGCAAAAGGAAATTTAACTTATGTAACTTAAGCGTATAGAATTGTGATTGTGAACTATTTGTCAAAGGGAATAATAGCTTAAGTAAATTACATTAAGTTATTCGTGGTTACGGAAACAAGAATATTTAAAAAAACCGAAAAATCTTATGTCGACTTAGGATGTTTTTCCAGTTCAGTTGGTACAACTAACGGTAACTTAACTGAACTTAAGCGTGAATTGTAAAAAATGATAGCTGGCAAAACTGAAATGGGAAATAGTTCTAAGAAGACATAAGCTATTATTCCCTTATGAACTATATGGTAACCTGGAATCTAGGTTGCGTTAGTGCTTTATTCTGCTGACAAACAAGCCCAGTACTACTACTAGTACTACTGGGCCAGTAGCCAGTTTTAAGTGTTTTTTTCATTCCGAGTGTACACGTTCGCAATTAACTTTTGTGTATTAATTTCAATAATTAAAACTAGTAACCAAAATGAATAGATCTCAAATAATGGTAAAAATGGTACTAGGTGCTAACACAAGATTCGAGGCGTCAAAGAACAAAAAATACAGGTGCGGTTAGGGGACCCCAGTCAGGAACGAAGTTCCTTACGCCTTTTCTTCAACTGCGAATGTAATTCCAAACGGATATGTTTTAGGTCGCCACTGTGTACGACATAGGCTATTACAGGAAACCAGCTACCACTGTGTTTTTACCCTTATGCATTACACTTTGCATTCCCGAGTAAAAATAAATGAACGGGCAAATACCGCCTGTAATTGAAACATAGTCCTCGGCCATCTGGCGGTTAACAGAAGGCTCGTTGCAGGACAGTACGGCCGTACAGGGGGCGATTGACGGTGAAACAACGGCCTTACAGTTCCAATAACGGCCATTCGACGGTGGTACGGCGGCCGTATGGTTGCTATTACGGGTATACGACGGTGGTACAGTGGCAGCAACGTGGATATTTGCCCTCCTATAAGAAAATATATTTCACTGCAATTAAATGTTTGATTTTTTTCGGTTGTGTTTTTTTTTCAAGCCGTTAAATAACAAAATTTCCCACTAAAATATAAATCAACACGCACCACACACTTCACGTACAACAAACCGACGACTGGCGAGCTCGTTTCTCTTGTGCATCGATATCTTTAGGATAAATCGAAAGAACCATTGTACATAACGAAAATGATGAAGTTCCCATAAAACACATTTAACAATACATTTGGTGCAGATTCTTTTTTTGGCTCAAATTTCCCGTCGAATGCCCGTTTGTACAGCTCAGTACCTCGCCTTTTAAATCTTTTGGTCAAATTTGGCCGTCGTAAGGCCGTATTTGCTCCGATTAAAAATGGTTTAAAAACTCTACGGCCATCATATGCCCCTTAAAAAGCCAAGCGGCCGGTGTTCGCCCTTTATAAGGCCGTTTTTTTATTTTTACTCGGGTTAACATTTCTTTCCATCCCAGTAGGAAAAGCAAGTAATTTCCCATCGATTCCGCAAGTAGTTCCAAGGAGTAGCAACTGGCTCTCGTTCAGGTTACAGCAAGTGGAGATAAGCATTACATTTGCACGGTGATGCCATAGGCGGTAACCAATCGCCTCCATTCTACATTCTATAGAACTCTCAAACTGCATTACATAGAAAGTTCAAATCATTACTCCTTGCAGTACTTATCAAGAATAAAACGCTCTTATTTTCTATAATAAGACCTACAGAAATATGAAGCAGTTCTAGAATTAAATCTGCGTGCAATTTATTGCCAGTTTCCCTACAGGGATAGCTATCGGTTCCCAATTTCTACAAAGAAACACTGAATTTGACTTTGTGAATTCATAAATTGTCTACTGGGAAATTGCCTAGTGGGATCGATTCTCGCACGCATACATACAAATCATACCGCATTTTCTTACGTGACGATTTCTATGAATTCACTCTACCCACTTCGTTCCAATAAAGAGCTACCTGTACTATAGTATTTTCTACTAGTAGTGAAGGTTAGTATAATACACTTTATAAAATCTATAGAACAAGTTATAAATGATTGCTCTTTCTAGATAAAGAAGAGCATAGTAACTTGATCGATAGAATAAAAAATGAAACTGCGTCAACTTTTTTAAACTTTTGTAGACTTCGATTTAGTACGTCTGCTTGAGCATTTTACTCATTCCAATTTGTCCGACTTTTCTGAAGATGAAGACGATAGCGTTAAAGACCCAGATTTTATTGCTTCTTCAATTGATAGCAATATATCTGACGAAGAACTTTTGGATATGGCATTACAAATAGAATATAATTTATTAAATTATGCGAATGAAGATATGATGGAAGAAAGCGAAGAAGCCAGTAATAAAAATGCAAGGAAGGACAACAAAAAAACAAGAAAAATTAAGAGAAATACAGGAATAATGTACTTTACAAAAAGAGGAAAGCAAGTAAAGGAAAGGCAAGTTAGAGAACTGGAAAATTGTGGAAGGAAATGTAAAGAAAAAATAAATGCCAACGACCAAAAATGTATTTTTGAAAGATACTGGGCCCTTGGAAATTATAATTTGCGTCAGGCTTTTACTTCTAATTTAATAGAAGTCAGAGAAAAAAAGTCTGAAAGAAGGCAACATACTGGCGCAATACCAAGAAAAAGAACTCACTCAAATTTCTATTTTCTCGAGATAAGGGCTGAAAGAATTCAAATATGACAAAAATGCTTTTGTAGTACACTGGACGAAACAGAGCAATTTATTAAAACGGTTGTAAAGAGGAAACTGACTTCTCCGAATAATTCGTTTCAAACTGATCAGCGTGGTCATCAAGATCCACCCAATAAGTTATCTGAGGAGAGAATTATTGAAGTTCGAGCTCATATTAGCGACTTCCCTGCTTACGAAAGTCACTACGGGCGGAGCCACACAGAGCAAAAGTACCTTCAGCCTGGATTATCACTTGCTACAATGTACAGACTATTGTGAGAAATATGAAAAACCTATATCTATTACAACATATTCGGAATTTTTAAAACTATGAATTTGAAATTAAAATCGCCTAAACTAGACACTTGCAATAAATGCAAAGTTTTTGAAATGAAAATTAATATTGCATCTGCTGAAGAAAAGAGCCAACTGCAAACGAAACAAGCCCAGCATCATGCTGACGCCGACTTTGCGTATAAATCAAAAAGTACTGATAGAATTCTTAGACAAAATCATCGAACTATAAAAGTTTACGCATTTGTTTTAGAGCAGTGCCTACCCACTCCCAGGCCCGGCTTAACCGATGAAGCAGAAGATGCAAACGATCGGGGCGCCGCACGAAGAAAGGGCGGTAAAATCCATTTTAAATTTTTTTTATATTTAAATTTTTCTCAAATTTTAGTTTTTTTTAGATGAGAGATGAAAAGTAGGAGATTTTCGAATTCAGCCCCAAAATACATTCAGCGCTGCATATGTACCTGACGCCGCAAGCTTCACAGCTTCAAATCAACGAGAATTTATTAATGCTGCCAAATTGATCTGCTTCTTACTTCACGTTACAATGAAGTATCAAGTATGTAGCCAGATTCAAGAAATTTTCAAAATTTGTAGTATGCGGCGGAAGCCCTGTCAACTTTAGAAAAAGGAATTGTAAAATGTTTTATTTACTGTTTGCGTGAAAAAAAGTGAAGCAGCAGAAATTTAAAATGGAAGAAAAAATTATAAATTTTGTGAGGGAAAATCCGAAATTTTTTTTTAAATAAAATGCTTCTTCGTCTCCATACATTTAAATGCCAACAATTCCGTCAAGTTTCCGTTGGGTTTTGCAGCTTCAAATGTAAATAGCTGCAGTGGCTTCTTTCCATCGCATCGGCTTCAGTTTCATAAAGCTTGCGGCGCACAGTGGTTCCAAATGCCGAAAAGGTGGCCAAAAGTCCCTAAAATCGATCTTTGATTTGGGAACTTTTTGGGTCTAGTTATGTAGGTTGTTGCCTAAGGTATTAGAAACAGCGTTTTATAACGGTCAAACTTGCATGGAGGGCTCTCGGGAGCCTTTGTTACGTGAGTGCCTGTCACACGGCGCGGTACATAGTGAAACGGGTTTTTGTGTTAACAGTGATCGTTTGAAATGGCTTCTGCTAACGAAAGTAAGTCCTTTTAAACGTTATTTTATATTGACAATAAATTTTCTTATTTTCGCCCAACTGAGCTCGAACTTAAGTTAAACGCAAAAGCTCGCACAAAAGAGAGTAATCAACCAGTGTTTTTTTCCATTTCTGACTTCCGGTGAAGCCACTTATGTAGATTGAACTGAACTTTCTTGAACTGAGGTCGGTGAAGCCGGGCATTAAGTAAATTTATTCTTACGTCCAGTAGGTTCTCATATTCACCCCTAATTTACTCTCTGTTTCCCCATCTTGGCCCTAAGTTTTGTTCTTATTAAGAAGTGGTCACAGTCTATATTTGCGCGGTAGATCAATTTTGTATGTTGCAATTGCGAATATCTTTATGATGGAACTTAGGCCTGGAATTGACCGTGCAAGCTTAATTTTCCGATTATAGGCTGAAAAGCTGTTTCCCATCCTAGTCTTGCATTGGCATTTCCAATGACTATCTTCATGTCATGACGAGCCATTTTCTGTATACTCTCTCTAAAGAGTCACAAAATAGTTCCTTCTCTTCTGTGGGAGCGTGTACATTTATAACTGAATAATTCAAAAATTGCCCCTTAACGCAACTTGCGGATTGTTTCATCTGTGGCTTCGAACGCTAAGACGAGGTGCTTTATTTCCTTCCGTACGATGGATGCTGTACCGAATATGTGGTCTCTTTCTTTGAAGCTATAAAAGATGCTATGAGTGAAAATAAGTTTAAATAATTGACGTCCGTACGTTTGCCGGGTCGTCTATATGAAATCTGTACAGTCCGAGGTTCTGCCACAGGTTCCATAGTAGTGATGAGCAAACTAATATAGTATTGGTCTTGTCTTGTTCTTGCTCAGTCAGTCTTGTTCTTGGTCTTGCGAGCATAGCTAAGTCTTGTTCTTGGTCTTGTTCTTGCAAACATAGCTAAGTCTTGGTCTTGCTCTTGTTCTTGCAAACATAGCTAAGTCTTGGTCTTGGCCTTGGTCTTGCTAAATGTGTAGTACCAAGACAAGACAAGACAAAACAATAAATTGGTTATTAAAAAAAGAAACGTAGGAATCTTCATTTTTGTGTGGTTCTTTTTTAAAATCCTGAAAGATTTAATAGAAGAAGGACTCATTTCCTATACACCAATAATTGAAGGAAAGTTCAAAGCACCCATTTGTTTAAAAACGGACTTGACAGTGTGAAACATCTACCTAAATCATTTCGGCAAATTTTGTTTCGAAATACAGAAATATTGATTGTGAATCTCGTTGACCCACAATGCATGCAAAGTCATTATGTATTTATGTACAAATGTGAATAATTGCTTTTACAATTATCATACTAAAAAGTAAATATACATATACTAGTTGGGACTCGGCGCGCCTATGCTGCTCCCATAAGCCAATAGTAGTAATCAGGTGATATAAATTTTAATATACAGTAGAAGTGTTTGAAAAAGGCAATTTTTTGGTATTTTTGATTCCAAATAACAAAATGTGAAACTATTAGGGATCTTACATTTTCATCGAGACAATAAAAACCATCCATTGACATGGCATTTTTCGACATATGAAGTTTCATACACAGATGAAGTGTCTCAATGAACCGCTTATTTTCTGTATTTTAAATAGCAGGGACCCGGTTCGCCTCGCTGCACCCAACGTTTAAACATTTAAAATTAATCCAAACCTTCAAAATTCAACTCTTCTTCACCATTAACGAAAAACCAACTATTCCTATAAAAGGTGGAGTCATTAGATTCAAAATACATTTATTTGAGCTATGACCAAAATTGCCTGTGTATTCTGTTAAAACCATGAACGTTAAAAGATTTAAAATTAATGCAAATAGCAGCATCCAGCACTCAAAATTCGTGGGACATTTTCTATAGGTTTTTTTCATTTAAATCTAGAAGTCTTCAATAACAAAAATTTTCGAGAACAATAAAACAAAAACAAAAAATGAAACAAATATTTTATAGTTGGAAAAAGCAATGCCAAAAAACCAACTTTTATTTTCTCTTATATTGCGAAATTGTGTTCGTCAAAACATGTGAAATTAATGCAAATATTGAAAATCAAACTATTCGCAATATCTTAGGAAAGACCAATACTTATTTCTGTAAAATTTGGAGACATTAGATTCAATATGCTTTCATATTAAGTGTGACCAAAATTACTTATGTATGTATTCTTTTACAAAACTTGCTGTTAAACTATGTTTTTGGTTTTGTTTTCCGGCGCGTAAATAAACAAAGATGATGCCTTTCCGACTCGCTGCACCCAACCTTAAGACATTTAAAATTAATACAAATCTTCAAAATTCAACTTTTCAACAAATATTTATAACCATTAACGAAAAACCAATTATTCCTATAAAAGTTCGAGAGTTTGAATATTGGTTTGTTTGTCTAATTCTGCGAAGTATGTCTTCAGTCATGCCGTTCTTGTATTTTTCCCACAAAACCGATGGTTCTGTTGGGTATCATTTCGTCAATATAATTTCGAACAGTTGACGATTGTTATTCGGCGTGGATGCAAATGCTGTATCAGTAAGTGTCAGATCCCAATGATTGTCGTTTTCCAGCAATTGCAACTCGCGACATGCATCTTGAAATGTATTGAATATTTGACCATTGACTGTTCGTAAAAATTCGAAAGATGTTGGTCCTGGAACATTCAGCAACAACAAACGCAAAAAGAAACATTCACGTGGTTTTGGATGTACTGTGTAAAGTCGCCCCAATGTCTTTGCTTTCAATACGCGTGCGATAGTTGGATGTAGTTCGCCTTGTCTACGTGGCTTCCATTTTTTACCTGATTTGTTCAATGTATAATAGCGAGGGAAGTCGATATATAACAATGTTGTTGCGAATTGTCCGAAAAAATCAGGTTTTTGGCACAGTGTGAAAAATACAGTAAGTGTAGTTTTTGGTGGCTGGAAAGCTCGTTGGAGAGCATTTTCTTCAGTGAAATATACACGTTGACCGTATTCAAGATGTACCGCAATCTGAGGCATAATGCAAAAACTCGACATTTATATATTTTCTTATTAACACTTTATTTAATCGCACCAATTAAAAGCTTTTACGCATTTTTCGGTGGAAGTATATAAAAAGCAATGGATGCTAATATCCCAATTTTCACAAATGTTCACATGGTTTCCCAATGTTCACACATATTTTTATTTTGTATATAAATTATATGTTTATTATTTTGTATATAAATTATATGTTTTTGCGGGCTCCGGTAGTTATAGTATACAGTCCATAGTACATAGTATATAGTACACAGTACACACTGTACATACTGTACACACTGTACACTCAGTACACTCAGTACACTCAATACACTGTACACTCAGTACACTCAGGGGCGGCGCGTGGTTTTTTTGCGCCCGGTGCATTATGCTATATTGCGCCCCATCAGCTGATCATATGAAAAAAAATTTTTTCGTCTGGATCGCAAGGACGAAGAAGCGGAAAATACACAAGGCACTTCTAACTTGGTAGCAATTTGCTTTACTTTTTCAATAACTTCCTGATATTTTGCTCTGATCGTAAATCTATCAAAAAAAACTGGTGTGCGTAGGACCACACGATGGAAGTGAAAACTTCTATGGCCATTCTGTATTTCCTATTCAATCTTAATATTACATCTTAATATTACATTTTGTCTATGAATGTGAATCCATTTGAAATATTTTTTTTGTGGACTTGGAAACACATTTTACTAGACAAGTCGTTCTTATTTAATTATACAGTCGTTATACAGGTATTTATGCATTTTACTTTTTACAAAATTCTGGTGAAGTGATTTGTTATGCATACCATACATATTGCCAGCGCATTTTTAATTTTCTATCATTGACAAGAAATTCATTATTTCCGACCTTAAACACGGTGAAATCGAATCGTAATTGCCAAAATCGTGCCGCCATATTGGCGCCGCCATTTTGAATTTTAAAATGTTGACCACAGATTCGCCATTTGTGACCTTAAAAACCCCCCGATACTGAGTTTCAATGGATTCAGAACACATTTGCAAAATTCATCCGCCATATTGGCACCGCCATTTTGAATTTTCAAATTTTGAGCACAGAATCGTCATTTGCGCTGATAAAAACATCTTGATACCGCTTTTCAATATAATCGGAACACAATTGCAAAATTCGTCCGCCATCTTGGAACCGCCATCTTGATTTTTTTACAAAGTTGTCAGATTGCATTGTCATGGGAACTCAATGTGTGTGCAAAGTTTCATACAAATCGGTTTAATAGAAGTAGTTAAAAAAGCTGTCGGAACATTTGAACCAAAGAAACAAACAAACAAACAAATATACGAGGTCAAGCTAAATAAAACCATTAAAAAATCCATAATATGCTCTAGTCTTCCAAATGAAAAAAAAAATATATAATAAAACATAAGAATATATAATACATAGTAATATAGTATAATAATTTATAACACTTAATACAAACTAAAACCCCCAAAGGCAAATTTTTTCTCACATGGTACGGTAGCGTGATGATGGTTCGTTAGCGTGACGCGAGTTTTTAGTTTTTCCCCGGGCCAAAAAGTGCCCAACGTGCCTATAGAAGTTTTCACTTCAAAAACCTTTTGTGGAATTTAAAATATCAACTGCAGCAGACATTTGGGCTTTGTAAGTATATTTATTTTTCTAAAATATCACACTAGATTACTATGGAACAAATTAAATTTAACTCAGTAATTTTATTTCGTAATTCTGCTGTATGTTTCGATACGGGTTCCTACCTGAACGAGTTTCTACCAACGCCTCGTAGACACCATCTAATTGACGAACTAATCGTTTTAACGCGTCTATGCTACTTTCACTACTAGTCTTAC
Source organism: Thereva nobilitata (assembly GCA_963855945.1). Classification (NCBI taxonomy): domain Eukaryota; kingdom Metazoa; phylum Arthropoda; class Insecta; order Diptera; family Therevidae; genus Thereva; species Thereva nobilitata. The sequence continues at coordinate 158,312,593 of OY979694.1, read as the reverse complement.
TAAGCTTGTTAGTGTCTTCTTTTTCAAAATAATAATCTTTTAACCGAACTGGAGAAATAAGCATATAAATTTTGAATAGTATCAAAACAAGACGTTGCCTTTAGAAACATACGTTTTTTTCGAAGTTCACACGTATTATCAAACGATGCATCAATGAAGTCTGAGCTGAAGAGTTTATTAATGGAAAATTGTATGTTCTATTTATATTTGCCCGGTACCATTTTCATAATTCGCGGCACAGTAAAATATTTTAAATTTCGTAACATAAAAACAATAAACAAATTAATTCCAATAAAATATAAATATAAATAATATAATTTGCAAATGTATTACTTGAAATTAGTAATTTAATAATGGTTATTAAATCTAAAATATTACTTTTATAACTCAACATTTTAAATCTAATAAAAATATTTCACTCAATTTTCTCTTTATAAATTCTTCCAGAGAAACAGGCACAAAACTTAAATTTGCACCATCAATAACTCGTATAACATAAAAAAAAATCTACATATTAATTTGTTAGACAGTCGCAAGATATTTAGAAATCGCAAGATATTTTGTTCTCATTTCGTTTATTTACCTCTTTGAACAAATCTTGGAACAAAATTTAAAAGTTTAGCCCCGAAGTTTATATCAATCACAGTAAACAGCAATACACAATACAGAGCCATCGGAACAATTTTTTCCTATGTGTGAGTTGATATGGTGCATTTTACAAACATTTCAAAAAGTGCTCCAGCGTAGTAAAAATGAAATTATTATGTGTTTCGTCTCCTTCATTCCACTGGTAAATTCTGTATTTACATCTCACGTTCAAATTTGAGAACATCAGTAGAATGAGAGATTTTTCTCTCACTTGGTGGATATTTCTCCTGAATTTTTACTTCTGCTGATTCTCTGGACAGAAATTATATGAAAATCACGAAGCAAATGTCTCGAGAGGAAGTAAAATTTCCAGGTTTTTTTTTGCATGGAATTTGTGTTGTGTTGTTACGTGAGTTGAAATATAGAATATTTTATTGGGAAAATAAACTGGAAAATTAAGTCGTGTTAATAAAAATGAAATCCTTTAATATATGAAAAGGATGTAAGAAAAACATTTTTAAACATTTTTTTTTCAAAGTTTTAAATTTTTTTTTAAATCTGAATATCTGAAATAGCGCCCCCGTCCAATAGCGCCCGGTGCAAGTGCACCATACGCACCTATGAAAGCGCCGCCCCTGAGTACACTCATACGTTGTCACTCGTAAAAATCGGAGTGCTTTTTTTAAAGCTAACGGTTTTTTTATATGTATATGACAATTAAAAATAAATATTTTTTCGCCTGGCCAACTTAAATATAATCAGTGAAACATTGAAATTCTCTATATTTCAACAACAGCTTCAATTATCTGGACCAAAATTATCCTGTCTTTCAATCCGGAACCAACCCTAAACATAACATAATTTTTATTTAAATCTGTTGGGCGGTTTCGGAGATTAGCGTGTACAAACATTGTGACACGTAGTTTTTATATATTAAGATTTCTTGAAATTCCTAATCAATTTTATATTTTTTTGTTTTTAAAAGAATGAATTTAGGTGAAAATTTTGCAAGACTCTTGCCAAAGTCTTGCTCTTGGTCTTGTTCTTGCACAGTTAGTCTTGTTCTTGTTCTTGCGTGCATAACTAAGTCTAGTAAGTCTAAGACAAGAATGCAAGAACAAGACCATTTTTGCTCGTCACTATTCCATAGCAAGAACTTAATGCCATATATAACACACTCGCTACTACCGTCGTTAGTTTGTTATCGATTCGATTCGACGGTTCGATTTTACCCCCAAAATAAAATATTTTTTTGTTAACAAAAAAGGGTGCGCGGGAAAAACTCAATTTCACCCATATCTCCGGGGTTTTTGAAGTTTTTTTCCGGCCTCGGCAACTGAGGGTGATGGCAGCCCTATGTATGATGTTGCTGTAAAAAAATTTTAAATTTCAGCAAAAAAACAAAATTTCCGCAATTGTGCAAGCATCTCTCAAGGTATTTTGTTTCTTGATACTTTTAGCCTCAAAAGCTAAAGGAGAATTATCTTAGTACCAGGAATAGCCCCAAAAACCCCTTTTCCTTACAAGTGGCGAAAACATAGCAAATACGCTATTGATATTCCATGCAACAGTTAGAGCAACTTCCCAGGGACGTGTTTTCAAAAATAATGCGTTTTATTAAAAGTTTGTCTAAGTAACCTCCGAGCTTCCTTCTTCTTCCATTTTTTTATTTCGTCAGCTCTTAGCTTGTGCGGTGACAAGTCTGGTTGCTGCTTCTCTATAATGTCACAAAGGAAAACGTGACTGCTGAACATAATCAGGACAAAATTTCATTTTACTTAGAAAAGTGACTGAAGATGGCGAAAATAAAATTATCACTTTCAAGCTCTTTCCTAGAGAATGCAGTCGCTTTTTTGTCGCCAGGAATTAGAGGCATGGGTATACGTGCACAGCTGATAAAGTTATCTAATAGGAGGAACAGGATTAAGATTCCCCTTTTTCGTTTACTCAATTTAGTTCTAATTTTTTTCTCAGTTTTACTTTGTTTGTAATTCAGTTTTTAGATGGATGTGAAGGACTAACCAACCTTACTTTTTGTTGGGTGATGGTATGTCGTAGACGAACAAATTTAGATGATGAATGGAGTAATTTTTTAAATGTAATTCTGAAGATGAATTTGCATTGACTAATCCATGCAGAAACTGTGCTATGTTTCCACGAAGAACATGCATTAAAGTAACTCTTTGAGACCTATCCTGGGAACTACCACAGATTTCATCGCCACCTTGCGAAAATCTTGCAAAACTATATAACTTGTTGAAAGATTTTATTTTCTTTCACCGTTCACAAAGAATGGTATTAGAAAAGGTGAATAAAATTCATTTTTTTACAGAAAGAACAAAATACATACAATCTGCAATTTATGACTTTCCCGAATATTTTTAAAAGTGCAACAATCGAGAAAGAGCGGTTAATAAAATATTATCTACAATTTTATGGTGGTTGGTTGCTTGAAGTGGTGAGAAACAAAATCGCTATCTTTTTTAGAATTTTCTTTTCCTGTTGGCAATTAACGCAAAAATTACATTGTAGATTGATTGGACTAATTAGGCGTACCGGGCAGCCTCGCAGGGCCGGCTCTAAGCATAGGCAGCATAGGCGCTCGCCTAGGGGCCCGCACCACACACAAAAGATATTTTATGCAGTCCCCCACATAAGACACCAACTTTGCCGCGCAGGTGAAGCCGGAGGCACATAGATTATGTTTCTATTGAAAATGATCATAGAAATTCTTACTTCCAAAGATATTTACAACTCGAGCTATTTCAAACTATGCTCAAGCTTAGCAAGAAGTTGCGATTTCGGCTAATTGGCGGACGCGAATTTATAAAAGACGCATCGTTTCATTTTCACATAGTGTACGGTACGATCCGATCGTAGAATAATGAATAATGTTAAACAACGAACTTTTCGTCATTTGTAAATTCACAAAGATGTTACGTAAGAATCGAGGGGAAAGCGTATATGAGCCATTCAGCCCTCCCAGTATTCCTGCCCCCTAAACATTTTAATTCGGCGCTCCGGGCTGATTACCGATGCAGTATTACATATTATACATAATTTTATCATCATCAGATTGAGGGTATCTACACTACCCCTTCAACTGTTACCGAACCGGTTTTATAGGAGAGAGGTATAGAAAGGACAAGGGGGAAGCGTAGTAACGAGTGAAAACTTAACCCTCCGTCGGGCGCGGCTGGCCTGAGAGGGCAGCAAAACACTTTTTTAGACGCGCCCCCTACCCATGGCATCAGAGCGGAGTGGCCTTCCCAATAGCTTCTAGACTCGGGACGGTGAGTAGGAATCCCCACCCCAGCCCGCCGTCCCCTTTCACCCGGCTCGCCTAGGCCTCCCCTGGCTTGTGAGGCCGGGTGCGCCCGATTGCGTCATAACTTTCTAAGATGAATTTTTCAAGATATTTTTATTGCAATCGCTCGTTATACTCAAAGTAGGCCTGCTCTATGTAAAGTTCGTCTATATCTTGAGAAATAAGTGGTATTCTGACCCTGGCCTCTCAGGCCGAGTGCGCCTGATGACGATCAAGAACCATCTATCGACGGCAAAATGGCGAATCGTCCTTGATTCCACGAATGTATGGTTTTTGTGTGCGTGCATACATACATGTTTTGACTTAAAATTGATTGATTGGGGGTGATGCGGGGCTAAAATATATGTGGCCTCTCAGGCCGGGTGCGCCTGATTTTGTTTGACTCAGAGGCGCACCACCACAGTTAATCGTGATGAAGGAATACCAGTGTAGACCTAGATTATGTTGTAGAATTGGCTCTGTAACAGTTAAAAGAAGCCCAGTGTAGATACCCTCATTAGCCTTATCCACACTAGTATTCCTTCAGCAGCAGCATATCCGGTTTTTCACGAGAGAGGTATAGAAAGGACACGAGGGTAGTGTATTACCATGTTCACCAGATAATTTCGGCGTGAAAACTTAACACATACACAATGTGCTTCTGTTAACTCTTTCTTACCCGGGGGTAGCAAGTACAATTCCAATTCCGTGTAAAGACAGGAAACCCTGCAAACATTTCAATTCGGAAACGATTCGAGAACGATTTGCCAAAAGCGAAAGCTTGCTTCGATCTTGGACTCGTTAACGATTCGTAAACGAATTCAAAGGCAATAAAAGAGATCGAATCGCTTTCTCGTGCTGATAACGAACTGCATGCTCGTATCGATAGCAAATCGCTTCTGCGCCGAAAATCACTCCGCCGAGCAAAACAAGTCAAAAGCTCAGACTTTCCAAACAAATCGTTGAAGAGAAACCAAAGGCTCTCAAAATTTCCTCTCAATAGGACTTCAAATCGGTGAAATGACGTTATGTTGTTAGTGTAATGTGGAGATTTGAAATCCCATTCAGGGGAAATCGGCCCTCAATATTTTTCTACAGCATGAAGGCTTTGGGAGAAACAAATCAACCAGGAAAGCTTTCATTTTGCGTTTTGAATCTTTTTCTCGTACCCTTCGCAAGCATAGAATAGAGAATGGTCCGAAAAAGCGAGCCTCCGAGAAATTGTTTGCAGGAAAAGTTACTCGCGATGAAAGAATATCAGTGTAGACCTAGATTAAGTTGTAAACCCGGTTCGGTTGCTGCTGAAGGAATACTAGTGTAGTTATCCGCATTGTGTTGTACTTCTCCTCCCCCTGTCCATAGCGCCCATCGGGCCATGCTTTTTCCCTTTATGTGTGTATGCGCCGTATTAAAGGTTGGAAAGAAAGCTCGTTGTGTGGATGCAATAAGTACGTGTGGTGCGAATTTGTGTTATAACCTTCATTGGATAGCTTCTATAAAGCAACGGCGACGCGAAGTAGTTCAGCTCCCCCACCCGGAGTATATAGGTGATGCGAGTCTCGCTAGTCTAAACAAATAAGAAACAAAATCTCTTTTGGTGAATAGCTGTGTGAAATTTCAGTAATTCAATCAGAATCAGACTTCTCCAAGTTTTCTAATATTTGACACAAGATTGTTACAAAAGTTAAGTGAGGCTTCTGTTTATACAGTGGTTTGGAATAACCTCAAAGGATAGAGAATGTCGTTGATGACTGCCAAATTACCGATGAACGAGCTTTTTTTTATACATACTATAGTTTCCTTCCCATTGTCGTACGAGTAGAGTGCGAATCCAAGAGAACCTCTTTGGGAAACTCGAGTACTAGTTCCATTGCCAGAGTACTATAACATAAAGATACTTTGCCCTAGTAGCAGATTCCTTCAATTTTCAATCATATTTTCGTAATCTTGACCAACGGCCAAGCAAATATTAATAGGTTCAGAGTTTCAGATCATCATTTTCTTCTCACCTTGTTTCCTGCTTTACTTTCATGACAGAAAACCAACGAGCTTGCTTAGCAGAAGTATTTCATCCGACAAAGTGCTCTTGAAATATCCCTAGCTTGTTTATCCGATCAGAATGATCTCGGTCAAAGGGAAATTGGCAGGAGTTATTAGAAATACCGCCAAACCTAACATAACCTGATCGGTCGAAGGGGGATCCTTCCAATTGTCCAAAACTCATATTGTCTCGCCTGGTGTGATGCCTTAGGTCAATAAAGCAAATTTTTGAGTGTGACAAGTCAGGATGACCCTGGCATGTGCAGGTTTCGGAACTTCCTGTAGATGACGTCTCCTTCCAGGTCTCTACCACAGTTCTTTTTATTACGCAAGTCTAATTTATTACTACTGGAGAAGGTACTGGCGAATGTATAGAAATTGAATTTGAAACCATTAATAGTAGATTGTTCTACAAGTAAAGAAAAGTTATACAAAATTGTAAAGAAATAATAGCTGCGATCCATTGGGTGATTTTTTCTACTCGCAAGTACTTGCGAGTACACCACCAATGGAACACGATTTTTGACAATTACCAGTAAAATGTATCTGCCCAGAAACAAGTGCAAGGGTAGTTGCGAGTAGCTAGCAGCAGTTTTGAGTAGTTTGCCAGTCCCAATGGGTCGCAACTTATTGCCATTTTCTGCTGACAAGGTAGCAAAATAATAATTTAAATAACTGTCAATTTCATATTAATTTCTAAAATCGTGAAGAAAAGTGTTGCTAACGAGAAAAGTCTCAGCTTACTTAACGATTTTTGATTGATTAATATTTGTCATTTCTATACGATTCCCGAAAAAATATTATTCTCTTTCTACTGCCAAGGTTAATGGTTTAAAATTTTTTTTTGGAAGGGGCCCGCACCACAGGGGCCTCCACATCCTTAATCCGGCTCTGGAGCCTCTTTAAACTAGTTGAGATGTGGCTTTTGACCCTTTCGGTCCACAAGATTAACTTCCCAGTATTCGTTCCAACAAAACAACGACTCGAACGATTTTTATGAAAATCTTTTCAGATCATACTTCCTTTAACACGCTTTGAACGGCATCTTAACGAAGTCGGTATCTTTTTTGGTTCGCGCGAAATCGTGCTGGTACAAAAATCACTTACGTCGTTCAACCAAAAAAACGGTTCGACCGATTTTTATGAAAATCTTTTCAAATCATATGTCCTTTAACATGCTTCGAACGGCACCTTAAAGAAGTCGAAATCTTTTTTGGTTCTCGCGAAATCGTGCCGGTACAAAAATCACTTAAGTCGTTCAAACAAAAAAACGGCTCGACCGATTTTTATGAAAATCTTTTCAATTCATATGTCCTTTAATACGCTTCGAACGGCACCTTAACTAAGTCGATATCTTTTTTGGTTCGCGCGAAATCGTGCTGGTACAAAAATCACTTAAGTCGTTCAAACAAAAAAACGGCTCGACCAATTTTTATGAAAATCTTTTCAGATCATATTTCCTTGAACACGCTTCGAACTGCACCTGAACGAAGTCGATATCTTTTTCGGTTCGCGCGAAATCGTGCAGGAAAAAATGACCACATACGTACGCACACACACACACACACACATATTTCTTCTCAAATTTTTGCTTAAAATGCTATTGGGACCTTGAAACGTGTAAATACATTGAAAATTTCGAATCCGATTTTCGGACCGATTACAATAACTTCCTACTGGGAAGTTAAAAAATACGAGTATTTTGTCTTACTTCCTGGGTGATGTGGAAAGGGCACATCAGAATATATGTATACTTATAATATATATACCTTACCAAAAGTTTTACCAATTTTATTGCTATATTAACTTGAAAGACTTTTGCGCAAGCTATGCAAATTATTTCTCCCATCACCGAGTGTTTGATTCTTTTTCCATTTTCCTTCACTGCGATAAAACTGATGGGGCGCAATATGGCATACTACATCGGGTGCAAAAATACATGCACTGGCCCTGCCTCTACATGCCGTCGAAGAAGGGAGCTGATAATTCAATGCTTCTCTCAACTGTAGTTTTTGATGCAGTACTTCTTATACGATGCAGTTAAGCTCATTATTGGAATTCGTCACTGTCATAGAAGCAAGTCACACCATCCTATATGTATATGCCGTAGATCCTCAATGGACCAAAAGTACGCAACGGCACCTGCCGACGCTTTCCTAAACTTGCTAGTCCAGAGGCTTACGATGCGATCAATCCGGCAAATCCCACGATCCGCTATGATAAGGGTTAATACTAAAGTGGTAAAACTATCACTAAATCGACTGAAAATAAAAACTGGTAATAAATTGTTTTTCCAAATTTAAGCTTCAAATTCGATTGAATGCGTATCGTCAGCCAAAAATAAATTATTTTCAACCATTAAGAGGTTAAAACTCTACGATTTTAAAAATCAACTTTATATAAAAAAATTGCAAAAATAACATTTTTTTGTGCTTTTTGCTTGAGCTTAAACAAGTATTATGAGCCAAAAATTAATTATTTTTAAGGCTTTAGAGGGGTAAAACTACTTCTAGATTAAAGTGGAATTTGACAATTACACATTAGGCCCCCATCCACGGTCAAACAAACCATCAAATTTGTGGCCAACATCGAAAAAATTCTAAGTGTGCGTGTATAAAATACAAATTTTCGAAGTTGGCCGCTGTTTGAAGAAAATATTCGTCTGGTTTAATATTTCCTTCAAACAGCTTAAATGTGTGTGTGGATTTTTTATGTGTGCCATGTAAAGCATATGAAAGTTCGTTTTGTTTACAGGAATTGTCGCTCGGGATGTTTGAAGAAAGTTTCCCTCGTTGATGGCCAACAAAAGTCAAAGCATAAATGTGTGCGTTGTTTGTCGAAAATTGGTTTGATGATTTGTTTGACCGTGGATGGGGGCCTATTCAATCGAAGTTGAAGCATCAAGTTGGAAAAACAATTTTTTACAAATGTTTTTATTTCCAGTCTATTTAGGATTACTCCTTATCTTAAAATTTGGGTTGATTTGGTATACATAAATATTGAAAAAAGTGTATTTCATTGGATTATTTTTGATTCTTTTATTAATATAGATTTGTATTGAAATTATAGCGAAAAACTCTTAAAAAGGGGGTGTTTTGCACTTTTAAGGGTGGCTTCCATATTTTAGGACTGAAGGACCCTGATTTTCGTAATCATCGACCCAAAAAAACATGTGGGGAACGAGTTTCAAACCCGGGTGTTACGTTTCGACGTTTTGAATGGACTATTAACGTAAAGAACAATACAATTGTTTAACCTTTAAGGCGTATGGCGGGGGTTTTCCACTATGGAAACCGTCTGGCAATGGAGGACGTGACTTCTAATAGTATTTTCAGCGTTTATACTATGACGTAAGTCTGGTGGTCACGGGCTCTTGCTCTATAGTATAAGGGGAAACTCTTTTTAAAATTTTATTTTTGGCGAAGAAATCATGTTTTTGGAATTGGCGGACACGATAACAAAGTAACGAAGCCACCTATCGACTTGAAATTTTACAATGGCTTCATCTAAATCTAGCGGAACTTAATTAAAAATTAAATGTGCTCATATCTAAGTGAAACCGTATTTACATTGTAGCTTTGTATATATATATTTATTAGTAAAACGAATAAACACGTTGACAATACAGATTGTCATAGGGGAAGCCCCTAAAAGTGGCAAGCGCGCATTGCATTGCTTCGTAATCACCAATTAGATTTCGAATGTAAAATATTCTTTTGCTGTGTTGTTTAAAGCCCTAAGTTGAAAATTTATTTGATTGTTGTTTGTTTTGTCCTTGAGCAATCGAGAAATGTATGTTTGAACAATTATTCACTTAATTATTTGTAGAGAATTCGCTTTTTACTGGTCCGTTATTCAGATTCTTGAATTCAGGCTGAGTTTTAAAAATGTATCCGCATGTATCCACCTTATTTTTACTTCTAAACTCTTTTATGGGTAATACTCCTTAGAATACAGTTGTCATCTCTTGCCCATATTTGCCCTCGATTTCCTTTAGATATAAGCACATTTATGTTTTAATTAAGTTCCGCTGGATTTAACTTTTAATACACCGTGTGGCGCGCCTATGCTGCTCCCAAAAGCCAATAGTAGTAATCAGGTGATATGAATTTTAATATACAGTAGGAGAATTTAAAAAAGGCAATTTTTTGGTATTTTTGATTCCAAATAACAAAATGTGAAACTATTAGGGATCTTACATTTTGATCGAGACAATAAAAACCATCCATTGACATGGCATTTTTCGAGATATGAATTTTCATACACAGATGAAGTGTCTCAATGAATCGCTTATTTTCTGCATTTTGGATAGCTGGGACCGGTGCGCCTGGCTGTACCAAACGTTTAAACCAGCGGTCGGCCACCTTTTTGAAAAGGGGTAAATTACAATATTTTCCATTTTCTACTGGGTTTCTGGGGTAAAAAATTAACTCATATATTTTAATAATAATTAATTCAACTTTTTTATTATTTTATTAATAATTTATGAAAGAAAATTTTCAAATATGTTTAATTAATGGCTTCCTTGATGCTGAATATTTTTGGACAGTTTCTCTAAATTAGGTTTGGTAGGTTGTTGTTTTGTCAGGTTGAAAAAGGAAAGGATTTGAAATTTCCAGCGTTAATCTGCTTCTCATTTGATTTAAAATTAATTTCATTTGTGAAAATATTTGCTCGCAAATATAGCTGGAACCAAAAGCCGATAGCAAAGCAAATCCAACTTTTTTTAAATACGAAAATCTTGGTGGAATTTACGATCAACAAGTTGCTATTTAAATTGAGGTTATTTGCTTCAGTTTTCTCAAGTTCTATTCTTAATTCTTTGAATTTTTCTTACCATATATACTTGTAGTCCAGGAGGGATAGAAAAAAATTTGAAATAAATCTACCCTGCGATTTTTGGACGCTATAATTAAGAGAAAAATTGGAAGAATTCAATGAATGTGTTTTGGATAAAATCGGTCCAGGAGAACAGGTGGAAAAAAAGTTAATAATGGTACCGAAAACGAAAACACGTTTTTCAACGTTTTAGGTGCGAAAAAATTTTGTTTTTGGAAAACAAAAAATAGTACGTAATAGCGCTAACAAAGACGAAAATTATGAGTTTTGGATAATTGAAATCGGTCGACAGGTTTTTGCACAAAAAAATAAAAATTATTATATTCCACTTCCCTTTCACCTAAAGGTGTTTTTTCTGAAAATCAAGAAAAGTGCCTGTTTTCAAACGCATTTATGAGGTATTAAATCGTACCTTACCAACTTTTCCTGAAAATGGGTTGGTAGAGCAACTCTTCTACAATAAATAAGGTTTTTCAAAATAACTCAAGCACCACTGTGGGCCTTGTTCAAACTTTTTTCCTGAAACGGCTGTTTTTACATTTTTGAGATTTACGCGAAAAGTTATAATTATTTTTGCATGAAATTTTTATTGTAGGTAGGCACTAACATTAGCCCTGAAACAAGGTTCTATTACGTACTATTTTTTGTTTTCCAAAAACAAAATTTTTTCACACCTAAAACGTTGAAAAACGTGTTTTCGCTACCATTATTAACTTTTTTCCACCTGTTCTCCTGGACCGATTTTATCCAAAAACACATTCATTGAATTCCTCCGATTTTTCTCTTAATTATAGCGTCCAAAAATCGCAGGGTAGATTTATTTCAACTTTTGAATACTTTTCCGCTAGCTTTTAAAATCAATTAATCCAAGTGAAAATTTATCTATATCAAGAAATTTAAAATAATTTAGATCTATATCTTTTTCATCCATTCCATCAGGACATATAATAAATGAAAACATTGAACCGTCAAATCTAGATGAAAAATCATCTTTTATGTTACGTATATAATTAATGAGCTTTTCTAAATTTGAATTTGAAAAACCTTAACTTAAACAGCCAGAGTTTGTCTTCTAGTTGAGGAAAGTTTTCTCCTATTTCCATCAAAAAAATTTGGATGGCATCAATCACAGAAAGGAATCTATTCAAAACTTTTCCCCAACTAAGCCAGCGAATTTCTGCATGCAAAAGCAAATCACCGTATTCAGCTTCTATTTCACTTAAAAAGTCTTTAAACTGCCTGTGGATTAGCGATGAACGAACTACAATTATTATGTTAACAATTTTAACTGCCACACTCATAATTTCAATCAATTGTTTGGCAGATGGTTTTGCACATAAACTCTCTTCATGAATGACACAATAAAATGATAAAAGTGAACGGTCAAGCCAGTTTTCCAATAATTTATCAAATCCAACATCGTTTCCTAACTCCACTCCAGTCGCTTTTTAAAATAAAATAAAAATGGCGCTGCGTTCGTTAAAATTAAGGACAAGTGACAATGCCGGCATACAATTTTTGCTAATTCGTAAAAAATCATAAAAATTTACAAAAAATATACAAAAAGGAAAAAAGGATTGGGTAACTGAAAATATGGTCGCGGGTAAGCGTATTACCCGTGGGTATGGGGTTGCCTATCACTGGTTTAAACATTTAAAATCAATCCAAACCTTCAAAATTCAACTCTTCTTAACCATTAACGAAAACCAACTATTCCTATAAAAGTTGGAGTCATTAGATTCAAAATACATTTATTTGAACTTTGACCAAAATTGCCGGTGTATTCTGTTAAAACCACGAACGTTAAAAGATTTAAAATTAATGCAAATAGCAGCATCCAGCACTCGAAATTCGAGGGCCATTTTCTATAGATTTTTTTTATTTAAATCTAGAGTCTTCAATAACAAAATTATTCGAGAACAATAAAACAAAATCAAAAAAAAAACAAATATTTTATAGTTGGAAAAAATAAATGCCAAAAAACCAACTTTTATTTTCTCTTATATTGCGAAATTGTGTTCGTCAACACATGTGAAATTAATGCAAATATTGAAAATCAAACTACATATAACCAATACCTATTTCTGTAAAATTTGGAGCCATTACCCAGTAGGACTTGTAAGCTTACAGAAGCACTGAATTGAGCCCTTACTAGTAAGGGGTAGGCCTTACCATATCCCTTACAGAAGCCCTTATTTTTACACACGATGTCATAGGAGGTAAGGCCTTACTTTTTACTTTCCTTTGAGTACGTACAGAACTGCTCATCGATGAGCCCTTATATAACGCATTACAAGAAAGGGCAGATGGTAAGGGGTAATCCAGAATTAGACCCAAAGAAATTAGAAATTTGACCGATGACTCGATCGTAGAGCAGTTACAAATACCATTACAAAAATACGAAAACAAATGGGTCATCGGGCAAATTTCTAGCTTCTTTGGATCTAATTCTGGATTACCCCTTACCATCTGCCTTCTCTTGTAATGCGTAATATAAGGGCTCTTCTAACACCTAAGAAAATATGAGTACCCCTTACCAGATGACTGCTTATATCAGTGCTCCATGGGTAAGTGCTACCAAGAATTCCTACTGGGTAGATTCAATATCCCAGTAGGACTTGTAAGCTTACAGAAGTACTGAAATGAGCCCTTACTAGTAAGGGGTAGGCCTTACCATACCCCTTACAGAAGAACTTATTTTTACACACGATGTCATAGGAGGTAAGGCCTTACTTTTTACTACATCGATGAGCCCTTATATAAGGCATTACAAGAGATGGTAAGGGGTAATCCAGAATTCGGCCCAACGAAGTTAGAAATTTACCCGATGACTCATTTGTTTTCGTATTTTTGTAATGGCATTTGAGTCATCGGGCAAATTTCAAACTTCTTTGGGTCTAATTCTGGATTACCCCTTACCATCTGCCTTCTATTGTAATGCGTTATATAAGGGCTCTTCTAACACCTAAGAAAATAGGAGTACCCCTTACCAGATGACTACTAATATCAGTGCTCCATCGGTAAGTGCTACCTAGAATTCCTACTGGGATGCTTTCCTATTAAGTGTGACCAAAATTACTTATGTATGTATGTATTCTTTTACAAAACTTGCTGGTAAACTATGTTTTTGGTTTTGTTTTCCGGCGCGTAAATAAACAAAGATGATGCCTTTCCGACTCGCTGCACCCAACCTTAAGACATTTAAAATTAATCCAAATCTTCAAAATTCAACTCTTCAACAAATATTTATAACCATTAACGAAAAACCAATTATTCCTCTAAAAGTTTGAGAGTTTGGATATTGGTTTGTTTGTCTAATTCTGCGAAGTATGTCTTCAGTCATGCCGTTCTTGTATTTTTCCCACATAACCGATGGTTCTGTTGGGTATCATGTCGTTAATATAATTGCGAACAGTTGACGAATGTTATTCGGCGTGGATGCAAATGCTGTATCAGTAAGTGTTAGATCCCAATGATAGTCGTCTTCCAGCAATTGGAACTCGCGACTTGCATCTTGAAATGTATTGAATATTTGACCATTGACTGTTCGTAAAAATTCGAAAGACGTTGGACCTGGAACATTCAGCAACAACAAACGCAAAAACAATCATTCACGTGGTTTTGGATGTACTGTGTAAAGTCGTCCGAATGTCTTTTCTTTCAATACGCGTGCAATAGTTGGATGTGGTTTGCCTTGTCTACGTGGCTTCCATTTTTTACCTGATTTGTTCCATGTATAATAGCGAGGGAAGTCGGTATATAACAATGTTGTTGCGAATTGTCCGAAAATATCAGGTTTTTGGCACAGTGTGAAAAATTCAGCAAGTTTAGTTTTTGGTGGCTGGAAAGTTCGTTGGAGAGCATTTTCTTCAGCGAAATATACACGTTGACCTTTTCAAGATGTACCGCAGTGTGAGGCATAATACAGAAACTCGACATTTATATATTTTCTTATTAACACTTTATTTAATGGCACCAATTAAAAGCTTTTACGCTTTTTACGGTGGAAGTATATAAAGGACAATGGATGCTAATATTTTACAGGTTTCCCAATGTTCAAAAATATTTTGATTTTGTATGTAAATTATATGTTTCTTAACTGCTGTGTTTTTGCGCTCTCCGGTAGTTATAGTATACAGTCCATAGTACATAGTATATAGTACACAGTACACAGAACACTGTACATACTGTACACACTGTACACTCAGTACACTAATTCATACGTTGTCACTCGTAAAAATCAGAGTGCTTTTTTAAGGCTAACGGTTTTTTATATGTACATGACAATTAAAATTAAGTATTTTTTCGCCCCGCCAACTTAAATATATTCAGTGAAACATTGAAATTCTCTATATTTCGACAACAGCTTCACTTATCTGGGCCAAAATTTTCCTATCTTTCAATCTGGAACCAGCCCTACACATTCCCAAATTTTCATTTAAATCTGTTGGGCGGTTTCGGAGATGAGCGTGTACAAACATTGTGACAGGTAGTTTTTATATATTAAGATGTGCCACAATTTATCGCTGTTTAATTCTTGCATACTCTAATTTTCAGGTGAAACTTTCATCTTTATACCACTTACGCATCTCTACACCTCCATATAAACCCAGCATCCATTCTGTTTTGATACTTTTGCCAAAATTTCAGCGAAGTATTAGAAAAGTTTCAAAGTAAAAAATTAAATATATACTCTTACCTTGAAAGGAGAAAGGCTGAATTGAAGTGTACTTTCCCTTCTAGCAGTCACAAAATCGTCAAATTGCTGTCTCAAGGGAAAATTCAATATGCCCAAGTAATGACTTTGTTCACTTTTTCCTCTGTCTTCGGGTTACATTTATTTTTTCATTTTGTATCACCCTCCATCCTTGAAATGCTCGTTTTTATGAGGATACTTGGAGTTCGTGCAGATAAGGTTAAGGTATTAACCCGGAGCTTTGCCCTCTTTATTTAGGGGAATAAATCAAAGTGGCTCCTGCAACTGTCAATGTTACTTACGTAAATTGCGAGGCAAACACAACAATGACATTCCATCATTTCTTTTCTTATTGAAGCAACGAAAAGGTCCTAAATTACTCCATTTTGTTAGTTCATAGCCTATTTTGAGTTTCTTTGTGTTTTGTAGATTTGTGCATTTTAAGGAAATGAGAATAATTTGCATCTTTTGGGCATGTTGTAAATTAGAAAAGCTGTAGCTCATTCATGAATCTTGAATATTTCGTAGAGATTTAGTTTCCATTTTAAGGAAACATTTGCTTGTCCCTCGTATCTTTTGTAATACGAATATAGTGAAAGTAAACTCTATAATAGTAGAAAATAGTGTGAATGTAGTATAAATTGTTCTTCTTCTTCTTCGATGGCTATACATCTCAATTCAAGCCTTGGTAGCTTCTTCCTCCAGACCTCTCTCTGTTGCGCAGCTTGCCTCCAGTTTCTGATGTTGAGGAGTTTTGCTGCATTAGCTTTAACACTGTCTTCCCACGTTGACCGTGCTTTGCCAACTGGTCTTCTGCCATCTGGTAGTAAATACAGGGCTTTCTTTGGTATCCTTGAGTCATCCATTCTTTGGACATGGCCGACCCAACGTAAGCGCAGTAGCTTGGCATGTGTTGAAAGTTTACACTCTTTGTATAGATCGTACAATTCGTAATTGTAGCGTATTCTCCATGCATTATCTTCATTGTTTGGGTCGTATATCCTTCGGAGAACCTTCCTCTCAAATCTATCCATCTTATCTGCGGACTTTTGGGAGATACTCCATGCTTCACACCCATACGTAGCTACTGTACGTATGATCGTTTTGTAGATTCTTATTTTCGTTTTTCTGTGGATGTCTCTGGATTTCATTACTGTCAGTAGTGAGAAGTATGTTCTATTTGCGGCGTTTATTCTTCTTTGCACGTCTATCGTCTCATCGTTGTCTTCGCTGACTGTAGACCCCAGGTAGTTAAATCGGTTTACCCGTTCGAAGTTATATTCCCCCAGGTGGTGTTGTGGTTTCTTCTTCTACTTTCCACCCTCGACTGAATTAGAATCTTGCTCTTGTCTGCATTTATTTGCAGCCCTATATGTTTAGCTACATCTTCTAATTCTGTGAAGATTTCTCTAAGGTATGACAGTGATCTGGCAAGGCAGTTTATTTCATCGGCATATCCTGCCAACTGTTTTGATTTGTTAAGCAGGGTTGCGTTCGCATCAATGTTTACTTTGCGAATTAGGCAGAGATTAAATAGCATGGGTACCAACAAATCGCCCTGCTTTAAGCCTTGCTTGACTGGGAAGGATTCCGTCAATTCTCCTTGTATTCTGACTACACACCTTGTGTTCTCCATTGTTATTTTTGTTAACTTTCTATTATTAGGGGGATGTTTAGGTCCAACATCGTCACATACATTTTTTCCCTGTCGATGCTTTCGTATGCTTGTTTGGAATCGATGAAAAGTTGATACACGTCAATGTTGTATTCCGCGCATTTTCGGAAGACCTGCCTTATTGAAAAGAGTTGGTCCATTGTTGACCTATTTCCTCTGAATCCAGCTTGGTATTCACTTATTGCGGCTTCTGTATAAGGTTCTAATCTGGCTTTGATAATGTTTGTCATTAGTTTGTATACCGTGCTTAGAAGAGATATGCCTCTATAGTTTGCACAGTTGAATTTGCCCCCTTTCTTGTGTATTGGGCAGATAATGCTTTGCTCCCATTCTGCAGGCATTTTTTCATTCCTCCATATGCAGCATAGTAGTTCGTGTATAGCTGCTGAAAGCGATTCGCCTCCTTGTTTGATCAGCTCTGCTGCGATGTTGTCAATTAAGGCTCTGGAGATTTGTTGTTTTTAAGGCTCTTATGGCACTCTGTACTTCTTCCGTGGTAGATACATTTGTTTCTCTGGTGTCATCGTTATGTTGTAGACGGGGTTCTGGTACACGTATGATGCGTTCATTTTCGTTCAGCAGCGCGCTGAAAAACTCCTTCCACCTTTTCTTTACATATTCGCTGCCTGTGACTATAGTGCCTTCTTTTGTTCTACATATACCGGAGGAGGGTTTGAAGCCTTTCTTGAAGAAGTTTACTTCCTTGTAAGCTTCCCGTGTTTTGTTTTGTCTAAAGTTTGTTACAATCAACAAATGTTGCTGTAATTTGAGTTAGTCGATAATCAACCAATCCAAGTACGCAGCAATTAACCTACTCATAGTCTTATTTACGAACCGTGATTAGTTTAATCATGCAAGGATGCCTGAACAGAGTTAGCAACTGGGCGGCAGGCTGCGGCCTGGCAGTCAACCCAAGCAAACCTGCGCTAATGCTATTGACTGCCCACTTTCCACTTTCCCTTGCCTCGTGCAATGCCCATCGATTGAGGGAAACCAGGGCCTCGAACTCAAAACGCTACCGAGTGAGGACATGGTTGCTATAACCTTGGCCTTCAGGAAGGACTTCTCCGTCAAAATACCCTTGAGAATAGAGCGTAGAAAAGTAGACGCTCTAAAGAAGTTTGATCTACGAATATTCACCGATGGCTATAACTGACAGGGGCGTCTGGGCAGGGGCCTATTTTGAGACCACTAACGGTTCACTATTCACATTCCGGTGCACGCTAGTATCTTTCAAACGAAGGTGCTGGCGAACTTGAATAGCCTCTATAAAAGCTTTAGATTCAGTAATGATGCGCTCCAAGCTAATGGAATAGAAGGGAACAAGAAAACCGACTACCTTGCCAAGCAGTAGGTATCTCTCCGGACCTTGGAAATCGAGATGGTCGGCAGGCCAATTGGAGAGGGAAAAAACGTTATGATTGACTACCACCTGCTAGCAGCCAGCACTCTAGGACGACTTAGCTCACTTATAACAAAGAAAAGCTAGTTGGGTTGTGGGTTCGACCCTTTCAGTCTACACGATCAACTTCCCAGTGTGATAAATGCTGAATAAAGGGTTCGACCGAATGTTATGAAATGTTTCCAGATCATGTTTTCGTTAATATGCTTCGATCGGCACCTCAAAGAAGGCGATATCATTTTTAGTTTGGACGATATCGTGCAGGTACAAAAATCACGTAGGTCGTTTAATCAAAAAAACCGCTCGATCGAATTTTTTGAAAATCTTTTCAGATTATATATTCCTTAATACGCGTCGATCGGCACCTCAACGAAGTTGGTATGCTATTTGGTTCGCGCGATATCGTGCATGTACAAAAATCACATAAGTCGTTATAACGAAAAAACGGCCCACCGAATTTTATGAAAATCATATTATGTTAATACCTCAGCGAAGTCGATATCTTTTTTGGCTCGCGCGATATCGTGCAGGAATAAATGACCACATACGTACGCACACACCCACATTATTCTTCTCAAATTTCCGCTTAAAATGCTATTGGGACCTTGAAAAATGAAAATACATTGAAAATAACGATTTCGATTTTCGGACCGATTACAATGACTTCCATATAAACTGGGAAGACCCCGAAGAGATGTTGCCAGAATTACCGCGCTACACCACAACACACCATAATAATGTAATCAGACCCATATAAAATATATGAATTAGATCCGCGACACAGAGCGCCACGACACACCACAACACAAAAGTGTAATTCCGGCTTAACATTTGTTCACTCCTGGAAAAATATGTAACGGTCGGGTATTTACCAAAAAAATTCTCCCTATAAGTGACCCCCCCATCTCGCGGAAATTTACTCAAAGAGTAAGCAAGTCACTTCCCGCAAAATTTGAATTCCACAAATTTTCGAATCAAGTAGGCGAGAAAAAACAAAATTTTGTGTTGAGAGAGAAAAAAATAGGTTTTCAGGAGTCCGGATTTGAATTTCGAACAGACAGTCGGGTGTAAGGAGGTAATGTCCCGTAAAAACACGCAAAAAAGACCTTCGATTCGAGTCGTTTAGAAAAAAGCATTCATTATTCGATCAATAAAGTGTAAAACAGTGATTTGTGAATTTAATTAAATAGTATAAAATTCATTACCTGTTGTTAAACGCGTTATAGATACGATTATTATTGAATTTCCAACTCGAAGTAAACACAAGCATATTTTGGCGTTGCTCATTTCAGTTGTTCCAAATGAAAATTTTGTAAATGGATTAAGTGTACTGGTGCCGCCATATGTGAAATTTTAATTCATGATTTGTCGTTTCGATATTTTCGTTGAATAATCTCTTAACGTCAAGATAATAGAGAGAGCGAGAGTTATCTTAAAATAGGACAGAATTTGCAACAAAACACATGCATGGGAAAAAAGAATACTCGTGAATTAAATTTGTGCAAAAAAAACAAAAAAATTAATCTCAAAAAATAAATAATTAACATAAAAGAAAATTGCCAATTTTCTTTTCACCTATGAATTCTTCGTGAGATAAATCGGAAGAAGTCACGAAGGCAGAGAAGACAAGCGAAAGTGTTAAATAGAGGAAAAAGAAAACGTGCAATAAGGGTATTTTTTGTATCATTACTTAAAACAAGAAGAAGAAAAGGTAGTAGTCGTTATATAGCTTATATTTAAAAAAAATACATAAAACTTAAAAAGAAAAAAAACAAACAATAATTTTAAAGTAAAGAGAGAAGTTTGTAAAAATAGTCCTAACCTTCCAAAAGGTACAGAAATTTATAGAATTAGTGTTTCAAGCAAATTTCTAAATAAAAAAAAATATATAGTTATTTATAAAAAAACAATATAATATATCTAAACGGAAGAAGTTTAGTAAAACAAGGAAGAAAAATAAAACAAACTTTTTAACAATTTTATAAAATTAGTAATCCCAAACAAAGAAAATACCAATAACAATTAAAATAATAATACACCAATACTGTTAAAAAGCTACTGGAAGCAGCGAGCCAGAGCGAGAGGGACCTGATGCATTTTGTGAGTTTGATTTTTGTCGGTTTTTAAAGGAGAATATCGAAAAAAAAGTTACTGAGGAAGAAGACAATTACACATATTTACAATTCTTTTAAAGTTATTTAAATATAATTACAGTTCTTTTATTATATTGTTCTACATTAATTATCTATTTACATCGTTTTATTATATTGTTCTACATTAATTATATAATTACACTTTATCCATTACTTGAATTAACCCCTTTCACACTTTAAAAATATTTTTACACTGGTTTTTGGTTATGGGTGCAAACATGTACTCGACTCTGCTCTAATTGAACAAATTGCACTTTAATATTCTTTAGTTTTTGCCGATTGCCGGGAGTGTCCTGGAATCGTGGCCGATTGGAATTTGGTTGTCTTATCACAATAAGACAAAGGCGTATTGTCCTGTAACATCGTTTTGGCAAAATCGACGTTGTCCCTTCCTTGTGGTTTTTTTTGGTTTTGTTGTCCACGTGTAATATCGGCGGCGAGTTTTTGTGTACCCCCTATACAACCTCACACACAGAACACGAGACCATTGTTTTTGTCACACTGTTGTTGTTAGGTTCACTAAAGTGTTGTTGAATGTTGTAGATTAAATCCAAGTAATTAATATATATGTTAAACCTTAATTACACTGTGTACTTTCTTGCTTAACATGCAGTGCTAGATATTTTCCTATGAGTTTCAGGATGGTTGGAAGCATGATCTTTCTCTAGGGTCTCCCGTCGTTGATTCAACGTGGTTACAGGTCCCATGATTCATTGGAACCAATCCTGGATCTCTGTGGGGATGGACATATGAACGACGAGGACATGAAGAGTTTTCACATAGACAAGTAGGTAAGTGGTGAACCATATATGTAGCTGTCCGGTCACACACCCCACGACCCCTTCCGACGAGCTAGCATGAACAGTGTAACCGGCTCAACATCCCCTAGGAATATTTCGGAAGACTAGGGAGGATGTTTGTTTCAAAATTTTTATGTATACCCAAGCATGATGGCAGTAGCCTTGCTGTCACCAGCAAGGAACTCCATTGTGCCGGTACAAATATATACTGATATATTCTCCTAGTTCCATTAGGAGGCTTAAAATTTGCGTAACATTTTTGCAGCACTTCTACAGAACAGCTGTAAACTCTCCCAGATCAACGTTAACATAACATTTATAGCTAGTCCTTCGGGCCAGTTTTAATTACTTAAAACAGGGTTGTTGTTTTAGGGTCTTCTGCCATCTGGTAGTAAATACCGGGCTTTCTTTGATATCCTTGAGTCATCCATTCTTTGGACATGGCCGACCCAACGTAAGCGCAGTAGCTCGGCATGTGTTGAAAGTTTACACTCTTTGTATAGATCGTACAATTCGTAATTGTAGCGTATTCTCCATACATTATCTTCATTGGTTGGGTCGTATATCGTTCGGAGAACCTTCCTCTCAAATCTATCCATCTTATCTGCGGACTTTTGGGAGATACTCCATGCTTCACACCCATACGTAGCTACTGTACGTGTGATCGTTTTGTAGATTCTTATTTTCGTTTTTCTGTGGATGTCTCTGGATTTCATTACTGTCAGTAGTGAGAAGTATGTTCTATTTGCGGCGTTTATTCTTCTTTGCACGTCTATCGTCTCATCGTTGTCTTCGCTGACTGTAGACCCCAGGTAATTAAATCGGTTTACCCGTTCGAAGTTATATTCCCCCCAGGTGGTGTTGTGGTTTCTTCTTCTTCTTTCCACCCTCGACTGAATTAGAATCTTGCTCTTGTCTGCATTTATTTGCAGCCCTATATGTTTAGCTACATCTTCTAATTCTGTGAAGATTTCTCTAAGGTATGACAGTGATCTGGCAAGGCAGTTTATTTCATCGGCATATCCTGCCAACTGTTTTGATTTGTTAAGCAGGGTTGCGTTCGCATCAATGTTTACTTTGCGAATTAGGCAGAGATTAAATAGCATGGGTTCCAACAAATCGCCCTGCTTTAAGCCTTGCTTGACTGGGAAGGATTCCGTCAATTCTCCTTGTATTCTGACTACACACCTTGTGTTCTCCATTGTTATTTTTGTTAACTTTCTATTATTAGGGGGATGTTTAGGTCCAACATCGTCACATACATTTTTTCCCTGTCGATGCTTTCGTATGCTTGTTTGGAATCGATGAAAAGTTGATACACGTCAATGTTGTATTCCGCGCATTTTCGGAAGACCTGCCTTATTGAAAAGAGTTGGTCCATTGTTGACCTATTTCCTCTGAATCCAGCTTGGTATTCACTTATTGCGGCTTCTGTATAAGGTTCTAGTCTGGCTTTGATAATGTTTGTCATTAGTTTGTATACCGTGCTTAGAAGAGATATGCCTCTATAGTTTGCACAGTTGAATTTGTCCCCTTTCTTGTGTATTGGGCAGATAATGCTTTGCTCCCATTATGCAGGCATTTTTTCATTCCTCCATATGCAGCATAGTAGTTCGTGTATAGCTGCTGAAAGCGATTCGCCTCCTTGTTTGATCAGCTCTGCTGGGATGTTGTCAATTAAGGCTCTGGAGATTTGCTGTTTTTAAGGCTCTTATGGCAATCTGTACTTCTTCCGTGGTAGATACATTTGTTTCTCTGGTATCATCGTTATGTTGTAGACGGGGTTCTGGTACACGTATGATGCGTTCATTTTCGTTCAGCAGCGCGCTGAAAAACTCCTTCCACTTTTTCTGATGGAATAGAAGGGAACAAGAAAACCGACTACCTTGCCAAGCAGTAGGTATCTCTCCGGACCTTGGAAATCGAGATGGTCGGCAGGCCAATTGGAGGGGGAAAAAACGTTATGATTGACTACCACCTGCTAGCAGCCAGCACTCTAGGACGACTTAGCTCACTTATAACAAAGAAAAGCTAGTTGGGTTGTGGGTTCGACCCTTTCAGTCTACACGATCAACTTCCCAGTGTGATAAATGCTGAATAAAGGGTTCGACCGAATGTTATGAAATGTTTCCAGATCATGTTTTCGTTAATATGCTTCGATCGGCACCTCAAAGAAGGCGATATCATTTTTAGTTTGGACGATATCGTGCAGGTACAAAAATCACGTAGGTCGTTTAATCAAAAAAACCGCTCGATCGAATTTTTTGAAAATCTTTTCAGATTATATATTCCTTAATACGCGTCGATCGGCACCTCAACGAAGTCGGTATGCTATTTGGTTCGCGCGATATCGTGCATGTACAAAAATCACATAAGTCGTTATAACGAAAAAACGGCCCACCGAATTTTATGAAAATCATATTATGTTAATACCTCAGCGAAGTCGATATCTTTTTTGGCTCGCGCGATATCGTGCAGGAATAAATAACCACATACGTACGCACACACACATTATTCTTCTCAAATTTCCGCTTAAAATGCTATTGGGACCTTGAAAAATGAAAATACATTGAAAATAACGATTTCGATTTTCAGACCGATTACAATGACTTCCATATAAACTGGGAAGTTAATAATGGGGTTCTTAAACAGACCCCGAAGAGATGTTGCCAGAATTACCGCGCTACACCACAACACACCATAATAATGTAATCAGCCCCATACAAAATATATGAATTAGATCCGCGACACAGAGCGCCACGACACACCACAACACAAAAGTGTAAATCCGGCTTAACATTTGTTCACTCCTGGAAAAATATGTAACTGTCGGGTATTTACCAAAAAAATTCTCCCTATAAGTGACCCCCCCATCTCGCGGAAATTTACTCAAAGAGTAAGCAAGTCACTTCCCGCAAAATTTGAATTCCACAAATTTTCGAATCAAGTAGGCGAGAAAAAACAAAATTTTGTGTTGAGAGAGAAAAAAATAGGTTTTCAGGAGTCCGGATTTGAATTTCGAACAGACAGTCGGGTGTAAGGAGGTAATGTCCCGTAAAAACACGCAAAAAAGACCTTCGATTCGAGTCGTTTAGAAAAAAGCATTCATTATTCGATCAATAAAGTGTAAAACAGTGATTTGTGAATTTAATTAAATAGTATAAAATTCATTACCTGTTGTTAAACGCGTTATAGATACGATTATTATTGAATTTCCAACTCGAAGTAAACACAAGCATATTTTGGCGTTGCTCATTTCAGTTGTTCCAAATGAAAATTTTGTAAATGGATTAAGTGTACTGGTGCCGCCATATGTGAAATTTTAATTCATGATTTGTCGTTTCGATATTTTCGTTGAATAATCTCTTAACGTCAAGATAATAGAGAGAGCGAGAGTTATCTTAAAATAGGACAGAATTTGCAACAAAACACATGCATGGGAAAAAAGAATACTCGTGAATTAAATTTGTGCAAAAAAAACAAAAAAATTAATCTCAAAAAATAAATAATTAACATAAAAGAAAATTGCCAATTTTCTTTTCACCTATGAATTCTTCGTGAGATAAATCGGAAGAAGTCACGAAGGCAGAGAAGACAAGCGAAAGTGTTAAATAGAGGAAAAAGAAAACGTGCAATAAGGGTATTTTTTGTATCATTACTTAAAACAAGAAGAAGAAAAGGTAGTAGTCGTTATATAGCTTATATTTAAAAAAAATACATAAAACTTAAAAAGAAAAAAAACAAACAATAATTTTAAAGTAAAGAGAGAAGTTTGTAAAAATAGTCCTAACCTTCCAAAAGGTAAAGAAATTTATAGAATTAGTGTTTCAAGCAAATTTCTAAATAAAAAAAAATATATAGTTATTTATAAAAAAACAATATAATATATCTAAACGGAAGAAGTTTAGTAAAACAAGGAAGAAAAATAAAACAAACTTTTTAACAATTTTATAAAATTAGTAATCCCAAACAAAGAAAATACCAATAACAATTAAAATAATAATACACCAATACTGTTAAAAAGCTACTGGAGGCAGCGAGCCAGAGCGAGAGGGACCTGATGCATTTTGTGAGTTTGATTTTTGTCGGTTTTTAAAGGAGAATATCGAAAAAAAAAGTTACTGAGGAAGAAGACAATTACACATATTTACAATTCTTTTAA
Source organism: Thereva nobilitata (assembly GCA_963855945.1). Taxonomy (NCBI): domain Eukaryota; kingdom Metazoa; phylum Arthropoda; class Insecta; order Diptera; family Therevidae; genus Thereva; species Thereva nobilitata. The sequence continues at coordinate 158,286,931 of OY979694.1, read as the reverse complement.
AGTTATTTAAATATAATTACAGTTCTTTTATTATATTGTTCTACATTAATTATCTATTTACATCGTTTTATTATATTGTTCTACATTAATTATATAATTACACTTTATCCATTACTTGAATTAACCCCTTTCACACTTTAAAAATATTTTTACACTGGTTTTTGGTTATGGGTGCAAACATGTACTCGACTCTGCTCTAATTGAACAAATTGCACTTTAATATTCTTTAGTTTTTGCCGATTGCCGGGAGTGTCCTGGAATCGTGCCCGATTGGAATTTGGTTGTCTTATCACAATAAGACAAAGGCGTATTGTCCTGTAACATCGTTTTGGCAAAATCGACGTTGTCCCTTCCTTGTGGTTTTTTTTGGTTTTGTTGTCCACGTGTAATATCGGCGGCGAGTTTTTGTGTACCCCCTATACAACCTCACGCACAGAACACGAGACCATTGTTTTTGTCACACTGTTGTTGTTAGGTTCACTAAAGTGTTGTTGAATGTTGTAGATTAAATCCAAGTAATTAATATATATGTTAAACCTTAATTACACTGTGTACTTTCTTGCTTAACATGCAGTGCTAGATTTTTTCCTATGAGTTTCAGGATGGTTGGAAGGAAGATCTTTCTCTAGGGTCTCCCGTCGTTGATTCAACGTTGTTACAGGTCCCATGATTCATTGGAACCAATCCTGGATCTCTGTGGGGATGGACATATGAACGACGAGGACATGAAGAGTTTTCACACAGACACAGAGAGTTTTATGACTTTTTTACGACTTTTTTACGACTTTGTCCATGGTAAAGGCCGTGCGGCCAAACAACGCGGACAAAAGGCTGTGGTTAAAAAGGTACATTGTGCGTCCACACACTATGAGCTTTTCAAAAGCGCGTACGCCGTTTCATATGAGAATTGATTTTTTCTCACTCATGACTCAGAAAATTAAAAGATCACGCGCGCTTTTGGCTGGCCGTACGACCAAAAGCGCGTGGATTCTAAGTCCGCGTAGTGAGGACGGACCTTAAGGGGGTTCTCTGGTTTGACGGTCAGATTTTTAAGCACATTTGGTGATTTTTTTGTGAGGACCAATGAAGTGATAGAATTTTAGAGTTTTTATAATTGATTTATAAGTGTTCTAAGAGTATACATATAAATTTTTAGCTAAAAATATTCATTAGAACCAAAGCTATAGCGCTCTGAAAGCACCTGCCTCGAAAAAATGGACACTCACTCCCCCACTAAATCAGCTGATTGGCGTATCTGACACTAAAGAATATATTATATACACGGAATGGACTATTATGAAAAGAAAATTTTGAAAATTGGATTTTTGAGAGACTTCGGAACAAAAAATTTCGAATTTAATGTATTTTTTTTTTCAACCTTTTGTTAAGAAAAATAGAAATATTGTGATAATAGACCATTCCGTGCGTCTATATGTGCTGAGTCGACCCTATAAATTTGAAGTGAATCGACCAAGCCGTTATCGAGATATGATGGAGGAAAGTTTGAAAAACATAGTATAGAGAAAAACACGTTTGAATTTTTCGTAGATGCTATGCTCTTCGAAGCTAAACCAAGACTAAAATAAATTTCACAACGTAAATAACTACACTAATTTTTTCTAAACTTGTTAAAACTTGGCTGTACATGTATAAGCAAATATTTGTATACAATGGTCTCAGGTATCAAGCCGACATAACACAATAGGGCCGGCCTCTCAGCTCTCAGGTCGGCGCTCCGAACACCTGCCTCTTCTAACTGCTATATCTTTATAATGGTTTCGAATTTTAAGAAATCACTTTACCACCATATTCTACATATATTAAGGAAACAATTTATTAAAAAAAATCGATTTTTTGAACCCATCAAACCATAAAACCCCCTTAATATTAATAATAATAGCAATTTTATTGCGAGACAGTACACAATATTTACATCTTTTGGAGTACATAGTTAAAGGGAAAAGAAAAAAAACAGAATAGAACAAAAAAAAAACATAAGATTAAAATTAGAATTAAAAATTTAATTAAAATTAAATTAAAATTAAAATCAGAATTCGAATTAAAAATAAAATCAAAACTAAAATTAAAATAAAGATGAAAATTGAAAGTAAAATTAAAATTAAGATTGAAGGGGAAGTAAGAGAAATAGTGAGACCTAGTGAGAAGAAAAAGATAGAAAAAGAAATTCATGTCTTTTGAATATTGTGGCTGTGCTCATTCTCTGTATATGGTTTGGAAGATTATTCCAGATTCTGAGGGTATACACAAAGAAGGAACGACTACCAATTAGGGAAGTGTGATACGGAATCAGGAATTTGATGTATCTCAAGGATTGCAAAGGAAAGAGGAAATCAGAAAGGTAGGAACTGCTTTTGGTAAAAAAAAATTATGCAAGAGAAGTAAAACCATGAGATCGAGGAATTGAAAGAGGTCACAACCCAGTAAAGAATTTTGGACACCCGACACGGTCGAATGGCGAGTTCTCTGCGCCACAAAACAGGGTTCTAAGTTGGTTGGGCTGAGGGTTAGCAACCCGCAACACATCCCAAGTAACAAATTTCGTCTCATAAGACTCTACTAAAGTCTTATGAGAGGAAATTCGCCTTTTTTTAAAAGAGTAACACTCTCGTAATTTACACTTGTAGAATACTACAAGTTCTTTATGAATGCGTTGTCAGAATTAAATGGCACAATTATGAGAGTTATTTTTGTCTTATAAAAATACGCTTGCTCTCTTTGTGAGGGTACGAAATTCTCACAAGAAAACTTTTTGAATTTTTATGAGAGTAAAAGTACTCTCGTAAGGCTGTCATAATAACTAACATAATCTTGCTATAAGAGCTATACTTTCCTTAACAGGCTAATCGAAATATATCTGAGGCAAACTATACTAACCTCGGAACTCGGTGGCGCACAACACGCCTACACAAAGGGCAAATTTACTGACGCTGCTCTCCATTCATTTTGCTCAACCATTGAAAAATCACTCGAGGTCAAGGAGTATACATTAGCGGCATTCCTTGACATAGAGGGAGCGTTGAACAACGTACTCCCGGACGCCATAACCCTGGCCTTGACAGAACTGCGGATCGAGGCATCACTGGTGTCTCTCATCCATCAAATGCTTACTGGCAGGATGGTGACCGCGATTCTAGGTGACTGCTCAGTCCGAAGGGCCGTAAATAGAGGCACCCCGCAAGGAGGAGTACTCTCCCCGCTCCTATGGGTCGTAACTATGAACCAGCTGTTGCGACGCATGGAGGCAAAGGGCCACCACGTCCTAGCGTACGCGGATGATATTGTCATCGCCACTAAAGAAAAATTTCCTGAAGTCCTCTGCCCTCTTCACGAGGAGGTATAAAACCCCACCTCTAACACCCCACGGCTAAACAATGCCAGGCTCAAATTTAGCAATAGTGCCTAATATCTGGGAGTAGTCCTGGACAAGAAACTCCTCTGGAATGAAAACACAGAGAGCGCATTAAGAAAACGAACATAGCTGTGGGAGTGCTGACCGGATACTGTGTGATAGGGACGCATGCGACCCGCTTAGGTCTTGAGACCTACGATTTTTGCAGAAACTGTAAAAATCCGGACGAGGAGGAAAGTGTACCACGTCTCCTCTGTCACTGCCCAGCCCTAAGCAGAAGGAGATTAACCACATTTGGTGAACCCTTTCTAAACACGCTTTCGGAAATCTCGGGATCCCGCAACTGAGAAGATTCATTACTTCCTCGAAATGGTTCAGCGAAGAAACGACACTTTAACATCCGGTTTAAAGTGGTATCATTATGGCATCACAATGGGCTTATCTTTTTGACCTAAGTGTATGAGCTTAAACCAACAGCTCAGTAATATCTAACCTAACCTAACTGAATTTTCTGGTGGATTAAAAACAAATGTACCCTACGAAAACGTGCCCTAATGTGTTTTTAATGAATACGCGCCCTTTCTTGTGAATACAGCTAACTTCAGAGTTTGCAAATCATAACATATACAAAGAGTTGGCCTTGAAAGTCATTTTTTAAGGTCGTTTTTTTAATTTGCAAAAAAGTTGAGTCGGTTTTGGTCGTTTGGTTATTTTTTGTTTTTTAGTTGGTCAATTTTGTTTTTTAAACAGCGACCGGTTTTGGGGGGGGCATGACCCCCGTGAACCCCTTCCTCCCTTGAATACGCGCCTGAGGAAGAGGAGAGAAAAATAGAAGAAGAAGATAAGACGAAATTCTTAAAGCTAACATAATAAAAGAAATATAAAAAAAAATCAAAAATATAAGTGAAATTAATGTAAAACAAACAAAATTATATACTTATATATATAAAATAAAATAATAGCAAATCAATAAAAAAGAAAAGAAAAGAAAAATAAAAAAACAATATTACTCTACGCTCAGCTCCACGAAGGCAGCGGGAAGTTCAAAGTATTCCATGGAGAATTCAAAGCTCACAGGGAAGAGCCGACAACATCATCCAAATCCAGAGCCGAGGTGATTCTGCGTGGCTGCTGTTTGCAGTCTTGCTGAACATAAACTTGGCCCCGCCTAGTAAAAACTGAAGTCACGAGATTCCTTTTCAAAAGTTTTCGTGCAATTTGGTATATATCATTGTTTTTGGACGTCAGACTTTCAGTCACCCGAACAACGCTGTCAGAGGCGAAACCTAGGTTTAGTTTCTTCAGCGTTAAGGCCCAATTACAATGGACGGATGAGAGCGGAACAGAATCGGATTGATCTGTCAAAGTGGTTTTCCGAGCATGCGTTTTCCATTTGAGCGATTACAATGAACGGATACAAGTGCATTTGATCGGATCTGAGCGGATTCGTTTTCGTTTGTTTAGAAATCGGCGGATTGGGCTGTCAGAATTTTTGTAAACAAGTGAAGTTAAATTTTGTTTTCTTCTTTTTTATAATTTAAAAAATATTTTCTGACGAATAATTAATAGGAGAAGTAAAAGAATACGAATTATTATATAATAAGGCGAAAATTGGTTATAAAATTACACAAAACACTTTGACGTTTAAATGCGATCAGATCCGTTCATTGTAATCAGTGCAGTTTTCTATCCGATCCGGTGCGTTTCTTTGACATTTCAATCCGCGTAGATCCGTTCATTGTAATTGGGCTTTTAGAGTTCCATGCTGACGGATTTTTTTTCAAAAACTCCAGGTGCTCATTGGCAGACGGAAATTTGACAATAAGTAGTGAGCTCATTTTCCTGCCGGTCCTAGGCTGCGAAGGGGTGCCACGCCTCTGTTGCGGGCGGTAAAAATTTACATATGGGGAGAGATCATGCCCAATAGTGGAAGCAACAGCGCTCAAAATCTGCCTGGGATTCTCACCATCACTCGACGGGATACCCCGCACCAAATCTTGGAGCCTAGACGCCTAGACTGGCGACGAAGGTCCTCCAGTTCACTCGAGACTGTAGCTTGGTCATGTTGCACTGTTTCAACCTCGTTTCGCATTTTACCAATTTGATTGTTAAGTGTAACTCTAGCTGTTTAATTCTCGCCTCAAAAGCAGCAAACTGATCATCAAACAGGCGATTAAAGCTTGACGTCAGTCTCTTTTCCAGGAGCTCAAGGCTGAATCGGGGGCAGCTATGTGGACCTGGGAGTTTTGCTGCTGCTGGTGTCGTTACGTCTGCTCTCTGGGGTATTGCTCCTAACAGGATTGCTATCAACAACTCCTTTGGTAGTGGATCGAGTTGATTTCGACATTTTTTTTTTATTTTTAAAAAACAGATGTAACAGAATTCCAGAGCGCACTGACACAAAAAAAATTCACGGCTTCAGGATAGTGCAATATTAAAACTTCGAAAGAAGACAAATTGAAACTTTGAAATAGGAAAGAACACCGGAAAATTTAATATATAAGTGGAGCTTCGCAAAACACGACTAGTAGGTTATTATGTAGACCGACTACTGACCTTAGTTTAGGTACACGAGGTTGTGGTATCCAAAGGATCCACCAAAGCGCTAATTGGACCTCCGGCCGCTCTGGCGTCAGCTCTACATATCATGTAACCTAACATTACCTTATTTACTTTTGAAATTACTACTTCCTCACTCCTGCTACCAGCTCCATCCACAGGCTTCGATTCCGAGCAAGCATTTGGGGTCCTTTCTTTTACGGTTTTTTTGTCAATGAAAACGATACGCCAGATACTACAATTGAAGAAGTTGCAGATGCCATAGCGAAACTGAAAAATCATAAGGCTGGTCCAGATGGCATACCCACGTAAATCGCCATGCCTTACATAGTCTCATCGTAAAACTACGGAGAAACAGAGAGATGCCAGAAGAATGGCTCTTAGGCACAATAGGCCAGTCCATAAAAAAGGTGGGTAATCTTGCAGTTTAACCCCCTCACCTCCGATGACCTTGAAATTTTAATATGTTGTAGAGTTCAGCACACTGAACAAGAATATATATACATGTTGGACGCGGAAAACATATCTTCACATAGTTATCGGGCTTTAAAAAATAGAAAAAAGAAGAGGTGATTAATTCTCACGACATTGCAGTGCTTTAGAAATGTATAAAAAACCGTTTTGGCATATACAATAAAAAGAACTGGATGGATCGCGTTACCTTTGTAGAGAAGGGGATATTTGTAGAGAATTGAAAAACCTACAAAATGGTTTTTTTGTAGACTCCGATCCGACCATTTTTCGCCAATAAAAGCTGAAAAAAAGTATAAAAATGCATATTTTTCCAAAAGTTCATACCTCTGTTAATTTTCGATATTGTTAAGAATACTAGAAAACTGTTAATATTAAAAATAGTAGCTACACTGTAAATTCCCACTAAATAATTTCTATAAATATATCAACACTTTGTTGCAACGTAAAATTCTTGCACCCTTGCATTTTCTTATCTCATATTTTATCCACCGGCATATCCAGCATAAACACAGTGGAATTCACTTTAAGTTCTAATATTTGCCAGTTAAGCATTTTTTTATCTTATAGTATTATAAGATAATGTAGCTACGAATGATTTTGATTCAAAATAAAGTTTAGTATCAATTTGGGAACCACCGCAGTAGGACAGTTTTTCTTTCATCTCTCGTCTCCAAGTAAATTTCGTATTTTAGTGACAAGTGAGCCAAAAGTAAAAGCCAATCAGGGCTGGCTTCATGTAAGGTGATAGGTGATTATCATTTCGGTGATTGCTCGGAGTGATCACTACAAAGTGATTATTCATGTAAAGCTATCGTTTAAAATTAATCACCGAAAATCAACTGAAGCTAACTTCAGACTAAAAAGTGGGAAATGTGGGCATTTTCTTGGCACAATTACGATATCTCGCCGCGATTTAATGATATTTTTTTTGGGTTGGGGTGTCAAAAATGTTAAATAAAATTTTCCGATATATCGCTTAGTTTTTGAGATATCGATAATGGAAATTTTTAGTTTTACATATCTATACTATAACATAAATTGCGATAATTTCCCTAATAAGACAATTTTGGCATGAGAATCTTAACATTGGTAAACTCGATGAATGTATGTAAAACTAAAAATTGTTTCTCAACTCTTGCCCCAAATTATTTAATTATCCCTTTCCCTTTATCTTTTGGTAAAATATCGGAGTTTTGCTCCATAAATTGTACCATGATTTGGAATTGCCCTAATATATTCAACAATATTTATTAGTTTCATTAACTTCCAACTGAAACATTAAATAATACTTCAGTGACAACAAAAGTGACAACAATTTCTTGTCACCACCAATTTGGTGACTCTGGCAGGTGACAGTCGCCATCCATGAACTGAAATCTGTATAAGTGATTGGTGATAATCACCGATCACCTTACATGAAGCCAGCCCAGTTGTTTTGGCCATAAGTGAATAGTCAAGAGAATCATCATAAGTGAAGTTCTTTTCGAATAATATAAACTAATCGATGCACGAGTTCTAGTACTCGGAGCATTTAATTTCAGAATAAAACAAATTATTAACCGGTGCACGAGTTCAGGGACTCGGCGCACCCTCTCCACCCAGTCCAGGAAGAAGCACCTAGGGCTTAATAATAAAAAAGTGCAATTAATTAATATCACTGAATTTAGGTACATAGAGCCTTAAAATTCACACCGCATTGCGTCCAGGTGCACGAACCTAGGACTCCGTCAAAATAAAAGAATTCTTGACGTTAACAGATATTAAGGGATGATTTTTTGGGCAATAATAGCTTATTACATATACGATGAAATTTGTCGCATGTATAGTTTCTGTATAATTGCAGAATAAACAAAATTGCAGAATTACACATTGTGCCAATATTAGCAGGGTGGCCCGATTTAAATTTACAAAGCGGTTTCTGAAAGTAGAGATTAAAGCTGACTCGAGTGTTACTTTGAGCGCGATATTGGAAAGTTGTTGGCGTTGAAAACTCCGCCATAGCCGGTCCCAAGACCACTTAAGAAAGGAGGAGCAGAAAAGCAGTCTAAGTGCACGGCCACAACGCAGTCATCGCACCTAGCATATCGCACCTAGCAACGCAACGACAGAATTTGACCATCGCAAATGGTGCTATGTGCAGTGCTAGGTGCAATGGCTGCGTTGTGGCCGTCCACTAACGCACTCCAATGTTGTTAGTCGCTAAAATTTTCAAACTAAGATGAATCTGAAGATCTAGAATGCAAGACGAATGTTCACGTGTTCAAGGCATGTGTCAAATAAATACTGCTATACGGACAAGAGCTCGTGACAGAATTGCAAAGTGATTTTGCAGAGGATGGGCCTTTGATATAAGGTAGATTTCTTAAAGCACAACCGATTAAAAATATTCGCCAGTTCGAGTCTACTTAGGTTTTAATTTTATGAATTTTTGAACTTGTCGATTTTTTGACCATGGAAAAAGTGATATTGCAGAGGATGGGACTTGGTATATAGGTTAATTGGGTTGCCCCCAACACATATACCGACTCCCATCTCGTTTGGAGGTTAGGTTCGACTTTTGGGAAATTTTGAAAATGTCGGTCCGATCAAGATGGACAAAGTGATATTGCAGAGGATGGGGTTTGGTATAATGGTGAGATAGGCCACCAAGACCCCTAATTTAGCTGCCCATCTCATATGCAATCAGGGTTGCGATTTTGACGGCTTTTAATTTTGAGGCCATTTTTGGTATGATCCAAGTGATTTTGCAGAACCCAAGATTTGGATCACAGGTTCGTGGCATCTACCAAATGCTACATTTTCAATCCCATCTCCTTTCAATTAATATTTTCCGTTTAATTGAGAAAAATTGGTTGATTGAAAAAAAAACATTTTGATGATTATATAGGCTGTATACCTTTAAGCTTACAAAACGGCCAGCTGTGGATAGGTTTTGGATAGACGAAGAAAAAAGCGTATGGGTTGGGGGTAAATCTTAACGGTTTAGCAGCTAGGCCGTTTTGAAGTTTTGGTAGAGGTTTACATATCACCCTGAATTTATGTAACCCTTTGAGCTATTTTCATGAGTAAGATATCAGTGTACGCAGAATACTATCATAAACTATAATACCTATCTAAAACTGTCAAAATCAAGGTTCCACCGTACCAACTTCCAGAGCAATGAGTCATCAAAGTCAAAATTTGGTTTTTTTAACTAAAATTTACACTAAAACCACCTTTTTCTCCAAGAAATACCTAGTTAACTGCTATTTTTTTTTGCAAAATTGGAAAGCTTGGACAATTTCCTATCAATAATATCCGGACAATTTTTACGCTACGGCCTTTACTTTTAAAGTTATTAGCAAGTTTGGTGTTAAAATTTGAAAATTTAGAAAAAAATGGCGTTAATTTGAGCTTTTTTTTCTTATTTTTACGAAAAAATCGGCCGAAAATCGCTTATAGAATCTATAAAAATCAAGATATCAAAAAAATCCTACGACTTTCGCTAGTTTTTGGACTATGTTTTAAGGAACTTTTTGGTTTTTTGTTCCAGATTAAAAATTGTGACCTGTAGCGGTACGCCCATGCCAAACGTCCGAGATTTTTTTTACCTCGTACGCCGCCATTTTGTATCGTAAAATTAAAATCAAACATGGTCTTTGTAGTTAAAAAATAGTACTTTCATATGTACAAAACCGCATAGCTCTATCTCTTTCCTATCGTTCGGGGTACGTCTCAGAAAATCACATGAAATTTATTGTTCACAAGGGTATATTACCCCTTAAGAAAATTAACCAACTAAATTATTTTTACTCGGGTTTGAATAGACTAGGATTATCAATACTTTCGCTAAATTGTCAAACTATACGTGGGAACGTACAAGGATTAGATGACGAAGTTGTAAAAAACATTAATGTATTACTTCTATCAGAGAATTGGATGAAAACTGAAGAATATAATGAGGGCTCCGCTAATGATTTAACATCTCATACGGATATACCAAAAACGCTATCGCTTAGTCACGATAAATCACCATGAAAAGTGTATAGTCAGATATATGGCAGAAAATTGACAAATGAATTTGATGGTAGTTATTTATGTATCGCCGCAAAAAACTGTACGGAATTCATACGTGACAATCTCCACTTCTGAAGGTTCAATTTTACTAGGTCGAAACTTCAACGAAATCCCCGTGATTTTGAGTGGCGATTTCAATATTAATTCTTCATCAGAAAGGGTGCGTCCCAACTTTGTGAATGAAGGGAAAAGTGGGGACGATGAGAGATACCACCCCACTTCTCCCTTCATCCACAAAGTTCGTGAGGAACGTTCCTAGTAACAAAGCGTCTAAACAGACCAAATTTAGTCAAAAGTACCACGACATATGGAACATCACTTGATGCAGTTTTAAAGCGATTTTTAGACCAGTTTCAATCGAAAATATTCCAGTTATCATAAAACCTTTGCTTCGTTTTTAGGTTTTAATGTAAATAGGAATTCATAAATATTGATATTTTGAAATTGCACTTGTATCAAGTTGCTCGGTAGGCTCGTCGCTATACCTCCTGCATCGGTCGTTGGCCTGACTTTTCTGAAACGTACTTGCATATCCGACAGACCTTCCACTATATCTCTTGTGTAGGTATTGGTATTGTTAATATTTAAACAATTGCGGCAGTTGTTGGGCAAAACAGTTTTACTTCTAAAGTGTGGTATTAAGCACACTCATATTTTTTTTTATGGCATGAAGCGTAACAGGAAAGATTTTATGTTATGATCCATAAAATAAAATAAAATTTGTCGAACAGAATAGGATTTTAGAGAATTCTTTTATGTTATGGCATAACATAACATAAAATGATAAAACTTTACTGACAGAATAGGCCCCATAATGTATATTTGTATATACAATACACAACTACTCCTAATATATGAAATAGATAACATAAATTTGCCACCAGATGTGTATATACGTACATCCATTTTAACTAAATTTGCTATATAAAACCTGATTTCACGATTTTCCAACTTCAATGGCAAGGGTTTCTACAACTGGAAGAGAGATGGGCAAGTGGATATGTATTGTAGATGTCGTAACGAACCCGAATATTCAAATCTCATCTCCTGCAAAATCACTTGGGTCATACCAAAGATGGCCACAAAATTAAAAGCCGCCAAAATCGCAACCCTGATTGCATATGAGATGGGTAGCTGAATTAGGGCTCTTGGTGGCCTATATCACCATTATACCAAACCCCATCCTCTGCAATATCACTTTGTCCATCTTGATCGGACCGACATTTTCAAAAATTCCCAAAAGTCGAACCTAACCTCCAAACGAGATGGGAGTCGGTATATGTGTTGGGGGCAACCCAATTAACCTATATACCAAGTCAAAAATTCATAAAATTAAAACTTAAGTAGACTCGAACTGGCGAATATTTTTAATCGGTTGTGCTTTAAGTAATCTACCTTATATCAAAGGCCCATCCTCTGCAAAATCACTTTGCAATCTCTTGGACTATATGGATGTTGCACGTATCAACAAGCGAAATTTTCAATCTTTTGTAATTGTTGCTTAAATAATCATATACATATGTATATTTATTTAATTCTCATTGGACAAAGAAAGAAAGAAATTATCAAGAGAAACTAGAAATAGAGAAGTTTTTCAAGAAAATGCAATAAAGCTAGGGTGGGTGTCGAAGCTTTTCTAAAAAGGCAGGAGCTGGCTTGTGGCGAGAAGAAGCATAAAACCGAATAGAAAATATCTAATGGGATCCAGAAGCTCCTGAAGAAATATAGAAAAATCTTCGTAGTTATAGGAAACGCTCCAATTTTAAACCATGCTTCAAAGAACATGTAAATCTTTGATTTGAGTTTTTGCAGATTTTTAACAAAAATTTCATTCAGTAAGCTGTTATTAATTAGCGCGTCAAGATTATCGGTTAATATCTGAAGTAAATATAAAAACTTAGATAGAAATTGTCCGCCGTAATCGGTAAAAGTATGACGTCCTTCAAGTCTGGCAGCCTACAGCAGCACGCTTTCTGCACAGAGAATATTGCACCACTTTGGTTATTGCTAAAATGAGAAATTTTTACGATTACATGTCATCAAAGATGCACGGATCTAATCCAGTTGAGGAGCACTTAGGAATGTATACGGGAACACGTAGACTGGACGGAAAATGGTGGAAAATAAATAAATGAAATCGCTCCTTGCTTATGGCTGGCCTTTTACTTCTTGTTGAATTTATTTTGCTACCTTTACGTTGCAAGTGGTCGCCTCTAATGGCAGCAACGTTTTTATAGCTCAGCAACAATTTTGCATCTTTCCCTATTCTGGGTCCATGCCACAAATTCTCTTGTATTCGTAGCACTATGTCAGATTCCTTTAATAGTATATGGGGGCTCCTCCTTTATCTTACAAGAGTCGTCCTTTACAGTTTTACGGCCGCTCTCGAATCATTAAAAAACACTTTTCCATGCAAATGCATTTCGTTTTAAGCATTTCACTCTCTCCCATTCTTTCTTACTAGTTGGCACTTTATTGGATTTTTTACCACCCATACGGTTTTCACGTCCTCCCAGTCTAGTCCAGGAGTCTTAATTTTTTTATATACCTTGGTTAAAGCTATTTTAGTGTCCTCGAGCCACTGGCTGGCTGCATTCGCTTAGTCATAGACATATTCCCGGTATTCTCCAAATAAATTTCCGCATCTATAAATCAGCTCGTTGTGAAGACCGTAAAAACATTGATATCCCAACCAACGAAATTGAGGGATTCTGCGAGCATAAAGCTAGTCTGGTTTACATAGCTCTAGACAAAAAATAGAGATTACTCACGGTAATAAAATTATCCCAATAAGAGTAATTCGGTTTTTAGTATCTTTGCATCGATTTAGCTCAGCCGTTATAAGGATCAGCATAATTTAGTGTTATTAGTCATCATTCGATGTCTAGCGTCGTTACATCCTAGTATTGGAATCATAGGAAGATCCAATGGTCACTGTTCCTGGGTTCTGTGTTTATTCACATTGTGATAGTAACGAAAATGTTTCTGGGTGAATAACTTTTTTCTAGTGATTTGAAATATGTCTGGATTTTACGAAATGAAACGGAGAAAATATGCCTGAAGCCTGAACCAGATATGACATGCCGGACCGTAACCGTACGCACCCTAACGTACGAACATGAGTGTTCATAAGGCACCGACTTAAATTGACTTAATGAGCTTGCCGAACGTTCGTTAAATTCTCGAACGGTACGTACGGCTGCCACAAGAATGGTACAAAAGTCTCAACCAGATATGACGTGCCGGACCGTAAGAAAACTGAACGAATATGAGCTTAGTTACGGCACTTTGACAGATACCCCTAAATGAAAATGTAAAGTAACCAGTGACAAGTAGAAAATGGATAGAATAAATAAAGATTTAAGTGATTTAATTGGTTCATTTAAGTTGTGGACGGAGTACAAAAAACTTAGAAGTGCTCGGAAAAGAAAACAAGAAAAAAACGCGAAATTGGCTTCAGCACAATTTTTTATTCCATAAGAATGAATAAAAATAACTGAATTTTTATTGTCCATATGTCATAGTTTCTTAGTTAAACAATGTAGAAGGCCTGCAATATCTCCTTTATCTGTTTTATGTCATTTACTGCTCCAAATTTATTAAAAAATTGTTAACATGTGAACAGATTTTTTTAATAGCTATCGGATGCTACCCGCGGATATGGGTAAGAAATTTTGTATATTTGGCAAAAATAATAATCACTTCTCTGGTAATTGCGAGGGAAAGCTGAATATAAAGCAAAGGAAGAATTGTTAAAAACTGAATGTCGCTGTTTTAAATGTTTAAGAAAAAGGCATACATCACGTAACTGCACTGCTAAAAATATCCATTGTCGCAAATGTAACGGACGTCATATGTACGTTTACGTAATCCTGACTATGTTAAAAGTAGGGTGACCATTTTTATCGTAACATAATGCGGGACAGATACTATGTATACATGGCAAGTTCAATAGTTGAATAGAGGTTGAGCTGATCATTCGATTCGCCTATAATTGCACTTCGTTATAATCATTGCTTTTACTGTGTCTACATGCAGTTGTGATTTTTCCAATGTCGAAAAATTATTAATAATAGAAAAAGCGTTTATTCCAGGTAAACAAAGCGCAAATTCCACGATCATTTGTAATTCCTGGAAGGGAACGTGATTTTCAGATAAATGATTAAAAATTTCATCCCATTTCAAATCAGTTAATAGCCCGGCTTACCCGGTCGAACTGCGCAAGTTCGAGAAAATTAGTGAAGTGAACTTTAAAACAACTTCAGTTCGCATACAATTTCTACATATTGAACTGAGGATAAAACAGACCTCAGTTCACCCAACTGGACTGGAATTGAAGTTAAATATAAAAGCTAGCTCAAAAGAGAGTAATCAACTGGAATAATGGAATTCTATTTCAGTGTTCTTTTGCATTTCTAACTTCTGGCGAATAAACAACAACAATTTCAAACACGAACTGAACAGGAACTGAACTTTAGCCGGTGAAGCCATTTATGTGGATTGAGCTGTACATTACTGAACTGAGGTCGGTGAAGCGGTGGCATTTCATGGATTCATGGATAAAATATAATCGAATATTATAATATTCACATGATATGATGAATTAAGTAATTCAGGACATTTTCCGGGACATATATAAATACGGACACGGGGCTTTAATCCGGGACTGTCCCGGAAAGTTCGGGACGAATGGTCACCCTAGTTAAAAGTGAAGTAGCAAATGCCAAATAATTCAGTGGCCACTAATCTTTATTCCACCTGCAATAACAACAAAATTTATTTACAACGAGCGTGCGCTTTTGCTTCATCATTATTCAGCTTATCAAGAAGTTTTTTAATTAGAATGGTGATTGACAGCGGTAGCTTATATTAGAGAAAGTGGAAGTAAATTTAGAAGTGATAAAACAAGTGAAAATTAGAATTTTACACTTTGGTGCCTCTCGCAACATTTCTATTAAAATTTGTGATCGAGTGAAGGTTTGCTTGAGAAGTTTGCACTGCAACGATAACATAATAGTAACTGCGGTGGCTGTTCCGGAAACTGCATAGATACCTTGCCAGTTCCAAGGTTAAATGATGTAAATTTTTGTAAATTTGTTCTCGCAGACTCTTTGCGCTTAGGCAAGCCACTCGAAGGCATCTCTGTGCTCATTGGATCCGATTACTATTGGAAAATTGCTTCGGGCGAAATCCAGCAAATTACAGACTCTTTAACAGCTGTGCCCACTAAATTTGGATGAACTATACAGGTTCCGGAGAATAATTCATATCTACCTGAAAGCGATAGCACTTCTGCAATGTATTCGTCTGCCTTCATAGAAGACCCGAGCTTAGAAAGTGTAAATAGAATGTGGGATTTAGAAGAAATAGGAATTCAACACCCCTCCAGTTGCTTGCCAAGTACGGATGAAATAATAAGTGAATATGTTGAGCAACAGGGTGGCCGATACATTGCTTCTCTTTTGTGGATGCCTAACCAACCTATTCTGAAGAGTTATTATGAAGGTGCACGTCAGAGAATTAACGGTCTTGTACGGAAATTATTAAGAGATCTTGAAAAATTTAAAGACTACGATATGACGATGCAGGAGTTAATATCGACAGGAATCGCTGAACCAGTTGACGATTTAAGGAACGATAATAAGTTATTGTATTAATGCCTCTGCCTCACCGTCCTGTATATCGCTATGACAAATCCACAACGCAATTGCGCATTGTATTTGATGCATCGGCACGTTCAACTAATAATGTATCGTTAAACGACTGTTTGCACGCTGGACGCTCTTACCTGACATTTTATCAACATTATTCAATTTTCGCTTTGGGTTTATTGCTTTAATTGCAGACATCGAGAAGGCATTTTTACAAATAATGCTGTCAAACAAAGATAGAGATGTTCATCGATTTTTCTGGTTCTCCAAGTCAGTAAAGAAATATACAGATCTACCTACTGTCAAGCAGTGTCGTATGCAGGGCCGGCGGTTGGAGTTCCGGCCGAGTGGGTAGTTGGCCGGGAGGGATATATAAGAAAAAGGAGTAAGATTTAGTACTAAATCAAAATTTTTTAACTTCGAAATAAAAACGTTGCAAAGCTTTATATTTATTAATTAAAAATATGAAAAAAAACACTTATTTACGTAACGCAGACTGTACTGCGCATTGAATGGGCCAAATAAACTTATTTAATAGTCTTTCTAGATCAAGCTTATCAGTGATGACAATATAAGGGTGTAATAGGGCTATCTAATTGAGCCGATCCTGCAGCATTGTTGTTCTCAAAGTAAAAAGAAAAATCGAAAACTGAAATCAAAGTTATATCAGTCTTATATTGAATATCGCACCGCAATTACTAGAGCTATGGAGCCAATTCATAGGTTAGGCGACTGCAGCAGATAGATTTCGCTCCATAAGCTCTCTCTTTCCCACAGAACCCTACAGCCAAGGCTGGACTGAGAATGCATTTAGGACCGGGAAATTCAAAAATTTCGGCCCATTTTAATACATTTTGTTTTAACAATCAAGTAAAGTTCTTTTTTGCTTTCAAAAGTTTTTCTTTATGCATAATTTTGAGAAGAACTATGAACTATGTGTAGGTGTGTTTGTGCGTACGTCCGTAGTAATTTTTCCTGCACGATATTGGGCGAACCAAAAAATATATCGTCTTCGTTGAGGTGCCGATCGAAGCGTATAAAATAAAGCATGATCTAAAATGATTTTCATAAAATTCGGTTGAGCCGTTTTTTTGTTTAAACGACGTACGTGATTTTTGTACCCGCACAATATCGCGCAAACCAAAAATGTTATCGACTTCGTTGGATGCCGATCGAAGCATATTAACGAAAACGGGCTTTGGAAAGAATTTCATAACATTCGGTCAAGCCCTTTTTTGAAAAGACTTCGGCCAAGAGCCACAAGCACCATCTAATAAACTCGATGGAATGAACCGGTTCTAAATGAAATTAACTTTTCTGGATTCAGCTTCCGATAGCTTCCCCATAAAACATCACTTGTCAACAAAATCCGAGCATTCTTTAAAACCCGTGAAAAAATTACGTTACCCTTTTCCAACATCACTATTTTTTTCAAACCTTAGATCACCACTTTTTGGACGGGGAATTATTTTCCATATCCTACATTTACTGAAAAATAAATTGGCCTTTTCGGTCACGTCTGACGAGTCCTTTATCGTTAATTGAACCTATTATCGTTATTTGCACTAGCTTCTCTCAGGATTTCTTAAGCTACTAGGGTACTACCAACCCTACCAACTTCCAGAGTTATGAGTGCTCAAAAACAAAATTTTGGTTTTTTTAACTACAATTTCAACTTTCACTAATTTTTCTCCAAAAATTACCTACGTAGTTAACCTATACCTTTTTTTCCAAAATTAGAAAGCTTGGAATATTTCCTATGAATAATATCCGGACAATTTTTATACTACGCATTTAAAAGTTCTTGTTTTTTAATTTTTTGTTTCTCCCAGCCTCTTCGTCGTTTCATTGACATTTTGAATTTTTTAGATTTTTTTTTAAATTCCACACAATCCTTATTAAATAACAGTCTTCAACAAACTAACTGGCAATTTCGTAGGAGACCGCGAGATTTGTGCTCTTTAAAGGAATTGTGACGGCCCACCGGGAAACTCGCGGTACCTTGGTAGGCCAGTCCAGCTCTGCGCTACAGCTATAGCTATACTATACTTTCAACCCTTGAACAATCATGCACCATTTAATGGACCTATCTAAACTAGTATTGCTTCAGCATCAGTGGAACCAGGTTTCTTGGAGAGAGGTATAGAAAGGGCAAGAGGAAACTGTAGTAAGCTGTTCACGAGAAAATTTTGGCGTGAAAACTTAACACATACACAATTCGCCTTCGCCTTTGCCACAACCTTCTATATTACAAGCCATGAACAAGGAAAATTTTGAGAGCGAATTTCCGCTCAATCGGATTACAACTCGGTGAAGTCACGTTATGTTGTTAGTGTAATTTGGAGAATTTGGGAGAATTTGGTAGTCCGATTCTCTCAATTGAGATTCTTGTTCATGGCTTGTAAATATAGAAGGTTATAGAGCGAGAGCTGGCTGCAAAAAACGTGACCTATCGAGTAAGAGGATGAAATGTTTTTGAAATGTTAGTACTCACAGCGACCATAAGAAAAGTCTTGGTCTGCCTGGGCGGAAGTGCGGCTCAAGTTTGGAATGAGCGTTTTCCGGAAAATTTTTGGGAGCGCTCAGTGACCTATCGAGTAAGAGATTGGAATTACTCTTAAAATTTAGTACTCACGGAGTAAAACAAAAATATGTTGGTCTGCCTGGTCAAATCTGGGGCTAAAGCCTTGGCAGACCACTTTTTTTTGTAGTTTTGGGACCGCAACTGACCTATCGAGTAAGAGGTTCAACCGAAAACCAAATTAAAGTTGAAACATTTTTATACTAGAAAACACAGGTCTGCTGGATCTTAGCCGCGGCCAAGTGCTTGGCAGACCAACTTTTATTTTAGTGTTTCATGACTACTTAAACTTTAATTACTCCTACACCGATTATCGTAGAGCAACATAATTGGGCTTGTTTTTTAGGTAATTGTGAATCCTTTTATTTGCTATTAACAACACAAACTTGAGGGACTCCATTTAGAAGGTTTTTCGATATTTTCCGTCTGAGCCTCCCAAAAATTATCGTTTTTTGCATTTTTCTAAGAAAAATGCATTATTAACAGTACTTTTTTTCTTAACTTTCTGATGCACCAAACCATTCTCTAAAATAGTTCCATACACAAGGATGGTCTAGGTCGTACACTTTCCATGATAGTGAGTATTAACGGGAACGGAAACGGGAAAAGTGATAAAAAACCGAAAAAACGCACCTTTTGCAAATAATCCATCTAACCGCAACTGACTTGTCGAGTAAGAGTTTCAACCGATAACCAAATTAAAGTTGGAACATTTTTATACTAGAAAACACAGGTCTGCCGGATCTTAGCCGCGGCCAAGTGCTTGGCAGACCACCTTTTATTTTAGTGTTTCATGACTACTTAAACTTTAATTACTCCTACACCGATTATGGTAGAGCAACATAATTGGGCATGTTTTTTAGGTAATTGTGAATCCTTTTATTTGCTATTAACAACACAAACTTGAGGGACTCCATTTAGAAGGTTTTTCGATATTTTCCGTCTGAGCCTCCCAAAAATTATCGTTTTTTGCATTTTTGCTCAGAAAAATCCATTATTAACAGTACTTTTTTTCTTAACTTTCTGATGCACCAAACCATTCTCTAAAATACTTCCATACACAAGGATGGTCTAGGTCGTACACTTTCCATGGTAGTGAGTATTAACGGGAACGGAAACGGGAAAAGTGATAAAAAACCGAAAAAACGCACCTTTTGCAAATAATCCATCTAACCGCAACTGACTTGTCGAGTAAGAGTTTCAACCGATAACCAAATTAAAGTTGGAACATTTTTATACTAGAAAACACAGGTCTGCCGGATCTTAGCCGCGGTCAAGTGCTTGGCAGACCACCTTTTATTTTAGTGTTTCATGACTACTTAAACTTTTAATTACTCCTACACCGATTATAATCCAAGCAGGTCTGCCAAGCACTTGACCGCGGCTAAGATCCGGCAGACCTGTGTTTTCTAGTATAAAAATGTTCCAACTTTAATTTGGTTATCGGTTGAAACTCTTACTCGACAAGTCAGTTGCGGTTAGATGGATTATTTGCAAAAGGTGCGTTTTTTCGGTTTTTTATCACTTTTCCCGTTTCCGTTCCGGTTAATACTCACTACCATGGAAAGTGTACGACCTAGACCATCCTTGTGTATGGAACTATTTTAGAGAATGGTTTGGTGCATCAGAAAGTTAAGAAAAAAAGTACTGTTAATAATGGATTTTTCTGAGCAAAAATGCAAAAAACGATAATTTTTGGGAGGCTCAGACGGAAAATATCGAAAAACCTTCTAAATGGAGTCCCTCAAGTTTGTGTTGTTAATAGCAAATAAAAGGATTCACAATTACCTAAAAAACAAGCCCAATTATGTTGCTCTACGATAATCGGTGTAGGAGTAATTAAAGTTTAAGTAGTCATGAAACACTAAAATAAAAGGTGGTCTGCCAAGCACTTGGCCGCGGCTAAGATCCGGCAGACCTGTGTTTTCTAGTATAAAAATGTTCCAACTTTAATTTGGTTTTCGGTTGAACCTCTTACTCGATAGGTCAGTTGCGGTCCCAAAATTACAAAAAAAAAGTGGTCTGCCAAGGCTTTAGCCCCAGATTTGACCAGGCAGACCAACATATTTTTGTTTTACTCCGTGAGTACTAAATTTTAAGAGTAATTCCAATCTCTTACTCGATAGGTCACTGAGCGCTCCCAAAAATTTTCCGGAAAACGCTCATTCCAAACTTGAGCCGCACTTCCGCCCAGGCAGACCAAGACTTTTCTTATGGTCGCTGTGAGTACTAACATTTCAAAAACATTTCATCCTCTTACTCGATAGGTCAAGTTTTTTGCAGCCAGCTCTTGGACTATTATGCCTTTGCCTATTTTTCACAATCGCGGGTAGCAAGTATAATTACACGCACACAGATGTCTCCGTGTATTCGCGATGAAAAAATCCCAGTGTAGACCTAGATTAACTTGCAAAACCGGTTTCGCTGCTGCTGAAGGAATACTAGTTTAGATGCCAACACCCAGAATGTAAATAATAATACATGTATATCTGTCGCAACTTACATCTATAACTAGAAAACAAAATAGGCTAGTCGGCGCGAAGGAAAAAATGCTAAAAAATGAATTTTTGGCCCATAGGCGAGATTATTGTTGGAATCGTTTCGTTTTAGGGCGTAGTTAAACACCCTAAGTTTGCCCACAATTTGGTTGACCGCCTAACATTTTAATTAACTTATTGTGAATAAAATAGGCACTTTTTTATATTTCTTTCAATATATCCGTTCCCGCTAAATTTTAGTATAACATAACATAGAAAGGTCTTCGTTATGAAATTCTCTAAAAAATAAGCCCTCTTATAGGTGGCTAGGTGCAACGGTGATCTTGCAAATTGCTTCCAAAGTTTTCAAATCACGTTATTTTCACTATTTATTTACTCGAAAAGAACCGCACATAGAAGGCTGAAAATTCTTGAAGATGGTGTTTTGGATCCGGCAATGTACAAAATTTCCACAAGATCGGTTCATTACTTTTTGAGTAATTAACGATCTAGTTTTTTTTTTAACCTTAATTAACAATGCTGCCATTTTTTGTAAGACCAGTTTATAATTGGGAAACTCATTTAGAAAACTTAAGGAATAACATTGAAAATAAAATCCCGTTGGAATGTTTGAAAAATCGCAATTTTGATTTTATGAGATTTTTTAGGCCCGTACCTTTTTATACGGACATAAATAAGCAAATACTTAATGGCAATCGCTCTCCCAGGCTCAAGGTATATATTTTGGTTTACAAATAGAGACTATCTGGATGATATAGAGACTGAGCTATGAACTGCGAGCCCAGAGTTTGCGTTCTGAGAGCCCGATTGTTGGGCTCCAGGTTCAACGCTAAATTGAACTGAACGGGCTGGCATACACGGATCATAACGTCAACACTAAGAAACCGGTTTTCAGGACAGAGGGGCAAAACGGGAATACCAAAAGGGAATACCCATTTACATCGAGGGCATCATAAAAAACCGGTTTTTTAGTGTTGACATTATGATCCGGGTATGCCAGCCCAACAAGTATGTACATTTGAAGTCTCACAGCTCAAAATCTTTTACCGTGTACTTTCCAAGTTCAAGTGGATATTTTACCCACTCGGAATTTTTCGAGTGGGTAGATTTACCCACTCAACCCACATCAACCGCCGGCCCTGGTCGCATATCTATATCTCAAAAACGGTTACTCTTACAAGAAAAAGTTATAAAATATTTTTTGTAGGAAATTACCTAAGCTACAAACTTTATTTATATAATTTTTCTATAAAAGTGAGCATTACTGAGATATTTTCGAAAAGTCGCTTTCGGTGACCTTTGACCCCGCGTAAAATCGTGTCGGAGTGTCAAATCGATGGGGACTCGTGGCATTTTCCTTAGAGCAATAATATCAATGTCCATACCAAAATTCAGCTTTTCCGGAATTTTTCCGAAGTAAAATGTCTAATTTCTCTGGACTGGATTAGCTGGATTAGCAATGATAATAGGAAATGGAACATTTTCGTGTCTAATAGAGTTAGAGAAATCCGTCTGCACTCAGTAGTAAGTGATTGGCATTATTATCCAGGAAAAGTTAATCCCGCAGACTTTTTAACAACAGGCGGCTTTGGTAAAAATGGTGCGAATTCTGAAGTTTGGTTATCTGGTCCTACTTGGTTGAAGCAAGACATCCCAAAAAGTTTTTCCTGGTCGCGATGGCAAAATACGTGCCTGTGAAATACGAATCTCCAATGGCAGTTACTTAAAGAGACCCGTCCAATTACTCTACCTATTGGAAATGATGCAGCGGGGGCGGAGGATGTTGAAAATTAACTTCAGCTCCATCTGGAGGGTGAAATAATCTAACGTTTAAATTTAATTTCATATTTATTGTTCAGTGCAATCCCATTTTTACTTTGTATTCTAGTACAACAATGTAATACCGAAATTCGACCTCCTTGCTAAGGAGTTTCAACTGAATAGAGGTTTTTTGTAAGAAGTTTAAATAAATTTGAATTATATTTTCCAAATTGCATAATATTTAATTTAATAATATCTCCCGCTGAGTCTAGTTTTCGACAAAATTTTCTTCATTTACCAAGTTTACAGCAGCAAAATTAAATTTCGAATTAAAGTATATTCGGGTATTTATAATACCAAATCGAATTAAAGTTGAATTTATGTACGTACCCATACATAACACAAACTCACGGGAAAAACAACAAGAACTGTCACCTTGCAGTACCGCAAGCCCGTCTCAAGTACAGGCCTGGAAGTACAGTTTTTCTTTGTGTTGGTGCTGGTCCCAGAATCTGATTTTTCAATAAGAAATTATATTTTATTTTTATTTAATTTATTTGCCAAACAAGGCATACTTAAACTTACTACATAAAATCAAATACAATGCAGAAAATACAATGCAATACCATATATTATAACTAAGGCATAAAAGGGCTTTATAATTAATTTTACTTTGTTCGCTTAAGTCTATGGTTAATTCATGGCAATTGTGATGAAAAGGGAAATAATTTGTTATTTAAAGGATGATTTTTTATGTTGGGTGAGAAGCATATACTGTGGCTGTTAAAAGTCATCTGTTGACCGGTTCGTTCTTTGTGTATTCTGTCCGATGAGGGTATTCCTTAAGCATTTCTGATGCCTATTGTGTCAAGTTCAATGCCGAAGAACTTGATACTATCGGACAGGAACTGTACCTTAACGTTATCGTTTAGGATGTCCAAAGTAAAGCAAGAGATACGCACTTTCCTCCTATGTTCTAATGTTCCAACTTCTTGAGTCTGTCCGTGGAGGGCAGTAAGCTGAAAAAAACGAGCGGGTCGTGTAGATTTCTCAGAGCGAAGAGGAGAAATTTCTTCTGTACTGATTCCAACCTACTGCTACTTACCTGGAATATAGGATCCCAGATCGGGCACGCATATTCCAGGATTGGGCGGACGAGCGAACAGGAAACAGTTTTTGAAACCCGAAATAAGTTTCTCGAGAAGTTTAGCGCTGCTAGCATGCGGTTGCACCTTGTTTAAATGATAACTCAGTCGTTATTACTATATGTATAAGAATTTATTTGTATAATATTTATGTTTATCACATTAGTTATAATTAGGTTTATTATTATATATAGAGGAACTTAATAATTTTTCTGATATTGTAAATATGTCGTATGGGTATTGCCCGTAGGAACTTTCGCACTCGAGAGTCAAAACGGAGATGCCGGAAATTGGCTATCTCTATAGGGACGATAGGGACGGAACGGAAAACGGCTAGATCACTGAACTTTGAGTTCGGTGATCGATGAAATGTTCCGACACGATCGTTATTGATCGTGTTTACCATTTCGGAATATGTTGTGTGACTTTGCGTAAAACTTAGTAATTAAGTTTGTACGCGGTCACCACAGAAGTTTAGGATTTGTTGATTAGATGGAAATACCCCTGTAGTTTTCCACCGAGTGCTTATTAGATGCTTTGTGGATTGGAGTGAGATAGGATTTTTTCCATATCATAGGGAACTTTCCTGTCGATAACGATTTATTGAAGATAAGATGGAGTGGAACCAAAATAACGATATTGAAGATAAGATGGAGTGGATCCAAAATTTGATTTGAGCAGCCCTGCAAAAAGAGAGGAAGCAGGTTGTTAGGACCCTGACCTTTATTGATGTCAAGATTGTATATACCGGTCATTATATCGTCAACAGAGAGATATACACCAGTTATAGAAACTCTAGTGTCAGTGTGTGTACTTGTTGGGTCAGCTGTGCCTATTCTTTCAACATAGTTAGGAAGATTATTCCAGAGTCTGAGCGAGTGCACAAAGAAAGAACGACTACCAGTTAAGGAGCAATGTGCGGGAGTGAGAAATTTGTTGAACGAAGGGATTGGAGAGTCTTGAGGAAATCAGAAAGATAAGACGGGCTCTTAGTATGGAGAACTTCGAAAAAGGCCACAACCTAGCAGGGAATTTTGTACACCAGACACATGATCAGACCTCCGCATGTGAAAAATAAACTTTAAACAATCATTAAAAGCAACTTGGAGACGCTGACGGCGGGATGAGTCGAATGATATGTATTAGGGTGGGTCAAATTGTTCGCAAAGAATGTAACATGGTCCATTTCAGCGAAATTCTTAAAATTCGTGTTATTTTAAGAATTTTTCGCGAAGAAACTATATATTTTGGATGAAGTGTACACCCCCCCACTTTTCAAAAATAGATTTTGTACTAAATGATTATTTTTCTTAAAAACACTTTCAAACAAATCGCTATAACTTCTGAAATAATTGTAGTAGGATAATGATCTTGGGCTTGTTCGATCATGAATTTTTCCAACTATATATTTTGGTTAAAGTCCCCCCCTCCACATTTTACAAAAATATATTTTGTACTATATGATTATTTTTAAAAACACTTTCCAAAAATTCGCTATAACTTCTAAAATAATTGTAGTAGGATAATGATCTTGGGCTTATTGGAACAGGAATTTTCCCAGCAATACATTTTGGTTGAAGTCTAAACCCCCCGGCTCCCTACCTCAAATTTTTCAAAAATATATTTTGTAGTAAATATTTTTTTTTTTAAAAGCACTTTCCAAAAATTCGCTATAACTTCTAAAAAATTCTATTAGGATAATGATCTTGGGCTTATTGAATCATTTTCCCAGCCTTCCACCACTGTGTATGTCAGACGTTTAGTCTGTCATAGTAGTAAAATTTTATATTCAGTTGCAAGAAATGACTTAAAAATTGGCACCTACCAATTTTTTATCACTTTGTCGTTAAAAACTATTTTTTTATTGCAGCATAAGAAACTGCATAAAAAATCTAACAGCTGTTATTAGTGTCAATTGTTGTATACTTTAGCTCGTTTGGTAGATAAGTTGATCTAAAGTTGGAGAAAACAGTAACAAATTAAAAGCTTCACAGATCACCATAACATTTATTCCACTTTTTCGAAATCATAAAATTACAATGAAATGTTAAATAATAGCCGTATAAAAACTTTTAATATTAAACTTTTGTAAGGATTTCATTAATTTATTGGAAATTTTGTTTGCTGTCAAATCTGGGGATTTTTTCTATCGACTCCGAAGACGCAGCAAGAAATCCTGGTTTGTTCTTTTCAGTAACGTGTTTGGATGCTCTAGTCAGCTCTTGTACATTGCGCTCAGTGCTCTGAATGTGGCACGGTATTTTAATGTTGTATAACAACTCATCGCTCTCATTATAATCTTCGAAGTGCTCAAGAGGTATGTCTCTTGTGTATGGTGGCTCGTACAGAATATTGTTGTCATCCAAATCTATCATATTAAAATAATCAGTGCAATCAAAATTTATTTTTGGTTTTTTATACTCCCTTAATGTTGTTCTGTCGAGGTTTTGCCTGATGTGTATTATTTTTTTAAATGCCATTTGGCGAATTGGTTTTCTCTCGTCGCAAATCATTGATAACAAAACACTTTCTGAGCTTGCAAAAAAGCAGTTGTCTGCCATAACACCACGAATAACCGAAAGCAAATTAGATGGTAAATACTTTGTCCATTGGATGAACTTGAAGAACAAAACACTACCGTGGGCGATGGAATTATAATATTTTACGCTAAAATACATGGGAATATACACTTTCATTACATAAATTGCTAATGTTCGCAAATTATTTGATGGTTCACCTGTAGTCACGTACGCACGTAAAATCCGAGCTGCTTTTGTTAACCAACAAGCATGATGTACAGGTCCTAATTTTGTGTTTGCTAAATCCATCGACACTGAGCCATTGGAAATCGCATTAGCCAATTGAAGAAGATTTTTTGCATCTGTTGACAAAGTAGTAACACCTAGTGTTGATGGTGGCATATTTTCGAGTGCAATTCTTTGAAAATTCTCAACAACCTATAAGAAAGGGGAAGTAAATATATGGATGCGTTATTTCAAACAATTTGTAAGTTAAAAAAATATGTATTTTACCTGCAATACATCGCTATTATCCAACAAAGCTGACAATTGTCCTGTTAATGTTCGTGGTCCTGGTGTTGTGCTTCTTTCTAGTGTATCATATAAATGACGAAAAGGTAGTTCATTGAAGTGTAGTAAGCATACACTCCAATGTAGTGGTCTTTGTAAATGTTGCTCGAATAGTCGTATTATTCCGCCTTTGATTCCCGTGTTGACGGGTTCACCGTCTGAACAAATAGCAAGCAAATTATCTAATGGTATGCTATTAGCCTGAAAAAAATCAATTAGTTGGCGTGTTTTCGTTGCTGCTGTTTCTTCTTGCAAAACTATATGGCCTATAAATCTAGAATCTGGCTCTCGTACAACAACCATGTGGGATTCTTTTATTTTGCGGGTATGCAGCTTGTTGTTTATAATTTCCGTAACTAACGTTTGATCTTTTCTCGAATCAAAAGAAAATGCAACTAACGTTTAACTGTCGAATCGTTTTCTCAAGGCTTCATTTCTACATCGATTTCGTTCTCTTTGAACTTTATTTTTATCTATAATTACCGTTTGGTCATTTTTATCCTTTATTTCTAAATTTTTCATAAGTGCTGATGCCAGTGCAGCTGCAGCTCTATGTGACACACCGTATCTATCGCATTCCATCGCGAAGTTTGTCAACGTTAATCTTTGTACATACGGTCCACGAATAGCAACCGGAACAGGCCCGATTCCTGAACATCTAAAGCAAAAGCACCTGCATCTAAATTCCTATTACCTTCATCCGCAGAAATTGAAGGCTACCAAGTCTCATCTGTGGTTTGCATTTCTGTTGCCACTGCTGCAGTTAGTGAAGGCTGTGGTAACGTTGCAAGAAATCCAGAAATTGTATGTTGTCTATCTGTCTGCTGATCCACCATAAACGATTTTATAAATAGGGGTGTATTGCCACAAGTACAATTTGATATTAATAAATTACACCGGCATTTTGCGACAGAAAACAAATTTTTTAACAAGCCAAAAAGATCGTCTAAAAGTTCGCCCGATTTCTTATGTCGTATTGCTTCTTTATATTGGTTAATAAAACGAGTTAGTTTATTGCAAATAGAACTTCTCTGTATAATGGGTATAGGTAGTTTACACCAAATTTCAGTAATTTTGTCCGCGACGTAAGGAGTAATATCTTTGTATGAAATTTGTGGGTTTTCATTGAAGCCCTGTCCAAACAAAAAAAATAGCACCGTAAAATTTCTCCATACGTTGGTAAATGGTCAAAGTTCAATTCCTCAGCCTCGCCGAAAAAATCTTTATTATAAAATGAATAATATGAAGAAGGTCCAGGTATTGGTGACGACGATGAAGTTGCCATAATATTCTAAAATGTAATAATAACAGAGCATTATAAAAAAATTATTGTACAATAATTGGAATCAAAGAAAATAGTACTTACGTTTTATGTGAATACAAAGGAAGCTTAGCTTATATGTATTATTATTTTACTTAAATCACTTTATTCAAAAAACACGGTAAACAATGTATAGTTCGTACTGTCTTCACAATTGAACTGTAACATAAATAGGACACGGAGATGCTATTTATACTTATATCGTTAAATCACTCAGGTTAATGTGATAACCAATTCTTCAAATCGCTCGAGTTAAACAATTAGTTTTGAGGCAATTGGGCTTTTTTAAGTGTTATAGCCCTGTTTTGTTTCAGAAACCGCAAACAATGATTCTATTTTTTCTCATGATCATCTTTAACCGAACGAAACAAAGCAGGCATGCAATAAAGTAATAAAGTAATTAAAGAAAGGTAACTGGACTGATGGAAGTGCGATCATAACCTCCTAGCGGTGGCCACTGGTAACTATCCTATGAGAGAGGATAGGCTAACATGATCGGGCTAGTCCCTTCCAAGTAAGGTTGGCGTGAGGCTAATAACCTCACCCGTAAAAAAAACAAACATTACGGAACGAGCAACATGCCTCGGATACTGGAAAAAACGACGACGACCACGGCAACGAAAAAGGCAAAATGATTTAAGAATTTTCTCATGGAACGTACGAACTCTGTACAGAACTCGAGCTGTACAACATCTGGCCGATACCCTGTCAACATATAAAGCTGACATTACCGCCATTCAGGAGATGCGATGGACAGGGAATGGTGTTTTGCAAAAACCTGATTATGACGTATATTACAGCTGTCATACGAAACACCATGTGCTCGGGGTAGGTTTTATGGTCAGCAAAAGGATGAAGCCTACCATTATCGGCTTTAAAGCAATAAACGAAAGGCTATGTACCCTTCGTGTGCGAGGCAAATTTAAGAACATCAGCCTCATAAACGTTCACGTACCTACAGAAGAGTCCCCGGACGATGAAAAAGAAGAATTCTTCGAAGTAGTTGAACGGGAACTTAATGCCTGCCCCAGATATGATGTAAAAATCATATTGGGAGACCTGAACGCCAAAGTAGGCCGGGAGCCCGTATACAGGCAATATGTCGGCACCCACAGCTTGCATGAGAACACTAATGACAATGGGCAGCGAGTTATAGAGATGGCAGCAAGTAAGAACTTGGTCGTTGCAAGTACCAGATTTGCGCGTAAAGATATCCATAAAGCCACCTGGATATCTCCTGATGGGGCGACTCGCAATCAAATAGACCATGTGTTGATAGACCGCCGCCACCTTTCGGGTCTGATGACGGTACGAACGTACCGAGGTGCCAACTTCGACTCAGATCACTATCTTGTTGGTATGGTGCTCCGAGAGCGCATTACAACGCTGAAAAGCTTTGTATCCGCTGATCAGGCTCGAATCAACACAGCTGCACTACGCAACGAAATGGCCAGAAACAGCTACGGTCAGGCGTTAGAACTCGCGCTCAGAAGAGCAAGTCCTGGGGATGAGATGCCGGGCGTCGACGAGAGCTGGACCCGCCTTAAAAATACTGTCATTAGTACTGCTGATTCCATCTTAGGCAGAAGTCGTAGAGATCGGAACGACTGGTTCGATAATGAATGCAAGCTGGCAACTGAACGTAAGAATGCTGCGTATCGAGCAATGCAGCAGTCTCAGAGAACACGAGCACGCGAAGAGAAATATAAAGAGCTCAGAAAAGAAGAAAAGAGAATTCACAAACGAAAAAAGGAAGCCTGGGAGAAAAATCTCGTTTGTGAACTAGAACAGTACAGAGAGCGACGGCCGCACCAGGCGCGGGAGTTCTACCGAAGAGTACGCGGTATGACGCAATTCACACCTCGTTGCACATACTGCAAGGACAAAGAAGGGAATCTGATCACCGATCCTCAAGGCATCTTGGAGCGATGGGAAGAGCACTTTCATGAATTGCTAAATGGCGAGCTAACTGAGGATTTGGAGGCTCCACCAATATCTGACGATAATGCTACGCTGTCACCACCAAGCTTAGCAGAAGTTAGCAGTGCCATCACCCGGCTCAAAAACAACAAGGCCTCGGGTGCAGACGGCATCCCTGCGGAGCTGGTTAAATATGGAGGGCCTACATTACACCAAGCGATTCATGAATTAATTGTGCAAGTATGGGAGCAGGAAGCGATGCCAGAAGACTGGAGAAAAGGCATCCTCTGCCCGGTACATAAAAAAGGAGATATCACAACGTGCAGCAATTATCGTGGTATAACGTTGTTGAGTACCGCGTATAAGATATTCTCCGCCATCCTACAAAACAGGATGGCCCCATACGCTAGAAACATCATAGGCCAATACCAGTGTGGCTTCAGCCCAGGCAAATCAACAACCGATCAGATTTTCACTTTGAGGCAGGTTATGGAAAAATGTCTAGAGTTTCAAAACTCAATCCAACACCTCTTCATAGACTTTAAAGCCGCCTATGATAGCATAGCCAGAGTAGAACTCTACAAAGCCATGATAGAATTCGGCATTCCCAATAAGCTGACAAGACTATGTAGGTTGACCATGACCAATGTGACAAGCCAAGTAAAGGTATCCGGAACACTGTCCAGACCAATCAACATCTATAATGGACTCCGACAAGGGGACGGTCCGGCCTGCCTCCTTTTCAACCTGGCGTTGGAGAAAGTGATCCGAGATTCGGGCGTGACATCAAGGGGCACAATCCTTCACAAGTCCACCCAATTACTGGCTTATGCAGACGACATTGACATCATTGGAAGAACATCAACAGCTGTACAAGAAGCTTTCACCCAGATTGAGCGGGCGGCAGGAAATCTGGGACTGCACATCAACGAAAGCAAAACAAAGTACATGGTGGCCTCATCTGCAAGAACACCTAACATTGGTCCCACAATCAAGGTAGAGGAACACGAGTTTGATGTGGTAAAATCATTTACCTACCTTGGGTCAATAGTAGCAGCCGACAATAGCATGGAACCTGAAATACGCGCACGACTGCTAAAAGCCAACAAGGCCTACTATAGCCTGTCAAGGCTCTTCAAATCCAAGCATCTAACCATAACGTCTAAACTTTTACTATATAAGACGATGGTCTTGCCGGTCCTCACATATGCATCCGAAACGTGGGTGCTTAGCAAAAAGCACTCTAACCTCTTGGCGGTGTTCGAGAGGAAAATACTTCGGAGGATTGTTGGCCCCGTATGTGAGGAAGGACGATTCCGGAGACTCTACAATGACGAGATCTACGAGCGCTATCGCGACATAGATGTTGTGAAGAAAATAAAGCTCGGTAGACTCCGGTGGGCAGGACATCTAGCTCGTATGAGTGAAGATGAGCCTGCTCGGAAAGTTCTCTGCGGTAAGACTTATGGGGTGCGACAGCGAGGGAGACCCAACCTCCGCTGGAAGGATGGCGTAGACCAGGACGCTCAGAGCATAGGGATGCCAAACTGGATGACATCGGCTCAGAATCGGGACCGGTGGAGAGAACAGTTGCGAGAGGCCAGGACCGGATCCCGGTTGTAGAGCCGTTAAAGAAGAAGAAGAACTGTTAAGAAATGCTAAAATCATCATTTCCATACAACCATCAATGCCAAAAATTATTCAAAATAATCCAGACGTAATTTGACGCCTCTTCCGTTCGATGGATCGAACACGTTAAAATTTGTGAAACCATTTTGCCCAGATAGCAATTTTGAGGGAAACATGTGTACTTATTGATTACGCAGCAATTTAAGTTTAAACCTTTGAATTTTGTTCTTATTTCATGTATGTAGTTGTTTGTTATTTAATTTAATTTGATATTATTATGTTTGTATTAATAAGTATAAATACCTGGAGAAGTGAAAAATAAATTCATTCATTTTTTGAAGCTTGAGAATTGATTTTTATCATTTTAATTTACATTCATTGCGCTTAAGGTCAAAGGTCTAGGTGTTACACCTAAATCTAAATCTAAATCTAAAACAAAGCGAAGAAACAAAAGAGTTTTTCCGCTTAACAAATACATTGGTGACCCCGACGTGATCACAAGTGAATCACTTGTGACACGATCACAGCCATCAGTTGAACCACATCAACAATCCTGCAATTATCTCGCCATAGAGACGCCAGATTTTATCCAGAGGTTTAAATTGGGGTACATCCAGCAGGGGCAGCTATCTACACCACACAATTAAACCACAACTCCAGCAAGGATGGATGAACTTTTGGATTTACAATCGCAGTTAGGCGAAGAGATCCAGAACAACCTCCGCAACTTCAGAAAGGATTCCAACAAAAGGAAGACAAGGGAATACCTAACCAACCGCCTAGAATGGCTTGAACAGAGATGGGAGCAATTCCACGCTAACCATCACCAACTCACAGACTTTGAAGCCAGCAGTCCAGATAATGATTATTTCACCAGAAATTATTTCAACACTATTGAAGAATTAGTAAACCAATA
This sequence comes from Thereva nobilitata, assembly GCA_963855945.1. Classification (NCBI taxonomy): domain Eukaryota; kingdom Metazoa; phylum Arthropoda; class Insecta; order Diptera; family Therevidae; genus Thereva; species Thereva nobilitata. The sequence goes on along the minus strand of OY979694.1, from coordinate 158,253,961 downwards.
CAAGCAACTATTGCTTGAATTATTGCAAAACCAGCCGGGTCCGAGCCAGTCAGCACATGAAGCCAGCCAAAAGGCACCAGCGAAGACTGCAGCAGAACACCAGGCTGAGCATAGCCCACCAAGGGAAGCCCAGAAAAGAGTAAGGTTTCAAGAACCACTCAGCCCAGCATCATCAGAGCAGTCGCAAGAAGAAATACAGAGGAAGATTAGGCGACAACAACGTGCCATGGCAATATTAACGCGAACCCTGAATGACATAACAACCAAGTCAAGTAGTACACAGTCAAGGGTGTTCTACGAAATCAACCTTCAAACCATCCACAAAATGTTCGATGCAATAACTGACCTGGATCAAGAAATTTGGGAGGAAGTTGTGGATGCGCCACTAGATTACACTAGAGAATTATATGAAGGCCTCTACGATTGGGTACAGGAAACCCTCGTACACTTACACGAAAAATTAGAAGCCAGGGAAGCCACCACACCAAATGGGCGGCCACCCCAAATCAAACTACCACGTGTTACATTGCCAGTCTTCGATGGAGACTACACACAATGGACTCAATTTCATGACTTGTTTGAACAAATGATAGAGTCCAAACCAATTAGCAAGACGGAAAAGATGTTCTACCTCACAACAAATTTGAGCGGTGAAGCAAAGGCACTACTGAACCATCTTCCTATATCAGATGCGAACTACACCACAGCATGGGAGACCTTGAACAAGAGATACAATAACCAGAGGTTGCTTTGTACAGCATTGCTCTGGGACCAACCATGCACGCAGGGTCAATCAGCAAACTCAATCAAACAGCTCCACGATGTAACCAGTGAATGCATACTCGCCTAGAAAACATAAAGGTTTCCACCACAAACTGGGATCCAATGCTAATACATCTTCTTCTCAAAAAGCTGGATAAGAACACACACGCTCTTTTTGAAGCTTCATTGGATTCACCAAGAAATACTCCCACCATAAAGGAGCTGCTAAATTTCCTAGAGAAAAGATTCCAGACCTTAGAAGCTCTTGGTAAAGAATCATCAGGCCATTCTTCAGGGCGAGAACAAGTATCCTCGAGGAAAGGTAACACTTATCCTCGCTCCTCACTGATGTCGACAAACAAATCCGCCCAGTGCATAGTCTGCAAACACAAGAATCACCCGCTGTACGCATGCCGAGAATTCCTAGCACAACCAATCGCAAGCCGTCGACAAACCATCAGGCAGCACAATTTGTGCATGAATTGTTTGAACGATGGACACAAGACAGTAGAATGCACTCTTAGAAGTTGCCCCAAGTGCTCTGAAAGACATAACTCCTTACTACACTTGGACATTGCCCCCAAATCAGTTCACGTTAAGCAAGGGAACTCCAAACAATCTCACCCTTCAACTTCAACACCAGCTCCCAAATCATACTTCAATCAAGGAATTTCAAGGCAAACTCAACCACCAGGTTCACCGGTTGATATAACTGCACCAAATCCAACGGCATTAACAACCAACGCTAGAAATAATATGCGTAGCTATGTGATGCTAGGCACAGTCATCGTAGAAGTTAGCAGTGGCCAGGGACAACGAGTGCGATGTCGAGCAGTCCTTGATTCTGGATCCCAACTCAGCTTCATCACTGAGGATTTGGCAAGGCGACTACGAGCTCTCCGCATTCCCGAAGCAATGTATATCGATGGCATAGGTGTGGAGCGACTAAAAAGTAACCATAGGGTCAATATTCAGGTACACTCCACGATCAATAACTACTCTACACGACTAGAAACCTTCGTACTTCGCGACATCATAACAAAGCAACCAAGCCACAAGACAGAAAGGGAAACCTGGCCCATTCCAAATAACTTGCACTTGCACCCGACACCATCGACATGTTGATCGGAGCAGAAATATTCCTCGACTTGTTATCAGTCGGACAGATCAAGCTCGGTGAGGGATTGCCAACACTCCAGAATACAGTATTTGGATGGATGATAGCTGGACCAGTACGCCATGAAGGTGCATCCTATGCTGTGTGCGGCATCTGCAGTGAAGACGAGAAGCTTGAGAACCAACTCAGCAAATTTTGGAGACTGGAAGAAGTCGAATCATCAGACGAAATCAGTACATTGACCAGAGTAGAACAAAGGTGCGTGGACCACTTCAATCAACATGTCAAAAGAGACGAACAGGGCAGATTCATTGTCAAACTCCCTTTCGCACAAGATCGCAACGCGCTAGGAAAATCAAGAGACATCGCTCTGCAGCGATTCCACTCATTAGAAAAAAGGCTTCTTCGACAACCGGACCTACAGCAACAATACATCAAGTTCATGAGGGAGTATGAAGCATTAGGACACATGAAGGAAACAGATGCATCCTCTATCAAAGGTCCTCATTACTTCCTGCCACACCACTGCGTCACTAAGTTAGATAGTACCACAACAAAGCTACGAGTCGTTTTCGATGCGTCGGCAAAGACCGCATCAAATTTATCATTAAACGACGTGCTATGCAAGGGCCCAACCATTCAAAATGAACTATTATCAATCTTGATACGCTTCAGGTTTCCTAAATTTGTATTCACAGCGGACATCGAGAAGATGTACCGACAAGTAAAGATTGCTGAAGAGGACCAACAGTATCAATTAATCGCCTGGAGAGAACATCCACAACACCCATTGAAATATTTCAAACTCTGCACTGTCACATATGGATTAACACCAGCTCCGTTTCTAGCTACTAAATGCTTGGATATGCTTGCTACCCAAGGTACCCTGACACATCCACTGGCAGCTCAGGCTCTCAAACGCGATTTCTATATGGATGATGTCATGTCAGGATCGGATAGTTTACCCGAAATACTAGAAATTCAAGGGCAACTCAAGGATCTCCTGTTGTTCTGAGATGACCTTATCCATGAATCTACGGCGAAAGGGATTAAAGGGCAACTCCAGGAAAACTTACCGGCCTATATAACGTGTCCTTCGACATCATCCGATGGTTTTCCACCATAATAAATAACACCCACGATCACGAACGAAAACCAGCCATGAGTAAATGACAACTGTCAGATGACCAATTCCAGAGCCCAAGTAAAGAATGTCGGAGAAAACTGGAACCAAACATCGAAAATGCAGGAACTGCAGGATCATCATCAAAGACCTCAACCGAAAGCTCCATCAACAACGCCTAAAAGAGAGCACAGGAGAGAGAACGAAGACGATGATTTGTTGGGATGTAGGTCAACAGCTGAGATGCAAAGAAGAGGAAAGGGGATGGCGAATTTACACAGAAAACTATAGAAAGGGGTCGATGACCTCTTCGAAGTAACCAGAAGAAAATTCCGCTAGGGTGAAATTATAAAATCAAGATGGGAAGAAGAAATTGCTCTCTTTTTTCCGTTGGAGTCTGCAGCAGCAAAATCAGCTCGATATCACGATTTGTAACTCTGGTACTATAAATATTGTTGGTAATTAACTATTGGAAAGAATTATATTCCTTACATTATTTAAATTAAATGAAAATAAAATAACATTTGAACATTTGTAATTAACAAATTCAAGCGAAGTACATTTTCAAGGAAATTTCAGAGTAGAAAATAAACTTTGTAACGTGTGTTTGAAGTGTGGTGTTTTATTTCAAAGACAAATTTGACTGTTTTTTCAGATAAACATAAGACGAGGTGTTCGGACAATTTTCCACCTCAGCAGATTGATTCAAATATTTAGTGTAGTATAGATTAAAATCATATCCAAGCCACGTTCGCCCGTGAACCTGGCTGGCGGGCAGGGAAAACATGTTGAGATTTTCCACTTAAAGAAAAAACTATAATTAAAATTCCGTGAACATATTAAGAGGTTTACGTTGATAAATCTTTGCTCCCTTTTGTCGTGTTCAATATTTTTTTTGGAGATAATTTTCTTTGCAGAAAATTTTAGAAGATACAAGAAAATAGCCAAGGAACTGAGCTATCAACATGGTCCTTCGAGCCGGATGGCAGTAAATATGTGGATGAAAACCAGCAAACAAAAGGTATGATAGAAATAGTGAAGTGATAACTAAAATAGAAATCGCTAGCAATCCGCGGACATACTAAATATATCGAAGTGAAAAATTGTGAAAGGCTTAGCTTATATCGAAATCGAGAACAAACAATCGAATCTGTGAACTTGTGAAAGCCTTATCTTAACTGATCGCGCATCTGCAAACTTGTGAAAGCCTTAGCTTAACTGATCGCGAATCTGCAAACTTGTGAAAGCCTTAGCTTAACCGATCGCGAATCTGTGAACTTGTGAAATTCTTAGCTTAATAGATCGCGAATCTGTGAAACAATCAATCTGTGAACCGCGGAAAACCGAGAAAATAAAAATTCGAAATCTGTGAAACAATTAACGGAATCACTAACGGAAAATTCGAACGGCATTTTTTAACGGTCGTATAACGCAACTCGCCTACGGTAAAACTTTCAATACTTGAAAACAATAACGGAAATCTAGTGAAAATTAAACATTGAAAGTGAAATCTAGTGTGGAAGCAGAAAACAATTCAACGACAGACACCAAACACAACACCATCCCCCGTAGATCACATCCAAGAAGAAAGTACATCATACTCCTAGAACATTAGGGCAATCATAGAGAACAATATCAGAGGGAAATAAAACCACAGTGAGTAATTTTGGAATCTTTATTATACTCTTATTACATAATATCGTATTAATAAACGAGCCAGAAGATTTAAGAAAACATCAAAATAATAAAGATTAACGAAGGTGCAATTATTTTGAGTTTTATTCGAAATATTTTACAATATATTATATAACAATTTACAATATATTATTTAACAATTACTTACGTATGTATAATAAAGAATAAATCGGGGTTGTGATATTATACACAATTTTAAATTTTTTATGAAACATTGAACTCTCCGTGTTTGTGCGTCTTTCTCTGAAATCAACGTGAAACATAAATTCTAAATCGACATATAATATTCAAGGCCATGGAAGCTTTGATTCTAAAACAAAAGGCTCAATGGGAGTTAATCCAAGGGCACATCAGCAATACTAGGAAGCAAGCACTTGACAAGAGATCAGGGCCATATTATGAGAGGAGACTTAAAGGGTTTGAAGATCTATGGGTTGACTTCCAGCAACGACACAAGGAAATCCTGTTTCTTCAATACTCAACAGATAAGTTTGATAAAACTAAGTGTGAGTATTTTTCGGATAATGTCTTCGATAAAGTCGAAGATTACTTCATGTCGAATGTTGCAATGTTGGAAGAAGCTATTGAAAAATATGCTCCCTCAACTTCCATCAATCAACCGCCTATCATTCCACAGCACGTTCCTCGCGAGAATAACAATACTACGTCATTAAAAATGCCGAGGTTAACGATAGATAAGTTCAATGGAGATTACACAAAGTGGACCACCTTTCACGATTTGTTTAAAACAATGGTCCATGAAAATAAATGTTACGCACCTGTTGCAGTTGCAATATCTAAAACTCTTGTTAGAAGGGGAACCAGAACAGTTGACGCGACACCTACAAATAACAGAAGATAACTACAAACCTACCTGGGAGCTTCTGAAAGAACGGTATGATAATAAAAGGGTATTAGTGTGGTTCCAATTGGAAACGTTATTTAATCAGCCTGTTTGCACATCAGAGACAGCGTCAAGCATCAAGAAGTTGTTAGATACCACTACAGAGTGTTTGCTCGCATTGACCAATTTAGGAATTGAGGTAAAAATCTGGGACCCACTCATAGTGTATTTGGTTGTAAAGCGGCTTCCTTCTTCTACTCATCAACTCTGGGAACAATCAACTGGAGGACAAGGTGAATTACCAACCTGGAAGGCGTTGCAAGAATTCTTGAAGACTCGATTTAGGACACTGGAGGCTATTTCTTCAAAGAAATCAACCTTCACAAATCAAGGTCCAAGATTCAACATAAGAACCCATGCCAAGAACTTCCACATCACCAACCAACCAACATGTTCTTTGTGCGCTCAACCACATAGTATTAGACAGTGTTCCAAGTTCCTATCATATGAAATACCAAGGAGGATGGAAGTAGTAAGGACTAAATCGTTATGTATGAATTGTCTTGGTCATGGACACAGATATACGAATTGCATCAGTGAGCAAAGATGCCGACAATGCCGCCAACGACATCACACTTTACTTCACAACGAGAGGATAGCTGACACTCGGTCACATCAATCGAATAGCGCGAAAAAGCAACCATTCAAGTCAAGCACCACCCAATCTAGCGTCAATGTCGTAACGGTACCCACAGCGGATGTATCAAATTCGGAAGGTGAGCAGCCTACAGATTGTATCAACCCAACAAATTATGGCTCGTATGTTGTGAATAAGGGCAACTCGAATCATGTGTTACTGGCTACTGATTTGGTGAGAGTCGTATCACCAAGTGGGAGAGAACAAGTTGTCCGTGCTCTGGTCGACCAAGGATCACAAGCATCCTGTATCTCAGAGACCATCATGCAAGACCTAAATTTAAAGCGACAACCAATCAACGCGAGGATTACAGGATTAGAAAATACAAATCTTGGCTGCCCGAGATTCAGAACGAACTTCAGCATTAAACCTTTAAGGAGTAGTGACTACAGCATAGAAGTGACTGGACTGGTACTTCAAAATTTGACCGACGTTGTGCCAATGCAGTCCATCGCCCATCAGAATTGGGCACATATAAGAAAACTGGAATTGGCAGACCCTGAATATTATCGTCCAGGTAAGGTGGATTTGTTATTGGGAGCAGATATTCATGGTAAAATCCTAATGAATGGATTGATAAAGAGTATAAACGGAAGCCCTGTAGTTCAACAAACTGAATTGGGATGGATCCTTTCTGGAGAAGTTGAAGGTCAAGAGCAAGATTCAGTACAAGTACAAAATTTCAATGTGCGTGCTGAATTGGATGATCAGTTGAAGCGATTTTGGGAAATCGAAGAAGTGCCAGACAAGGTACTGCACACAGATGAGGAAATCGAAAGCGAACAAATATTTCAAAGGACTACGAAGCGAACCTCAGAAGGGCGATATGAAGTTCAATTACCACTTAAATCAGCAACTGAAGAGCTTCATTTAGGTAAATCTAGAAACATCGCAGTTGCACGGCTACAACAGATGGAAAGACGATTCGCCAAGGATCCAAAGTTACATGAAGACTATTCTGCATGCCTTAATGAATATTTAACATTGGGGCATATGGAGAAGGTAACATCAACCGAAGAAGAACACCGTCAAACGCTAAAAGGAACAACCGCCTACACTTGCAGTTACTTGCCACACCATGGAGTTCTTAAGGAAACAAGTACTACAACCAAACTTAGAGTTGTGTTCGATGCATCGAGGTCAACTGAGAGTGGTACATCTCTCAATGACATGATGCTCAAGGGAGCCGTGATACAGGATGAATTAACCGCTTTGTTAATTCGTTGGCGGAAATATCGAGTTGCCTTCAATGCAGACCTGGAGAAAATGTATCGGCAAGTGCAAGTCAGACCAGGTGATGCGGAATACCAGAGGATTGTTTGGAGGACCTCCCCTCAACAGCCCATCGAGGATTACCGATTGATGACAGTTACATTTGGAACTAAGAGCGCGCCCTATTTAGCAACAAGGGTAATACAACAACTGGCAATGGACGAACAAACAAGATACCCAAAAGCATCCGAAGTCGCTGCGGCCGACTTTTATGTCGATGACCTGTTGTCTGGATCCGATTCAGTTGAAGAAGCCTTAATAGTACAGCATCAATTAATACATATGATGAAAGCAGGTGGGTTTTCACTCCGAAAATGGTCGTCGAACTACAAAGAGATATTAGAAGCATTACCCATGGAATATCGTGGCACAAACCTTAGCTGCGACATGTCCTACGATGATAGCACACGACCCTTAGGCATCTTCTGGCATCCATCAACCGACACCTTATCCTATACATACACAGTTAGTCGGGACCCAACAAACTGGACCAAACGCACAATTCTTTCAGAGACGTCTAAACTTTTCGATCCACTCGGGTTGTTGGCGCCCATAATTTTGCAAGCCAAACTAATTATTCAAACTCTGTGGTTGAAGGGGCTTGTTTGGGACGAGGACATCCCGCAAGATCTCAAGGCTGATTGGCTAAAATATCGGGAAGGTTTATTAGACATTGACAACATTAAGATTAACAGGTGGACACACTGCATAAACACAAACATCAAAACGGAATTACATGGTTTTTCAGACGCTTCCATGAAAGCGTATGCCGCTGCTGTGTACCTTTGTGTTATTGATGAACAAGGAAGTCGACACTCGACTTTAATCGCTTCCAAAACAAAGGTGGCACCCCTGAAAACAGTAAGTTTACCCCGACTCGAATTATGTGCAGCAACATTACTTGCGAAACTAATACGATATGTGATAACAGCACTAAAATTGGAAAAACTCCACACGACTCATGCATGGAGTGATTCGGAAATTGTGATCGCGTGGCTAAGCGGTAATCCTACCAGATGGAAAACTTTCATCGCCAATAGAGTCTCTTATATACACGACACCCTGGGAAAAAACATATGGAAGCATGTACCTACCAAGCAGAACCCTGCGGATTGTGCCTCTAGAGGAATGTCTCCAACCGAACTACGAAATTACACGCTTTGGTGGAATGGACCAGACTGGCTGCGGAAACCGGAAGATCACTGGCCGAAGGCAAGGCAATCAATACACACGGACCTTGAACAACGGAGGATTAGAAATTTACAAGTTAATGTCGACAGCGATACAATCGAATCAAAATATTCTTCGCTCACGAAACTTATTCGTGTGACCGCCTATTGTAAACGATTTATATTCAACGCCCAGAGGCCGCAATCACAAAGAAGAAATACGAACTTAAAAGGTGATGAACTAAATGATGCCCTAATGTATTGGATAAGACAAAATTAACAAAGGGAATTTAGATGTGAAACCAACGCAATCAGCCAAGGAAAAGCATTACCGCGCCAAAGTCGATTATTGAAGGTAAACCCATTTATCGATGACAAGGGCATTCTCCGAGTTGGAGGTAGATTAAAACATGCCGATCTACCACTCCATCAAAAATGTCCAATACTTTTGCCGGGTAAAAGCCATCTTACAAAACTTATCCTTAACAAGGTACATCGCGACACAATGCATGGAGGCACACAATTAATGACACAGGTCCTTCTCCAACAGTACTGGGTACTAAATGCAAGAAATATGATCCGCCAGATAATTCATAAATGTTTGACCTGCTACAGACAGAGAGCCGTAACACAAACCCAGCTGATGGGCAACCTACCTGCCTTAAGAGTACAAGTGACACGCCCATTCACCAACACCGGAGTGGATTATTGCGGACCGTTCGAGCTTAAAATGCACAAGGGTCGAAATCCGAAAAAATATAAAGCATATATCGCCCTATTTGTGTGCATGGCAACAAAGGCGCTACATCTAGAATTAGTCACCGATTTAAGTGCTGAAGGTTTCATCGCCGCATTCCGGAGATTCACCGCCAGACGAGGATTATGTACAAATTTATTTTGCGACTGCGGTACCAATTTCGTGGGAGCAAACCGGATCCTCAAGAAACAACAACAACAACTGGCACAGCAAATAAATGATGAAATCGGGACTATACTGGAAAACGACGGAATTAACTTCAAGTTTGTACCACCATCCTCACCACACTTTGGAGGTTTATGGGAGGCTGGAGTTAAATCCACAAAACATCATATTAAACGAGTCATTGGGAACATGACCCTAACATACGAAGAGTTCAACACAATTCTAACTCAAATAGAGGCCTGTCTAAACTCCAGGCCACTCACCGAGATAAGCACAGACCCAAATGACTACACTCCCTTAACACCAGCCCACTTCTTAATAGGAGGAAATTTATTGGCAATCCCAGAACCATTAATTATGGAAACAAAAATGAACCGATTAGAGAGATGGCAATTAATGCAAAGATTACTTCTGGAAAGGATGGAAGAGTGAGTACTTGAGCCGATTGCAACAGAGGCCAAAATGGCTCAACATACAACCGAATTTGAAGACGGGAGAACTAATCTTATTAAAAGAAGATAATCTTCCACCAGGTCAATGGGCGCTAGGACGAATCTTAGAGGTATGCCCAGGTATAGACGGATTGGTACGCGTCGCAACTATAAAAACAAGAAACCGAGTGCTGAAACGACCAATCACAAAACTCTGCAAATTACCCTTTCAGTCGACTACCGACAATCCGAATTAAATTTAAACCAATATCACAAAATTATAATCAAAAATCATTAAATTAATCAACGCACTGAATTCAAAACATAACAAAAACAGACATACACATGTAAAATTAAAGCAAAAACAATGTCAAAACATTCAACTAATTCAAGCCAAAAATCATCCACTTACCTGAGAGTTACATTCATCCTAATAATTCTCACCTCCTAATCCCTATTCCGGAAAGCGAGTCAGGGCGCTATAACCCTTTCTGTCCAATTCACTTCTTTTCATTTCAGGTCCACCCTTATAAGGACGAAAGATGGACTCAGCTTCTACTATTAATGTTGGCATCTATTAGGCAGCGATGCCAAGGTGGGGAGTATGTTCTGAGATGACCTTATCCATGAATCTACGGCGAAAGGGATTAAAGGGCAACTCCAGGAAAACTTACCGGCCTATATAACGTGTCCTTCGACATCATCCGATGGTTTTCCACCATAATAAATAACACCCACGATCACGAACGAAAACCAGCCATGAGTAAATGACAACTGTCAGATGACCAATTCCAGAGCCCAAGTAAAGAATGTCGGAGAAAACTGGAACCAAACATCGAAACTGCAGGAACTGCAGGATCATCATCAAAGACCACAACCGAAAGCTCCATCAACAACGCCTAAAAGAGAGCACAGGAGAGAGAACGAAGACGATGATTTGTTGGGATGTAGGTCAACAGCTGAGATGCAAAGAAGAGGAAAGGGGATGGCGAATTTACACAGAAAACTATAGAAAGGGGTCGATGACCTCTTCGAAGTAACCAGAAGAAAATTCCGCTAGGGTGAAATTATAAAATCAAGATGGGAAGAAGAAATTGCTCTCTTTTTTCCGTTGGAGTCTGCAGCAGCAAAATCAGCTCGATATCACGATTTGTAACTCTGGTACTATAAATATTGTTGGTAATTAACTATTGGAAAGAATTATATTCCTTACATTATTTAAATTAAATGAAAATAAAATAACATTTGAACATTTGTAATTAACAAATTCAAGCGAAGTACATTTTCAAGGAAATTTCAGAGTAGAAAATAAACTTTGTAACGTGTGTTTGAAGTGTGGTGTTTTATTTCAAAGACAAATTTGACTGTTTTTTCAGATAAACATAAGACGAGGTGTTCGGACAATTTTCCACTTCAGCAGATTGATTCAAATATTTAGTGTAGTATAGATTAAAATCATATCCAAGCCACGTTCGCCCGTGAACCTGGCTGGCGGGCAGGGAAAACATGTTGAGATTTTCCACTTAAAGAAAAAACTATAATTAAAATTCCGTGAACATATTAAGAGGTTTACGTTGATAAATCTTTGCTCCCTTTTGTCGTGTTCAATATTTTTTTTGGAGATAATTTTCTTTGCAGAAAATTTTAGAAGATACAAGAAAATAGCCAAGGAACTGAGCTATCAACACCTGTCTTCTGCCGGGTTCAATCTTCGCAAATGGTGCGGAAATCATCCACAGCTACTGAAGAACATCCCAAGAGAAGACATCGAGCTTGAAGTAAACTTTGACAAGCCTACGGACGAATCCATCAAAACACTTGGGCTGACTTGGCAACCAAGCGCTGATACTTTTCAAATAAAAACCAACTGGAGTGACACACGAAGGATTACCAAAAGAACAGCTCTCTCTGATATATCACACATATTCGACCCACTTGGATTCATGAACCCTGTCACAATAATCGCCAAGATGTTCATCCGAAAGATCTGGACATTGAAACTGGACTTGGATGCAGCCTTACCAATGGACATGAACACTAGCTGGAGTAGATTCCGGGAGGAGCTAAGAGTACTCAACGATATAAGAATTCCAAGACATATAGCGTCTGGGAAAAGATGCAAAACAATTCAATTTCATGCCTTCTCAGATGCATCTGAAGCCGCGTACGGAGCTGCTATATATGTGAGGACGACACACCATGACGGCATCATCACTGTTCGTTTGCTATGTGCTAAATCAAAGGTAGCCCCAGTAAAGACCACGACCCTACCAAGACTCGAAGTATCTGCTGAAAAACTGGCAGCCCAGCTGATGCAAAGAGTAAGAAAGGAAGTGAATCTGCCCAACGTGAAGGTGCTTTTTGGACAGATTCTGAAATAGTTCTGGCCTGGATCCGATCAGATTCGTCATCCTACCACACGTTTGTGGCCAACCGCGTTGCAGCAATTCAACGGTTGTCCAACCCAGAACAATGGAGGCACGTTGGATCTAAGGACAATCCCGCAGACATTGTTTCACGAGGAATGACACCAGCTAAACTGATTAAATGTAATCTCTGGTTTTATGGACCACAATATCTACACGGTCCAGAGACCATTTGGCCTGCACAACCACCAACAACAAACACAGATATAGAGAAAAAAGGTCAAGGAAAAGTGGCATTAACATCAACCAATCAAATCTCATGGATCAATGACATCAATCATGGCAACTCATTTCAAAGACTCCTGAGAATTGTTGCTTATGTGTTACGCTTTGTTCAAAGACCAGCAAAACAACAGTCGGAGAGACAAAAGACTCGGCATCTAACAGTCAGTGAGTTAGACAAAGCTCACCGAGTGATCATTTCCCAGATACAACAGGAAGGATTTAAGGACGAGCTCCATCAGCTTCAACAACACAATTGCGTCAACAACAACAGTCCATTGAACAGCTTGTGTCCTTTCCTCGATGAAGGAAATATTATCCGTGTCGGAGGCAGACTAACAAACGCAGAGATACCATACGATGCTAAGCATCAAATGTTGCTTCCGTACTCTCACCCATTGACGACCATGGTGATGACAGACATCCATATTCGTAATCTCCATGTTGGGCCTCAAGGACTTCTGGCAGTCACCAGGCAACGTTATTGGCCTATCAAAGGCAAAAGCATTGCCCGAGCGATCGTGCAACATTGTGTCCGATGCAACAAGGTGAAGCCCAAACTGATGACACAAATCATGGGAAATCTACCCGCAATGAGAGTTCAACCTGCCAGACCTTTCGTAAATGCTGGGGTTGTCTTCTGCGGCCCGATAGAGACCCACTTCAAGCTACGAGGAAAGCGACCTCAAAAGGCATACATCGCCGTCTACTGCTGTTTTGCCACAAAGGCCGTTCACCTAGAGGTCGCAAGTGACCTCACTACAGAGGCCTTCATAGGAACACTCAAACGCTTCATCGCCAGAAGAGGGAATTGCCGAAACCCCCATTGTGACAACGCAACAAACTTTGTTGGTGCCAAAAACCAGCTTATGGAGCTCCAGGACTCCATATACTCTCCTGCCTCACAGCAGAAAATTTCCTCGTTTTGCCAAACAAAAGGAATAGACTTCCACATGATTCCTCCTCGAGCACCTCATTTTGGAGGTCTATGGGAGGCCGCGGTAAAATCAGCCAAGACATTATTACGAAAATCAGTAGCCTCAGCAGCACTTACCTTTGAAGAACTATCAACCGTAACCGCAGAAATCGAAGCCATCTTAAATTCAAGGCCTATAACGCCATTAACTGCTAACCCAAATGACTTGACAGCTCTAACCCCTGGGCATTTCTTAATTGGAGAACCACTCACCACAATTGTGGACCCAAATGCTGCTCCACAAAATGTCAACCTTATAAGAAGATGGAAGCTGGTATCGCACATCAAACACGAATTCTGGCGGCGATGGTCCCATGAATACCTGTGTGAACTGCAACAACGACAAAAGTGGAGACAACAAGGTCAAAATGCCAAGCCCGGCATGATGGTGTTAATCAAAGAGGACAATCTACCACCATTGAAGTGGCAACTTGGACGAATCGAGCGCACCACCCAAGGAGACGACGGATTCGTGCGAGTTGCTGACGTCAAAACTACTTCAGGAGCATTGAGACGACCAATCCACAAACTAGCCCCATTGCCAATTGAAACGGAGGAAAAGTGCACAACCGAAGAGTCAACTGAACCCCTCAGAAGCAACACCAACACAAGACCAGCCATAGCTAGCGAAACACACCACAGGGCTAAAAGAATGCGGCCATCAACCAGTTCAGCTATCAGCACGTTTCTCCTAACTTGCCTCATCCTACCAATCCTGGGACAATCTGCAGTTGAAGTTACGCCATTTACCTCACAATCAGGAATGTACTTCGAAAACCTCGGCACAGCAAACTTAATCAGGAACGAGTGGTCACTCATTGTCTACTACAACATGGAAGGTTACTGGAAGGAGGGTGCTGCAATAGACGTTAGTATTAATAATCTGCGCAAGCTTTGCAATTCACGCAAAGACACAGATCATTGTTCTCTGGTCATCAATCAATTTGCTCAGTTATCACAAGAACTCGCCAGCAACAACGAATTACTGCAACCTGTCGCGTCCAAAAGATTGAAGCGATCCCCACTCAACATCGTTGGAAACATTGCCGGAGCACTATTTGGGGTCCTCGATTCCGAATATGCTGAAAAACTATCAGCCACAATAGACAACATACGGAGCAATGAAAACCATCTTCTAGATCTGATCAAAAATCAGACATCTCTCATAGATTCCACCCTGAACGTATTAAAAAATGATCACAAGGAAACAGAGATGCAGCTAGAAGCCATTAATAAGCACATAAGACTTATAGACGATCAAGTCAACAAAGTTTCAGACGAACTCTACCAACAAAGGGTGGCAGAAGCCTTTTCGATGTTGGCAGTGCAACTGACTTTGATGACAATGAACTATCAGCGGGCACAGACGGCAATTACAAATGTGCTAATCGACACCCATCACGGGAAGGTCAACCCTCAGCTCCTGTCTCCTAAACAAGTAAGGGAACAATTATCCACTATAAAAGATTATTTACCATCAACACTGAGACTACCTGCAAGACCAGACAACTTGCTTCAACTATATAGGCTTATGAAAATACAGGGTCGAGCTACAAGCAAATATATTATCTTTCAAATAAGACTTCCACTGTTTGCATTTGAAGAATTCGAACTGTATCATCTCATACCTGTACCCGTCATAGTCAACGGAACATTTATGGCAATTAAGCCGTCCGCCGAATTCTTTGTGATCAATCTACACAAGGACAAATACTATCCACTCAACAAGCAGGAATTCGCGCTATGTGAGACCATCGGCGAATCCGATCATATGTGCATTCAACAACATCCAATTTATAGAAAAGGTGCAAACATCAGCTCCTGTGAACTCAATCTCATCACTTACCTCGAGCCAACCAACACTTGTGAAATAATCAACGCCGAAGAACTCCCTAAATGGATTCAGCTCTACAATCCCAACAAATGGATTTACTCTGTGCGTAAAACCACGCTTGTCACAATCATTTGTGGCGATACAACTGTTCAACAAGTCCTTCAAGGAACAGGAATCTTGAGTATGGGAATCAATTGTGAACTTAGGCAGGACTATCTAACATTGCAGTGCCACAACGTCTATCCGAAAACAATGAAGTCTTCGTTCAATCCAACACAAAATCTCACAGATTTGTTGCACTTGGAAGGCCAGGAGCCTCTCCTCAAATTCGCGGCACCTATCACTCATCGTAATTTGAGGAAATTAAGAATTTACAGCAGCAAATCCAAGACCTCAAAAGGAATGAAGTTCTTCCCCATAAAACAGACTCAAACAACACACACCAACTTGCATTGGGATACACAGCCCTAGTAACTGCTGCATTAACAGCATCCACCATGTTGGTCACCAAGTGGTACAGAAGGAAGCAGACATCCAGAGGCAGACCAATTCCAGCCCCAAGATCTTCACTTGGCAGTCGGTTTGTGATCGATCCGGAACTCATCAATTGCCCAGAAGCTGGTCAAGGCGGGGGAAGATGTTAAGAAATGCTAAAATCATCATTTCCATACAACAACCATCAATGCCAAAAATTATTCAAAATAATCCAGACGTAATTTGACGCCTCTTCCGTTCGATGGATCGAACACGTTAAAATTTGTGAAACCATTTTGCCCAGATAGCAATTTTGAGGGAAACATGTGTACTTATTGATTACGCAGCAATTTAAGTTTAAACCTTTGAATTTTGTTCTTATTTCATGTATGTAGTTGTTTGTTATTTAATTTAATTTGATATTATTATGTTTGTATTAATAAGTATAAATACCTGGAGAAGTGAAAAATAAATTCATTCATTTTTTGAAGCTTGAGAATTGATTTTTATCATTTTAATTAACATTCATTGCGCTTAAGTGTTGCACTTATAGCGCAGCTCATCAAAGGTCTAGGTGTTACACCTAAATCTAAATCTAAATCTAAAACAAAGCGAAGAAACAAAAGAGTTTTTCCGCTTAACAAATACAGTAACAAAAATAAAAAACTCTTTGAATATTTGTTAATCCGCCTAAATGAAGGATAACACATTCCTTGATTTAGGCGGCTTCAAAGGCAAGAGTGAGAAACCATAAAACCATAAAGTGTTCTTGAAGGCGGATGTTGTCACATGATCTAATTTGTTCGGAGGAAATACCTAAATTTTTACCCATAAATACTTAGTAATACGCAGCAAATTTTTGAATTTAAAAAAATGCTATAAATGTAATATGTAAATGTTTAATTTTTTACTGTTTTCTCAAAATTTAGATCAACTTTTCTAGCAAAACGAACTGGAATATACAATAATTGACCCAAATAAAAGTTGTTAGATTGTTAGAAGTTTTTTTTGCTGCAATAAAAAAAAATAGTTTTTGAAGAAAAAGTCATACAAAACGGGTGTTATTTAGGATAGGTGGTTTTTGTAACTTTTTGCAACTGAACATCAAAGTCTTTCTACTACACTGCAAGTAAACATGTGATACATGTACACACTGGGAAAAGTCCTGATCATATAGCCCAAGATCATTATCCTACTAAAATTATATTCGAAGTTATAGCAATTTTTTGGAAAGCGTTTTTAAAAAAATTATCATTTACTACAAAATATATTTTGGAAAAATTTGGGGGGGGGGTTTAGACTTGAACCAAAATATATTGCTGGGAAAATTCCTGTTCCATTAAGCCTAAGATCATTATCCTACTACAATTATTTTATAAGTTATAGCGAATTTTTGGAAAGTGTTTTTAAAAATAATCATTTAATACAAAATATATTTTTGTAAAATGTGGAGGGGGGGGACTTCAACCAAAATATAAAGCTGGAAAAATTCCTGATCCAACAAGCCCAAGATCATTATCCTACTACAATTATTTCAGAAGTTATAGCGATTTGTTTGAAAGTGTTTTTAAGAAAAATAATCATTTAGTACAAAATCTATTTTTGAAAATTGGGGGGGGGTGTACACTTCATCCAAAATATATAGTTTCTTCGCGAAAAATTCTTAAAATATTATGAATTTTATGATTTTCGCTGAAATGGGCCGCAAAAATATTTGACCCACCCTAATATGTATACAAGGGCACCATAGAGGAAATGTGTTAGAACGAGGGACTTAACAAGCTTTAGCCGAATAGATGACGATAAAAGACTACAATAGAGACAGAGTTTACGTAATGTGCCATAGATCTTGGAGAGCATAAGTGAAACATGTTTGCAATAGGATAGTTTGGAATTAATAGCAATACCAAGATTGGGGAATATTATCAAGTAAGAGAGATGGAATGTGGGCAAAGAGCGACGACTACCTTTAATACAGCTGTTTCACAACTATGGCCAAAAAACTAAACGTTTTAATATCTAATAAGAATATTAAATATTCTTATAGATATTAAAAAGTTTGGTTTTCTGTAATATAATGGCCATAACTTCCTTATTTGTCAACCACTCTTTTTAAAATTTGGCTTGTTGGAAAGGTTTATTAAATATGTATTAATATTTTGAGGGTCAAGGTTGGTTAATATATTTCAGGGGTGAGTAAACGGGAAAAAATGCAACCACATTTTTACAAACTTTGACCGCCGTAAGTGACCTCTAAACAGGCGCGGAATTTTGTTTTGGGGGGGGGTCACGGAATTAAAAGTGGCGGAACAAAATTTCTACTCCTAAAAAAACAAAAACAAAACGAACAAAACTAACCGAACTTTCGGGTGGATTAAAAACAAACGTGCCCTACGCAAACGTACCCTAATATGTTTGATGTAGACGCGCCCTTTATTGTGAGTGCAGCTAACTTCAGAGTTTGCAAATCAAACATATACAGGGTGTATTAGGAAAAGTTACAAAGCGGCCGGTTGTGGGTAGGTTATGGATAAACGAACAAAAAATCTCCTTTTTTGGTGCTTATTTGGTACTTTTTGGCAAAGCTTAGGTGAAAAAATACTAAAAAAGTACAAAATAGAGCCAATTTTAGCATTAAAATTGCTTATACATATTTCCAAAAATAATAGCCGTAAGATAAAAATTGTCCAACATTATTGATAGGAAATTGTCCAAGCTTTCCAATTTTGGAAAAAAAAAGTTAGGTATTTTATCGAGAAAAAGGTAGATTTTAGTTAAAAAAACCCGAAATTTTGACTTTGGTGCCTCATTACTCTGGAAGTTGATAGGTTAGAACCTTGATTTTTACAGTTTTAGATAAATTCTGCGTACACTGATACCTTATTCATGAAAATAGGTCATAGGGTTACAAAAATACAGGGTGATATGTAAAACTCTAAAAAAAACTTCAAAACGCCCTACCGGCTAAACCGTTACGATTCCCCAAAAAAAAACAAAAAACTTCAATGAATTTGTCAGCAAACATGTTGCAAATTTCTTGGGGACATGAGGATTGTTTTCTGCCTTTTGTCATAGTCGTTGGATAGCCCAAGGTCTTTCGTTTTATATTAACGAAATCGAAAAATGTTCTGGGATTCTGAATGATGTCAGGTATGTTATGAAGGCCTCACGGGACCTAAGAGTAAATTCTGAGGCTAACTTAGTGTATGCTAATTTCAGTTCCGCATTGACGTTAGGGTTGTTTCTACTCAGTTTATTAATTTATTTCTCTGATTACGAAGACTTCGAATATTTTTATCAAACCAAGGTTCCCATAATTTAACCCGTTTTTTGATTCTGGGCACATATTTTTCAATAATGTTAAAAATAATAGTTTAAAAAGAGGACACTATCTCGTCAATATCATTACCCAATAGCCTATATTCCCAGTCAACTAGGGATAATTCGACGCTAATGCTGTTAAAGTTCCCATTCTTAAAATCATAAATAATTGAATTATTGTAAGATGTGCTGTGTTTAGAGATTGTAAAATTAATCTCTAGGATCCATGCATAAGCGAAGAAAAATGTGAAGGAAAAGGTGAAAAAGTTATTGTTATTCATGTTGTGTGGTGGTACTTGCACTTATGTTTTTAATAGCTATTCCATATTAATCTTTAATCACTATAAAATCACTTTTTATTCAATTACCACACAAATTCAACATTTTTTCCCTGAATGAACACGAAAAAACCACCACGAATGTAAACAATATTGGTCACCTTAACAATTAGCACACTTAAAACACACTTAATCAGTAAATTTTTTTTTAATTTTCTTCATTAAATCACTAAAGCACTAATTACTGGTAATCCTATTGCAGTAAAAAGTGATAAAATATATTATTTTATCACTTTTTACTGCAAAAATATACCGAAAACTTCTCAAATGTACTCCATAGTATTTATTTAGATCTGTCATTATTTTAGGACCACTATCAGCTGCGTTAGCGTTAGTAGGCCCAGCAACTTCCAGGCCTGTACTTGATATGGGCTTGAGTACCGCTACCGCCATCGAAGATTCTCACAAATACATACTTATAACTTTGGCTTAAGCCTAAAAATTTCGTTTTAAACCATAATTCGAATTATCCCGTTTATACGACAAAAAATTTTGTATGATCCATAATTCGAATTATATTTGGAGTAGCTCTAGCTATAAACTAGATAATTGTTGATCTACAACATGTAAGAATGTGGTACTGATTGCCAGAAAGGCTGGACGTTTAGAAAACCGAAACAACAGCATTTTAGTACTGTTACTAGATTTATTTTCACACATTTCTAGTTGTCAAGGGGAACGGTGGTAAGTTAACAGCGATAATTTAACAGAGATAAAGTAAATTGGGTCTAAACCCGCCCAAGTACAGCTCAGTGTGTAACATGACGAAGTTACGGGGGAGAACATGCCGCTCGCCTCGTCCTTTCGACGGCACAGTTACAGGTGAGTGGCTACGCGCCGTGTTGTATCTGGTACTGGTGATCACATTGTGCAGTAGGCTTATTGTTTACGCTTTTACAGATTTTTAACTTAATATATTTTCACAATATATTAGACTACAAGCCCTCGGCAATTTTTGGGGGATCATGTGAAACAGCACGAATTATATGCAGATCGAAACTCCTAAATGAGACGTAAACTTCAAGCACTATGCCGTCACTTTTGCGCGGTACATGTGACCGCAGAGGTAAGTTGAATATTCCATCGGGAGGGGTGCTTTTCCGGCCAAATATTCTTGTACGGCAATTCTCATATTGATATATTATAAAAAAAATAAGCTCCTAGAACCTACTGCCGTACAAAAATAATGGTACTTGAAACCAGAAGAATTTTTAAATTTCTGCAAGTTTATCCCCCCACAAAGGTGAATTATTCCTGTACGGCATTTGTACATTTCGATTTCTATGCTTTCATAGAGTCATTGTGTGGCTATGCCGTACATATTTGGTGGTTAAAAGATGAGAAAACCCCAACTCAACACGCTCTTCTTAGTTAGTATAGAGGTGGTCATTTGAACCAACATCAAATTCAATGATATTAATGATATTCTATGAAACGATAACATTTTTTATATAGCCGTACATTTTTCATGGGACATATGGCTGCAACAGGAAAATTAATTTTCCTCCGAAAAGGATTATTGTTAACGCTAGCAATATTTTGTACGTCAATTCGTTAAAACTTAAAACAATAATCAATAAAACCTAAATGCCGTATAAAAAATGGTTTAAGATGGCTGGAAAAGTATTTTTTTCACCCTGAAGAATTCATTTTATTATATCTTACTTTAAGTACATAGGGCAACTTCAAATAATTGAAGCCCATAGATATTTCAAATAATTATATTTCAATCCAAATACGAACAAAATCTTACCTTATATACTTGAAACTTATACTTATATTATCACTAGTCAATTTTGAAAGTAACCTATTAAGTCCTTCGGCAAGACCCTTTTGGACCACTCCCTGGTGATCTCGATGTCTCAGAAAAATGCATTATTTGCCGTATTGTTTTTCTTGCGTTTCTGATGCACCAACCATTGCCTAAACTAGTTCCATATATACAAAAATTGCGGTTACTATTTCTGTTTTGGATGGTGCACGAGTGGCGATTCTTATTGGCTGTGCATTGTTGCTTCTTTGTTGAGGTTCCTGTGCAAATGAACCATTTAGGGCGGCGAAGAAGTAATCTCTCCATCTTTGGAGCTGCCCGTCGTCGCTGCACAGCAACCTTCTATCCGCACTCTTTACGGCATCCTTTTTAGTAGAGTGTTTTCCCGAGAGCTGTTTCCTGTATTTGCCGCGTTTTCCGCTTTCTCCGCGAGCTCGTTTATCTGCTGCCTTTTATCACGCCGGATACTACTCTTTACCTTCCGGTAAAAACGATCTTGCCTTCAACTCGGAAATGCAAGTAATTCTTTATTTATAATTATATTAACCATAACTTTCAGACGGCACAACTGAATTAGACGGCACCTGTTTTTCTTCGTTTTTCTATCTTTGAAGAATTATAATCAGCAATAATATTGAAACATTATTCTTTTTGCTAATGCACAGAGCATTTGGAAAATCTTACATATTGTTGAATTTTGCTATTTTGTTGTTATGCATATTTTCATTGGGTACAGTTAATTATAGATGGCTATATTGTAAAACAATAATACTTAGTTACAAGTTGTGGAAAAATTACTTCCCGTATTGGAAAAAAGGAGCTTGTGTCCAAAAAGTAGGGTTCAACTCTCAAGTGCTGGTAATTGTTTCTTTTTATATATATTAACCAGAACTTTTAGACGGCACAGTTGTTAAAAATTAGTTTAGATGTTGACTAATACTTTGGTCTCGGTGCCGTACAGTTTTCAATGACCTTGCACGATACTGATCTAGGAGCGTGTTGGGTCGGGGTTTTCTCATCTTTTAACCACCAAATATGTACGGCATAGCCACACAATGACTCTATGAAAGCATAGAAATCAAAATGTACAAATGCCGTACAGGAATAAATTACCTTTGTGGGGGATAAACTTGCAGAAATTGAAAAATTCTTCTGGTTTCAAGTACCATTATTTTTGTACGGCAGTAGGTTCTAGGAGCTTATTTTTTTTATAATATATCAATATGAGAATTGCCGTACAAGAATATTTGGCCGGAAAAGCACCCCTCCGGATGGAATATTCAACTTACCTCTGTGGTCACATGTACCGCGCAAAAGTGACGGCATAAAGCCTGAAGTTTACGTCTCATTTAGGAGTATCGATCTGCATATAATTCGTGCTGTTTCACATGAACCCCCAAAAATTGCCGTGGGCTTGTAGTGTATATGTCTTTATTTATAACTCGGTATATTGGATTGTTGGTTCACTATTAATTATAACTAGTTTTTCTTTATAATTAGCTCAGAATATTAGATATGTACTTTCCGTCAGTTAGCTTTTTAATTTCTAACTGTCAAACTGTGAAAATTTTTAATAATGTTTTTAAACTTACTTAGCGGCGGCCGACTGGGATTTCATCACCAGTCTCCTTGGCTAAGTAACACCGGAAGAAGTAGGACAATAGGCCTATCCTAAATGAAAAGTAACGCTGAAGTGAAGTAAAAGTGAAGTGGGCGTAATTTCTTTCAAATTTGATATATAAACCAAAATAAAAAGGTCATAAGAAGTGTGGCAAGTGAACAGCCTTACTTTCTTAACTTTTGTTTACTTCTTGTGCGGTTCTTACCGCACGGTTACTTCTCTAAATGACTTTTCGAAATTAAACTTCCACTTCACTTCCATTTTGGTCACGATCATACATTCGTATGCAATGGTACCTAACTTCACTTCACTTCACTTCCCATTTTGGGTAGGCCTAATGTCTCTACATACTCCCCTCCCAGCGTAGCATTACCTAGTGGATCGTTGTCTTTTCAACGTCTCGGTCACACTTAAAAGCAGGTTTCAGTCTGTCAAGAGCTATCGTCTTGCTTGTTCCGTTTAGCTTGACGACAAAATGTTTACGTAATCTTTTGATTACCTTCAATGGGCCTTCGTATGGTGGCTCGAAAGGCCTCCGAACGCGATCCGTACGTATGAAGACGTAGAATGCGTTCTCTAAATTGTTCGGCAAGTACACATGCTTCTGTACTGACTTTCGCGGCTGTGTTGCCGACAGCCCTTTCATGTGTGTATGAAGACGAGTTAGAAATTCTGAGTGCTCTATGGGCTTCTCGTCCGTTGGGATGGAAATTGAATTCGGGAGCCTCAGATTTTGTCCATAGACAAGCTCTGCTGGTGAGCATTGCGAATCGGTTTTAATTGTCGAGCGAATACCTAATAAGACAAAGGGCAAATCCTCACTTCAATGAGTAGTATTGTCCCTTGCCATTAGGGCCGCTTTTAATTGGCAATGGAATCGCTCCACCATCGCATTTGCTTGCGGATGGTAGGCGGTTGTGTGTATTCTATGAGTACTTAGAAGTCTTGTAACTTCAATGAATAATTTAGATTCAAATTTCGACCCTTGATGTGTGTAAGTTCAAGTGGTGCGCCAAATGAAGAAGCTGAGATGTCCGTAATTGGATATGCTTCAGGCCATCTCATAAATTGGCTACGATTGTTAGGATATATGAATATCCTCGAGACGGGATATGTTCAAATCTATTAACTTTATATTTTTGGCAACCTACACGCGATCTTGACCAGTCATTGCAGTCTTTATTGATCGATAGTCAAAAATATTTTTTAGTTATCACTCGCCTTTTGGCGCGTATGCCTGGGTGCGACAAGCTATGTTCAGCATTAGATGCTAACTTTCTTAATGAAGAGGGTATGTATGGGCGTGGTATACCCGTGCTAATCTCACACCAAATTTCATGCGTTGTAAAAGTTGTGAGTACTAGTTTTACCCTTCAGCTACTGCTGGGTGGGGTGCTCTTGGAGTCGTTGTAGTTCGGTGTCACCTTCTTGTGCTTTCGCCAGATGTGGCAAATCGAAGGTCATTGTGTCAACGTTGTCGGCCGCTAATGAGCGAGATAAGTAGTCTGCGACAACGTTTTGTTTCCCAGACACTTGTCTGATGTCTATTGTGAACTGGGAAATTAGGCTCAGGTGTCTTGTTTGTCGGGTAGATCTTTTGGTTTTTGTGTGAAGGGCATGTACCTATGGCTTGTTGTCAGTGTAGACCACGAAATTACGTCCTTCCACAAAATAGCGAAAATGTTTTATTGCTGCATAGATTGCGAGTAGTTCACGATCAAATGCAGAACAATTCCGCTCAGTAGATGACAACTTCTTAGAATAGAAAGCTAATGGTTGCCATATTTGACAATTATACTGCATCCGTTGTGACGCTATATTTAGCATCATTTAGTGGGGGAATCAGCATAATTGCTGCAGCCATTGCGGCTTTCACCTCGAGGAATGCTTGTTCACATTCTGCGGGCCAAGGAAGTTGTTCCTTATATATAGTGGTTGTTGCACAATTGAGGAGTTCCCTCAAATGTTCATTTATCGGCCCTAACATTTTTGCCAGTATAGGAATAACTCGGTGATAAATATTCACCATTCCTATAAACTTTTGTATTGGATTCAGGAACCGTCCGGAGACGGTAAGTGCCAGTATGAGGTCTGGTCAGACCACATATAAATAATATAACCCAGTATACACGGCAGTGCTAATGACGTCATTAATTGATGCCATATTTTACTTGTGTGAACCAGTGTGACGTACTGGTAATCATAAAAATATAAGAGATTGCAGGATGAAACTGCAGGGTAAATGCTTGAATTTACGCTATCTCACGAGATATTACGGGACACGGCCAAAATGTATGGGATATGCATGGCATAATGTAAACTTACTCCGTATATGTATACTGAGTGTACCGAGTCCGCCCGCGATATGGAAATAACGGTGAGATTAGCATCCGGAGTGTAGGCTCCTTCTGAGTTCTTTTGTTGGCTGCGAATTGGCGTTGAAACCACCAGTAAACAATACCAAGCCAATAAAAGCATATAATTCTTTCTTAGTTATCTTTTGCCATGCTCTTAATTCCATTTAGTACATGCCTGCTTAGCTCGTTGGTTGGTTTCACGCAAAATTTGACAAGCATCAAGCATCATAAGCGCAAGCATCATAAATATATCCCATATATTTTATATGAGGTCTGGCCAGACCTCATACTGTTGTATTCGCGAAATGACATAAAAAGCAAAATTTATCAATGCTAAAACAATTTTTTCGGAGTTTTCGTTGTTTCCTTGGTTCGTCTCGTCGTGCCTGACAAAGTCATGCAACCATTCCGCTCTTCGCTTCCATGCAAAAAAGTCGCGCACATTCAAAAAGTCGAAAGGTCTAGCCAGACCTCATACTGAATCTGGGGGTTCCCACAGCCAGCGGTATGTGGTTAAGGTAAGATCGCCGTAATATCTGTTCTCCCTATAGCCATAGAATATATGTTCGTAATAAGTTTAGAGTTCTTTATTACAATGAACATTTTTTAAATTTTAAACTAATCCTCATCAACACAAGATGAAAAAAGATTACAACATTAGACAATAATACGGATGTCAACCCGTCTGCTGCACTAAGCCCTATGGAATTTGCATTAGCACTTAATAAACACATATTTTGAACACAGCGGAAACTGAAATTAATCACGAAATTACATTGGACATCAGCAACGAATTCATCAGTAAATCACTGCCATGTAATCCCTGATTAGTCTGGAATGGGAATATCTGTGTGACCCAATCGAATTACATGAAATTAAGTGAAAAACTTGCCAAGTGGATGCCGCCTTCCTGTCGGTTGTCTAAAATTGTGGATTCATCCTCTTTTTGGATATATGTATGTATGTATTTATTCTACGAAGCCCACCTCAGCCCTATGGAAAATCCTGCATATTACAAGCAATTTGAAAAGAGTTTTCACGTTCGCATTCCTTCAATTAGCACGAATTAGAGTATTCCACGTACCATGGTGAGGGACCGGGCGGGTGCTTTGCGATAAAATTCTGACAAAGTGAAAACTTAATTTGGACGCGAATTTATTTGGTGACAAGCATTCTTGTGAATTGTGCTCCCGTTGATCTAATTATGGTTAAAAAGTGTTCCGCCAACGCAAGCAGCAACTTTCTACAGCAAAACATTTTCCTTCCCTCTGTTGGGAATGATTTCGTTAACGAAAATTGTATTTAATTAAAGTAATTTTGCAGCTTTTTGTGATTCTTGCTTATTTGTGTTGAAAATATTTAATGAAATTTTTTTTTTAAATTTTATTTAAAGTAATTTTCGTGACAATTTTTCGGAGCTATTATGAATAATTTAACAAAAATAAAATTGAGTGAAAAACAATATAATGGGTTTGCGGTAATTTGCTATTTATTGTAGCTTTTTTTTATTAGTTTTAATAAGATGTGATTATAAAAACTCTTAAATCCATACATACAAATAAATTTGAAAATATCAAAAGGGCAAAATAAAAGAGATACTCTAATACTCAAATGCAGATAGTTAAAGTATCCGTAAGCCAACACGCAGGATCATACTATTATCAGATAGCCTAGCGGCTAGAAACGGAGATGGACAAAAGAAACTTTCTTGCTTGCAAAGGAGGTATGGAATCACTCTTAAGTAGTCACTGGAGCACAGGAACATTGGGGGCAACGAAACACAGACAAATTGGTTAGACTAGTACAAATTGGCCAGGCTAGGGTCGATCCTCTCTCCTGCCCTCTTTCTTATATTCATTAATGATCTTCTCTCCCCTCCAACCCACTTCACAGTTTCTCCGATGACGGTACTCTGCTTTGATCCTACGCCTTCGACAACATAAGATGATAAGCCAGTGTCACCTTGCCTCTTAGACCGAGTACTCTTGAACTCTTACATGATTGTGGCCGCAAGAATGGTGTCGAATTCAACGCATTGAAAACAAAGGGCCTTATTGTTGAATCCGCCGGCGAGGAAGTGAATGCGAATTTGACAGGTTCTGATTGTTGAATCGCCCGGCGGGAAAGTGAATGAGAATTTGACAGTCGAAAGTAGAAGTTAAACTAAAAAATCACTTGTTTGGAGTTGTGTATCCAATGCGAACTGTCATTCGATTGTGAATTGAATTTCGAAAATGAAATATGTCACTTCATATGGAAGTTGCGCTCTGCGGATTTAACAATCGCAACGACAAGTGAAAGTGAAACTCTTTAGCAGCGGGAATCCAAAATCCGCCGGATTCAACAATCAGGCCCAAAGTAGGTACTGCTTATATCCACCAAAACCTGCACCGACCTTCCCCAATTTCAGTGGGCAAGGATAATGTAACAGCTGACCCATCTCTTAACATCCTGGGCGTGACTTTATCTAATGATCTGCGATGGAATAATTCAAAGTCGCCAAACTAGTTTATCAATGACTGAGATTCCTCAAGGGATGCAAGTTCCTCCTTCAGCCTACTGCCCTAGCTACCATCAAGTCCTACATTCGGCCCCGCCCTAGTATATCTGGGCGGGCGCCTCAAAACCTACCTTGGCTTTGATGGACAAGGTACAAAACCGTGCCATCAAACTCATTGGCGATAGCACCTTTTGCTCCTCCATAGAATCCCTAAGCCGCCGTAGGCTTGTGGCAACCCTTTCAAAATTTTACCGTTATTTCCATAGCGACTGCTCCACTGAAATTAGAAACCTCCTGCCTACATGGCAACTTTTCTCGCGCAGCACAAGACTAGCCAACTCGACTCAGCCCCACACACTAGTGATGAGCAAACGCAAGAACAAGACAAGACTAATATAGTCTTGGTCATGGTCTTGTTCTTGCCCAGTCAGCCCTGGTCTTGTTCTTGCAAACATAGCTAAGTCTTGGTCTTGGTCTTGCTAAATGCGCAAGACCAAGACAAGACAACACTGCAAGACCAAGGCTATTTTCACTCATCAAGTATGTATTGTATGTATTTTTATAAATTAATTATTAACAAAAGAAACGTAGATTTTAATTAAAATTTATATCAAAATAACAAATTGCAATAAATTTTAAAAGTATTTTAATTTTAAATCCAGTCAGCGTTAAAAGTTAGCATACACCGGACATTTACTACTTCTGAAGTGAGAACCCCTTATAGCCTGTCTACACGGGACCTACGTTGGAAACTACCCTTTCAAACAAAAAAAAGCAAAAAAGTTATTACTTTACAAAGTAATGCGTGAACAGGACCAAAAAGAATACCGACGCGTCGAATTGGGAACCTCCTCCATTTTTGAAGTCGGTTAAAAAAGTTGAAGATTTTGCGAGTTTGCTAAAGTCTTCCTCTTGGTCTTGGTCTTGTACAGTTAGTCTTAGTCTTGGTCTTGCGGGCATAGCTAAAGGCGAATGCCCAATGCCGACGGCGCGTTATACGCGGCAGGCGCTTCATGCGCGTTGACGTCCGTTGAAGGTTCACTCATAGCGTCAGGACCTCAAAAATGTTGCTTTGATTGAAATTCATGTATGCACCGCCAAGTTAATTTAAAACGCAAACTTTCAAATCAAAAGGCTGTAACAGATCCAACTTTTTGAGCAGTGGCAGGAGCAGAATTCTGCCAGCTGAATCAGATCCAAGTAAAGCAGCAGCGACGGCAGAATTTTTATTTGACAGTAAATTCTTTGTAAATTATTCTTTAATAATAATAAATTCTACGTAGAATATCATACAACAATAAATTCTAAATTTTCCGCGTCCATAAGTCATTTAAAAACAACTTGCAAAGTGAAAGTGTTTGAAATGTTACAAAGCTCAAATAGAACAACTCGATTGTGGAAATGCCTTCCATAGTCGATGTTTCCGAACTCATCCAACATCCCAGAGTTCAAACTTACGGTTCATCAACATGTAACGGTCGGTTATTTGTCGATAATTTCTCTTTATTAATTGTTCCCCCATCTCGCGGAAATTTACCAAACTATTAAGCAAGTCACTTCCCGCAAAATTTGAATTCCAAAAGTTTTCGAATCAAGTAGGCGAGAAGAAACAAAATTTTTCTTGGAAGAAAAAAAAATAGATTTTTTCTGGCAGTCTAGGTTGGAGACTTGGGCCAGAAGGAACGGCTGTTAGAGTGGAAGCAAACCAAAGCGAGAGAATTTCAGCATTTATAAGTACGTTCGATTGCAAATCAATTAAAACAACACCGGAACTACTAAAGAATAGAGAAACGGGATTGTGCATTGATTTAACCGTTAATTGATAACAAGCGCTCAGCGAGTGGATTTAGGCGTGTTCAGTGCAACAGCGACGTATGTGCAGTTCCACCGGCCCGGAACAGGGTGCAATAAAAAAAACCTAATTGGAAAGTGCCTCAAAGTTGGATTCGCCTTCACCTCAACAACGAAAATCTTCGTAGTTGCGGCTCTGTGCGTTTGGTTTTGTGCTCTGTGCTGGATCACCTCCAGCCTGCAGGCAGAAGATCCTCGAAATTTCTATTCAATATTCCATAAAGAGCAGCCTGAAGGATTGTGGGCGAGAAGTGCGAAGCGAAGGCAACACCACACAACAAGGTGCTGTGACGTCAATTGCGTTGCCACAGTTCCTGTCAAAACTTGTGCTTACTAAATAAAATTAGTTAAAAAAATATTGGTTGGTTAGATTTTCCTGCATTGCACATTTCGGTGCGGGATTCTGGCAGTCATTTTCCACTCAAACAATCGAAGGGCAAGGGATAAAGTTTATAGGGCCCATAAGGAAGTGTCAAACAAAATTTCCATACGATAAAAAAAATTCTATTCAACAGGAATATATGTATATTTAACCGTACAAGGTTTTATGAGTGTGCGTTTCGCCTTTCAAAGGGTTCATGAGACTGGTGATCAGGGCCGTCTTTAGGCATAAGCCGACGAAGCCCAGGCTTGGGGCCTCCGCCTTGAGGGGGGCCTCTTCATATTCGATTTTTTTTTTGAACAAATTTAAACGCAAAATTCAAATTTTCTTATTAGTTATCCAATGATAAAAATAAAAAATCTACTATTAGCATAAATAATAAGTTTTAATTTATTATGGGTTTTACGTTTTATAAAATATACAAATATATTTTCATCCAATCATAGTTGGTATTGTAGGTGTTGTAAAAAATAGGACTCTTACTTTACTTGCCAATGTTACATGATATAAAAAAAATTAAATCTAAATTAGCGCTTTCAAATTTGCCAAGTTTATTAATATGATGGGCATCCACACGCCGTATACATCAAAAAACCGAAATAATTAGAACTGCAATATTTAAGGGGAATACCTAATATGAACGCTTGCTCACATTCACAGAATTTATAAAACATATTCTTTCAATTTTTTAATTACATGGTTTACAATAAAGTTTCAGCAAATTAGCATTTAACTAATTTGGGTAACCTACTTTTTCTTTGATTTAAGTGGGGTTTAGTATTTGTCAATTGACTTTTAAGCCTAATGCTTTATGAATATTTTAGGGGGCCTCCATCTGTAGTGGCTTAGGGCCTCGCAATCTATAAAGACGGCACTGCTGGTGATACCTCATCAGTATGCGAATCACTTGGAGGTCGCTGTAATCCAAGAAGATCTCCGCATGGGGCACCAAATGTCCCGCCAAGTGCTCGGCAGGCTGGCGATTTAAGAAGTATAAGAGCACGTGAAGATAGAGGAGCAACCTTTCGATTCATTGATCCGGACATTGAGGTATGAGATAGTGGTAGATCTGTTGGTATAACAGAAGTTATTGATGATTGTGGCAAAGGTTATTATAGTGACAGATCAAAAAAAATTTATCGAATTAGTGTTTTACTCAAACTTTTTAAATAAAAAAAAATATAGTTATTTATAAAAAAAAAAGAAACAATATTATATCTAAACAGAGAAAAGTTTTAGTGGAATAAGGAAGAAGAAAAAACATACTTTTAATAATAATATAAAATTAATAAAAGGCCGACCCAAAAAAGAAAGAAAATATTAAATAATTAACCTATATTTACAATTCGTTTAAAGATTATTACATTACAGTTGCCATTCTTTTAAATAATTAACATATATTTACAATTTTTATGATATAATTAACATATATTTAGACCTTTTTAATTATATTGTTCTGCAATAATTATATAATAATTATGTAAACACACTTTATCCATTACTTGAGTTAACCCCTTCTACACTTTAAAAATATTTTCACACTGGGTTTTTTTTGGTTATGGGTGCAAACAGGTACTCGACTGTTCTAATTGAACAAATTACCCTTTAATATTCTTAGTTTTGCCGATTACCGGGAGTGTCCTGGAAACGTGCCCGATTGGAAGTTGGTTGTCTTATAACAATAAGACCAAGGCGTATTGTCCTGTAACATCGTTTTGGCCAAATCGACGTTGTCACTTCCCTTGTGGTTTTTTTTTTGGTTTTTGTGGTCCAAGTGTAATATTGGCACCGAGTTTTTTTGTACCCCTCTATACAACCTCACACACAGAACACGACACCATTGCTTTTGTCAAACTGTTGTTGTTATGTTCACCTAAATGTTGTTGAATGGTTATAGATTACATCCAAGTAAAGAATATATGCTAAAACTTAATTACACTGTGTACTTCTTTACTTAATATGCAGTGCTAGATTTGTTCCTTTAAGCTTCCAGGATGGCTGTGGAAGCAGATTTTTCCCTAGGGTCTCCCGTCGGTGATTCAACGTGGTTACAGGTCCCATGATTTATTGGTACCAACCCTGGATCTCTGTGGGGATGGACATAAGAACGATGAGGACATGAAGAGCTTTCACACAGATAACTAGGTAAGTGGTGAACCAAATAGGGGTTGGTCCGGTCACACACCCCACGACCCCTTCCGGCGAGCTAGCGTGAACCGTGTGACCGGCTTAACATCCCCTATGAATGTTTTGGAAGAATAGGGAGGATGTTTGTTTCTAAATTTTTATGTCTACCCAAGCATGATGGCAGTATCCTTGCTGTCACCAGCAAGGAGCTCCATTGTGCTGGTACAGACATCTACTCACGCACCTCCTCGAGACCCCTAAACTATCCTTTCTCCTCTTTCCTTCAAATCAAGCTTTCTACTGGACATTGCCCCATGACTCGAACGACATGACGGACTAGTGGTATAAAGCTTGATTCCTAAGCTTGGTATTACCACATAAAAAAAAAGGGAATTTTGTAGACAGTAGCAACCTTATAGTTTAGTCCTAATAAGGTATCTCGCCGGCTTAACAGGCTAATAATAGGGCAGTAAAGTTCCACTTAAGTATTGGCTTGATGTGGTACATTTTTCACAAAAGCTTATGACGAAAAGTACCAAATAAAGCCATCTTTAACATCAAAATTTCCTAATATCTTCAAAAATAAAGGCCGTAACACAAAAACACCTTATTTATAGGAAATTGTTTAAGCTTTCCAATTTTGAAAAAAAAACATATTTTGATTAACTACGTATTTTTTGGATAAAAAGGTCGTTGAAGTTGATTTTTTTGTTAAAAAAAGCAAAATTTTTATGCCTGTGGAAGTTGATAGGGTAGAGCCTTTACTTTTACAGTTTTAGATAGGTGGGAGTATTCTGCGTGCACTGATACCTTATTCATGAAAATAGGTCATAGAATTACAAAAATACAGAGCGATATGCAAAACTCTAAAAAAATATTCAAAACACCCTAGTGGCTAAACCGTTACGAGTCACTGCGATCTGGGAGGCTCTCGAATGGCTGAAGATAAATAATAAATATAATAAGAATGTGACTATTAGGCCTGAAACACATTCAGGGTAGCAAGCACCAACCCGCAAATACCAAGCATCAAATATAAGTTTAAAACAAAGTAAACTTTATGACGGCTTTCACATTTGCGGTAGCAAGCATCATTTGATACCAGTTAAAAATTGATGCTTGGTACCCAAGTTAGGAAAATTTTAAATTTTGCTTCTTGATGCCGTAGTTATGCCAACAGAAAAATGTTATTTTCATAGCTCTCAAAGTGTCGACAGGTTGTGTTTCCTTTAGGTATAGCAAATAATTTTTATATTAACGTATTATTATTAAAAATTGAAGAAAAAATAATAGAGAAAACTCTGTCAAAAAAATCACGTAATCTGCGTTCTTCGGGTTCATTAATTTCTCTTGTCCATAGCCTTCTATTTTTATTACGAAATCAATCAGAACATATTTCACATTCGTCTTCAAAATCCATATTGTTTTCTTGTTTAGTGAAAATTTATAAATATGTTAAGTTGCCAATACTGTATGATACCCGCGGCTCGGAGCTCTGAATGTGGCTTCTTTCGGTATCAGATGATTGGTACTTGCGACTTGGTACTTGCGGCTTGGTGCTTGCTGCTCTGAATGTGTTTCACGCCTTAGAATCAAAAGGGGCACATTGTCATACTAAATGATTTTGAGATATGGAGCGAAATGTGATGTAATGTTACATTTCGTAGATTTCGTTTAAGGATAGCATCAGAATTATTTAAAATGAGTAGAAAAACAAATTGAGAATATGTAAATAATTGGAAATGCATAAATAACGAAAAACATTTTGGAAAAGAGACCTTTCGGTACTTACAAATGGAAAGGCGACATTTTGATACCAGAAGTGAGGAAATATTTCTTTTTTGGAACAAATTAAAAAGTTTGGAACTAGCTAGGGAAGAAAATGAGGATCTTGTAACATTTTCTTTTGACTGTCAAAACAATTCTGTCTTACCAAAAGTAGCTGATTAAGCTGTTTACTATAGCCAGCAGCTAAATTTGTATATAATTTCTGTATAGTAAAAGGATCTTCTAAATCACAAATGCTTAAGGACAATGTATTTATATATTTATGGACAGAATATGAGCATGATATGAGAATTAAAGAAAGCAACGAAATAACTTCAGCTTTAATCACCGATTAAAGAGCACAGTATTTCAGAATTGCATTAAAAGAATTCGTTTTATTTGTGATGGATGTGAAGGACAACGAGGTTAAACGACTTAGGGGTCATCCATAAATTACGTGAGGCGTTTTTGGGGGGGGGGGGGGTCGAGCCGAATTTCACCAAATCTCACATGTGGGAGGGGGAATAGTTCGCGATCATCAAGATAGGATCTAGCACGTGCTTGTCTTGCATTATAGAAGCGCTAAAAGTAAAGCAGGGTACCGTCGTCGGCAAAGCTGGAGTGATTGGTGGGGATTGAAAGTATGTATAAAGATAAGAAATAAAATAAAATTGACCCCTGGGGGACCCTTTCAGAGACCGGAGAGGCGGAGGGAAAATGGAGAGACCAATAACTTTGAAATTAGCTAAAAAGGATATCTTGAGCAACCATACCAGACTCACCAAATCGATGCAAACTTCGGTTGAGGAGTTCTGTAAGGCAGAGGATCCTTTTTGTCGGAAACCGCACTTTTGTCGCCTATAAGTAGGTTGGATTCTAGATATCCCATAAGCTCTTTGTTGATTATCGTCTCTCTTTCCATGGTTTTGAAGAGAATAGAAGTAATTGCTATTGCGGTAATTAAAGAGATCGCTGGAGTCGCCTTTTTTCGGTATGGGCTGAACATGTACAACTTACCAAGAGTCTGGATAAACTCCAGAGAAGTATGATAGGGCAAAAAGTTTTCGCAGAGGTTTAGCCAAAAGTGAGGCCCTTTATTAAGACGATAGGGGGTTTATTATCGGGTCCAGTGGATTTGTTGACATCGAGCTCCTTGAGGCACCTACATCTCGCGAGTCCCAAGTGAGTTTTTTATTTCTCGTAGGCATTTAACGCCCTTGAAAAAGAGTAAAAATAATTTCTCCATGTCCTAATGTTGGGTCTACCTAATAGAGAAGGGGTCCAGACCAGATATATAAGGCGGGTCCGGATTGCCTGCCCCCCCCCCCCGTTGTTGCGCCCCTGATTGTCGCTACAAAAAGCAGACATTTACACCAGGCGACATAATTAGTTATTTAAGCATCTTACAGGATTTGAATTTTGAATCGACGACCATCTCTGCTCTAACATACTAGAAGCCAAGATAGATTTTGAAAACCTTTTGTTATGAATACCGAAGAATGGAAGTCTAAAAGATCCGCATTTCTTGAATCTATATCCTGGTGTTCAAACGCCAATTTGAGAAGCCAATTTGAGAAAGCTGGCGCCAGAAATGCTCGGCGCGTTTCAAATTCGCTCGAAAAAGGCTATCCCAATTGAAAAAAAATAAATAGTTTAAAAAAACTAAAAAATAATCTTTTATTTTATAATGAACCAAAAAGTAAATAAATAGTTTAAATTAAAATGAGCCAAAAAGTAAAAAATAAAAAAATAAATAGTTTAAAACAAATAATTTTAAAATGAACCATAAAGTAAAAAAGAATTTTGAATGTAAAGTTTTTATTGCTGCAGCCACTTAGGTTAGGTTAGGTTAGGTTGAAATGGCTGCTCCCCCACTAGGGAGCCCACTTAGGCACACCATTGGGCCCATTGTGATGCCATTCTAGTGTTGGGCTGCTGCAGCCACTTACTTAAATGTAAAAAGCGTGGGCCGAAGTAAGTGGCTGCAGCAATAAAAACTTTACATTCAAAATTCTTTTTTACTTTATGGTTCATTTTAAAATTATTTGTTTTAAACTATTTATTTTTTATTTTTTACTTTTTGGCTCATTTTAATTTAAACTGTTTATTTACTTTTTGGTTCATTTTAAAATAAAAGATTATTTCTTAGTTTTTTTAAACTATTTATTTTTTTTTATTTTCTACTTTTTAGTCTGTATGTCTTCCGCCATTTTGTGGTGGTCGCCTTATTAGATTTAAAATGACGTCACACAGCTTACTATAATCTACATGTCATACTCTCTCATTTGATACCCATATCGTGGGCTTCAGTGGAACACAATTGCAAAATTCGGCCGCCTTCTTGATTTTTTTTGCAAAATGTTAAAACATTTAAAATTACTACAAATCGAACAACACGAACGTTAAGTCAACTCTCCTCTAAAAGTTCGAGTCATTAGATTCAAAATGCTTTTATATGTAGTATGAACAAAATTACCTAAGTATAAGATCATTGAGAATTCTAAGGCTTTAGTAGTATGACATTAGAATAGACATTTTCGTGCCTGTGCTGGTGATCGTTGAACCCTGAGGGCAGTACCCATGTCATGGTTTAGTGATATATGGGTCCGCCATATTGAATTTAGAGTGACGTCATTTTATTTTAGTTTTTCTTCTCAGCAACCCTGTCATTTGGTACCCATATGAAGATCTTAGATAAGAAAATTTTGTCTGCCATCTTGTGGCATCCGCCATATTGAATTTGAAATGACGCCACACAGCTAATTGTATTGTACCTGTCATGCCCTTTCATTTGATACGGATACCCATGTCGAGGGGTCTGGGAACACAATTGCAAAATTCGGCCGCCATCTTGGAACCGCCATCTTGATCTTATAAAAACACCACTAACTTGTATTGTCACCGAAGTTATACATGTTCACCAAATTTCATTGAGTTTGGTAAAGTCTAAGAATAAATTGCAAAATTCGGCCGCCATCTTGGAACCGCCATCTTGATCTTATAAAAACACCACTAACTTGTATTGTCACCGAAGTTATACATGTTCGCCAAATTTCATTGAGTTTGGAACACAATTGTAAAATTCGGCCGCCATCTTGGAACCGCCATCTTGATCTTATAAAAACACTACTAACTTGTATTGTCACCGAAGTTATACATGTTCGCCAAATTTCATTGAGTTTGGAACACAATTGCAAAATTCGGCCGCCATCTTGGAACCGCCATCTTGATCTTATAAAAACACCACTAACTTGTATTGTCACCGAAGTTATACACGCATGCCAATTTTCATTAAGATTGGTAAAGTCTAAGTATAAAAATTTTGCGTTGCAAGATTTGACGACAAACAGTGTAAGTTAAATAAAAGAATTTAAAAACAGCTAATTTGGTGCAATAGAAACTAGCGAATTTAAAACGCGCCGAGTATTTCTGGAGTAATGATATTTTGCAACTAAGGGTTTTTTTCAAAAAATTAAAAACCCAGGAAAAATTTTTAAAAAACAGAAATTTTATGGTTGTGTTAAGGCCAGTGGTCGGTCATCAGCGGAATAGGGGGAATAACATGTAGCATAACATGCACGTGCCGTAACTATTCCGGACTGATGGAAGTGCGATCATAACCTCCTAGCGGTGGCCACTGGTATCTATCCTATGAGAGAGGATAGGCTAACATGATCGGGCTAGTCCCTTCCAAGTAAGGTTGGCGTGAGGCTAATAACCTCACCCGTAAAAAACAAACATTACGGGCAACGAGCAACATGCCTCGGATACTGGAAAAAACGACGACGACCACGGCAACGAAAAAGGCAAAATGATTTAAGAATTTTCTCGTGGAACGTACGAACTCTGTACAGAACTCGAGCTGCACAACATCTGGCCGATACCCTGTCAACATATAAAGCTGACATTACCGCCATTCAGGAGATGCGATGGGCAGGGAATGGTGTTTTGAAAAAACCTGATTATGACGTATATTACAGCTGTCATAGGAAACACCATGTGCTCGCGGTAGGTTTTATGGTCAGCAAAAGGATGAAGCCTACCATTATCGGCTTTAAAGCAATAAACGAAAGGCTATGTACCCTTCGTGTGCGAGGCAAATTTAAGAACATCAGCCTCATAAACGTTCACGCACCTACAGAAGAGTCCCCGGACGATGAAAAAGAAGAATTCTTCGAAGTAGTTGAACGGTAGTAGTAGATATGATGTAAAAATCATATTGGGAGACCTGAACGCCAAAGAAAGCCGGGAGCCCGTATACAGGCAATATGTTGGCACCCACAGCTTGCATGAGAACACTAATGACAATGGCAGCGAGTTATAGAGATGGCAGCAAGTAAGAACTTGGTCGTTGCAAGTACCAGATTTGCGCGTAAAGATATCCATAAAGCCACCTGGATATCTCCTGATGGGGCGACTCGCAATCAAATAGACCATGTGTTGATAGACCGCCGCCACCTTGCGGGTCTGATGACGGTACGAACGTACTGAGGTGCCAACTTCGACTCAGATCACTATCTTGTTGGTATGGTGCTCCGAGAGCGTGTCACAACGCTGAAAAGCTTTGTATCCGCTGATCAGGCTCGAATCAACACAGCTGCACTACGCAACGAAATGGCCAGAAACCAGGCGTTAGAACTCGCGCTCAGAAGAGCAAGTCCTGGGGATGAGATGCCGGGCGTCGACGAGAGCTGGACCCGCCTTAAAAATACTGTCATTAGTACCGCTGATTCCATCTTTGGCAGAAGTCGTAGAGATCGGAACGACTGGTTCGATAATGATTGCAAGCTGGCAACTGAACGTAAGAATGCTGCGTATCGAGCAATGCAGCAGTCTCAGAGAAAACGAGCACGCGAAGAGAAATATAAAGAGCTCAGAAATGAAGAAAAGAGAATTCACAAACGAAAAAAAGAAGCCTGTGAGAAAAATCTCGCTTGTGAACTAGAACAGTACAGAGAGCGACGGCCGCACCAGGCGCGGGAGTTCTACCTAATAGTACGCGGTATGACGCAATTCACACCTCGTTGCACATACTGCAAGGACAAAGAAGGCAATCTGACAACCGATTGATACAGCGCAAGCCGTATAATAAAAAAAATGTTATATTAATTTAATTTAAACATTCCAAATTCTTCCAAATTGAAGAATCCACAATATTTACCTTCTAGTCAATTTACCTGAAATTTACCAAATAGGTTGCTAAGTGCAAAGACGAAAGTGGTTTAAAATAGATATATTATCTCCTACAAATTACAATTCTAATTATCTCTAACTTACGCTAAATTCTACGTTACTTTATTCAAACTTTAATTCAAAAATATTCCAATTAATTAATTTTTTTTTAAATTTCAATTTTTTTATGTCTACTTATTTTAATCCTTTCGCTTTTCTCTCTCAATCTGAAATTAGACTCATTAATAAATCATTCAAAATTCAGTTTAATAATAAAACATATAATTGTTTTGGTTTTTTTTATTACGCCGGTTTACTGGCGCAGTTTCTTTGTTTTTGACTGTGTCACTGCAGCGCCGGTTGTTTCCGAGCTGCTGGAGCTGACCGATCTTTTTCTACTCTGTTTTTAAGGTGCATGCGACCTTGCATTAAACCTTTATCATACAGAGGACTACATGCACCGCGAACAGTTCAATTCTTCGGTGTAGGTACACGTACATAAATTGTGTATACTGGTTGAACTTCTACCAGATTTGGAATTTTCTCTTTAAATTTTTGTAAACTTTTAGTTATTTATGAGTGAATTGGTTTATTCACTGGCTAGAGTCCCTTTTTAACTAGGTTCAGAGCTTTGTTACTCTTCAAAAAAAAGGAAGTTTACATAAGTGGCGCTTTAGCGAATTTCGCCCAAGTTTTGGTAACTTGAAAAGTTAGTTTTAACGGTCACTAACTGTGACCAAAATTCCGTGATTCAACAACAACTAGAAATTCCTAACACAGAAATCTCTGAGAGTGTATTAAATATATTAACATGTACACTCGAGATTCCTAAATCAGAAATCTCTAATGCAATATTAAATATATTAATTGTCAACTAGAGATTCCTAAAACAGAAATCTCTACTGAAATATTGATTATATTAAATACTCTTTTTTTATTTCTTTTTTTTTAAATCGATCTTCGACTTTTACAAAATCCCTTCACCAACAATAATGCCCAAACAAATTTGCTAATTAATTTCAATTAACAACGAATTGTCCGGGAAAACCCGACAATTATATAAGCCCTAAAAGTCTGTTTATGTCGATGTATGACTTAAAAAAAAGCATCCGCCACCAACATTTAAAATGTGAACAATTTTTTAATATGTTCTAAATCTAGCTAACCTGTTAAAAATTGCCGGTAAGAACCCAGACAATATCTAGTCCCTATCTACGCTTTCAAAATACGCTCGGAATGCAGCCTTTCTGACGAGAGACGTCTGATCGACTGAACTTGCTTCCTTGATCGCAGGAACTTTTATTTCTTGTCCTCTCTCCAAATGCAAGATGGGGTTCGGTAGAGCTTTTCCACCACGGCACCATAATTTTCCA
Source organism: Thereva nobilitata (assembly GCA_963855945.1). Lineage (NCBI taxonomy): Eukaryota > Metazoa > Arthropoda > Insecta > Diptera > Therevidae > Thereva > Thereva nobilitata. Next base: position 158,213,417 of record OY979694.1, on the reverse strand, counting down.
GTGGCTCCAGTTTAGACCATTTTTTCTGGACCAGTTTTTGACGGGAGCTTTCGTGTAAGCTCTTTGTGTTCTACTGGGTGACGTTTCGGTAAGTAGTTTGTTTTATTTTAGTTGTTAGAAAAATTGTTTTATTTGATTTTCTTTTTAATTTATTTTTAGGAGGTAGCTGGAATGAGGAAGTTTCAGGTAATTATTTGTGTTTATTTGTTTATTTAATATTTTACTTCTAGCCTGTAATTGTATTAAATTTGACTCTAGTCGGCGTTTGTCAGGTTTGTTTATATTTGTTTTGGATTATTGTTTTGTGTTAACGTATTTTTAATTTCAGGCCAAAACATTCTGCCCCCCGTTGATGCGTCTCATCAAAACAACTAGTTATTATCTATTTATTTAATGTATATATTTCTTCGTTTATATTTTTCTTAATCTATGTTGTAATTCAATGTCTATACTTAGCCTAATTTTTTAATGCCTAATTCATTCCTATGATATAATTCAATGTAATAGACTTAGTCTCAGTGTACTTCAATTTGTTACATACATTATGTATGTATATTATATATATAATTTAGTCAAATTATTTTTTTTTGTTTATTTTTTACAAGGTTTGGCGACATTGTTCCGGTCCTGCCGGTTATTATTTTTCATGCCAGGTGAACAGAATGATGTGCCGTAGGACTCAGGAGTGAATTGCGGCGATTGGAAATACAATAAAAAACTCGATACTTTTAAATATAATATTTATTCCGAACCGAAGTTACGTGAAAATCTAACAAGACTAAAATAATAATTTGTTTTTTTTTATAACAAAGATTCTTAGCCTACTCTTTTATAATTATTTACTTTTTGATGACTGCACCTGAGTGTATATTTGGAACATACCGCCCGCCTCGCTATAAGCGAAACTAGGAATTTGGTAGAATGTTGATGTCTCAAGCGTCCGCCCGCCGTGGATCATTTAGTTACGTCTTGGCAGCATGGTTCCCAGAACAGTTGATATAGCGTTAGTTAGTGACTGGGAGAACACATAATGTATTAACGTGTCGCTTGAGGAAGCCAGTGTTATATTTAAGTTTAACGACACGCGTAATGTTGTCATCATCGGGAAAGGTCTCTACCACTCTGGCTAGCATCCATTTGCACGGGGGAAAATTATCATTTTTTACCAAAACTAAATCATTGACTTTTATCGGCACTTGTTTATTCTGCCACTTTCGTCTTTGTTGCAAGTGATGGATGTATTCTTGATGTCAACGGTTCCAGAAATGCTGGAGCATAGCTTGGATGAGTTTCCAACGTGAATGTAAGTTTGGAGAGTTCTCGAGTAGGGATGGTTCAGGCACGGTGAGAGGAGCACAATTCATTAGAAAATGTCCTGGTGTTATTACACTGAAGTCCTCAGGATCGTCTGTCAAAGGATACAGCGGCCTAGAATTTAGGCAGGCTTCAACCTGTGCTAGCAATGTGAGGAGCTCCTCGATGAACAAAATGTTGCATCCTATGACTCGCCTCAGATGGTGTTTCATTGATTTTATGGCAGCTTCCCAGAGACCGCCGACGTGTGGTGAAGATGGTGGTATAAAGTGCCACTCAACTCCCTGTTTGCTTATGGCTTCACGAATCGTTGAAGACTGTTGACCGATAGCTTGTTGAAGGTGTTTCTGCAAAATAGTATCAGCGCCCACAAAGTTGGTAGCGTTGTCACTATATATGTGAGAACAGCGTCCCCTGCGCGCTACAAATCGTCGAAAAGCCGCTATGAAAGCCTCAGAAGTAAGCTGAGTCACCAGCTCGATATGTACAGCTCGAGTTGACAAGCAGATAAAAACGGCTACGTACGACTTGAAGGACTTTGTACCTCTGTATCGTAATGCTGTTATAGTGATCGGGCCAGCATTGTCTGTTCCCGTATGCTCAAACGTCTTAGACGGCGTGACTCGTGGTTCCGGAAGATCGCCCATCAATTGGTACTTAGCAGCACCTCGTTTTCGAAAACAACGCATACATCTGTGTATGTAAGAACGTACCTTGTTGCGCCCATTCAGTAACCAGAATTTTGTACGGATATGTTGCAGTGTTAGTTGCGTGCCACCATGGAGCGTTTGTTGGTGAGCATCTTCAATGATCAACGTCGTAAGTGGAGTATCAGCTGGAATTATTAGCGGATGTCGTTCTGAAAAAGGCGTTGGGGCATTGCGAAGTCGTCCTCCAACTCGCAGCAGGTTATTTGCATCTAAAACTGGGTGGAGACTTAGTAGTTTGCTCCTTCGCGACAGTGATTGTTCCTTTTTCAAAGCTTGTATGTCGCCGGAGAGGCTTGAATGTTGTACATGTCGAACCCAGAACTCCAGAGCTCTGTTGACTTCAGCTGGTGGAAGAATTGTAATGCCAAGTCTGGTTTTAGTTCTGCAAGCTTTGATAAATAACAGACACCACGCCGTAATCCGCAATAGGCGTTGGAGTGAAGAATATCGCATTAATAGATCCCATGTGGAGCAGACTTGCGTTGTGTGACATTTCACTGGAGATTTTTCTTCTAAATCGGATTGTATTGGTCCGCTGAGTATTTTCTTGGGCCACATAGATGAAGGTTTAGCAAGCCAAGGAGGTCCGGTCCACCATAAGGGATGATTGTGCAGTTCCGCAGGTCCGATACCTCTACTAGCGCAGTCCGCTGGGTTGTCGGCAGTTGAGATGTGTTTCCAAGTGACTCCAGGATGTGTGGATTGAATTTCTGATACGCGATTTGTGATAAAGGTTTGCCATCTGCATGGATGTCCTTTTAACCATTCGAGGACAATGGTTGAATCTGTCCATGCATAAGTTGGGATGGAGTGAAGTTGTAAAGCATCACGGATTGAGTGAATTAATTTAGTTAAAAGAACAGCTCCACATAACTCTAAACGAGGTACAGATATGGTTTTGAGGGGTGCAACTTTTGTCTTGCAGCCAAGTAAGCTAACTTGAGCGTGATCGTTGTCATGTAGAATACGGAGATAAACAGCGGCAGAGTAGGCAAGAGTAGATGCATCGCAGAAGCCATGCAGCTCAAGTGCCATGTTTGAACTGGTTGTTCCAAGCCAACGGTTAATGTGTATGTCTTCTAGGAGTGTTAACTGATCTCGATAATGTTGCCATTCTGACGCCAACTCCACTGGTAGTTCACTATCCCAATCAAGCTGTGCAAGCCACAACTTTTGTAAAAAGATTTTTCCTTGGACGGTGGACGGAGAAAACCAGCCAGCAGGATCGAAAATGCGGCTAATGTCAGCCAAGATGCTTCTTTTAGTGACCGCAGGAGACTTTGTTGAAGATAATTGAACTTTTAGACGAAAGCTGTCATTACATGGATGCCAAAGAATTCCTAGCGTCTTTATTTCAGAATCAGACAGTGTACGAGGAGCAGAAGGAAGTTCTTTATCTTGATCCGGAATACCGTCAAGTAACTCGTCTATATTAGATGCCCATTTACGAAGAGTTAATCCGCCACGTGCAAGAATTTGGTTAAGGTCAGTCTTGGCTTGTAGTGCAGACGTTTTATCGTAAGCTCCAAAGAGGGCATCATCAACGTAAAAGTGCTTTCGAATGATCTCGGATCCCAGTGGATGATCGTTCTTGTGGTCCTCGGCTAACTGTTGTAATACTCTGCAGGCCAGGTAGGGGGCTGAAGCCGTGCCGTATGTCACTGTAAGAAGCTTATAATCTTGTATCTGGGATGAGCTTTGGTTACGCCATACAATCCGTTGGTAGTTGATGTCTTGTTGATGCAGCAGTATTTGGCGATACATCTTCTCTATATCTGCTACATATACCACTGGATAGAGTCGCCATCTTAGTATTATTGTTGAAAAATCTTGCTGAAGTTTCGGTCCGATGTGCAGACACTCATTTAATGAAACCCGATCGATAGGAAGCATTGAATACTACCCGTAACTTCGTGCTACTACTGCTGGGTTTTAACACAGCATGATGCGGCAAATAATAGTGGTCAGGAGTTTTCTTTCTTAATTCGATGTCGTGAATGGGTTCCATATGCCCTAATCTAAGGTAATCGTCCATAAATTTTATATATTGTTCGCGCAAGACACTATTTTGGGAGAACCGTTTTTCCATACTTAAAAGAGACGAGAAGGCTCCATCACGCGTAGACCCTAAATTTATATCATTGTACTTAAAGGGCAACCGCACGACGTATCTTCCACTTGAATTTCGTTGTACTGTTTTACGAAATATATCTTCACAGGCTTCTTCGTCGGGACTCAAAATCGGAGCTGCTTGAATCTCCTGTATTTCCCAAAAGCGTCGCAAAGTTGCATTTATATCTTCACCGAGTCTAAGGTGAAACGTGACTGAAGATTGGGTTGCTGCATTGGATTCTGCATTAATAGTCCCTGAGAGGATCCATCCTAGATGTGTGCGCTGTGCAACTGGGGAGCCGCTGGGTCCTCGACGAATGCCATCTAACAATAGGTCTGCGACCAAATCTGCACCGAAGATAATATCAATAACAGCAGGAGTTGCGAATTCAGGGTCTGCCAGATCTAAGTCCTTAAGATGTGGCCACTGTTTGAGTGTGATGGGCGTGTTAGGAAGAACTGACGTTAGATGAGATAAAACCAAGGCTGTAACACTGAAGGATCTCGACTTGTCTCGTTCTGCAAGAATATCAAAACGAACGCGTGACTGTGCTAATCCAGCCTTACAATTACTGATTCCCAACACGGGTATGTTGACTTGTTCTCTTTTTAATCCCAGGGATTTCGCTAATGAGTTTGAGACGAAAGTAGATTCTGAGCCTTGATCTAGTAGAGCTCTAGCATGTCTTGTAATACCTTCTTTTGATCGCACTAGTACTTTTGCTGTGGCTAACAGAACTTGTCCGACTGTTGAAGAAATATGGATAGCAACATGAGAAGTTGTTGGTTGATTTTGGTGACTAGAAGATTGATGTGGGACACTGCTTGTGTCATCATTTTGCGCTGGTTCATGAAGTGTAGTATGATGCTGTTTACCGCAGCGTTTGCATGTTGCGGATATTCTACAAGTGTGAACAGAATGTCCGGTACGCAAACAATTAAAACACAGATTATTATCCTTTACAAACTTTCGGCGTTGTTCAACAGACTTAATGCGGAATGCCGGGCAGAAAAGTAATAGATGTTTTCCACTGCATGCAACACAGCGATTGGATGTCAACGATATATGTGTTCTAGAAGACGTAGATGTACGGGTTGACGAAGGTTTAGTTGAATTATTGCTAATCGCTTCTAATGTTCTCAGTCGACCTTCGAGGAAGTGTTTCAGCTTGTCAAATGTAGGAATTTCTCTGCTATCGGAAAGTGAATGTTCCCAATCTTTTCTGGTTTGCGGGTCCAATTTTTGTGTTACTGCATATGTGAGCCAATCGTCCCATTGTTGAGTCGGTCTGCCTAAGTTAGCTAACGCCTCCACAGATTGACTGGTGTTGTCCAATAACCGCTTGATTTCAGTTGAAGATTCGGTTGACATGTTGCTCAAATTCATGATGGATGAGATATAAGATGCAGTTAGCATTCGCACATTATCGTATCTTGCGTTCAATATATTCCAAGCGGACAGATAATTGACGCTAGTTACGCTTATGTGTTTGATCAGATTCAGAGCTTCACCTGTTAGACTTGATTTCAAATAATGAAATTTGTGAATACATGGTAAATTTATGTTATCATGTATAAGTGATCTATACAAGTCCCGAAAGGGTGGCCAATGCAAGAGCTCGCCATTGAGCGACGGAATTGCTATATCAGGAAGTTTGGGCTTACAAATTGAAATTGTCTCAACGTGATTTTTAGATGTTGGCTGATTAGTGTTGAGTTCTCCAGATGAGAGTTTGCTTATTCTCCCAAGCAATTCTCCTAAACTCTCTGAATATTTATGCTCTATCTCATCGTACCTATTCTCAGTAAAATAATTTTGCTTTTGTAATTCTTCATCTGCCTCACTGCATAAGAATTCGTGGTTTGCTGTAAATTGATTCCAGTAGGACTGAAGAAGCTACACACGACCCTCTAAGTATTCTTTAATTTGTTTGTTCGATGCAGTCTTATCCGTGTTGATCATGAATCTCATGATCATCCCACATCCTTGTTCTTGTTTCTCGAGAATCTTGTCCATATCGATCGCGAAAAAGTGTGCTTGAAATTCGATTCAGAAACGAGAAAAAAACCGTTTAATCACCCACAATTAAACCTGCTTTTGTCCTATTAAATCCGGCTCGAAGGACCATGAACAGAATGATGTGCCGTAGGACTCAGGAGTGAATTGCGGCGATTGGAAATATAATAAAAAACTCGATACTTTTAAATATAATATTTATTCCGAACCGACGTTACGTGAAAATCTAACAAGACTAAAATAATAATTTGTTTTTTTTTTATAACAAAGATTCTTAGCCTACTCTTTTATAATTATTTACTTTTTGATGACTGCACCTGGAACACCAGGATTTCTGACCTTATAAGCCGACCAGATCTCTCGACCATTTTCTGCTATCCTCAGCCTCACCTGATGCGTGTCCCCTATGTAGACAGTATATCGTCTACGGGGCTTGTCCCTAATTTTCTTGAAAGGTATCGATTTGACCTGCTGATATGTGAGTGAGAATACGACTACGTCGGTTGTGGTCATGTAATAGATTTTGTCTTCTAGGCTGCGCGGTGGTGGTCTACATGGGTGTGCCGTAATCGCTGGAACTGGTTCCGATTGTGTGGGACCTTGGTCTTCAACCATTGGTGTCCCCTTTTCCATTAGTATAGGAATTTGTGGTTGTGGCGGTGATGCTGGATCTGGTGGTCCCATTTTATATCTGTTGCCGACTACTTCTGTATCTTCATCAACGTCCTCCTCTGTAGGTAAGTTTTTCCCTGGTGTGGTAGGGATATCTTGGGTTTCAACAGATGGACCTGGTGACCCTATTTGCCACATGTCGTTGAAATCTTCAGATTGGTCGGCAATAATGTCCTCTACCAGGAGGTTTTTGCCAGGAGTGATGGGAATTTCTTGAGCTCTATATGGTGAACCTGGTGGTGATTGTACTCCATTAAGTCAGGTGACACCTCATCAATCAACCGTATTAGTTCCTCATCGGTCAATGGGCAGGTGCCCAACATCTGATCTATCAATTCTTTATTAAAATCCATGTTTTTTTTTTTTAAAATATTATTAACTATGTTTCTGTAAAAAGAATAAATTATGCTTATTATTATTGATATATATATATATATATATATAGATGGACTACACGAACATTATCAGAACATAAATACTGCACCATCATGCGAACAATGGACACAATTTTTGTATCGGCCTTTTTATGGTTGTGTTGGGTGTCTTTACTGTGACCACCCTCCCCTGGTTATCGGATCCTGGGTGTATTTCGTGTATTACCCCTAATGGCCATTGTGATGGTGGCCGATTGTGATCCATGATGATAACTACCTGGCCTATTTTGAGGTTTGGTTGTTGTAACAACCATTTGTTTCGTTTTTGGAGTTCTAATAAGTATTCCTGTGACCATTGACTCCAAAATCGTTGTAAGAGCTGCTGTATATGCTTCCAACGATCTAAGTATGGCACGTTGTCCTTGTATGTTGGTTCTGGTACTGCCTTGATATTTCTTCCTATCAGGAAGTGCCCAGGGGTGAGTATCTCTAGGTTTGATGGATCGGCAGACAGCTGGCATATCGGCCGGGAATTCAGGCAGGCTTCTATTTGAACTAGTAATGTGGTTAGTTCTTCGAAGGTAAGTATTCTGTCATTGCTAATGCGTCTCAGGTGATGTTTAATGCTTTTTACACAGGCCTCCCACAAGCTTCCGAAGTGTGGAGTTATTGGTGGGTTAAAATGCCATTGTATGTTTTGGTTGGCAAGTTCATCAGCAGCTTGCGTGGTGGCATCTTTTAGGACCTGCTCCATCTGAGACTGTATTTGTTTATTAGCTCCTACGAAGTTTGTTCCGTTGTCTGAATAAATGTTCCGACATAATCCTCGCCTTCCGATAAACCTTCTTAATGCTGCTATGAAAGCTTCGGTAGTCATGTCTGATGCTACCTCTATATGAATTGCTTTCGTGCACATGCATATAAAAATACAGAAGTATCCTTTATATACCTTCCAGCCCTTGTGTTTGGACATTTTTAGTTCTATGGGCCCTGTGTAATCTACCCCTACATTTTCGAATGGGTTCGCTGGCGTGATCCTTGCACTTGGTAAACTTCCCATTAGTTGTGACGGTGCTGTAGTTCTATATCGAATGCATTTCACACATTTAGAGATTCTTCCCTTTATGGCTAACATCCCGTTCGTAATCCAATATTGGTTCCTTATCGTGTTTAACACTAATTGTGCTCCTCCGTGGAGCGTTGTTTTATGGAAATGATCAATAATCAGATTGGTGAGGTGATGCCGCCGTTGTATGATCATAGGGTGCTTAACGTCGTAGCTTAGATTTGCTTTTTGTAATCTGCCTCCGATTCTTATCGTACCATCTCCGGCCATAAATGGATATAATTTCGCTAATTGGCTATGCTTGTTGATCACTTTTGTGCTAGTTAGTTGCTCGTACTCTTTGGGAAACATCTGCTTCTGGGCTAATTGGACGAGTTTCGTCCTTGCTCCTTCAATTTCTTCGGCTAATAGCTGCGAGTTGCGTCGGTCTATTTTTCTTTGAGTATTATATATAAACCGATAGCAGTACGCCATGACTCGAAGTGTTTTTGTTAGCGATGAGAATTTCATCCACCAATCCGTAATGATTGGTTGATTTGTGATAAGAGTTTTGCTGGTTGATTTGGCTTCAAGTTCTGTTTTCAGATTTTCCAGAGATTCCTTTGGCCATCTGTCCTCTGGTTGCCGCAACCAGTCAGGACCCTCTCACCAGATTGATGCTGCTTGCAATTTTGCTGGCATTACTCCTCTTGATGCCAAGTCAGCTGGATTCTCCTTGGTGGAGACATAATGCCAGGATGTTCTTTCAGCATTTTCGCTGATCTCCACCGTTCTATTGGCTACGAATGTCTTCCACTTATTAGGTATGCCCTTTAGCCAAGCCAGAACAACCTTGGAATCAGTCCAACATTTGCTTTGGACTTCTTGGAGATGCATGTCTAACTTGATTTGCCGGATTAATTTACTGAGAAGCACCGCTCCACATAGTTCTAATCGCGGTAAAGACATTGGCTTGATAGGAGCAACTCGCGTTCTTGCCATCAGCAATGTTGTTTCAATGCTTTCATCCTCCAAGACGGTTCTGATGTACACCACGGCTGCGTAGGCTCGTACGGATGCGTCACAAAATCCCATCAGTTGACACCTCTTATTTTCTGTACTTGTTTTCAGCCATCTTGGTACTCTGAGGTTTTGAATGAAAGGAAGTTGTTCTTTGAACTGGGCCCAGTCCTGCTGGATTTCTTGATCCACTGGGTCATCCCATTCGTATCCGTTCATACATAATTTCTGCATGATTAGTTTAGCAATGACTATACATGGGGCTATCCAGCCTAGCGGATCGTATAATTTAGCCACTTCAGACAAAATTCTTTGATTGCTTTGATTTGGTTATCTTCCTTGACTTGTGGTGGTAGTTTCATCTCGCGATCTTCGGCTGGGATTGCCTCTAGTAGAGACTGGTGGTTAGCAGCCCATTTTCTCAGATGGAATCCCCCACATCTCAATAGATCGATTAATTCCCTTTGGAGTTCTAACGCCTCTGTCAATGTATCTGCCCCAGTAAGAACGTCATCCACATAAAAGTCCGTGAATGCTTTTCTGGCTGCTTTGGGCCATTTTTTCGTTTCATCGGTGGCTAGCCTTTGTAGGGTTTTGATGGCTAGGTATGGTGCCGCCGTGGTCCCAAAGGTAACTGTTTGTAGCTCATATTCTTGAACTGGTTCTTTAGGGCTTTCTCTCCATAGGCCCGTTTGATATTTTCTGTCTGATGGACTTACAGATATCATTCTGTACATTTTTTCTATGTGAGCGGTTAGCGCGTATTTGTACTGTCTCCAATTCAATAAAGTAGCAAATAATTTAGGTTGTAATGTTGGCCCATTTAAAATCTGCTCATTTAAGCTTTTCCTATTTGAGGTTTTGGCTGAAGCATCAAATACCACCCTCACCTTTGTCGTGGTGCTCTCCTTAACTACGGCATGATGCGGCATATAGTACCTGTGAGGTGTTCGCCCGGTGGTTGCTTTCATATGCCCTAAATCGATGTATTCCCTCAAACATTGTGTGTAGGATTCTTTTAGCTCTACATTCTGGGCCAATTTTTTTTCCATTTGGATTAGCCTGGACATAGCTTGTCCTCTAGAATCACCTAGATCTGGTGGATTACCGCATACGAACGGTATACTGACTTCATAGTGACCATTTGGATGGCGTTTTGTGTGGTCCTGGTAGTGTTTCTCACATTGTTCTTCCTCAGGTGTTAGGCGTCGACCGGTGTCCAACTCTTCCCATTCCCAAAACTTCTTCATTTGTTGGTTCAATTCCTGTAAAGTATCCGTTTGCTGTAGGGTGAATGCGGAGAAGTTCGCTTGAGTTGAATACTTTGTACCAGTAGCTGTTTCGCCAAATAATATCCATCCTAAGGTGGTCTTTAAAGCTACGGGCGATTGGTTGACTCCCTTGCGTAGATCATTTTGTATGATGTCTGCATAAATGTCGACACCTAATAGTACATCGATTCGACCTGGTTCGGCGTAATTTGGGTCGGCCAACTCTAGACCGTCAATGTGTGACCACTTTTGCCACTCAATTCTTTCTGGTGGAAATATACCGGTAATGCTTTTGATGACATAGGCCTGCAATGTGCGCTCATAATTGGGATCTGTGGTAGACAGCAGTGAAACACATGCTACCTTATTTGATGTTGCCACTAGAGCGGACGTTAAACCTGTCACCTCTAATGCAGTTGGTATGGTATCTGCTTGTAACGATTGATAGGCAGTTTCGGATATGAACGAGCTCTGCGATCCTGGATCGATTAGTGCTCGCAGAGTCAGATAGGTTCCTTTCCCATCCTTAATTCGTACCAATGTTGTCGCTAGCATTGACTGTTTGTTATTCCTGCTATAATTGCAGTTGGTAACCGCTTGATCCTTGGGATTCTCCTTCTTATCATCCATTTTTCCACAACGTCCTTCTGGTGTGGATTCCTCATGCAATATCACATGATGCCTTTTTCCACATTGGGGGCACTTATTGCTGCTGGTGCATGTTGCGTTTGGATGTGACCTCAGGCAGTTGTCACACATCCTATTTTCTGTCAACCATCTTCTTTTCGTGTTTATGTCCAAACCCTTGAACGTTTGGCATTGAGATAGGAAGTGTTGTGGTCTGCACATCGGACAGTGAATGATCGTAGCTGTGGTCCTCTTGTAATGTCCCTTATTGTAGTTATTAACAAATCCTTTTTGTGGATACTTTTCTTTATTTTCTCGCCAACTGTTATCACTGGCTTGTTTGCCAGTATTGTGTTGGCCTATATGATAACTCGCAGTCCGATTTCGATCCTTTCCACCCTTTCTGACTTCCCGATTTGTCATACTTTGATTAATCTCTTTGGTGGCTTCTAAACTTCGATACCTTTCTTCCATAAATTTGTTTAAATCCGCTAATGACGGCAAATCGTCAGACTTAGCAATCAACTGTTCCCAGAAGTTTCGTGTTTTATCTGGAAACCTTTGTGCTGTTGTATACACAAATATAGGATCCCAATTAGTAATATCGACCTCAAGGACCTGTAGACTATGCTTAATGCGATGCAGCTCATCTAGAACTGCTCTTATTTCTTTATAAGACTCATTTTTAATCTTTGGTTGATTAAATAACAATTTAAATTGGGCGTGTATTAGCAACCTTCGCTTATTGTAGCGTTTGCATAATAATTCCCATGCTGGCGCGTAATTTTCTGACGTCATGTCAAATGCATCTAAGTCTCTTCGAGCTTCCCCTGTGAGACTGTTTTTTAAATAATGAAGTTTATCGACTGGTGTCAGTCGTTCTTCACCGTGTATCAATGATACAAATCGATCATGGAATGTCCTCCATGAAGTATATTGGCCATCGAACTTCGGAATCTCAATGGTTGGAAGTTTTACAATGGCCTTGGATGCACTTGCATGCTCACGAACCCTTTGGCTCGCTGCTTCAGCTTTCTGTTCTTTGATTGCTTCTAGCGCATCTTGCAAGTCACCCATGAATACTGAGAATGTTTCCTCAAATTCCTGAAATTTATTGCCTTGTACATAACTTAACACATTGGCCCGGACCTTTTCGTCTTTGATGCTACTAGGGTCAGTTGCATGTAATTCGAGGTAATTATCCTCAAACTTGTCCCATATCTTATTAACGGTATCGATCTTCCCTTGTATATAACCAGACGTTCGTCTAGGTTTGGGAGTCTTATTGTAGTTGGAGATTGGCTGCCTTAACTCTGTCTCCAACGTACCTTGCATTTTCAATGTAGTCTTCATTTTGTCGTTGGTTTACCACAACTACTAAACCGAAATAATCCCACAAATATTTGATAGTTTGAATGATTTACTAATTTTCAACTAATTGTAATTTATACGATATAACTATTTGACCACTTTCATCCGGCTCGAAGGACCATGATACAGCGCAAGCCGTATAATAAAAAAAATGTTATATTAATTTAATTTAAACATTCCAAATTCTTCCAAATTGAAGAATCCACAATATTTACCTTCTAGTCAATTTACCTGAAATTTACCAAATAGGTTGCTAAGTGCAAAGACGAAAGTGGTTTAAAATAGATATATTATCTCCTACAAATTACAATTCTAATTATCTCTAACTTACGCTAAATTCTACGTTACTTTATTCAAACTTTAATTCAAAAATATTCCAATTAATTAATTTTTTTTTAAATTTCAATTTTTTTTATGTCTACTTATTTTAATCCTTTCGCTTTTCTCTCTCAATCTGAAATTAGACTCATTAATAAATCATTCAAAATTCAGTTTAATAATAAAACATATAATTGTTTTGGTTTTTTTTTATTACGCCCGTTTACTGGCACAGTTTCTTTGTTTTTGACTGTGTCACTGCAGCGCCGGTTGTTTCCGAGCTGCTGCAGCTGACCGATCTTTTTCTACTCTGTTTTTAAGGTGCATGCGACCTTGCATTAAAAATTTATCATACAGAGGACTACATGCACCGCGAACAGTTCAATTCTTCGGTGCAGGTACACGTACATAAATTGTGTATACTGGTTGAACTTCTACCAGATTTGGAATTTTCTCTTTAAATTTTTGTAAACTTTTAGTTATTTATGAGTGAATTGGTTTATTCACTGGCTAGAGTTCCTTTTTAACTAGGTTCAGAGCTTTGTTACTCTTAAAAAAAAGGAAGTTTACATAAGTGGCGCTTTAGCGAATTTCGCCCAAGTTTTGGTAACTTGAAAAGTTAGTTTTAACGGTCACTAACTGTGACCAAAATGCCGTGATTCAACAACAACTAGAAATTCCTAACACAGAAATCTCTGAGAAAGTATTAAATATATTAACATGTACACTCGAGACTCCTAAATCAGAAATCTCTAATGCAATATTAAATATATTAATTGTCAACTAGAGATTCCTAAAACAGAAATCTCTGCTGAAATATTGATTATATTAAATACCTACTCTTTTTTTATTTCTTTTTTCTTTTAAATCGATCTTCGACTTTTATAAAATCCCTTCACCAACAATAATGCCCAAACAAATTTGCTAATTAATTTCAATTAACAACGAATTGTCCGGGAAAACCCGACAATTATATAAGCCCTAAAGGTCTGTTTATGTCGATGTATGACTTAAAAAAAAAGCATCCGCCACCAACATTTAAAATGTGAACAATTTTTTAATATGTTCTAAATCTAGCTAACCTGTTAAAAATTGCCGGTAAGAACCCAGACAATATCTAGTCCCTATCTACGCTTTCAAAATACGCTCGGAATGCAGCCTTTCTGACGAGAGACGTCTGATCGACTGAACTTGCTTCCTTGATCGCAGGAACTTTTATTTCTTGTCCTCTCTCCAAATGCAAGATGGGGTTCGGTAGAGCTTTTCCACCACGGCACGATAATTTTCCAGTGGCTCCAGTTTAGACCATTTTTTCTGGACCAGTTTTTGACGGGAGCTTTCGTGTAAGCTCTTTGTGTTCTACTGTGTGACGTTTCGGTAAGTAGTTTGTTTTATTTTAGTTGTTAGAAAAATTGTTTTATTTGATTTTCTTTTTAATTTATTTTTAGGAGGTAGCTGAAATGAGGAAGTTTCAGGTAATTTTTTTGTGTTTATTTGTTTATTTAATATTTTACTTCTAGCCTGTAATTGTATTAAATCTGACTCTAGTCGGCGTTTGTCAGGTTTGTTTATATTTGTTTTGGATTATTGTTTTGTGTTAACGTATTTTTAATTTCAGGCCAAAACACCGATCCTCAAGGAATCTTGGAGCGATGGGAAGAGCACTTTCATGAATTACTAAATGGCGAGCTAACGGAGGATTTGGAGGCTCCACCAATATCTGACGATAATGCTATGCTGTCACCACCAAGCTTAGCAGAAGTTAGCAGTGCCATCACCCGGCTCAAAAACAGCAAGGCCTCGGGTGCAGACGGCATCCCTGCGGAGCTGGTTAAATATGGAGGGCCTACATTACACCAAGCGATTCATGAATTAAGTGGAAGTATGGGAGCAGGAAGCGATGCCAGAAGACTGGAGAAAAGGCATCCTCTGCCCGGTACATAAAAAAGGAGATATCACAACGTGCAGCAATTATCGTGATATAACGTTGTTGAGTACCGCGTATAAGAAGTTCTCCGCCATCCTACAAAACAGGATGGCCCCATACGCTAGAAATATCTTAGGCCAATACCAGTGTGGCTTCAGCCCAGGTAAATCAACAACCGATTAGATTTTCACTTTGAGGCAGGCTATGGAAAAATGTCTAGAGTTTCAAAACTCAATCCAACACCTCTTCATAGACTTTAAAGCCGCCTATGATAGCATAGCCAGAGTAGAACTCTACAAAGCCATGAGAGAATTCGGCATTCCCAACAAGCTGACAAGACTATGTAGGTTGACCATGACCAATGTGACAAGCCAAGTAAAGGTATCCGGAACACTGTCCAGACCAATCAACATCTATAATGGACTCCGACAAGGGGACGGTCTGGCCTGCCTCCTTTTCAACCTGGCGTTGGAGGAAGTGATCCGAGATTCGGCGTGCAATCAAGGGGCACAATCCTCCACAAGCCCACCCAATTACTGGCTTACGCAGACGACATTGACATCATTGGAAGAACATCAACAGCTGTACAAGAAGCTTTCATCCAGATTGAGCGGGCGGCAGGAAATCTAGTACTGCACATCAACGAAAGCAAAACAAAGTACATGGTGGCCTCGTCTGCAAGAACACCTAACGCTGGTCCCACAATCAAGGTAGAGGAACACGAGTTTGATGTGGTAAAATCATTTACCTACCTTGGGTCAATAGTAGCACCCGACAATAGCATGGAACCTGAAATACGCGCATGACTGCTAAAAGCCAACAAAGCCTACTATAGCCTGTCAAGGCTCTTCAAATCCAAGCATCTAACCATAACGTCTAAACTTTTACTATATAAGACGATGGTCTTGCCGGTCCTCACATATGCATCTGAAACGTGGGTGCTTAGTGTTGTGTAAATAAAAATGCACGGGGCCGGTAAATGACCCGTGCAAAATATTAAAAATGCAACCCGAAACGCCAAAGGAAATTGGCAACAAGAAATTAGCGCAATTTGTCTTGCGAAAGAAATTAAAACCTTCATAAGCAAATTGCGCAAGTTTCGGGGCAATGGAAAGAAAAGCCGACGGGTGCGTTTTTCCGGCCGGCGCCCTCAGCCTTGGGTGAAAGACCAGCAGCTGACTTTTGCCCCAAGGTTGATAGCCCGGTAGAAATTCGCAACGGCGGGTTTTCTTGGAAAAAAGTTTTTGAAGCCAAGATCGATCGATTGATAGACCAGACAGTGTTGTTCTAACCATCACCACCAGCGGGGAGTGTTTTCAAAAAAGCAGTAGTATATTGACTTTCACAAGTTACGGGCGTAGCGGAGTTTGTTTTCAAAAAAAAAGGAGTTATCGAAGACACGGTGGTAGTTAAGGCGTTCGGTTGAAGTGAACGCGTTCGGTTGTAATTAAAATTTATTGATTTTGATAGTATAAATTTATAAATACTAGAGTAACTTTCGTAAAAGAGTGTTGTAATTAAAATTATTATTATTGATTTTTATAGTATAAATTTATAAATACTAGAGTAACTTGCGTAAAAGAGTGTGGTAATTAAAATTATTATTATTGATTTTTATAGTATAAATTTATAAATACTAGAGTAACTTGCGTAAAAGAGTGTGGTAATTAAAATTATTATTATTGATTATGATAGTATAAATTAACGATATACTAAAGTGACTATCGTAAAAGAGTGTTGTAATAAAAATTATTATTGGATTATTATTGATTATCATAGTTTAAACTTATAAATTAACGATATACTAGAGTGACTTTCGATATACTAGAGTGTTGTAATTAAAATTATTATTAATTATTACAGTTGAGATCTATAAATTAAAGACACACTCTCGAGACTTTCGCAAAAGAGTGTGGTAAATAAAAATTATTGCTAATTATTTTATTTTAAATTTGTAAATTAAAGATAAGTGAGTGATTTTCTTAATAGAATATTGTAGTTGATTACTATACCAACCGGTTTTTGTCAAGTTAGATTTGTATCTTAAAACTATACCGGATGGACTTTGTGTAAATCTGACTGTTGGACAAAAGAATTATTAAAGTGATTTTAACCAAGTAAATACCCTTAGTAAAATTACTTGTACATAAAAATAAAGTTGGAACTCCCCGCGAAGGAAGATCCCGCGGAAACGAGTGTAAGTACGCAAACATTCTTACTATAGTTAATATTGGAATTGGTCAGAAAAAATACATAACAATTGGCGCAGCCGGTAGGATCTGGGTGCGCTAATAATAAAAATTCGCTAACACTGCTGGTCAAGGCACACTAGACCGTTTGCCCAAGGTTGAGCCTAACTTGGGGGCAGCGTCAGCGGTTGCAAAAGTGCAGCAAATCCTAGATCCTACAAAGAACCATCGCTCGGGGGTGTTCAACAAAGTGCCTCTGTTCCAGGCGAACAAGCATACACCCCCCTAAGTAACTTCATCGAGGGAACTTTGCGGGCTTCATCCGTGCCCAGGGAACGCCCTATGTCAGAGGGCCAACCGGGGGACAACCACCACTCAGAAACCCCCACACCGAGGGATCATCAACCAACAGCAGGCCCTTCAGCAGCGTCAGGGTCCAACGACACCAACTCACCCTTCAACAAGCCAGGCGAAGCAGCAACCAACATCCCAGCCGCATCAGACCTCGCAGCAGTACAAGGATCCAGCCATACCCCATCAGAACGCCTGATAATCCAGCGAGGGAACACATCCACGCCGACGACTTCAACTCCAACAGAGACACCCCAGATCTCCCCCCGAATATTGAGAAGCGGAAAAGTAGTAGAAAAGGGAGTCAAGCAAGTAGGCCCTAGTTTAAGTTTAGATCAAATATTGCAGAGAGCGCTCGAGACAGGTGATATAAATATCTCCGTGTGTCAGGCAGTGGAACGAGAGACAAATAAAATTCGTAAACGCCGCCTGACACAAGTAGAGAAATTAAAACAAAGTACCCTCCAATTTAGGGAGGATTTAGCTAAATTTAAATCCCTCGAGCGCCCTCTTACTGGCGAAGGGACAAACGTAGAAAATTTTAATGATAAGTTAGAACATTTAAATAATAGTGAAGAAAATTGTAAGACCAACAACAACACCCGCTCGATCACCACCCCACCCGCGTTTACCGCCGACCTCGCCGAAGACCTACTAACTTGGATAAGTGTGTCCCTCACGGAATCTGAGAAGGACAACCTTACCCTAAATAAAACCGAAAGAAACGGTACCACGGAAGAGGAGAAGAAACCCCTGTTTAAATTAGCCATGGCAGACGCTTACATTAAAGTCGCCAAGCTAACCTCCCAGTTAGTACCAATATTCTCTGGTGGGCATAGCCCAACCCTAGCAAGCGAGCTCCAGATGTTTTTAGGGTGCTGTCGGAGGGTAATTCAATGTTTGACGGAAGCTGAGCAACCAGCATTCCTACAAATTTTCCCAACCAGGCTTCGAGGCGAAGCCTACCAGCTGATAGCCGCAAGCCAACCAGCTACTTTTGACGATGCTGAAAAGCTCCTTAATAGGACGTATCTCCCAAGGGAGACGTACCAGGAACTAGTGAACAAACTAATTACCCTACGCCAGCTCCCTCTCGAACCACTAATAGCCTACACCACAAGGGTAAAACAACAGTTATCCCTATGTGAAGAAGCGGCCACAAATAAATATGGCGCAACAGCGGATCCAGTAAAAATACAACTAGCGGATTTCGCTAAAAACGCTTTAAGAAGTGGGATTACAAATCCTCATTTGTGCCAGTACTTACTGGCAGCAGGGGACGATACATTGGATAGTCTGATCCAGAAGGCCCTAGACATGGAGAGACTTCAACAAACCTCCATGTACTTACAGGCCCCACATCAAGTATCATCCAACTTTCAGGCATATAACCCCTATATACAACCAGCTCCTATAACGCAAATCGAAAATATACAACAAGCACTCCCCGCCACGATCACCCAATACTCAAATACACAATACACCGCCCCGCCCGTAATGACACCACCAACAACACTCCAAAACTCCAACAACCCGCAGGTGATGTACACTACATACGCCTCACTACCAAACACCAATCACACTACCCCACAGGCGCCAATACAAAACGCCCAACAAATAATAAATCCGAGCCCGCCTCCAAAACCTAACACCAAACCTGAAATCAGCATAACCTGCAACTACTGCCGAAATAAAGGGCACACATACGCTGATTGCCTGAAACGTAAAAATACCCCTTTCTGCTTAGTCTGTAGGTCCAATACACATGATGCTAGAGACTGTCGTCAACCAGTAGAACCGCCAAGGCATTTTAATAATAATGGTCGTTACCAAAATCAGGGACCCCCATTTAACAGCAATAATAATAATCTCTACCCAAATCAAAGATCCCAATTCCAAGGTAACAACCGATACCAGAACCAGAGGTCCCAACAGGTAAGTCAGAATTATAATAATTACCCCAACAACCGACCACCTAACAATGAACCCCAACAACAAATTAACCGTCAACAACCAGCTAACAATATAAGAGCGGTGTTCAATATCAGATACAGGTGTGATTTCTGCCACAGACGTGGGCACCTGGTAGACGACTGCCACCAAAGGCAGCGATGGGAATCACAGCAGGCGGGAAACTCCCCGCAGTCGGACCAAGAAACCCCGGCCCGACACTAATTTCTAAAAATAATACTAAAGGGGGATCTCAAGCGCCCGAACCAAGTGTCCCACTCGTCACTCTTCCTCTAGACATAAGCCTTAACGGCAAAGCCGACCTAGCGGTGGACACTGGCGCTGAGGTCAGTATATTAAAACACAAGAAACTAAAGGATCCCAACCTAATAGATTCCACAAAAAGGTGCACATTACAAACGCCATTCGGCCAAGGAAAAACACTAGGGAGCTGTCAGGGGAACTTCCTTTTCAATACCCCCCTCCCATGCACCTTCCAAATCGTGCAAAACATGCCAGAGATTCCTGACGATGGCCTATTAGGATACGATTTTGTTACCAAGCATTGTAACGTTGAGGGCCCAAACCAAACACTGCGATTTCCTCGCACGGAAATCAATCCAGAAGAAATTGCAATTCCACTACGCAGTAATACCACCAAATCGGAACCCAGAGAGCAGCAGGAGCAAACCCAAACCAGGGAGTATCAGTTCGCAGAAACT
This sequence comes from Thereva nobilitata, assembly GCA_963855945.1. Taxonomy (NCBI): domain Eukaryota; kingdom Metazoa; phylum Arthropoda; class Insecta; order Diptera; family Therevidae; genus Thereva; species Thereva nobilitata. The sequence continues at coordinate 158,193,427 of OY979694.1, read as the reverse complement.
GAGATCATCCCCGGTGGTGTCTCCCAGGTAACCTCAGAGAGGAATACCAGCTGCCTATCTCAGGATGGGTCAAGGTTGGAAAACAACCCCAACGAATGTGAGACCACTTCAGGCATAAGTCATACGATAGCGTTGGAAGAACCCCTTCACTTACCGAGCCGGTCTCAAATGGTGGCCTCAATCCCACTAAGGTTAGAGGAGGAAATGCTCTGTGAAGCATACGAGCCGAACGAAGGAGTATTCCTCGCCAATGCCCTCTTACCATCTGGAACCAAAACAGTGTTTGTTAGCCTCCTCAACGTTAATACCCAACCAGTAGTCCTGACGAGCCTAACTCTAACACTCACGCCAACAAAAGACTACTCCACTATATCTCTAGCCCCCAACAACAACCCTAAGCCTCTAACGAGCACTAACGACGAATGTGGGTATCCTTCAGGCCCTGAACCAGTCGGTCTCAGGAACGCCAGTACCCCATCGTCGCCCAACGCAAGGCCTAAAAGTATACCCAGAAATGGTGCAACCCCGCACGGTATACCCAAAGGGAAACGGGCAAGATTAAAGTTACAACTAAAGGAAAAGGAAATCGAGACCCTCCACCAGATGAGATACATATACCCGGACTACGAAGATCCGGACCCTGAGCGCGAAGCGCGCCTCAAACAGTTAAATGAAGAACTCACTTTTTGGCCATCCCCTAACGGCCGATGAGAAACAATCCATAAAGAAACTCTGTCACGACTATGCCGATATATTTCACCTAAAAGGGGACAAACTTTCCTACACGGAAGCCATAAAACACGAAATCCCCATGATTTACGACAGATTTATAAACCAAAAAATGTACAGGTTGCCAGAGACCCAAAGACATATCATAAACGAACAGTTGGAAGAAATGTTGGATAATGACATCGTCCAACCGAGTAGAAGTCCGTGGAACTCACCCCTCCTAGTGGTTCCCAAAAAATCGGGCCCCGATGGCAAGAAAAAATGGCGCGTAGTTGTAGACTACCGCAAAATAAACGAAAACACAATAGGTGACGCATACCCACTACCAAGAATCGAGGATATCCTAGACCAACTCGGTCACTCGAGATACTTCTCCACCCTCGACTTGGCCAGTGGCTACCATCAAGTATTAGTGGAACCACAAGACCGCCCCAAGACAGCCTTTAGCACGAATTATGGACACTATGAGTTTAAACGCATGCCGTTCGGGCTAAAAGGAGCCCCGGCTACGTTTCAGAGATTAATGAATTATGTCCTCACAGGCCTACAAGGCCTCGAATGCTTCGTCTACCTAGATGATATAGTCATCTACGGGAAGAACCTCGAGGACCATAATTCAAAGCTCCAACGGGTATTCGACCGGTTGAGGGAAAACAACCTCAAATTACAACCGGAGAAATGCCAGTTCCTAAAGAAGGAAGTAGTCTATCTGGGTCACGTATGCTCCGAGAAAGGAGCCCTCCCCGATCCCAGAAAGACAGAATGTGTCCAAAGTTTCCCAGCGCCACGAACAATCAGGCAGGTGCAATCATTCCTAGGCCTCGCCAATTACTATAGAAAATTTATACCAGATTTTTCTATAATAGTACGACCTCTAACGAATTTGCTAAGAAAGGGCGTGAAATTTTCTTGGACACCGAAATGCCAGGAAGCATTTCAAACGATAAAGCGTTCCCTAGTCTCCCCACCACTGCTGATCTATCCTGACTTCGACAAACCGTTCAACCTAACAACGGACGCCAGCAGTGAGGCACTCGGAGCAGTGCTCTCCCAAGGAGACGTAGGCAAGGATCAGCCCATAGCATATGCCAGTCGCACTCTAAATAAGGCAGAACGCAATTACTCCACCATCGAGAAAGAATTGCTCGCCATAGTATGGGCTGTAAAAAATTTTAGATGCTACCTAATGGGTCGTAAATTCACGGTCTACACAGACCACAAACCCCTAAAGGGCGTTTTCAACGTTAAAGACCCGACCAGGAGACTTGTAAGATTCCATCACAAATTGTCCGAATACGACTACAATATAGAATATAAACCGGGAAAATACAACACGAATGCTGACGCTCTCAGCCGAATTCCTCAAAGAGCAGAAGAGCCCAATACCTCCACGGTGGAAGCTCTAATTCACCAACCCGGTGAGACACCATCAATACTTCCAGAAAACGTGACTAACTCGCCTCCTACAGAAAGGCTAAAACAATGTAATGCGGTCACAAGGGCTCAGGCACAGAAGATGCAGGACAACGGTAAAGACCAACGCGTTCCAACCCCAAGAGCCCCCGATGTCGACGAAGAGCCCAACGATCTCGAAACCGAAATACCCCAACCTGCCGAGGCCTCCCAAAATAGCTCCATCGCGCTTCAAAAGAAAATTGAGGTAATAACAAGTCCCGAAGAAATCAACACAATACTGAAGGACTACCATGACTCCCCCTTCGGCGGACACCAAGGAATCGTCAAAACCTACAATCGAATTCGCCGAAAGTATTGGTGGAGACGAATGTTCCACGACATAAGTCGATATGTCCGGAAATGCAAAAAATGTCAAACCATGAAAGCTTCAAAGCAATTCAAAATGCCCATGGTTATAACGGACATTGCAGAAAAGCCGTTCGACAAGGTTTACTTGGACATAGTGGGTCCACTGGAAGAAACTATTTCAGGAAACAAGTATATCCTAACCTTCCAGGATAACCTGACCAAATTCGTCGACTGGTATGCCATACCCAATGCAGAAGCCCAAACGGTAGCACAAATTTTCTTCGACGAAATCGTCACGCGTTACCGCATACCAAAACAAATAGTCACCGATCAGGGATCGAACTTCCTGAGTAACCTTTTTAAAGGCGTGTGTAAGCTCTTAAAAGTTAAGAAACTCCAGACTTCAGCCTACCATCCCCAGTCCAACGGTGCACTAGAACGGGCCCATAGACCCCTGATCGAATACTTACGCACTATAGTAGATGAAAGCCCAAACAGTTGGGATCAGTTCTTACGTACGGCAGCATTCGTGTACAACAATAGTGTACACGAGGGGACCAAACTTACCCCCATGGATTGCCTATATGGGTTCACCGCCGATGTCCCATCCAATCTAAAACGCACCCCGGAGCCTTTATACAACCACGAGAGTTATTACTACCAATTGCGGTACAAATTGCAAAAATCATACGCAATGGCGAGGAAAAACTTGCTCACCAGCAAGAATCGATCCAAGGCGTATTACGATAGGAACGTACGTACACTTACCCTACACATAGGAGACAAGGTCCTCCTTCGCAACGAGGCCCGAAAACATAAGTTATCCCAAGTTTGGATCGGGCCCTATACAGTAGTCGCTGTCCCAAGCGCAGTAAACACCACCATAAAAATAAATAAGAGATTAGTAACTGTCCATAATAACCGCTTGAAGCCGTTTTATGAAGATAAAACCCAGCTTTAAGGAAAAGCCAGTCCTGCCAACTATATCGTCTAAAAGTGTTTTACAAGGTAAAACAGCCGACTAGACGGATGGCATACGGACAACCTACACCTAACGATATAAATTACGACCCACCAAAACTAATCTCCTATTTATTAATCTCATTACAGCGCAAAATGAGGACATTAATAGCATTATTACTGCTACACGCGACGCTAGCCGATCAAAATACAACCCCATATACATTCACACCAATCAACGCGACTGGGGTAATCTACGAAAACCTCGGAGAGTTATGGCTATATCACGACGAGTGGAACATCATCAGCGAAGTCGACCTCCAAGAACTGGAGACCCAAACAGATTTAGTAGAACAAGCGGAACGGGCCGCCAAACAATTATGCAACGAGACTATACTACCATTATGCGGAGCCCAACAGGCACAAATCCACTCGATATTAGAGCATATCAGAAAACGCACCGGCATCATACAAGAAATAGTACCGAAACATAGAACAACGAGGTCCATATTCGATGGTATCGGACACGCCCTACACTACCTGATTGGTACCATGGACGTAAACAACGAGCAGGAGATATATAGTCGAGTAGGAGAACTGGAGTCGAACCAAAAGGCCCTCGCGGACTTAGAAAAAATGCAAATAATGATAGTCAACAATACACTGCGAGAGATCCAAGCACCACTGACAACCCTCCTAGATCGACAACATAGGATCAGTGCCCAGATACAAGCCCTGAATAACGCAATAGAAGGCAGTCTAACGAACCAGCTACGCCAGGGACTAGTAACTAACCTCTTATTCCAGTTAGTGGAGATCGAATCCAGGCAAAGGACCTTGCTGGATATAATATTAACCAGCCAAAACAACAGGATCCACCCACTACTAATATCTCCAAACTCCCTGAACAAAGCATATCGTCAGACTCACCCCGAATGCGAAAATTGCCTACCGATTCTCCAACAGACGACAAAGGTCCGGACCCATATAATCAAAGACAAATTAATGGTAAAGATAACGCTACCCATTTTTAACATGCCTAGGATGTCATACTACCAAATAAGATGCTTCCCAACAATCTCAAAAACCGGACACGCAGTAATACCGGCTATCAACTATTCACACGTAGCATCCGAGTTCAAGTCGCAGCAATTCGCGTTATTCACATCAGCAGACGTCAAAGACTTCCTAAAAATTTCAGGGGACCCAAAGGTTCATACATACGTAGGGCGTCTTAAAGTACCACTCATATACTACCCTGATACTCAAGAATGTGCAATTAAGCTATTATATGAACCAACAGAAGGAAAAACACAATGCCCCATGAAAATCCAAGACCCACCGACAAATATCCTGCTAAGCCTGGCAAAACCTAATACATGGTTGTACGCCCTAAGTAACCCAGTATCATTCCGCATTACATGCAATAGAATGACACACACACTTAAAATAGCCAAGCAGGGGATACTGACGATAAACGAACCATGTCACGTAAGAGTAAGAGACAAAACGTTGCTGTACACGAACAAGGCGAGGGATCCACAACACTTAAGCCAACGATCATATTTCCCAGACATAGGACTAACGAACATTAGCCTAGAAATACCAAAAACGCATACGGAAACTGACACTGGCGACATTAAATTGATAACTGGAAATGATGCCAATAAAGTGCTACAAGAAGGCACCAAATCCCTTGAAACCATAAGCGCCAAACTAGACCAAATGACGCAAAAGCACACACGTATGATATCAACTACATCCCTCTCAGTAAGCGGCATAGCCACACTAACTATCTTGGGGTACATACTCTACCAAATCATCCCCTGGCTAAGGAAAAGGACCAGGACCCAAAACGCTCAAATACAAGACACCCCAGAAAACAACACACCGGTGTATGCAGAAGTGCAGGGAAACACAGAAGGGAAGCAATCGGGAGCAATACCGAAACCACTCAACCGGGCCCAGACCCTACCCAGGAGCGCCTCCCACCAACTAGTTTAAGCAGCCCCTACAATTAGTCAAAACCAATAACAATGAAAAATAAAAGGAATAAAAATAAGTAAAACAAGTCTTAAATATCAACACTAACCCTCTGAAGAAATTTTCTATCTGTACCTAAAGTTATTTAGTGTCGCAAGAACAGGCTCTACTAGAAACCTTGTATAAACAACTTCATCTACCGGCTGATGGCATTTTAATTTCAGTGCCAAGTGCTGAAGCACGTTATAAAACATAGTCATAAACACACAGTAATGCCACTCATATTATAGAATAAGCAAGATTAGCTACCCCCACTCCCCTAACGGCTCTACAACCCCATAAAATTGCAGGACGTTTGGATGCACAGGCGGGGACCAGTAAGACCATCGTCTTACCTCGCAAAAGTTAAATGTTGTGGCTAAGAGATTTCATTCAGGGATATCTCATCACCCCCGAATGAGTCCAAAACCTACAAAATAAATAGACTACCTTCAGGGGTATCTCATCACCCCCGAATAAAATCGGAACCTAAAAAAATAAGGAAACTCCATTCGGGAATATCTAATCACCCCCGAACGAACCAAAAACCTGCAAAAAGAACAAACAACAACACCAACAAACTGTCAAAAAAAAAAATTTTTTCGCCAAGGGTATCTAATCACCCCCGAACGAACCAAAAACCTGCAAAAAGAACAAACAACAACACCAACAAACTGTCAAAAAAAAAAAATTTTTCGCCAAGGGGTATCTAATCACCCCCGAACGAACCAAAAACCTGCAAAAAGAACAAACAACACCAACAAACTGTCAAAAAAAAAACCGAAACCAAAGAGAAAAATAAAAAAAAAAAAAGAACACAAATTCAAAGAAAAGACTTATTTTAATCAAGCAGAAAAACGGTTATAAATTCCTTCCGCACTTTTACACTTTTTCTCGCTCTAGGGCAGTGACGAAAGAGGAGACGCTTGCACGCCCCCCGTCATCAACCTGCCCTACGCTGGACACATCGGCGTCTGGAGTAGCTTCCTGGATAGGGTCCTCTTCTCCAACCAAAAGGGAAGAACCACCCAGCGGGAAATGGAATCATAACAAGAAGCATGACGGTAGCCTTTTTTGGAAGGCGAGAATTCCTTCCTTTTCGCATTCCGCTCCATATCTTTTTTGTGCAGCCATGTCATTAGAAGGAATGAGTCGAAAAGCTCTAAAAGCTCATTCACCTTCCCCATGCATTCCCGGTAAGGTGTTTGTGATACGTTCTCTTTTATTTCTTCCAGAAAGTACAATTTCTTACACCTTCTAAATATATTGAGATCCTTGGAAGATATTGCTTTAATCCTTTTATAATAATCTTTTACATACACATTTTTATACACAATTTAATGTTAAATTGTATTACATAACTGAATAAAAACTGTACATTAATTACATATCCATATTTGACCCTTCCATCCTACTTTTGTGGAACTACGAATACGAACTCCTTCCTAAAAGCTTCTTGAGGAAGGCCTTCAAACTTTTCCCGCTGGGCACGTCCTGCGAGGAGAGAATCTCCATACGACCGAGAGCGCCCACCGCGAACTCGACGTCTCCGTCGGGGTCCCCTCTGAACGGGACAATCCTGTACACGATGGTTCGCCGAACGACAGCGGAAACAAGGCCTGAGACAACCTCCGCTGGTGGAAGAGCCTTGAACATCAGCACTTAACAGGAGCATCCGAATCGATTGAACCGTGGCCATCAGGTCCCTGACCAGCTGAACCGCCTCATCAACAACCTCCCTCAAACGTTCAAAACTGAAAATAAAGTATAATAATAATAATAATTAAAAACTAAACCACAAATAAAAATATATAAGAGTACTTACTCCATAAGTAATCTCGCCAAAAATCCAAACGAAAATGAGTGATAGCGATGATCACCCAACGCAATAGTACCTAGGAGGCACCTATGGGAGTAGCAAGATCAGCAGTAATCAAAAAAAAAATATAATAAACGGACTTTTAAATAGTAATAATAATACTCACCCACAGAAACTCTAACTGAAATACACAAAACCAAAAAAAAAAAAAAAATTTTTTTTCTCACCATCGCGACAAACCAAAACATCTCGGCCACTTGCCTCAAAACAAAAAAAAAATCAAAAACAAAAGTCGAAATACAAAACCCCCAAGTACCATGCAAAACATATTAGACAAAATAGCAGGTACAGAAACAAAGACAATTTTCTTCATCACCCAAAACGAAGATAAGAGAATCGCCCACTCAACTCTGTGTTGCGGCGATTCTCTTGTTCCGGGGGGGAAGGAATGTTGTGTAAATAAAAATGCACGGGGCCGGTAAATGACCCGTGCAAAATATTAAAAATGCAACCCGAAACGCCAAAGGAAATTGGCAACAAGAAATTAGCGCAATTTGTCTTGCGAAAGAAATTAAAACCTTCATAAGCAAATTGCGCAAGTTTCGGGGCAATGGAAAGAAAAGCCGACGGGTGCGTTTTTCCGGCCGGCGCCCTCAGCCTTGGGTGAAAGACCAGCAGCTGACTTTTGCCCCAAGGTTGATAGCCCGGTAGAAATTCGCAACGGCGGGTTTTCTTGGAAAAAAGTTTTTGAAGCCAAGATCGATCGATTGATAGACCAGACAGTGTTGTTCTAACCATCACCACCAGCGGGGAGTGTTTTCAAAAAAGCAGTAGTATATTGACTTTCACAAGTTACGGGCGTAGCGGAGTTTGTTTTCAAAAAAAAAAGGAGTTATCGAAGACACGGTGGTTGTGCGCGTCAATATGTACGCATGAGGAAAACTTCAAAAAAAAATAAATAAATACGAGTGGTACGAATTTAAATTTATTTACGTCCGGTATGACTGAGTTGAGTTTTACAAGTGAAGTTTCAATATTAATTATAATTATTTTAATTCAGCGCAATTTTGCTGATTATCTTTTATTTTAAAAATTTATTTCATAAATAGGCCAGAAGTTATTAAACTCGACGTTAATAACCTCTGGCTAAGTAATTAATTTATGCAAGCAATTCGTAAATTATTTAGAGCACTTGCTCAATAATTATGTTGCTTAAACATTCTGCGCCCCTTTGAAATCGCCTAGATTTCAACTGCTGCTTGATGATCTGAAAGTAAGCATTTATTTTTCGACTGTAGTAACTATAGAGGGATATAGAGAGGTTCTTTCTGTTAATGCGGTTAGATGTTGGATGTTTTCATTTTCACGGTGTGTTGATTCAGCTGTGCGGGTTGATACATCATGTATGACTACGGATGTAAGTTCAGGCATTGTTTCCTTATTTTGTGATCTTACTTGTTGGTGTTTTTGGATGACGTGATTAGTTAACGTATTCCATGCCGCTGCTGAGACTCTCCAATTCCATCCGAATATTGCGTGTAATCGGGTTCCATTTAAGATAGTATCGCAAATAAATTTGATACCTTTCACACATGTGTAAAGACCAAGAATAATTAAATATATTTTCCCAATTTCGCCAAATACATTCCATATTTTGTTCTGAACGGATTCTATAACAGTGTGCATTGCTCCTGGCGTTAATAGATTAAGTACATTCATGTCTTGATGATTGACGTCTTCACCTAGAAGTCGTTTTGTGATGATGTTTGTTATAGCTTGCCTTTCAGAGGCATACATTGCTTGTCTTCGCAAATCGGTGAGTGCATCTGGGGAATATATACCAGCGTTCATTAAATCTCCTGGTTCTTCATATCTCCAGTCTATATTTAGTGATGGATGTAACTTGTTTGGAGCCTTTATTTTGTGGATTAATGGATTTAACCCATACCAGTCATTTAGAATATGATATGCAGGACTCATAATGGACGAGCAGGCAACTTCTGTACCGAATTCTTGGATGAGATGGGTTTTGGGTGTCATGAAAAAGGATTTATTCATATATGTGATCGGTAGTTCATTGAAGCAATTTTCACTTTTACGAACCGCTACTTCTACAGGTTGACATTTTATGATATATATAATTTCTCCTCTAGATACAGCAGTATAGCCTCTTTCTTTCATATGCCTTAATGCAAATTCATCAGGGTAGTGAGGTGCTAGAGTTAGCAATGTTTGAATTACTTCTCTTTCAAGCTCGCATCTTCGAGTTATTAGGTTGATGTATAGTTGTTCAATTTGTTGCCGCATATGTCTTTCAGCATATACAAATTTAGAATTTACATATGTTATGATATCTAGGTTTGTTGGTGATATCGATTTCTTGGTGAACATAAACTGTGTAGAAAGTCTTGGTACGATTATTAAACGAGGATGTTCTGTTTGATACCCTTTAAATTTACACACAGGAATTGGTTTTCTTATCTCTAACGCAAACACAGTTTCCTCTGTATTGACAGTGTACACGATTGTCGTTTTTCCTACATCATTGTTATGTTCATTCGTTATTTTATTAGCCTTTCCTTCCCACAGAACATCGTACCTAGACTCTTCACATTTTTCTTCGGTAACTATTTTCCAAAAGGTAATCCCGTTCTCCGGATCGGTGCATTTTTCGCTGAGGTACGAGCACACTATATTATTTCTAATCGTAATTTGGTTTTCGTCTAGTCTTACGGTGCTAATTCCATCGGTAATAGTGATTGTTATGGCTTGCAGGACTATTACATCTTTCCATGAATTTCCATTTAAGGTGTAGTGTATTCCTATGCATTTTCCGCTTTCTTCTAAATCACCTGCTACTACCTCAGAATATGATGATGATGAATTTTGGTTTAATCCCTGCAATTATTCTTCCATTTGCTACTTTATATGTCCCTTCATTATGTAAAAGCATACATTCTTCATATGTTAGTTCCACAATAAATGTGGATAACCCTCCCGGCACCACAGAGATATGGCTAAACATGCCGCATGTGTATACGGATTGTATGATGTTAATTTTGCATTGATACGTATGTGTGTAGGTAAGTTCGCTCAACTGGAGTAATTGTATCTCTTCTAAGTCAATTTTTGTTTTCGGTTTTTCTATGTGACATTCCTCAATCTCTATCAATGAAACAGCTGACATATTTATGTTATTATGTCCGCAATCGTATGCAATGATGGCAGAAACAATTACGAAATGCAATGCTAAGCATATCGGGAAGCACAGGTGATATGAGTTCATTATGCTGGAATGAAAGGCTGTTATTATTATGATTATTTTTGTGGTATGTACTCTTGTAATTAGGTTATTTGTTTTCTTATATATTTTTGCTTATTTTAGTTTTTTTTTTTTTTTTTTTGTTGATATTTTAATTAACTGTTTTTACTTGCTACTTGGCACGTTAGTGTCATGGGGGATTTTGTGGTTTTGTTTTATTGATTTTCTTCAATCGGTAATAGGCATATTTTGGTTATTGGTCTTTTAAGGGTGGATTCTTTTGATTTTACAGTCACAACTCTTACTAATCCGTCAGGTCCAGGGTGTACCTCTATTACTCTTCCTAACAACCATCGAGTAGGTGGTAATCTTTCGTCTTTTATTAAAACAAGATTTCCGGTTTTTATGTTGGGTACGTGTTTATTCCACTTAGGTCGTTGCTGCAATCTGTGGAGATATTCTTTCTGCCATTCTTTCCAAAAGGTTTGATGCATTTGCTGCATATATTTCCATCGATTTAAGTTGCTTATTTTGGTATTTATTAAATTTTCCTCTGGTGGAGCAATAATTGCATTTCCAGTAAGGAAATGCCCTGGAGTTAAAACTGCCGTATCCTCTGGGTCATTTGTAAGTGGACATAGCGGTCTTGAGTTTAAGCAGGCTTCAATCTGTGTTAATAAAGTCGTTATTTCTTCAAAGGTAAGTAAGGCGTTTCCTGTTACACGTTTCATATGGTATTTGGTAGATTTTACACCACTCTCCCATAATCCTCCAAAATGCGGAGCAGCTGGTGGTATGAAATGCCACTTTATTCCCATTTGTTCAACAATTCCGTAGACTTCATCGTCCAATCCCCATTCTTGCTGTAGTTGGATAGCGGTTAGTTTTCGGTTTGCGCCAACAAAGTTGGTGCCACAGTCACTGTATATGTGATTACTTAGCCCACGTCGTGCTACAAATCTCTTAAGGGCTGCTAGAAATGCATCACTAGATAATTCACTTACTGCTTCTAAGTGGATGGCTTTGGTTGCCAGACATACAAATATGCATACATATCCCTTTGACGTTTTTATTCTCCCTCTACACCGAGATTCTCTGATTGTAATAGGTCCACAGAAATCAATGCCGACATGTTGAAAAGGTCTACTTCTAGTAATTCTAGCTTCAGGCAGATCACCCATTAATTGTTGTTGTGTTGTTGCCTTCTGTTTCCAACATATGACGCATTTATGAATTCTTTGTTTTACAGCGGTCCTAGCCCTAAGAATCCAAAATTCCCTTCTAATAGTGGCTAGTGTTAATTGCGTTCCTCCGTGTAGGGTGGTTTTGTGCACTTCATCTATTATTGATGATGTTATTGGATTGTTTGGTTCAAGAATGATGGGGAATTTTTCGTTGTATGGTAAATTGGAATGTTTTAAACGTCCTCCTACTCTTATAATTTGATCTGTATCAATAAATGGGTTTAGGTTAAAAATAGAGCTTTTTTTGTTCAAGGGAAGATGGTTGCGCAGGTCATGAATCTCTTCTTGGAAGGAATAAAATTGTGCTTTTCTTAGAATTGCCTTTTTTGCACGTGCTAATTCTTCGCATGTTATGTATCTCGTATTCCGTTTATCTGGTCACCTACAGTTGCTAGTGAATCTGAAACAAAGTGCGGTAATTCGTATGAGTTTGCTCCATGATGAGAATTTAGTTAGCAGATCGATATCTATGTTGGTGGTTTCCTTTGCTATATGCACTGGTATTCGTCGTATTTCTATCTGAGTGGTTGTTACAATATTTTCTGGCCACTGATGTGCTGCTTCAGTAAGCCAATGTGGCCCATTCCACCAAATTTTATGGTTTAATAATTCTTTGGGTGTTAATCCTCTGCTTGCGCAATCAGCAGGATTGTCTTTTGTGGGTACATATCTCCACAGGCATCCATCGGTTTCTTTATGAATGTCGCTGACACGATTAGCAACGAACGTTTTCCATTTTGATGGATGTCCCTGTAACCATGACAGCACTATACTAGAATCACTCCATAAAAAGATTTTTGATGCCTTATCTGGTAGTGCACTTTTAACTTGTGTAAGTAGTTTTGCGACAAGTGATGCAGCACACAATTCTAATCTTGGAAGACTTAATTGTTTTATGGGAGCACTCTTGTTTTCGATGTTAACAGTGTGCTAGTGTATTCACTATTGTTCGTTACACGAAGGTAAATCACTGCTGCATACGCTTGTATAAATGCGTCGCAAAATCCGTGTAGCTCAAATTTAACATTTGAAGTTGTTTTTAACCACCTAGGGATGCTGATTGTTTCAATGATATTCAACTCAGAGCGGAATGTTTGCCATTTATCAATAATAGGTTTTGGTAATTCATCATCCCAGTTTGCTTTTAATAACCATAATTGTTGCATTAATATCTTTGTTGTTATGACAATAGGTGCCATCCATCCTAAAGGGTCAAATAATTTTGCGATTTCTGACAGCAATTCTCTTTTCGTTTTGGGTATAGTGGATGATGCTTTTATTTTGAATTTAAAGCTATCACTAATAGGGTTCCAGTGTATCCCTAATGTTTTTATAGTGGTATTGACGCTAATTTCCATAGTAGACTTTAATTCGCGATCTTCATCCGGAATATGTTCTAAAATTTTTAAAGAGTTGCTACTACATTTACGAAGGTTAAATGCTCCTTTATTCATTACTTGACGTAAATTATGCAGTAGGCTTTCTGCTTCTGCCTCGGTATTAGCTCCTGACATAATATCATCTACATAGAAATCTCGAAGAATTGTTTTGCTGGCTAGCTCATGTTCATCCTTTTCATCATGTGCCAATTGATGTAGAGTACGAATCGCTAAGAACGGTGCAGCTGAAGTTCCATAAGTGACAGTTAATAGTCGGTATTCTTTAAGTGGGTGTGTAGGATCTTCTCTCCACAGGATTCTTTGGAAGTCAGTGTCTTCTGGGGCAATTCTAATTTGCCTATACATTTTCTCTACATCTGCTGTAAACGCGAATCGATGTATTCTCCAGCGTAGTAAAATGAAATGTAAATCTTCTTGAACAGTTGGTCCAGCGATAAGGCTGTCATTTAGAGAAGTATGGTTTGTGGTTTTTGCTGAGGCATCGAATACTACTCTTACCTTTGTGGTGGTACTATCCTCCTTGATGACGCTATGGTGAGGTATGTAGTTTGTTGGCTTATTTAGGTTGGTATGGTCATTTTCAATTACTTCCATATGTCCTAATGATATGTATTCCCTCATAAATTTAATATATTCGGTTTTAAGGTTGGGATTATTTTCTAATTTCTTTTCCAAGCTAATGAATCGTTTTAATGCTAGTCCACGAGAATTGCCCAAGTTGGGAGTACGAGGATATGCTTTGAACGGTAATCTTACTTCATATCTTCCATCAGGTAAACGTTTATGTGTTTTTTGGTATATTTCTTCGCACAAGGCTTCTTCTTCGGTGAAATGTTTTTTATTTGCGGGGTCGACGGTTTCTTCAACTTCCCAAAAATTTTTGATTAAATCTGCAATTGGTGTAGCTTCACAGACTAAGCTCATAGTAGCAGTTGTTATAGGTTGGTGCTGGGTTGGTCCACAAAGGATCCAGCCTAGAGTGGTGCGTTGAGCTGAAAGACGATTAATAGAACCTTTAATTACGCCTTCCTCTATTATTTGTGCATAAATCTCAACTCCTAAAAGTATATCAATGTCTCCAGAGTTAAAGAAATACGGATCCGCTAATTGTAATCCTTTAATATGACTCCAGTTCTGAGGAATGATTGAATCGATTGGAGTTCTTCCTGTTATTTTCTTTATAACATGTGCTCGCACTCCAATCTCCTCTGTATTTGTAAAATGTGGACCCAATTTAAATTCAACAACGCTTCTTGCAGGTCCTGTTAGTGTACTGCCTATACCATTGATTATCATAAAGGTTGGTTTTTTGTTTAATTGAAGTAATTGTGCGCTTCTTTCGGTAATAAAGGACATTTGTGATCCTTGATCAATCAATGCTCTTAAGACAACAATGCCTGATTTTTCGGTGTACACCTTGACGAGTGCGGTAGCTAATAAGGCAGTTGTATTGGTTGGTCTTTCTACAAGATGTGTATATGTTTGGTTGGTATCGTATGCCGTATTGTGGTTTACATTTTCTACTTGTTGAGTGGGTGGGTGATGAATTAGGTTTTCTTGGTGTGAGGTCGTACTTAAGTGGCTGGAACTTGGTAGTGGTGTAAATGTATTATTTCTATTTGGATTTGCATCAATATGGAGCATAGTGTTATGTCTTTTTTTACATTTTTGGCATGAAAATTGCTTAGGACAAGATGTTGTGTTATGTGTTTTTCCAAAACAGTTGCAACAACGACTGTTTCCTTGAATAAACTTTAGTCGTGCATGGGGTGACATTTGGATGAATTGATGGCATTCACGCAATCGATGATTTTTATTACAGAGTGGACAGTCATTATACATTTGATAAGGTTGCTTACGCTGTAGGTTTTGCTGTTGGGATACGTGTACCTTGGTATGTTCTTGTTTATATTCTGTTTTTGGTTGAAGGTTTTTATTTCCTCCAATGGATTCTAACGTGCGGAATCGGTTTTCAAGAAATGACTTGAATTCATCGATAGTTGGAAGGGCATTAGGGTCATTGCGACTACTTAAGCTAGTTTCCCAGTGTGTAATCGTTTCTTTATTGAGCTTTTGAGAGAGAATGTGGATGATCAATGGGTCCCAACTGGTGGTATTTATTTTTAATCCTTTAAGTGCCTCCAGGACTTCATTCAATTTGTCCAACATTTTTTTTAGATTGTGGGAACCCTCATATGCATGATTAGGCATAGATGTGAGAACATTTAATTGGCACGTCACAAGAATTCTATTATTTTGATAACGCCTTTTGAGAATTTCCCATGCAGCTAGGTAGTTCGAATCACTTAATTGTAAATGTTTTATTAAATTTTCTGCCTCACCACTCACGCTACTACGTAGATAGTGTAACTTTTGTACATTCTTTAATTGATTATTTTGATCAATTAATGATTCGAAAAGAGCATGAAAGGATGGCCAATTAATGTAATTTCCGGAAAACCTTGGAATTTCAATTCGGGGTAGTTTAATATCGGTGTGCTCCGGTGTTTTAATTGTTGGTACGGACGCTATAGATCGGGATGCTGATGATTTAACTTCAGTGGGGGTATTTAATTCTTGTAGTTGCTCATTCATTTTTCCACTAGTAACACAATATGTCTCCTCAAGATTACTAATCACCTCTTCTGCAAAATAATGCCGATCCTTGTCCGCACTAGAATACAGTTTTAATAATTTTCGGTGGGTTGTATCAATAAGTTGCCATTGTTTTTGTAGCAATAGCTTTTTTTCCTTGATATAACCTTCTTTCAATCTATCTTTTGGTGTCTTCCTATAATTTTTGACAAGGCGTTCAAGTTCAGCTTGATTAATAACTTGTTCTTGTATTAATTCTTCTACCACGGAGCTTCTGGCTGTGGAAGATGTAGAAGCTGTGTTTTCTTTCGACTTACTTGTCGATGGTGGATTATTGTCACTATTATTTTCAACTGTAAAATCACTATCCTTTGAGGTCATGCTTACAGAGATTCACGTATATCACTATTAGAAATTTTATGTCACTATGTATTATAATTTTATAGATTCGTGTTGGTGTATGGTAAATTGTGCACTGGTGTACCGAGGTTGTAATTATTGATTTGTGTATTATTATGGTATATCACGGTGGTGACTAATATAGTATACTTATTTAAATGTGAATAAGGACAAATTAAATTCTGGGTATGGTAGGATTAGGTACTAAAGTCGATCAAAATGCTTACTAACCTGTTGACTTCGGTGGTGCTGATTATGATTGTGCTGCTGGTGGTGTAGATTATGGTGATTTCGGCTAGCGTTGGTGTTGATCGCTGGGTAGCTGGTTGGTGATAATTAGTTGTGGGATCGGCTCGTATGAATGCTGTGGTTGATCAGTGTTGTCTTCACTTTCACTATTTTACACTTCACGAACAAACTGGTAGATGGTGATAGATTTCCCGACAAAAATTTTTGTTTGAAAAGTTATAGTTTTATTACTTTTATATTAAAACGTTTACACACGAGAGCGCGATCCGGCTCGAAGGACCATTAAATGTGCGCGTCAATATGTACGCATGAGGAAAACTTCAAAAAAAAATAAATAAATACGAGTGGTACGAATTTAAATTTATTTACGTCCGGTATGACTGAGTTGAGTTTTACAAGTGAAGTTTCAATATTAATTATAATTATTTTAATTCAGCGCAATTTTGCTGATTATCTTTTATTTTAAAAATTTATTTCATAAATAGGCCAGAAGTTATTAAACTCGACGTTAATAACCTCTGGCTAAGTAATTAATTTATGCAAGCAATTCGTAAATTATTTAGAGCACTTGCTCAATAATTATGTTGCTTAAACAGTGGTAGTTAAGGCGTTCGGTTGAAGTGAACGCGTTCGGTTGTAATTAAAATTTATTGATTTTGATAGTATAAATTTATAAATACTAGAGTAACTTTCGTAAAAGAGTGTTGTAATTAAAATTATTATTATTGATTTTTATAGTATAAATTTATAAATACTAGAGTAACTTGCGTAAAAGAGTGTGGTAATTAAAATTATTATTATTGATTTTTATAGTATAAATTTATAAATACTAGAGTAACTTGCGTAAAAGAGTGTGGTAATTAAAATTATTATTATTGATTATGATAGTATAAATTAACGATATACTAAAGTGACTATCGTAAAAGAGTGTTGTAATAAAAATTATTATTGGATTATTATTGATTATCATAGTTTAAACTTATAAATTAACGATATACTAGAGTGACTTTCGATATACTAGAGTGTTGTAATTAAAATTATTATTAATTATTACAGTTGAGATCTATAAATTAAAGACACACTCTCGAGACTTTCGCAAAAGAGTGTGGTAAATAAAAATTATTGCTAATTATTTTATTTTAAATTTGTAAATTAAAGATAAGTGAGTGATTTTCTTAATAGAATATTGTAGTTGATTACTATACCAACCGGTTTTTGTAAAGTTAGATTTGTATCTTAAAACTATACCGGATGGACTTTGTGTAAATCTGACTGTTGGACAAAAGAATTATTAAAGTGATTTTAACCAAGTAAATACCCTTAGTAAAATTACTTGTACATAAAAATAAAGTTGGAACTCCCCGCGAAGGAAGATCCCGCGGAAACGAGTGTAAGTACGCAAACATTCTTACTATAGTTAATATTGGAATTGGTCAGAAAAAATACGTAACATTAGCAAAAAGCACTCTAACCTCTTGGCGGTGTTCGAGAGGAAAATACTTCGGAGGATTGTTGGCCCCTTATGTGAGGAAGGACGATTCCGGAGACTCTACAATGACGAGATCTACGAGCGCTATCGCGACATAGATGTTGTGAAGAAAATAAAGCTCGGTAGACTCCGGTGGGCAGGACATCTAGCTCGTATGAGTGAAGATGAGCCTGCTCGGAAAGTTCTCTGCGGTAAGACTTATGGGGTGCGACAGCGAGGGAGACCAAACCTCCGCTGGAAGGATGGCGTAGACCAGGACGCTCAGAGCATAGGGATGCCAAACTGGATGACATCGGCTCAGAATCGGGACCGGTGGAGAGAACAGTTGCGAGAGGCCAGGACCGGATCCCGGTTGTAGAGCCGTTAAAGAAGAAGAAGTTAAGGCCAGTCTATCAATATCACCAATATCTTGCAGCACCAACACTCCAGCAACACCAGTCAGAGGTCCAGCTGTGAGATGCAGGCTCCTGGATATTTTTAGCAGCAATCAGCGGTACCGAAAGCTGTTGCTTTCAATCAACAAAATAATACTTGAGAATTGTTATCCGTTGCTTACTTTTTTGTTAGTCTTTCATACTATGGGTCAGAGACCAGATGTCGGCCTGTATTCATTTAATTTTTTGTAGTCTTTACATTGTCCCCCCCAGTGGACCTAAATATATTATTATAACGTAGCTTTGCGTTTTAATTATTAACATTTTTTGGTGCCGAAACCCGGGATCCTGCTTCCCAGAATTCAGTTTTATTAACTTCCACATTTGAGTGTTCGGGTTAAGTGCAACATAAGTAGCCATCACCTTGATACAGTTCCTCTTGCCGACACGAGATCTGTACCGAGCACGTGCCATTTTTAATTGTACTTGGTGGATTCACCTATTGGATTGCGGTAACATATCTCCAACTTTGGACGGATCAACGGAACAGCAAACACATCTCATGTGCCCTGAAACCATGCAGTAATGCTCTAGCATAAAGATCTGGTGAGTTCTTTCCAATTTACTAGCTACAATACTTTTCATATGATGAACTAACCCCGTTAATAAAATCATACTATAAAACAATAAAGGATTGTGTGTAGTGCTAGCCCTAAAAACAAAATTTCAAAGGTTACATTATTGTGCGTGAATACAATTAATTGATGCAACATTCGTTAACAATACATGAGGTACTATCCGGTTGTATCAATTCCCGCGCAACATCAACTTAAAAGCTTCTTCGGAGTCTCCGCCGTCGCACAGTGGGGCAAATAGCTCATTTTTTGGACAAGCGACAATTCCCAAGCCTGGAATTAATGAAACTTAAAAATTTTTTTTTTAAACTATTCGTGATAAAATTGCCTTTACTTCTATCGAGCCAGAATTTTGAAATTTGAAAATTAAAGATGGCTAATCCAATATGGCGGACATAAATTTTGTAAAAAAAATAAATTTTTTTTAAAGATTCTTTAAATTTTAAAAAATTGTTACTTTTGGGGATTTTTTTGGAAACCAAAAATTAATTAATAATAATTAATTTCAAAAATTTTAAAGAATCTTACGAAAAAATTTTTATTTTCTTACCAAATTTATGTCCGCCATATTGGATTAGCCATCTTTAATTTTCAAATTTCAAAATTCTGGCTCGATAGAATTAAAGGCAATTTTATCACGAATAGTTTGAAAAAAAATTTTTAAGTTTCATTAATTCCAGGCTTGGGAATTGTCGCTTGTCCAAAAAAATGAGCTGTTTGCCCCACTGTGCGTCGGTGAACACAATAACTTACAGTTAATTAATGTTGACTTTATTATCCAATTTTTATGAATTTTGATTTATTATAAATGAACAATGCAGTCATTAATTTAGTGTGGTTCATCATCAAGAATTTAAGGACTTTAATTTGTTGTACTGTGGGTACTACTTTGCGCAGCAGTGCGGGGCAATATCTATGAGACTTCTTTCCCGCGCAACAAGTGCCCAAAAGCTCTTTACATTTTACGCGTTGCGAATGAAATTAACTATATTTAATCAAGTTTGTGTTTACTTTATCATCAACTTTTCATGAATTTTGAGTTATTATGAATAAACAATAATTTAAGGAATTTCTTTTCTCGTATTGCGCTTAATATATTGTGCAGCAGTTTGGAGCAACATTTATGATAATTATTTCCCGCGCAACATTTGCCCAAAATCTCTTTACATTTTACGTGCTGTAAATAAAATAAACTATATTTAAGCAGTTTGTGTTGACCTTTATTATCAACATTTTCTGACTTTTGAATTATTATGAATAAACAATAATTTAATGAATTGCTTTTGTCGTATTGTGGGTAATATTGTGCGCATCAGTTTGGCGCAACATCTATGAGAATAATTTCCCGTGCAACATCTGCCCGGAAGCTCGTTACATTTTATGTGCTGCGAATAAACTAATCTTAAGAAATTAGTGCTGATCTTTATAATCAAATTTTTATGAATTTTGAATTACTATGAATAAATTATACAGTCAATCAGTTAGCGCCGGTTATTATCAGGAATTTAAAGGAGTTTCATTTGCTTTATTGTGCGTACCTTGAAACCGATTGACGCAAAATCTGTGGGCATCATTTCCCGCGCAACAGCTGTCTAAAAGCTGTTCGAATTTCCTCTGCTGCGAACAAAATAAGCATACCCCTTCAACCAACGTCGATCCTCATTTTGAATTGTATGACTTACGAGTCAGAGGGAAAACTCAATATCACCGGATTAAAATCATCCTCACTCTGCCTGAGTTAAGAACTACAGCGAGTGTTAGATACCTTCAAACAGTCTATACGCGCCCTAGAAAACCTGTCTCGACCTGTGGCCCACTGGGACGATTGGTTAACCTACTTCCTATCCAATAAGCTTGACGCCACTACGCGCAAGGACTGAGAAACTTCTCTCAGTTTGTCAACGGATGTGCCAGCATTCAGCTCCCTAGCAGAATTCCTAGAACGACGGTTACAAGCGCTCAGTGCAATCAAGGACACTCAATTGCTCACGAGCAAGGCGCCCGGACAGCGAAACTTTTCGGGACAGAAGCTTCAACCATCTAAAAGACCAAATTCACACACGCATCATCTGTCCACTAACGCGTCAAGTACCACATCCTCAGCCTGTTTGAGTTGCAATGGAAAACACTTTCTCCTGTTCTGCCCTCAGTTCCGGTCAATGTCTATCGACCAAAGGGTCGACCTTCTGCGACGGAAGCTAGCCTGCAACAACTGCCTCAGGCCAAACCACACTGCATCTTCATACCCTTAAACGAACAGGTGCAAGCTGTGTCAAGCGAAGCACCACACGATGATCCACAAGTCTACTGAACCGAGTGAATCTACTCCGCCCCAGAAGAACAACATTGTCAGCGTACCTGACGCACCATGCCCCTCAACTACAGCGCATCTCTCACTGGACGGCCAAAGATTCTCGTCCGTAATCCTCCCGACAATACTCTTGAGAGTCGAAGCTGCAAATGGTCGACATTTAAAGGTGCGGGCTCTATTGGACCAAGGCTCAGAGTCAAGCTTCATTACATCATCTCTGGCCAAGCTGTAAGGTCTACGAAAACAAAAAACTCGCATAGCCGTTTTCGGTGTTGCGCAATGTGAGGCAGGCATCGCTCAATCGTATGTGAACCATGACGTGATTTCTCTGCAAGATTCAACGCATCGGTATTCTGTTCAATCTTTGCTAATGCCATCTTTATTTCAACTCCTACCCGGCTTCGCAGTTTCAAGACAGTCTTGGCCACACCTCCTCAATTTGCCATTAGCGGATCCCAATTTTGATCAACCGTCATCTATCGAACTCATTCTTGGAGTAGCGGTTCATGCGCAAATCATATTAGATGAAATAATTAAAGGACCACCAGGTGCTCCGATTGCGCAAGCTACAGTTTTCGGATGGATAGTGTCAGGCGAGGCTGATCCTACTACAAATACACCGCCCTCTACGATGCGCGTGCACACCTCTACTGTAGAAGTTGATTCATGGCGATTTTGGGAACTACAAGAACCTCCTCAAGCCACTCGGTTAACTCCTGACGAAGCTCAGGGCGAAGACCACTTCGCCCAAACCCACTATAGAGATGCTCATGGCCGATACGTTGTCTCCCTTCCTCTAAAGCTGCCTGCTAGTTCATTGGGATCATCTCGTCAAGCTGCCATGTCCTCACTTTTACGTATGCAACGCAGACTAGCACGCGATCCGGAACTCCACAGTTTGTACTCGTCGTTTATCTCTGAATATGAAGATCTAAAGCACATGGAGGAAGTAACAGAAGAAGCTACTGCGGAACCTGTCTACTATCTACCACATCATGCGGTCTTGAAGCCAAGTAGCACTACTACTAAGCTCAGGGTGGTGTTCAACGCATCGCAGCAATCGACATCACATCTATCGTTAAACGATATACTTCAAGTGGGGCCGAAGCTTCAAAACGATGCAATTACGGTCATTCTGAAATGGCGACTTTATCCTCAGGTCCTTACTGGGGATGTCGAGAAAATGTATCGGCAGATACGTGTTGAAAAAGCCGATACCCAACTCCAACGGATACTTTGGTCACCCTCCAGTGAACATCCGGTCAAATGCTATCGTCTGTTAACCGTCACTTACGGAACAGCTTGTGCGCCTTACCTAGCCTGCAAAACTCTCCAGCAACTTGCACACGACTACACTACAGAACATCCAGCGGCGTCCAAAATAATCACTGATAATATCTATGTCGACGACGCTCTTTTTGGCGCATACGATGAGGAGACTGCGATAGGACTTCGCGACGACCTCTGCTCACTACTGAAGAAAGGCAGCTTCAAATTGCGCAAATGGCTAGCCAACTCAACGAATCTGCTAGCAGGCATTTCGGAGGCAGATCGAGGTGACACCCTTTCTCTTAAGGTCGTCAAAGACGTTTCAGTTAAAACACTGGGCATCACGTGGAACCCAACATCGGATGAATTCAGCTTCAGCATAAGTCTAGATGACTCAACCACATCAACCAAACGTTCGGTGTTAGCAGACATTAGCAGACTATACGACCACCTTGGAAGGCTTTCTCCAATCACAATCACCGCAAAAATTTTGCAACAACTCTGGCTGGCCACATTGGACTGGGATGATCCACTGCCGTCAGATCTTCATCAGCAATGGATGAAATATAAACAGGACTTAAAGTGTCTGCCACATCTTCGACTCAACCGCTGCGTTGGGACCACCATCAAACCGCTTGGGATCGAGCTCCACGGCTTCAGCGATCCTTCACTCGCCGCCTAGGGCGCAGCAGTATACCTGCGAGTCATCCACGATTTGGACACCTTCCCGGTCACTCTACTTACAGCAAAAACTCCCGTCAGCCCTCTCAAAACCATTTCGTTACCCAGACTAGATAGTCGAGGCAATGAAGCACTAAAAAGGCCAAAAGTTCCTAATTGGTTGGGCGCGGACGGATCGGAATGCGGTTTTTTGCATTCGCTTCCAAAAATTATTTGTAAAAAATGGCCCATTTTTTTCTGAACAAACCGGAAATTGCACCTGTTCACCTGTATGTATGTTTGTATGTATGTATGTATGTAGACAAATCTTGCAACTTGATTTTGACCCACTTCCATATAACCGATCAACTTGAAATTTTGCATATACATATATATATGTATATTTTGCATATACATAACTATACATATAGTTCGCGTGACAATGCAATCTGACCATTTTGTAAAAAAATCAAGATGGCGGTTCCAAGATGGCGGCCGAATTTTGCAATTTTGCTCCTCGACCCCCACCATGGGTATCAAATGAAAGGGTATGACAAGTACAATACAATTACCTATGTGGCGTCATTTCAAATTCAAAATGGCGGCCAACTCAAAATGGCGGATTACCTTTTTCTTTACAACGCGCTCGATATGGGTATCAAATGAAAGGAAATGACAAGTAGAATACTATTACCTCTGTGGCGTCATTCCAAATTCAGAATGGCGGCCAACACATAATGGCGAACTACCTTTTTCTTTACAACACCCTCGGTATGGGTATCAAATGAAAGGAAATGATGATGATTTAAATCTAATATGGCGGTCACTACAAAATGGCGGAAGACATATAATAGACTAAAAAGTAGAAAATAAAAAATATAGTTTAAAAAAACTAAAAAATACGCTTTTATTTTAAAATGAACTAAAAAGTAAAAAATAATTTCGAATGCTTTTGGAATGTTTTTGGAATATTAAAGAACTTTGTAAATAAGAGTCAGAACTCGCCCAAATCGGGTTCCCGGGGGTTTTCGAGGTCGCTGATCACGATTATGATGTTCAAATTTACCCACAGCCGACCTGGAAAATTCTCGGGGGTGAAGTCCCAAAAAACCCGAGTGCCGAGTTTCTCTCGTTCCGCGCGTGATTTTCTGGAGAGTCCCGCGGGGATGACGTTCATCGGCGTTCCTGAGCTCCAGGTCGGCTGTGGGTAAATTTGAACATCATAATCGTGATCAGGGACCTCGAAAACCCCCGGGAACCCGATTTGGGCCAGTTCTGACTCTTATTTACAAAGTTCTTTAATATTCCAAAAACATTCCAAAAGCATTCGAAATTATTTTTTACTTTTTAGTTCATTTTAAAATAAAAGCGTATTTTTTAGTTTTTTTAAACTATATTTTTTATTTTCTACTTTTTAGTCTATTATATGTCTTCCGCCATTTTGTAGTGACCGCCATATTAGATTTAAATCATCATCATTTCCTTTCATTTGATACCCAGACCGAGGGTGTTGTAAAGAAAAATGTAGTCCGCCATTTTGTGTTGGCCGCCATTTTGAATTTCGAATGACGCCACACAGCTAATAGTATTTTACTTGTCACACCCTTTCATTTGATACCCATACCGAGCGTGTTGTAAAGAAAAAGGTAATCCGCCATTTTGTGTTGGCCGCCATTCTGAATTTGGAATGACACCACAGAGGTAATAGTGTTCTACTTGTCATTTCCTTTCATTTGATACCCATATCGAGCGCGTTGTAAAGAAAAAGGTAATCCGCCATTTTGAGTTGGCCGCCATTTTGAATTTGAAATGACGCCACATAGGTAATTGTATTGTACTTGTCATACCCTTTCATTTGATACCCATGTCGGCGGTCGAGGAGCAAAATTGCAAAATTCGGCCGCCATCTTGGAACCGCCATCTTGATTTTTTTACAAAATGGTCAGATTGCATTTTCACGCGAACTATACATATATGCAAAATTTCAAGTTGATCGGTTATATGGAAGTGGGTCAAAATCAAGTTGCAAGATTTGTCTACATACATATATACATACAAACATACATACAGGTGAACAGGTGCAATTTCCGGTTTGTTCAGAAAAAAAATGGGCCATGGAAGCGAATGCAAAAAACCGCATTCCGATCCGTCAGCGCCCAACCAATTAGGAACTTTTTTGCTTCATTGCCTCGACAAAGAGCTGTGTGGGGCAGCCCTACTTGCTGAATTAGTGCATTACGTCAAGACAACTTTAAACTTCGACAAGACTCCATTTCACTTGTGGTCAGACTCCACCGTCGTCCTAGAGTGGTTGCGCGAACACCCATCACAATGGAATGTATTTGTGGCCAATCGTGTCGCTCTTATACGTACCGAACGCTACGTGGCATCACTTCCAGTCAGCAGACAACCCTTCAGACTGCATCACCCGGGGAATAGCAGTGGCAGCCCTTAAAGATTACTCCTTATGGTGGTCTGGCCCACCATGGCTAAGCCAAAGTTCAGCATCATGGCCGCCTCGTTATGACCGTCGCAAGGACAACTCAAAATCACATGAGCTCGAAAGGAACCCGAGCCACATAGGTACCCACACGTTCATGGCTGTATCTTCTGACATTCTCAACATTAAAGAAGCTCATTAGAGTGACAGAGTACATTCTTCGATTCATCCATAAATGCAGGACAAAATCGGCCAAGCAAACTGGCGTGCTCACGCTTGAGGAATATGACAAGGCCCTCACTCTATGGCTCAAAATAGTCCAATATTCAGCATTTCCACAATAAATAACCAGTCTCAAAGCCAAGAAATTACTTCCAACAAACGGAAAATTACGAAGCGTGAATCCGTTCCTTGATGCTAACGACGTCTTGCGAGTCGGTGGACGGTTACGACATGCGCTCATCTCTTACAACGAAAAGTTCCCAGTCATTCTTCCCAAGGAAGACCTCCTCACAACACTGATTATACGGCAGTCTCACCTACATACACTTCACGGAGGAGTACAAGCAACTCACCACCACATTCGCAGCAAATACTGGATCCTCCGAGGGCGTAACATGGTAAGTCAGGTAGTAAGAACCTGTGTGGTTTGTTGTCGATACACGGCAGCTCCAAGAACTTAGCTGATGGGAGATCTTTCAGCAGACCGCTTGCGACCGACGAGGCCCTTCTTACATAGTGGCATTGATTACGCTGGTCCGTTTATCACCAAGTTGTTAAAGGGTCGAGGACACAAAACCACAAAGACATATGTAGCACTCTTCGTCTGTTTTGTTACCCGCGCCATCCATTTGGAGTTGGTCCTAGACCTAACCAGTGCAGCCTTCATCGCAGCATTTCGCCGATTTGTCAGCCGTCGGGGACGATGCGCCAAACTGTATAGCGATAACGCACGGACTTTCGTAGCTGCAGACAAGGAATTATCACACCACCTTCGTCAACTTACCTCTAGCCTATCGGAACTCCCACAACATCTCATAAACGAAGGCACAGAGTGGCACTTTATCCCCCCCCCTATCGCCCCACTTCGGCGGACTCTGGGAAGCCGGCGTGAAAGCATTCAAACACCATTTCCGTGGCATCGTGGGCTCTCACACCTTAACTCTAGAAGAGATGCTAACACTGCTGGTGCAAGTTGAAGCGTGCCTCAATTCCAGGCCCTTGAATTCCAACAGCAGCGATGATCCTGAAGTCCTAACTACGCTGACACCAGGCCACTTCTTAGTCGGCGAACCACTTTTAGCAGTGCCAACTCCGAGCACTTTGGACACTTCTTTGAATAGGCTCACTCGCTGGCAGCTAACCCAACACCTGCATGAACAACTGTGGCATCGTTGGAGGCATGAGTACATCCACACCCGTGGCAACGACCTCAAGATCCTGTCAGAGTCAACGATCTAGTTATCATCAAAGAGGACAACCTGCCTTCATCCAAATGGCTCCTCGGTCGGATCACCCAGCTGCATCCAGGAATTGACGGTCACATCCGTGTCGCGACTATTCGCCACAAGTCTGGGCACTTAAAACGAGCTATTACCAAACTATGTGTACTCCCAGTACACGACACTAACAACCAAACTCAATAACAGAACTTACCGATACTCTTAACAACCTAATCCACCTTTTGTTTCCTTTCACACAGGTTATAATCATCCTTCATTCGATCACGGCGGGCGGATCGCCTTCAACGTTTCTTACCTTCACATCTATGTCATCCACTGGAATCGTGCTTCCACACGAGACGGGCGGAATGTTAAGGCCAGTCTATCAACCAATATCTTGCAACACCAACACTCCAGCAACACCAGTCAGAGGTGCAGCTGTGAGATGCAGGCTCCTGGCCATTTTTAGCAGCAATCAGCGGTACCGAAAGCTGTTGCTTTCAATCAACAAAATTTGCAATACTTGAGAATTGTTATCCGTTGCTCGTGTCATCCGTTGTTAGTCTTTCATACTCTGGGTCAGAGACCAGATCTCGGCCTGTACTCATTTAATTTTTTGTAGTCTTTACATTGTCCCCAGTGGACCTAAATATATTATTATAACGTAGCTTTGCGTTTTAATTATTAACAGATTGGAAATTGTAAAGTGAGTCTTAGAGCATACGTAAAAAAATCAGGACCAGCTTTGAGCTTTTTTTTGGCGCTGCAACAAATTTAATTTTTTAAATTCACTTAATTGAAAAATACATTATGCAAAAACTATTTTGACCGGTAGTGATCGGGTTTTGGATATATGTTAAACATACCTTAAACTACCTAATTCCAGAATTACATTTAAAAATAATGGTATTTTCTTTTGTTGGCGTAACTTTAAAGTGAGGATACGTTTTTCGCAGTTTTCGGCTATTTTGCAATGCAATAATTCAAATTTCAAAAATCAAACTTACGCTAAGTTTTAGCATATCCAATAACGAACAAAACATGTCCAACAAACTTTTCGCCTAGAAGCCTTCGTTAAATGGTATTTATCAAGAAAGGTCAAAAACAAGGAATTTATTGTGAATTTTTCAGTTTTTGGGCTCGCATAAATTTTCCAGGCGTTTTCATGTTTGCGCACCCCCTAGATATTGTCGGGGATGTCATTTCTGACCAATTCCACCAAAAAAGTCCGTTACATCACTCCAAAACCAAAAGTTATATGTCTCACTGCTCTAGCGCCTGGACGTATACACTCCAAATACGCATAATAGTGTAAATACTATAAATTTTTTTAAATTTTAAAAATCTCACGAGAGATTTAACAGGGGCGGGGGAGGGATCGAGCCAAATATCACAACATCTCACCAAGGGGGATGGGGGGGGGGGTCGAAAAATCGCCAAAATCACCTCACGTAATTTATGGATGACCTTACCTATAGAAATAATTTAGGTAGTTTTAAGTCTGTTTTTAAACATGGAAAAAGACTTCCTGAACGTGTATTACAGAAATCTAAAATACAAAAAGGAAAAATTAAAGATCTAGATTTTTTGCTTAAAAATCATTTTGGTGATGCACAGTGGTTCCGCCCATAGGTCATAATTCCGAAAAATGAGTAGTCGTAAAAATCAAACAAGTTGGTACATATAAATAATCCGATCGATAAGTTACCCTCCCCTCAGGTATAAATATTTCAGCCCTATTAGTTAATTATCATTTACTTCTCGAGCTCTGAAGTGAACGCAACTGCATTGTTCTAACGCAAGTGACTCTCTTTTTTGGTATTTGCCGAAAACAATTCTCGGAATACAGGTGTTTGTGTTGTGTTTTTGTGACTAGGAAATCGAAGAATTAGGTATGTACTTTATGTCTAATAACATTTTATATAGATATTGCATGTATTGTTTATAAAATTTGGGTGCTACGCGTAGTACATAAACTTTTAAAAATTTTGATTCCCTTACTGATTTGACATAGACATTTAAACAATCGCAGGGTTAAGCAACTATTCACACTACATACAAAGTAAATTACTAATTGTATATTTTCAAAATGTTATAGTTTCATCTGCCCTTTTCTGCCCCCACTCGAGTAATAGCGCCTTTTGTCGTAGCACCAAGCCTCTACGAAACAGTTGATTAAACTAATATGTTTTATTTTCAGGTACTTTAGTGAAATGTTCTTTCTCAGGGATATATTTACTTGAGATTTGGGGTACAGCTACAGGGACTATCAAGGAAAAATTCCAAAGCGTATTGGCAGTCTTACTAGGAACCTTCCACGATGCTGAAAACCTGGATGTAAGTGCTTTAGATAGGTATTTATAATTTGTGTAAAAGTCTCGATAGTTATTGGAAATTTGTACATAGAGATAAATCTAAGTTTTTAATTAAGTATGGTGATTGGTTAAAGGTGATTGAATGTATTGAACTAAAAAGAAGTATTGTGCAAAGTGTTACTGACGAGAATCTACCTAGCACGTCACGCGGGGTAGGCGCCCTAAGAAAGATTTTTCCGACCTTAGTGAGCGCTCAAAACGTAGACGATTGGCCAATTTTTCTCAGGTAGATGACTCAGCTTTAAATACGTTTCTCAATACTTCTGACGACCTATCTAATACTAGTTTAAAAGCAAATATTAGTGCTGATGAGGTTTTGTCACTTTTCGTGGAGGCTAAGCTGACTAAACATCAATATTTGTTGTTTATGAACTTCATCAATCAATAGTAAAACTGGCTCGAATATTTTACCATCTTATCATAGTGTTATAACTGCTAAGAAGAAGTGCTATCCGGAAAATATTTCAGTGTCTGAATCAAAAGCGGAAATCGAACTACAAAGTTTGTTAGATCATACAGCTTCGCGGATCCTTGAGTCACAAGAAAATGTATTAGATAATGTGCCACTAGATTCATCAAATGAATTAACTTTAATTGCGAAATGGGGATTCGATGGTAGTACAGGTCATAGTAAGTATAAACAATCATTTACGGATTCGAGGTTAGATGATAGTACTTTGTTTGTTACTTCATACGTCCCTTTTCAATTAGTTGCCAATGAGCATACAGACAACAGAAAAGTTTTATGGAAAAATCCTCGCCCTTCTTCCACTAGATATTGTAGGTCTATTCGTTTTCAGTTTATGAAAGAAAGCACTACAAAATCTATGGAAGAAGAATCTTATTTCAAAGAAAAAATAAATAATTTGTGTCCTTCAACATTCACTTTTTTTTCAATTCAGCATTCTTTACAGCTAACTATGGTTGATGGTAAAATATGCAGTGCCTTGAGTGAAACATCATCCGCTAGGTGTTATATTTGTGAAGCAACCCCCAAAGAGATGAACAACATAGATCTCTGTTTGCAAAAACAGTGCGAGGAAAGTAGATTTGAGTTTGGTTTATCACCTTTACATTCATGAATCCGTTTCTTTGAATATTTTGTTCATCTCTTTTACAGAATTCAGATTAAAAAATGGCAGGTTTGGTCAGAAGAAGATAAAAAACTATTAATGGACCGAAAACTGTATATCCAAAGTCAATTTAGATCTAGATTGGGATTAATCGTAGATAAACCACGAAGTGGTGGAAGCGGGACATCGAACGACGGTAATACCGTAAGGAAATTTTTCATGAATTCTGCAATATCGACTGAAATTACAGGCTTAAATAAAGTTTTAATTGATCGTTGTTCTATTTTACAGGCCCTATCATCAGGATATAATATACATTTGGAAAAATTCAGGAATTATGCTTGAGAAACTGCGCGACTTTTGATTCAGGAATATCCATGGTACAATCTCCCGGCTCCGTCCACAAAGTCCTCATACATGGATCTGCAGTTATTAAACACGCGATATTGTCAATCGGAGAACTCTCCGAAGAAGCAGCTGAATCTAATAATAAAATTCTCAAGGAATGCCGCCGAGATCATACTTGAAAAACGACACGGGAACTCACAAACATGGATTTAATAAATAGGTTTTTGATCAATTCGGATCCCTTTATCACAAGTCTTTGTCCTGAGATGGACCACAGCAACAGTGTGCTGCACTCTTCACACAATATGGCCGATGTTGCGTCCTGACTAGCACCAAAAGAAGCCTGAGGAAATACAGACGTTATTAAAAAATAAAAATAGTAAAAAAAAACCAATACTTCTCCTGCAACACCAAAAAAGAAAACATCAAAAAAAATAATCTGGTAGCCAGAAAAATAACGTCAACTGAAAACACATAAATTTACCACAAAGCAAATATTCTATCAAAGAAAAATACCAACCTGACAACCCTAGAACTCCACCGCAACATATCGTCCCGTCTTTCCCACTCGGATCTAAACATAATTTAATAAAATTAAAACTAAAACATATAACAACAAACACTAAACTTTATCTCGTACCTCGAAGAGCCACCGCCGACAGAAACGTCAGCTTTCAAGTGCGCACCAACACACACATAACCAGGCACAATTCACGATGGAAAGCAGGGTTCTGCAATTCCCCACCAGGCAGGCGCGTACGCCGGGGGGTTACTTCGGGTTAAACCCCCCCATGATTCCAATAATAATAGGAAAAATTATAATTAATAAATATATCTCTCAAACTTTGGGAATATGTTCGTGAACTCGATGTGATATACCAGAAAATTTTTTAGCGCAATTGGGTGCGCCGTTTCGGAGTTACAACTGTTATTGAAAAAAACGCGATTTTTCAAAAATCACGTATTTCTCATTTATTTATAGCTCTCGACAAACTCTGAGTTTCGGGATGGCCATATAGATTTTTGTAGGAAACTTTCGGTCTTTTCAGATGAAATTACGCAAAAAACAATTGGACGCATTTTTGGCCAATTTTTTTGCCATTTTTGGCCAGAATTTGAAAAAAAGGAATTTTTAAATTTTTTTTCATGTAAGCAATCGATTTTCTGACTCAAAAACTACGCGCCACCAAGTTCTCAGAGTAGTTCCCATCTTTTCAGTAAAAAAATTGTAAAAATGCCCTAAATCAGTCTAAAGTCTTGCGCACACCACGAGACCATGATTTTTGGAGAAAAACAAGACATTTTGTGATATTCACCAAGCGCATGTCATCGGTTGGTTGATGGGATTCAACTTGTTGCAGGAGGCATAACACTCCAGCGAGTTGTTTCTCATTGCCCCGATGCCAGAGTCGCGATAGAAATGGTTGGGGTTAGGTGGTTGTGTCAGTTCCTTCCTACTTCTCTCTTCCCCTTCACTATCTATCGACTAGAGCTTGCTGTTCGACATTGCACTCTATACGAAGAAAATAGATTGTCGACAGTACAAAGGGCTTTCCCTGAGCTCTAGTCTTCCACATAAAAAAAAAAAAAATGTGTACAAAATATGTTTTGTGAAACCCCCCCTTGGTTTCATCCTGCGTACGCTACTGCCACCAGGTTCCACTGATCCATTGTTTTGCAGCAAATAAATGCAGCAGCACGAGGTCCAAACTCAGATTACTCCTAATCCTCCGAGCGAGACGAGCTGGAGGAAATACTAGCAAAGGCTAAGTAATCTCAAATTTCTGATTATATCCAACGTGTCGAGTTGGATACAAACCCTTGATCAAATTCAACGTGCCGAGTTGAATGTGAATTCCTAAGACTGCATCCAACGTGTCGAGTTGATGCATATTCCCAATTATCGAAAATAATATTAATAAACTTTGAAATTTCAGCCACGTTACGAAACGTGGTAAATAAACAAAGTCCTGTAACCCAGCAGAGGGATTCAAGCGGCGCGTACACTGGATTTACTAAGGGAAAAATGTTGCGGCTAGAAACTCTCAGCAGCTAGCTTGAAAAAATAAACAAGAAGGAATTACGAACCAAATCCAAGGGAGAAAATAGAACAAACGTGTAGATTAAAGTGGATATATTTTAATAGTTTAAGGGCCGTTTTCGCCATCTCCGGTTAAACGTTAACTGAAACTTTAACCAGCAGTTAGTTAAAAATGCCGTTTCACAATCTCTGGTTAGAGTCAATCTGTCAGTTAATTTTCATTTAACTGGTAGTCATTTTAACCGAGAGAATTTCTTCTGGTTAACTAATTTAACTGAAAGTTTGACATTGGGATTGACATTTTTGCACTTTGGTTTTAATATGGAAAACATGAATTTAATTTTTCGCCATGCTGAAAGGATCAATAGAAATTATGTGCAAATTCGACGATTCAAGTGACGAGGATCAAGAATGTATAAGTGTTCGAAGTGTTCTTTTAATAAAAATTGACACTTCTGACATTTGATGTACTGTAACTATCAAAAAAACTAGTACATTTTAACTTTAACTTCAAGTTTGTTTACTCATAGTTGGCGAAAACGAAATTTTTTTACTGGCACTTTACGGTCACCGTTAAATTAACTACAAGTTTAGGAACTGGAAGTTTACTGACAGTTTAACTGGAGATGGTGAAAACGGCCCTAAATCTGATATCTTGAAGTTGAATAAATATTGCCGAATATTTATTGCTAACCATATTTTTGAATTGACCTGACTAATTAATATTCTTCTTCTTCTTTAACGGCTCTACAACCGGGATCCGGTCCTGGCCTCTCGCAACTGTTCTCTCCACCGGTCCCGATGCTGAGCCGATGTCATCCAGTTTGGCATCCCTATGCTCTGAGCGTCCTGGTCTACGCCATTCTTCCAGCGGAGGTTTGGTCTCCCTCGCTGTCGCACCCCATAAGTCTTACCGCAGAGAACTTTCCGAGCAGGCTCATCTTCACTCATACGAGCTAGATGTCCTGCCCACCGAAGTCTACCGAGCTTTATTTTCTTCACAACATCTATGTCGCGATAGCGTTCGTAGATCTCGTCATTGTAGAGTCTCCGGAATCGTCCTTCCTCACATAAGGGGCCAACAATCCTCCGAAGTATTTTCCTCTCGAACACCGCCAAGAGGTGAGAGTGCTTTTTGCTAAGCAGCCACGTTTCGGATGCATATGTGAGGACCGGCAAGACCATCGTCTTATATAGTAAAACTTTAGACGTTATGGTTAAATGCTTGGATTTGAAGAGCCTTGACAGGCTATAGTAGGCTTTGTTGGCTTTTAGCAGTCATGCGCGTATTTCAGGTTCCATGCTATTGTCGGCTGCTACTATTGACCCAAGGTAGGTAAATGATTTTATCACATCAAACTCGTGTTCCTCTACCTTGATTGTGTTAGGTGTTCTTGCAGACGAGGCCACCATGTACTTTGTTTTGCTTTCGTTGATGTGCAGTCCCAGATTTCCTGCCGCCCGCTCCATCTGGATGAAAGCTTCTTGTACAGCTGTTGATGTTCTTCCAATGATGTCAATGTCGTCTGCGTAAGCCAGTAATTGGGTGGACTTGTGGAGGATTGTGCCCCTTGATGTCACGCCCGAATCACGGATCACTTTCTCCAACGCCAGGTTGAAAAGGAGGCAGGCCAGACCGTCCCCTTGTCGGAGTCCATTATAGATGTTTGTTGGCCTGGACAGTGTTCCGGATACCTTTACTTGGCTTGTCACATTGGTCATGGTCAACCTACATAGTCTTGTCAGCTTGTTGGGAATGCCGAATTCTCTCATGGCTTTGTAGAGTTCTACTCTGGCTATGCTATCATAGGCGGCTTTAAAGTCTATGAAGAGGTGTTGGATTGAGTTTTGAAACTCTAGACATTTTTCCATAGCCTGCCTCAAAGTGAAAATCTAATCGGTTGTTGATTTACCTGGGCTGAAGCCACACTGGTATTGGCCTAAGATATTTCTAGCGTATGGGGCCATCCTGTTTTGTAGGATGGCGGAGAACATCTTATACGCGGTACTCAACAACGTTATACCACGATAATTGCTGCACGTTGTGATATCTCCTTTTTTATGTACCGGGCAGAGGATGCCTTTTCTCCAGTCTTCTGGCATCGCTTCCTGCTCCCATACTTGCACTTAATTCATGAATCGCTTGGTGTAATGTAGGCCCTCCATATTTAACCAGCTCCGCAGGGATGCCGTCTGCACCCGAGGCCTTGTTGTATTTGAGCCAGGTGATGGCACTGCTAACTTCTGCTAAGCTTAGTGGTGACAGCATAGCATTATCGTCAGATATTGGTGGAGCCTCCAAATCCTCAGTTAGCTCGCCATTTAGCAATTCATGAAAGTGCGGAGTACCATACCAACAAGAGAGTGATCTGAGTCGAAGTTGGCACCTCAGTACGTTCGTACCGTCATCAGACCTGAAAAGTGGCGGCGGTCTATCAGCACATGGTCTATTTGATTGAGAGTCGCCCCATCAGGAGATATCCAGGTGGCTTTATGGATATCTTTACGCGCGAATCTGGTACTTGCAACGACCAAGTTCTTACTTGCTGCCATCTCTATAACTCGCTGCCCATTGTCATTAGTGTTCTCATGCAAGCTGTGGGTGCCGACATATTGCCTGTATACGGGCTCCCGGCCTACTTTGGCGTTCAGGTCTCCCAATATGATTTTTGCATCATATCTGGGGCAGGCATTAAGTTCCCGTTCAACTACTTCGAAGAATTCTTCTTTTTCATCGTCCGGGGACCCTTCTGTAGGTGCGTGAACGTTTATGAGGCTGATGTTCTTAAATTTGCCTCGCACACGAAGGGTACATAGCCTTTCGTTTATTGCTTTAAAGCCGATAATGGTAGGCTTCATCCTTTTGCTCACCATAAAACCTACCCCGAGCACATGGTGTTTCATATGACAGCTGTAATATACGTCATAATCAGGTTTTTACAAAACACCATTCCCTGTCCATCGCATCTCCTGAATGGCGGTAATGTCAGCTTTATATATTGACAGGGTATCGGCCAGATGTTGTGCAGCTCGAGTTCTGTACAGAGTTCGTACGTTCCATGAGAAAATTCTTAAATCATTTTGCCTTTTTCGTTGCCGTGGTCGTCGTCGTTTTTTCCAGTATCCGAGGCATGTTGCTCATTCCGTAATGTTTTTTTTACGGGTGAGGTTATTAGCCTCACGCCAACCTTACTTGGAAGGGACTAGCCCGATCATGTTAGCTTATCCTCTCTCATAGCATAGTTACCAGTGGCCACCGCTAGGAGGTTATGATCGCACTTCCATCAGGCCGGAATAGTTACGGCACGTGCATGTTATGCTACATGTTATTCCCCCCATTCCGCTGATGACTGACCACCCTCATTAATATTAATCTATCTCAAATTGGAATTAATTTATCTCTGGGGTGAATTTGAACTTACAGAAAATTGTGAAAATTAAATAAATAAAGATCGATTACTTGAATTAGTGCAACAGTGTCCTTTTCTCTAAGTTACACCTGCATTCCCTCACTGAGTTCACAACTAGGCTTTAAAGGCCTCAAACAGCCGACTTTGGACGCAAAGCTGGAAATGGCCGTCTCCGACAAAATATGTAGTATGGAATATTTATGTGTGTTTTAGGTAAGTTGCTATCTCGAGGAATTGGCAGCTGACCGTCTAGAAACTGCGACCCGCATTTACACTTTCTCAATATACCTTGACGATGCTAAAATTCTTTTTGTAGTTGAAGTACTGCGATCCGATTTTTGGTGAACATATACTGTTGACATGTTTTCCATCAATTGCCCCTGCCTATGCAGTGCGGCATTTTCCACAAAAGAGCAAAGTCTTCCGCTGTAAGTAATCATCGTGGGAAGGGTTGTTAATTAAAAAAGTCCAAGAACTTTCCAGAATAATTAGCATGTTCAAGAATAATTTCGCGTACAGTACTTTTTCCCATTTTGAAGCTTCAAGCTAAATACTGCATTGATACGCCTTGAGAGAGATATCTAGAATAAAAAAGGTTATATAAATTGTATTTAATTGTAATTGTAAAGTTCCATTTATTTACATACGTTAAAGTCAGTGCCAACCGACATTCAGAGGCAATTGGTGGTCTAGTCTAGAACTCTAAGTGAATGCTTTGAAACATATGCTATCATCAGATTCACAAATAAGTCCATTGTTGTACCTTGTACCTATTTTTAAAAAATTCTGGCCAATCTACCTCGTTCATTTGTAAGAATGTCCGTCTCTTGATAAATAGATTTGATGTTTTACCATTTTTCTCTTGTTTTCTTTTAAATTTTTATATAATTTGTGGAGATCGTACAATAAACGTACGAAAACTCATTTTATAATAAGATATTTTTTTGGCAATTTAGGGAATTCAATATTTGAAACTGGGTATAAGAAATTGGTTTGTGAATTTTTGAGTACACTTCACTTCACTTCAAAGCTTGTTTAGTGTTCTTGCCACTATTTTTCTTAATTGTCACTATTTTGTGCGCCGTTTGTATATAAAAATCTAAATTCACGCAACTTTAATGCAGTAAGAAACGAACAATTTCACAAAAATGAACATTCACTTAAAACATTTGAAGTTTGCAATATTTTCATATTTTGACGTTTGTCAGTGCATGCGAACTCTGATCACCGTTCAATGTCAAGTCAAAAAGTCAGAAATTTTTTATTCCGGTTAAATACATAAGCTACAACTAAACATTATATTCTTATTACAGTATCAGTATTTGCAGTATCTCCATAATGTAGGATACACGTACTTATACATGTAAAATGTGATAGTAAATGCTATATGAACTATATTGACCGTTCAATGTGTTCACACCCGACGGCGACGTTATGAACGTCTTTGGACATTTCACAGCGCTGATGAACGCTTTTGAACGTTCAATCTTTAGAAATAGGATAGGATAGGTTAACCCGGCGATTACACGAGTCAGTTCTGCTGACCCTGTTTGTCAAATCCACTGACTCTGCGTTGATTACGTTCGGTCAATTGGCTAAGTCAGTTCATTTTTAAAATGTCGTCGACCAGTGTACATGCTTCCTTGACTGCATTATTATTAACACAAATTATTAAAGACATGAAAACGGAAGCGAAAAGGAAGTCTAGGAAAAGAAAATATTGGGTCAATCCTTTGTTAAATCCTATAAACAAGCATTTTCCTCGTACTTTTTTTCTTTTGTACTTGACAAAAATTTTTTTCTGCCATTTTTTCCTAAAATAAACGAATATTGAGATTTTTTAATTATTTTTTCTA
The DNA here is from genome assembly GCA_963855945.1 of Thereva nobilitata. Taxonomy (NCBI): domain Eukaryota; kingdom Metazoa; phylum Arthropoda; class Insecta; order Diptera; family Therevidae; genus Thereva; species Thereva nobilitata. Next base: position 158,155,261 of record OY979694.1, on the reverse strand, counting down.
AAGGCATACTATCGCATCCGTACTCCGACATTTCAAAATAAGAATTTGACATTTCACTGACTAGTCAGCACTGACTCGAAAACTGTCTCGTCAGCGCTGACTTGTCAGTAAAAAGGCGCGTCAGTGAGTATATACACGAGTCAGTGTCAGCGACAGTGTCATTATAACTGACCCGTGTAATGCTCGGGTAAGAGAGATGTAATCGTCGCGTCGGGTTTAGCTGGAGCAGCTCGTTGAAGTATTACCTCTTCTGAAACAAGTGAATCCCACTAACACCCGGCTGTGCCAGACTATCAGATGAACAAGTAGGTGAAGCTTCGTCCGCTAGGGGAAGACCCGCCTTAAGCGGAGCTTTGGTACCCTATTATTCACCGGTTAAGATGACAATATGCCTTTAGAGCTACTTTGTTTCTAAATATTGTAATAAATTAATATTACAATTAGTTTTGTATTGTTATAATGCCTCGCCAACGATACGAGTGGCGTGCGGCTAGCGGTGAGCGGCAGAGCGGCGATTCTGAGTTTTATTTTGTATTGTTTTATATGGAAAACGCTCGAATCCGGCCACGATACGAGCGTGCAATACCAAAGTGCCGCTCTACTCCCGCTCGCCGCTAATTCGAGACATTAAATTTTTCTGGTGCCGCTCGCCGCTCGTATCGTGGCTGAGGCTTAACATGCATAAAATGTCTTTTCTCTCTAGAATTATTTACTGAAAGTTCAACCAAGTGTCTGGTCTTCTGGTACATTTTTTATGTGGAACTAGATTCCACCCACAGAAGTTATGTACATCAAACTACAACAACAAATGTAACAAAAACATGAGCGCCAAAAACACGTTTATTTTTCTCTTTCGGTTGTAAAATTCATTTAACTGAGATCTCAAGTGCAATGGTACCCATGCAAGTATAATTCAGAATATGAAAGGATAGTTTCCTCCCAGCGTGCCTCATACTTTGGTTGAAGTTGTCTGCGCTTGGTATCTTTTCTAGCGATTTGTTGGTGTAACTTCACAAAATTGCAAATTCTAAGGAATGCTGATGTAGAGTGTGCTAAAGTCCTTTGGGGATCCTATGGGATATCTTTTGTGCATTTTCACCTTTTCGCCTTTTCACCGAGTGATGCATTCAAATATATCCATCTCGGGGGATGCCCTTTGTGGCTGAAACACTCTTGGAAAAGGCTTTCATCAAATTTTATTAAAATGTAAACCACAAACGTAGCAGCAGATCCTTTGATATCTTGGCACGCTTTTCAAGTGAATAGTGCATATTATTTTAGCGTATTGTGGCATTGTTGAAATATTTTACTTGGATATTAGAGTGGGAAATTAATATTGTGTTAAGGCTTGCGCGTTCTTTTTAGTTAGGAATAACAGTATTAAAGGGTTTTCAGCATGCACGGCACTTTTAAAGACATTAAGATTATGTGGTTGGTTTCCGTTTATTGGAAAACTAAGTGGAGTCATGTGGATGTAAATTGGCACAATTTCAAGCGGTTTAAAATTATCTGAAATTTGTCATTTGAATCTCCCTTGGTTTTGCGTTTCACGTTGTAAAGAAGGTACATAATTTTACACAGTCGGTTCCATGCAGAATTTTAGTTGGTATAAATTAAGATGCTTGGGGATTTTAATTATACTATTAAATATAAATATCCCATTTTTAAAAATGGAAAAAATCTTCCTTTGCGAAAATAGAGACTATTCAAAGTGAGACCTTTTGTTAAATGTAATTGTGAAAGTGCAACGGGTAGTTCAAATTAAAGATATTATTATTTATTATTCTAAAATTTATTTTACATAAACAAAACTTTTATTTTGAAGAATACAAAAGGAATTCAAAGGGGCTGTAGAGTACCGAAGTGGTCGCTTCTACAGTTGGTGCTTGAATGAAATTCATTGAGTTGTGTCGCTTCTTTTACCCGGCGTCTACAAGAGATATATCTTCTGGTATGATATCTCTTTTGACATATGACAGAACATTTTTTGTGGGCAATTTTTGTCATGACAATTCAGTTGAAAATAATTTTCAACGAAGCAACATTGTTTTAAAAGCGCCAAAATGATCGGGAAAAAATGGCAAAGTGAACAAAATCGTTCGTAATATTTTGCAGTTGATTCATTATTCTCGTCCTGAAATAATTTGGTTAGGTATTGTAAACATCCATTCGCAAAAAAACACTTCAAATTGACAAACCGCCATTTCTGTTTTACCAAATGTCAAAAATCTTTCTTAATCGGTGTCTTGCCATCGCCATCGCTTGATAGATATTTTCATGGCCAACTTGGGGGACTCTCTTTCTAACTTTGCATGCGAGCGAAAGAGAAGGGGCAATTGTCAAGAGAGAATTTATGTCTGGTGTAGACCGGGGGTTATAGGCTGGCTGCACAGCGTTCTGAGAACGCAGATGCCTATTGGGGTGCGTGTGGTTTGTTTCAAAGGTAATATTAATGGGAGAAAGTTATATCGCTCTACTGTCGTAAAGAAAATTCGACTTTTGGAATATTTAGTCAGACAAATTTCTAAGAAGACGAAACGAGATTTCCGTCTCAGCAGGTTAGAAGATTTTTTTTTTATTTTCAAGACTAGAGCTCAGGGAAAGCCCTTTGTACCTGTCGATAATCTATTTTTTTCGTATAGAGTGCAATGACAAACAGCAAGCCCTAGTCGATAGATAGTGAAGGGAAAAGAGAATTAAAGGAAGGAACTGCCACAACCACCTACTCCCAACCATTTCTATCGCGACTCTGGCATCGGGGCAACGAGGAACAACTCGCTGGAGTGTTATGCCAGCGAGCAATAATAATAAGAGTGATGAGCTAGAACAAATTTTTAATAATGTTTCAATGCCCTTGAGATCAGCTGATAAAAATTTCAATGGGAATGAAAAAGTCAAAATATCAAAGAAGTAATATCTATGATAATAGGAGGCAGAATTAATTCCATACTACACGCAATGTATGTGAAAGAAAGATATAAAATGAAGGGGAAGTGACTTCCTCGCCTTGCTAGATTCCCGCCTTTTTTAACGGACAATACAAGTGGAAATCCATTCCTAATATTGTGTACCAACACGAAATTTTACGCACACATACAAACCGTGCAAACCCAATTTACACGTGCCCTGTTCCATTGTTGCTTCCATTTGAATCTAAACATTCGAATAGGGGAAACAAGGAGCATCTTCTGTTTCTATCATATTCTTGTGTTTCTTGCTCCATCGCGCGTTTTTTTTTTTTTTTTTTTATTTTATTTATTTATTAACGAATTGTGTACAAAGACTTAAAGTCTTAAATTCATGTACATTAATTATACAGAAGGAAATAATAAAATTCAAATACAAAAAAAAGAAAATTACATATAAAAAGGAGATAAATTATTTAAATTTAAAGAACAAAAAAAAAATTAAAAAAAATTAATAAGAGAAAGACAGAAATAAAAAAAAAAGAGAACACACAAGCTAAATTTTCTTTTTTTTCCTGTATTCATGCTCTTGCAGCTCTATTAACTAAAAGTTCGAAAAGACGCCTCCTGAAAATGCCCGCTGAATCGATACGTTGCAATTCAACCGGGAGAGAGTTCCATAGTAGAGCAACGAAGACGAAGAAAGAGCGCTGTCCAATTAAAGTGCGAAAACGCGGAATAATCAAATTATTATTTCTAAGTGAATGTGAGAGCTGCACGAACTGATTGAGGTATGCGGGTTTGCGCTGGTTCAAGATATCGTGAAGGACACGCAAAAGCCTATACTCACGGTAAAGGCTCATGGAGCAGCCTGAAACGGAATTCAGATAGGGTGAGACATGGTCAAAACGACGTAACTTATATACAAAGCGTATGCAATCGTTAAAGGCTACTTCAAGCTTTCTCGCACAAGACGAGTCTAAAGAAGGAAAAATAGATAGGCCATGCATTAGAAGAGGAAGGAGTAAGGCTTTCACTAAATTCATGCGGATAGTCCTTTTGAGAAAACCACAGTGGTACCTAAGTTTTGACAGAAGCCCATATGTTTTGCCAATAATGAAGGTGATGTGGTCGCAGCAGGTCATACTGCTATTCAGAACAACTCCTAGATTTTTTACTTTTTCAACGCAAGTGAGAGGGACCCCATTCAAAACGATTTCTGGTAGAGAAGGACGAGAGATGGAAGTGAGAGAGAAAAATATACAACGGGACTTCGATGGATTTAACTGAAGTGGGTTCAGCGTGGCCCAGCGCGAAATGCGGCGTAAGTCTGCCGTAATCTTCTCTACACAAGTAAAGATTTGGCTTTTTGGCGCAGATATATATAGTTGAACATCATCAGCATACATGTGAATCTTGGAGTCTTTTACTACTAAAGGAAGATCGTTAATAAAAATGCTGAATAGAAGTGTTCCGAGAATGGAACCTTGAGGGACGCCCGAGCTAAGTAAGGCAATTGAGGAACTGCAGGCACCTAGTGTAACTTGTTGAGAGCGGTAAGTTAAGAAGCTATGCAGAAGTTTAAGAGCAGTTTGAGAAAAGTGGAGTTGTGAAGAGAGTTTTTCCAAAAGCAAAGTGTGATTAACGCTATCGAAGGCTTTCGAGAAATCAAGCAACAGTAGACAGCACACGCAATGCTCATCAATAGAAGTACGAATATCATTCGTGACTTTAAGAAGATCGGTTTCGCAGCTGTGGGCTTTGCGGAAACCAGATTGCCACACACTTGCAAAATTAAGTTGTTCACCATATTCAAGAATTTGAACGGCTATCATCTTTTCCAGAACTTTTGCTAAGAATGGGAGTATACTAATGGGTCGATAGTCAGAGGCACTAACAGGAGAAGGACACTTGGGAATGGGTGTAATTAAGGCGTGCTTCCAACATTTAGGAAACTTAGATACCGTAATACAGGAGTTGAATAAGTGAGTCAGAATAGGCAGCAAGCAAGGTAGTAACATTTTTAAAAACCTAGGTGAAATGTGATCGCTACCCGTTGCTTTGGATTTGATCGAGTTAAGGGCAGTGATGACTTCAAGGGAATCAACACAACGAAAGCTGAAGCCATCAGATGGAGTAGTAACAGGGATATTAGCATGTTCCGCCGTTTGGTTAGATATAAAGTACTGATTAAGAGTTTCAAGACTGAGGCTATGAGCAGTAGCTTCATTCTTAGTGTGTACACCCAAATTGCGCAAATTGCTTCATACAGTTTTCTCTGAAAGAGAGGGGTCAAGCTTACGGCTGTAAAAATTTCGTTTAGCTTCCTTAATTTTAGCAACAACAAGGTTCCTAAGGCGTGTAAAGGATCTTTTCGCAGCATCACTTTTTACTTTTAAAAACCATTTATATAGGAACTCCCTTTCAACAATAAGTGATTTAATTTCTTCAGTTAACCAAGGTTTGGATTTAGCTAAGAAAGTTTTACTTCTCAGAGGCACAAACTCATCATAAAGGTCGAGGAAAATTCTATTGAACCTGGCAATTTTCTCATCAACATCAGCCATTGAGAAAATGTCATTCCAAGGTAAACTGCGACATCTAAGGTCAAGACATTCAGGGTCAATATTAGAGAAATCACGATAGGTAAACGTTTTCGCCAGCGGGGAATCAACATTAAAATTATGACATACGAAAAGAATATCATGATCTAGATTGCTGGGCGGAGAGATTTGGTTAAGAAAAAGAATAGAGTCGATATCGTTTGTGAGAAATAGATCAAGCAAGGAAGGTGATCTACAATTAAAGTAGGTAGGGAGCACATTCACAGAATCCAAACCAAGAGAATGCATATTGTACCGAAATGATTGTTGTAGAGAAGAATTTACTAATAAGTTGACGTTAAAGTCACCGCCTACCAGTATGTTATTATACCCTCTGGACAGGTGCTCAAGGGTATCATTAAATTCTTTAGTATTGTTAGGGTTAAACATGCCCGGAGGAGAGTATACACAGACTAGTAGAAGCTTATCGGCAGAACTAGAGACTTCGACACATAGAAAGTCAATCCCCGATTGCCTGGAAAAGCCAACTATTTTGGAATTTAAATTGTCACGCAAGTAAATTGCCACTCCGCCGCCGATGCGTCCTTGCCGATCATTACGGAATAATTTGAAGCCATCAATCGAAACCATAGAGGAGGAGATAGAGCTGTTGAGCCAACTTTCACAAATAAGTAACGCGTGTACACCAGAACCAATAAATATCTCATTCAGCTCTTCAATTTTCGGTTGAATACTACGTGAGTTGATTAAACAAGCGTTGAAACCTTTACGTCTTGCACTAAAAATTTTGACAAGCGTTCTAACCCGATCCTCGCTACTAAAATTAACTGACATCGAGGCTTAACAACACGAAGCAACGAACATCACCAAGAAGCGTATATGCGAAGCAGGAAATAGAAGAAGAGCATTTCGCCGAATTACAACATGAATACATAACGAAAATAAAGTGTAAATGAAGAAAAGAGAATAAAATATTAAATTAAATAAAAATTAAAGTAAAATATTAAATTAATTAAGAATGAAAATAAAATATTAAATTAAAAATGAAAAAAAAAAATGAAATGAAACAAACTACAAGGAAAGAAAAAAAAATAGAAAGCGAGCAATAAACAAATTAACTTAGAAATTGAAATAAAGAATAAAGAAAAAAAAACAAATTATAGAGAATTACGCTCTCACACGCTGGCACTGCGTGGATCCAGTGTCTCGATAGATGGGCAACGTAATTGAGAAATGTCTCGCACAACCGCAAAGTTGTCATGCTTTTTCCATTTTATTTGGACAAGGCCATCTCTGGTGGAGACAGACTGTAGCTGTCCAAGTCTTCGCAGTTTTAAAGCCTCCCGCAATAAAATGTTATTAATAGGCGAAAGGCTTTCATTCACGTAAACAGGAGAATCGGCCGTGAATCCATTCAGCTCACAAAGCGGAAACTTCATTTTTTTCCTTTCCTTTAAGGCGAGCATGAACGCCTTTGCTTCTCGCTGGCCAGAAAATTTTACAATCACAGGTCCACTCTGTTTGCCGGATTGCGATCGCAGCCGAAAGGCATCAGCATAGGTGGAAAGTTGGTGATTGACCTTCGATGCCAAGTCTGCAACAATTTTTAATAGACACTCATCAGGCTTCATAGGAATTCCCCGAATGATGATGTCACTTAAGCTCTGATTCCGCTGCATGTCGTCCATTTGAAGTGCATTATCAGCTAGCTGGGAGTTGATAATCTGAAGGTCGTCAGTGTGATCTGTTGCTGCTGCTTTGTTTTCTAAAACAGCGACCTTCGCCTGCAGGGCCTGGATGTTGCTGTTTATGATGACCAGCTGTTTTTTGTTTTCGTCTGAGATGGACTTTAACCCCTCCGTTAGGCGAAGTTCGATGGAATTGAAGTGATCATGGACGGTCTTGATGGAATCGCAAAAGTCATTAATACGTTTCTCGGTATTATTGAAGGCAGTGAAAAGTTCATCAATTTTCTTCGAGAACCGGGATTCGAGAGCCGCTAGAAGTGCTTCAAAATTGTCGTCATGGCAAGTTTCGGAAGATGTCCGAGCAAGTCCCCTGGTCATAACCGGAGAAGGATTGTATGTGGCTTGTTTTTTATTTGACACTTTTCCGGACACAGTTTTCGGTTTATCGGACATAGTGAGTGAGTGAATATATTAGATGAAATAAAAAAAATATCTTTTGACGGAATTAGCGCATAATAAAAACGGTTTCGACACGGACCACAGAAATAGCCTCCTACTCACTCAGTGTCATAACACTAACTGTTTGTTAGTATTTTTTTTGGACTTTTTGCTTAATGTTACTGCTACTCTCTTGTTTCATATTTTTAACTCTTTTACTTGTCCTTGAGCTCTGCTTAATCCCTCTTGTTATTATTGCTCGCTGGTTATGCCTCCTGAAACGAGTTGAATCCCATCAACTAACCGAAGACATGCGCTGATGGAGCGGGGCAGTGCTAGCGGAAGGCTATGACAGGAGGAATGAGGAATGGAAGAAGAAAGAAGGTGGGAAGGCGAAGGACCGTGGTGCTGCCGGGATTCAAACCCGGGACCTCTGGGATTGTAGCGAGGCGCTTTACTCCCTAGACTACCGAGACCACTATGGACTAATGTTCGTTAAAAAACGCTCCAGCAGTTTTTTTACGGAATTTTATCGAATTGGATTGAATTTTCTTGCTATACTATACTATAGTCCAGTAAAATAAGACAAAAAACGGGCTTAACTTCGGAATTCCGTGTAACAGGTCGTATCGTCTTCGAACTTTTTTTAAATTGTTTTAAATGTTCTACGTATAAAATCCCACCCATTAAAAACTGTCGCTACTTCCTTATTGTTGAAATTATAAACAATTATTGCAAAATTAAATGCCAAAGTGTACGGTGCGCTAAATTCAAAAGAATGAAGCCAGAAAAAATGCTAGTAGGGGGTTTTCGGGGCCGCTGATTACGAATATGATATTTAAAATTCAAAATGGCGGATCCAAAATGGCGGAATGAAGACAAATTTGATTGATATTGCGTCAGCCCACCTATAACTTTTCTTACGTTTGCGTATCTATATCTTATTTTGATAAAAGTTTTCGACGAAGCATTACTGCCAACGCAACTTGCAAGGGCAAGTTAAGAGTTTTTGGTCGAATCGCAGTCATAATAGCATAAGCTATAGAAGTTTATTTTAGCACGATTTTTATAGAATTCCGCCTTTTTTACAAAATAATGTTATAAACAATGGTTAAATAATTATGTAAAACATCAGAGCAAGCCTACATTAAAAGATATAGACCCCAGTGACACTGATTTTTTTAATTTTTTTCAATTATATATATCTTAATTATGATCATTTAAATTTAAAAATAATTTTGCTTTTTAACCATTTACAGAAGATTCACTAAAACAATAGATATTTTACCAATTATTAGTTAATAATAATTGTTTAAATATGTTTTCTATCTTTTAAATACATGGATAGAGTAAGCGAAGTATTTTTCTTCAATAAGCACTTTGGTTTTTTGCATTTGCTTTTACCAATCAAAAGTTGTAGCAATTTTTGTATGGAGTGCGTCTCTGTTTTTGCTCATACACACATACTATGAAGATATGTATTAGACCTTACTGAACAAATTTGCATCTCCCACGGATTGGATCGTAGAAAAAAGCTTCTTAGACATAATTTACGTAAAATTCCCTCCTCTTTCGAATGGAGTTATCAGTTTTTTCAGGAAATTTATATTTTAAAAGCTATTCGCGAAAAACCATAATTTAACACTTCTTTTGTTTAATAATTATTGCAGTGGCACTTTTCAGGAAGCGGATTTTTTATCATATATTATTGATACAATTTAGAAGAGAATGGACAAAAATACGCCCCCTTACAAAGAATTCCGAAGTGAATTCCTTATTTTACTGGACTAATATTTGAAGGCGAAGAAGACAGGCTGAGTAAATTCCGAGAAGAAAGAAGACATTTGTGAATGATTGATAAATTTGGATTAGCGTAGGACGTTGCCGCCTGAGAGCTCGGAGATTTTAGCAAAGACTTATAGCACAGATAAGTAATATACTGATGCCCAATCCCTGTATAAAATCGTGTCCCATATCAACATTTCGCTAGCCCGCTTTTCCCTCCTCTAGCCAACTTGTAGCAAACAAATTTGTATACCAAAGAAATGTTGCAGCTAAGTGTCTTAAATGTAGCTGGCTAGAGCGTGGCAACTTTTGGTCGAATTCCAGCAACACAGAGCAGCGCTGTGAGAAGCAAAATAGCTACGAAGAGTGTAAGGGATTGGGTTTCAATGTTGCAATGCAGACGTCACTATCAACATTCATTTCCTTCTGTGTGTGCTACCCATTCCCACTCCTCGCAGCTATTTTGCTTCGCAATAGTAGCCTTGTACGCTGCTGTCTCTTGCTAGAGTTCGACCAAAAGTTGCAAACCTCTAGCCAGCTACATGGCTGCAACATTTAAATATTTTGCTCGGATTAATTTAATCACTTTCGGCAACATGGAACACGTTTCGCTTATTCGACTGGGCACCTGTATTTTACTTCTCTGTGCTTATAGGCTACTACTGTACGGTTGTTTATAGTAGTTAATTTAACATAGATGAAGTAAGGCAGTACTGTAATTTATGAATTCTTATTACAGAACTGCCAAGGGTGCTGTTGAAATAGAGGAACGAAAGTTTATTCTCTGCATCTACTAACTTGTAGAGAAGATATGAAATTAATCAAATTAAATTAAGGACACCAGCTGAAATCAGTAAATTTTGGTCTCATAAGTAAGTAACGCCAGACGATTGCAACATTTTTAGAAGTTCAATACTCAATTTAACGCCTCTTTATAGACACCAAGGCTGCGTATACTATCACAGCCAGATTAGCATTTTATCATGCAGGAATTGGGGATATTGAGAAAACTGAATCGACTAATTTGGCTGACCATCTTTTTAGGAATCAACAATCCATTTGTAATCTGTCATTAACAAGAGCAAACGATCAGGTGAGTTTAAGATGGGTTTTTTATAAGAAAGAATAGCGCTTAGAAGTAAATGCACCTCTGTACTGTCGATGGTTTTATCATTGCGTGCAATCCCGAGTAAAAATTAAACTCTCCCGCAGCTAGCATGCAGCTGGCACGCACTAGCCTGGACGGCACCCGCAGGTAGCATGCACGCTTGAGTAAAACAAGACTCGCCCGCAGCTAGCATGCAGCAGGCACGCACGAACAGTGTTAATCACGAGTAAAAATGAAACTCGCCCGAGCCTAGCATGCTGCTGGCACGCACCAGCCCGCACGCGCCCGCAACTATCACGCACGCCTGAGTAAAAATAAGCTGGCACGCACGAACAGTGTCAAAGGGCCTTTTTCTGAGCTCACATTTAAAACGAAAGCAAAAAAATATTTACGTAGAATAAAGCCTCTTACGCTTCTTAAAACAGAGAGATATGTGTTATAATGGAGTAGGTGGGGGGAACTTTGTCCAGACAGTAGTGCCATATGAAATGGCGCCAGTGTGTGTGCCAGACAGTGTTGCCCTATGGCAGTGGGCCAGGTCGTTGACCTTGAGACTGGGTCGCTTGGAATTGAATCAACGAGTCGGGCTCAGTGGGTTGGACTTAGCGGGGACCCGCGGGGGGGCCTGGGAGGGGACTCAGCATGAAGCGAAAGTGGAAAGTAGTGGAGTTGCCGATGTGCTATTCTTCGCGAGTATTGCATGGTTGTTGTTGTTGTTATAACCTGAACTAATGAAACCGAGTGAGCGAATGAGAAATAATCTGTAACTTGTTGACTACGGCGATAGCAATTGATATTAATCTTACACTCTGTACGAGTCATTCCCTAGAAAAATCGCAAACATGGTTGGGAATCGAACTCGCGCCACGCGAATCGCGAATATAAAAAACCAACGCCTTAGCCAACTTGACCAAAACGGCAGTTGGATGAAGTCGGGTTATTTATGTACATATATGCAGTTGTGGAATTCTATTTTTAGATCTTGCGAGGTTTACCTGTGTGTATTGCGACTGTTATATGTTGGTTCTACGCGCGCTACCAGAATGAAACCTGATACTTTGACTTCTGAAATTAGACTCACTCAAGCATCGACGTTTAGCTTTGGAAATCGATTCGGTCGGGTATGTTGTTGACACTTGACACCTGGCGCTTGATCCACTTTTAGTAATTACTTAATTACTTTTAGGTGGCTCAGCTGTCCGGTGTGTGCACACTTGGCCTATTGATATATTTCCTCTTCTTGTTTTGTATTGTTAAACTTCTGCCGTTATATGACATAACAGATATTTATATTTATGTTTAACATTACAAAACCTGGATTAAAGGGGTCACAATGTTGACCAAGGCACAACATCCCTCCCCATTCTAAGAGTTTAACCGCTTGCTCAAGTCGATGTTCAGTGGGTCTAAAATTTATTTATAAAATCTTTCTTTCCATAATTACACTAGTTATTTCTTATTTACATTTCTTAGTAAAAATTTAGTATTTTTCAAGAAGTTATTTAATTACTAGACATACTGGCGGTTGTGATTACTTAACATTTATAATATTATCTTTGTTTTCCAACTTTTAAGTGAATAATTTTTTAATTGAACATATTATTATATTATATTACGTTACTTAATTATATTATATTACAGCAATCAAGTTGTTTTTGTCATATTTTTTTTTCTCTTTTTTTTTTTATTCGTTTTTAAAATCAATGTTCTACATTTATTTAAGTATCTGGCCATTTACACAAGTGCAAAGGTTTGCTCGTTCGATCGTTTAATTGACATCCGCATTGAGTTTCTGGTGACTGTTGCCTTATTCACTGTTGATGCTGATGGTCTTATTGTGGGTAGTGAAGGTGGTGCCGGTGGGGGTGTGCGAATTTTGGAAGTAGTCGCCCCATTAATTGTTGTTAACTGGATACCTATCGGGTTTTCCTTGCTGTCCTTCCGCTTCCTTCTGGTAATACATAGAACTATTAGACCGATTACGAATACGATTGTAACGGTCGACATTCCTGATACCAAGGAGTATCGGTGAACTTTGAGCTCCCAATCTTGGTTGGCAATCTTCCTCGACTCCTCCACTCGATCAGCTTCCTTCTGCAGTTCTTCTATTGTCTTCTTTCCATCGTTGAGGCTTGCTAAAATCTCTCTGTGGTTCCCGATTTTGATAGGTGTCACTCCTCTGGGCCCTGCAACCTTCGCGACCTCTGAAAAATTTCCTTTTAATAGCTGTAGGAAATTGGAGTGGTCGACATGAGGTTGTTTGTAATCCAGTCTGGTCTACTCAGATCTTTCATAGGGAATGTTGATTTCTTTGCTGGTGACCTCACATGCCTGCAGAAGTCTTAGAATTCCTACATCCTTTAAACTCAAGCTGAACTGCGACTCTGGCAATTTAAGTTGAATGTGAGGGTGTCATTTATGCTGTATAGCCATTGATTGCTGGCTACCATTTTTATGGTCACCCCTCCCGATGCTGGGATTGCAGCATACTTGCAGTTTACTTCGGAGTTTTTGGAATTTTGTAGCATTTCCACTCCGAATTCTTTACTGCTTGCCGTTAATATAGGCTTATCGTGCTTGCATATCGCTATTGATGACGTTGAGTTGATAAGAAGTTTCATACACTTGTTGTATTCTTCACGAGTTAGCATGACGTAAGTCCCGTGGTCCTCTGCTTCGGCAATATATTCGTTGCTGAGTTGTACTATTAAATCCCAATTGTCGTTCATCTTGACGGGTAGCGTGTATATCCTTTGGAGATTGTATTGGACAGCGTCAGGAAGTGGTACTATCACTTTGACGAATAAACTTTGTCCATCTCTATACACAGATACTCGGGCTGCCTGGTGTAGAGTAAAGAAATCCTGAAGGACCGGTTCTCTTTTGCTTTCGGCTGGTAACTTCTGCAAAATTGCTGCTATATTGTCTGCATTTATTAGGAACGGGTGTAGCTTGCTCTCATACAGATCGCTCAGTATGGAAAGTTCTAGTGCTTGTTGGCTTTGTATTTCCATGAGATGTGCGTTGATGACTGCAACTAACTCGTATACCTTGTTTTTGATTTTCAAGGCGCCAATCTCGACATTTGCACTTTGCGTGTAGTTGTAGAATACTGTTTCTAGTTCTTTTAGATTTCCTGCAACAAGATCCATGTCCAATGTTAAATTTTTTATTGGATTACTCAGTCTGTCGAAATTGGAGTTCATGACTGTGATTTGGTGCTTCAATAGGTTGAACCTTTCATTGTCGTGCTTCCCCACTCCACAGCTCTTCTTGTCCTGCGTGGGTTTAGCATGTGTGTGACACGTGCGTTGTTATTTCGCAACATTGTCGAAAATACTTTGCTTTCTTTCGCTAGTGTTTCACATGTTTTCTGGAAATCGTAGCCCTTTATCATCGTACATAGTTCTTCCAATCTCCTGTCGTAGTTGTCTGCGATGTTCAATAAATCGGTAAAGTCCATTGGTGTAAACTTGGTGAGGATAGTCCATGTATCCTGGAAGAAGTGTGCCTTTCCAACGTTCTCGAACACTGCTGGTGAGCTCTTCAGGTGGATTTCCTCATATGGTGCAGAATTTCCGTTGACTACGAGTTTTGCCATGACTTGTATAAAGAGGGCCGTTATTCTTAACCTAATTATTGTTTTACAATTCATTTTTTGGTTTTATTGATATTTATTTATTTAATACAATCCCTCGTTTAGCTAGGTTTCTTTTGGGGATTTTTGTTGTTTGTTTGTATATGTATATTTAAAAATAAATATTACAAACAAATGTTTGTATCTCTTTTTTATATATGTAAATTTTTTTTTTTTTTATTAAATTTAAATCTTTACTTATTTTACTTTGTTTTTTTTTTTCTTTGAAATATTAAAATTTTTAGCTTTTAGTTTTTCTTTTACTTTTTTATATTTTTAAAAACATTTATGAGTAAATTTTTTTTTTGCTATTATGGTTATAATCTTCGTTCTTCCCTAAGCCTACCTGAAAATAAAAACAATTGGTTAATGTCTGTGAAACTGTGTAAGGCGGTTATTATGAATTTTGACAATTTTATTATTTTTTCTTATGGTGGACGTTGTAGGTCCGTCAACCGTCAATATTTCGTACGGACCAATCCAGGAGTTTTAACGAGGACTTTCTGCCCTGCTCTGAATACTACTGGATTGGCAGTCTTGTCATAAGTTTGCTTGGACAACTGCTTTGATTGTCCAAGATTTTTCCTGGCGAATTCGTGTGCCTTTTGTATTTGGAATTTCAACTGGAAGGGATAATGTTCCGCGTTGTAAACAGGTGCAGGTTTTCTTTGGAGATTCGTGGGCATCTCAAAGGAAACCCGTACAGACAGTTTAATGGGGATAGCTTGGTAGACGCATGCGGCGTATTATTGTGGACGTGCATGGCCTGCTTCAACCATTGGTCCCAATTTGCTTCGTCATTGTTCACGAAACTCCGTAAATATTCGGCTAAAGGGCGATGGCTACGTTCCAGCGAACCATTTGCTTGAGGATGGTAGGCCGTTATGTGCATTTTCTTGATTCCCAGAAGCTTGCATGTTTCCGTGAATATTTTTGATGTGAAGTTTGTGCCGTTGTCCGTCACAAGAACTTTAGGTATCCTGAATCTGGTGATAATCTCGTCATAGAATGCTTTTGCCACAGTAGATGCCTCTGCATCTGGTATGGGTACGCAAGCCATGTACTTAGTAAGGTCGTCCTGAAATGTCAGGATATACCTGTTCCTTGAATATGTTAGTGGAAGAATTCCCACCATATCCATGTATACCTTGTCGAATGGTAACGAGGGTGTGTCCGTCAAAACCATCGGCATTTTAGTGGCCTTGGACGCTTTATTGATCTGGCACTTAGGACAGTTTTTAATGTAATCATTAATGTCCTTTGCATATTCTTCCAGCGAAATTGTTGCCTTATTCGCCAATAAGTTTTCTTCATTCCTTGGTGTCCTCCAAGTGCTGAATCGTGAAAATCTTTTAAGACGATTTGTATTTCGCTAGGGTCAGTTAGTACTTCATATTTATTTTGCGGTGTGGTCTTAGGATTTTGGGTTGCTTTGTCTTGTGTTTCCCTTTTATTACTTGCCTTACCCGCCTTAACTTGACTCCTAGTGCGAACAGTAGTTATTGTTTTCTCAGCTTGTGTAATTCTACTTAAAGCATCGGCGTTCACGTTATATTTACCTGGTTTATATTCGATCTTGTAGTCATACTCCGATAGTTTATGGTGAAATCGTATCAGTCTTGATGTCGGGTCTTTTACGTCGAACACTGCTGTCAATGGCCTATGATCAGTATATACCGTAAATGGACGTCCCAGTAGATATGTTCTAAAGTTTTCTCTATAGTAGAATACCGTCTTTCAGCTTCGTTCAAGGTACGGCTTGCGAATGCGACTGGCTTGTCTTCCCCCACTTTGCCTTGAGACAATACTGCACCAAGTGCATTATTGCTCGCATCGGTAGTAAGAATAAAAGGTTGCCTAAAATCTGGATATATAAGCACAGGTGGCGTTGTTATTGCCTTTCTGAGACTAACAAAAACCTCTTGACATTCAGGGGTCCAGTTGAATGGTACTCCTTTTCTTAATAGTTGATTGATGGGTGCCGCTATCTCGGCCATATTTTTAATAAATTTTCGGTAGTAATTAACAAAACCTAAAAATGATTGCACCTGCTTCACATTGGTTGGTACCGGGTACTCCGTGACACAACTAGTTTTGGCAGGGTCGGGCTGTGCGCCCACTTCGGAGTATTTGTGTCCTAGATATACCACTTCACGTCTCAAAAAGTTGCATTTTTCTGTGTTTAATTTTAAATTATACTTTCGTAGTTGTGAAAATACTCTGGCTAATTTTTCGTTGTGTTCTCGAAGGTTTTTGCCGTAGATGACGATGTCATCCAGGTAAACGAAACAATCAATGCCCTGTAGGCCCGTTAGTATGTGATTCATTATTCTTTGAAACGTTGCGGGAGCCCCTGTTAGCCCAAATGGCATCCTGTTAAATTCATAGTGTCCTAGCGCCGTGCTGAAAGCCGTTTTGGGCCTATCGACCGGGTCTATTAGGACCTGGCCAAATCCAGCGTGGTGAAGTAGCGGCAGTGTCCCAACTGGTCCAGAATGTCTTCTATTCTTGGTAGTGGAAATACATCTTTTATGGTTACCTCATTTAACTTCCGGAAATCCACCACGACTCGCTTCTTCTGGCCGTCTGGACCCGATTTTTTGGGTACTATTAGTAGTGGTGAGTTCCACGGCGATTTACTTGGAGAGATAATTCCATCGGTCAGCATTTTTGCTACTTGCTTATTTATTTCTGTGCGGTGCACTTCTGGTAGACGATACTGCTTTTGATTAATAGCAGGTTGCTCCGGTTTTGTCGGGATGCTATGGGTCAAGACAGAAGTGTGCGACAAAGGGTCTCCTTCTAGATAGAAGATATCACTGTATTGAATGCATAAGTTTTCAATTAATTGCTTTTCTTCTTCATTCAGGGCTGTGCCTAAGTTGAGAGATTCCAATAAGACGCTAGTTCTGTTAGTTGTGGGTACACTGGTGGTGTTGAAAATCCTGTTTGGATTTTCACCAATGACTTTGAACTTATTGAAGTTTATATAATCGGGGATGAATTCGGGGCTTATATAGTAGTCGGACGTAGTGGCGTTTAATATTGGTACTCGAACTTGCTGATTGTTCGCTTTTACCACAGTGTTGGCTAAATGAATGCCTGGGGCGACTTCTTGGGCCTTAACTAAAAATTCGCCTTTTGAAGCTGGCACTTTAATGTTCACTAAACAAGTGGCTCGTGCCTGGACTTTTAGGATCTTAACGTCATTCTCCTGTTCAGAATTAACACTTTAATTTCTGAACTCAATAGAAAGGTGCCGGAAGGGTGTGATTCAATAAAAAGATAAATTTCCAATACTCGAATTATTATTCAGTTTCTATACAATAATTGGTTTTCTTAAACATAAATCCAATATTATTTAATGTAAATCACAAATCTGCCAATATACTTTAATTTAAATTCTACTATGATTTGACTTTAATATTTGTAATTCGAATATAATTTTACGCCTTAAAGTTTCTGGCAATCTTGCCCGAGATGTTGCCCAATGTTGATATTTTAATTACGATTTATTTCACCTTAATGTACTTCACCATAAATTTCCTCAAAGTTGCGAGATGTAATTCAAAACTGCCTCGGTAAATGTCTGCCGAATAGCATCTGATGTTGTTTTGATTCCTCGGAACTTGTTGCTGATGATGCTGCAAGGTTGCTGCTTAGCTGCGTTTCTTTCTGCTCGATTTTACACAAGTTCGTCCCTCTGGTTTGGAATGTCTGCAAATCAATTTGTTGATTAAATGTAGCTGGGATAGATCTCAATACGATCTTAGGAATGCCGACTCAGTACGTCGGTTGGTTTTAGGAATTTGGTAGGAAAGACTTCAATACAGTCTATTTAGAATGCTAACTCAATACGTTAGCAGATTCTTTAGGATGGAAGAAAGCTTCAATACAGCTTTGATTGGAATTGCTTCTAAAATCTCAATACGATTTTATATCTTATAGCTCAATACGCTAGTAAGACTGAAGACAATCTGATCTGACTTCGGTTGCACGCCGGCATTTATTTTACTTTGAATAATAGCTTTAAGTGGGGATGGCAATATTGCCTTATGTTACATAACGTCTGGTTATGTACTTGAGCTGTGCTCGATGTCTATCGATCAGCTGTTCCTTGTTTAGCTTATAGACGTCAAATGGGGTTTGCTTGGGTAAGTATTTTCCATTTCAGTTTTAGTTATTTACTAAGTTTAGTTAATATTTTAGATCTTTTTTGACGATTTGGTGGGAGAATCAGGAGGCGGAGTCCAATTTCAATGTTGGGAGGTAAGTGTCTTTGCTAAATTTCGTTGATTATTTTTATTTTCTAGATGTGCGATTTGCCGACGGCATTTTGACTTCTT
The DNA here is from genome assembly GCA_963855945.1 of Thereva nobilitata. NCBI lineage: Eukaryota > Metazoa > Arthropoda > Insecta > Diptera > Therevidae > Thereva > Thereva nobilitata. Next base: position 158,136,789 of record OY979694.1, on the reverse strand, counting down.
CGTATTTGATGGCATTTCGAGTGATGGAAGTTTTGTATACATATTTTACCTTTATTAGTTATTAATATAATTTGTTTTTTCAGGAATGTTTGTTAGATCTCCAGTGGTTTTCGGCTGACGGAGGATTTTTAGTGTCTAATTTTAGTGTCTATTGTTTGTGTATCAAAGTTAGTGCTAAATGTAAACATTGATTCTCAATAAAGAACTGAGTGGTTTAAAATCTACATTTATGTGTTTTTATTTATAGTGGTTTCTCTTGGGGACGAAACATTCTCCCCGCCTTAAAGCGTCTAGCTTTAATAATTAACCCAAATAACAAAACAATTGAATCATTTATATTGAATTCATTTCTCTTTATTTTTTTTTGTGCTACTGGTCCTTAACCGTGGTTGCTGGTAGTAAACATATTTTTGTGATGGGTCTTTTTATGGTGTTATTTTTTGTTCGTACAGTAACTACTCGGATTAAGTTGTCATGTCCGGGATGAGTGTCCACTATCCTTCCTAACAGCCATCGGGAGGGAGGTAACCTTTCATCCTTGATGAGGACAAGATCGTTGATTCTTACTTCGGCAGTAGGTTTGAGCCATTTGGGTCTTTGTTGGAGGCGACTTAAATATTCGGTGCTCCAGCGTGTCCAAAAATTTTGGTAGAGGCGTTGGATAAACTGATATCGGTCCAACCGATTGATTTTTGATTCTAAAAAACTGGGTTCTGGTGGTGTTACTAGTGGGCCACCTATCAGGAAGTGTCCTGGAGTTAGTGCTGACATATCGTCTGGATCTTGCGTGAGTTCTGAGAGCGGCCTGGAGTTTAATACGGCTTCGATCTGTGCGCTGAGGGTGCTGAACTCTTCATATGTTAACACTGCATCTCCTATGGTTCGTTTCAGGTGATATTTAACTGATTTAACACCACTTTCCCAGAGTCCTCCAAAGTGGGGTGATGCTGGAGGGATGAAGTGCCATTTGACTCCTTGGTTTTCTAGTGCTTCGGCTAGTTCGTATTCCAATTTCTTATTTGCTTCGACTTTGTGACGAGTGAGGATGTTATTTGCTCCGATGAAGTTAGATCCGCAATCGCTATAAATATCGGAACATAATCCTCGTCTTGAGATGAATCTTCGAAAAACCGTGAGAAAACCTTCTGTTGAGGCGTCAGTGACGACTTCGAGATGAATTGCCTTTGTCACCATACAGATGAATACTGCGATATATCCCTTTTGACTTCGGGCGTTTCTTGTTTTGGATAGCTTCAAATCAAATGGGCCACAATAGTCTACTCCTGTGTGAGCGAAGGGTCTTGCGGGACGGATTCTACATGCTGGAAGATTGGCCATCAGTTGCGTACGTCCTGCTGCCTTCTGTCTGAAACACTGCATACATTTGTGATTATGAGCTCTAACTGCATTTCGTGCATTTAAGATCCAATATTTTTGTCTGATTGTGTTCAGCATCAACTGCGTACCACCGTGTAACGTCGTGCGATGAACGTTGTCTATGATTAACTTTGTTACTGGGTTTTTCTCGGGTAAAACCATCGGATGTTTTTCGCTAAATGTTAAGTAAGCGTTTTGGAGACGTCCACCTAGTCGTAAAATCCCTTCCTGGTCGAGAAACGGGTTTAATCTCAGTAGCTTGCTTTTGTTGGATAATGTTTGCTTGGATTTTAGTGCTTGGATCTCTTCTCTAAATTCCTGATTTTGAACGATTTTTATCCAGCAAGTTAGGGCTGTCTGGATCTCCCTTGACGTTAGGTAGGCGGGCTGGTTTTGGCGGGATGTTGATTTAGAGGCCTTTAGCCATCGTCGACAATAGGCTGTAACTCTTAACAATTTTGTTAATGATGAATACCTGTTTATTAAGTCGTGCTTCGATGGGTCCACTTCTATGTGTAGATTGGTTATGCATTTTCGTTGTCCCACCGTGGTGTCTTGAATGTCTCTTTGCTTGGGCCAATTCTTCTTTGCTTGTGTGAGCCATTTTGGGCCTACCCACCACAATTTGTGTTGTTTTAGTTCACTCGGTGTTAATCCTCTTGTAGCGCAGTCAGCAGGATTCTCCTCTGTGCGGATATGGTTCCAGCTGCTTTGATCCAGCAGTTGATGAATTTGTGACACTCTGTTGGCCACAAATGTTTCCCATGATGATGGGTGTTTTCTCAACCAGGCGACTACTATTGTGGAATCTGTCCATGCGTATGTGGTTACCTGTTCGAATCTCATGTCTTCTTTCACTCGAGCCAATTATTTAGCCAACAAATGTGCTCCGCATAATTCTAATTTTGGCAAGGAGATGGTTTTTATGGGTGCCACCTTACTTTTGGCAGCTATTAGGTGGCAGTGAATGGTTCCATCTTCGTTCTGGGTTCGAATGTATATGACTGCGGCATATGCTTTGATGGATGCATCGCAGAAACCATGGAGTTCAATGCTCTGGATCTTGCTGTGGGTTTGAATCCATCGAGGAATTTTTATGGTTTGGATGACCTGGAGTGCTGTTCGGAAGCTGCGCCATTGTTGTTCAATAGCACTTGGGACTATTTCATCCCATTCGAGCTTTACAAGCCAGAGACCTTGTATTAAAATCTTGGCGGTGATTGTCACTGGTGTGAGCCATCCAATCGGGTCGAACAACTTTGCAATTTCTGATAATACCTTCCTTTTTGTGTACTTATCTGGAGCTGATTCCATGCTGACCTTATATGACAATGTATCTATTGACGGGTTCCACAATAATCCAAGGGCCTTAACTTCTTCTGCATTCATTGCGAGGGGAAACGAAACCTCTCGATCGCTTTCAGGAACTTCTTCCAGAATGGCGTTATGATTTGCAGCCCACTTTCGCAGCTCTAGACCTCCAGACCGAAGGAGCTGAATCAGTTGCTTCTGTTTGTCCTTTGCCTCTTCTATGGTGTCTGCGCCAGTCATTAAATCGTCGACATAAAAATCGTTGAGCACTGCTTCGGAGCCGATTTTATATGTTGTTGACGCATCTCTTGCTAATTGATGCATAGTTCTGATGGCAAGGAATGGAGCGCTTTTTGTTCCGAATGTCACTGTCAGTAGCTTGTAATCCTGTATGGGTTGATTTGGCGACTCTCTCCATACGATTCGTTGAAATTCGGAGTCGTCAGGATGAATTCGTATCTGGCGGTACATCTTCTCTATGTCGGCCATGTAAGCGATACGGTAGCTTCTCCATCGCATGAGGGTAGACATCAATGATTCCTGTATCACGGGTCCGTTCAGCAGCACGCTATTTAAAGACTTTCCATTGGTGGTAGGACGAGATGCGTCGAATACTACCCGAAGCTTGGTTGTTGTGCTGCTGGGTTTGAGGACGGCGTGGTGAGGCAAGTAGCAGCATCCGTAAGTTGTTGTATTGTTGGGACCTTGGGTTTGGAGTGCTGACTCTGGGATGTTGGTAGCCACCATGTGTCCTAGCGTTAAATACTCCTGTATGCACTTGACATAGTCCGTCTTCAAGGCTGGATCTTGTTGGAAACGTCTTTCCATTTGCAGCAATGTTCGAATGGCTATCTGTCTTGATGCGCCAAGCAATGTTTGATTTTTATTGTCTGCAAATGGGAGGCGAACTTGGTACCGTCCGTCGCTGCATCTGGTGATGTTGCTGGCGAAGTGGTCCTCGCATTGTGTTTCTTCGTTCGTCCACTTGGGTCTTGCCGGAATTTCCTCTAATTCCCAGAACCTTTTCAACTCGTTGTCAGGAGAGACTTGTGTAAAAAACGTTTGTAGACTGGTGTTTGTTTGCAGCACTGGTGAGATTTTCCCCGTAACAATCCATCCAAACACTGTGTTCTGGGCTGCTAGAGACTTATTGTTGACCTTTCTTAAGCCGTCCAGGATGATTGTGGGAAAGATGTCTGCTCCTAAGAGGATATCGATGTGTCCCGGCCGATGGAATGTTGGATCCGCGAATTGGAGACCCTTCAAATGCGCCCAATCCTTGCTGGAGCATTCGTCGTTTGGCAATGGATTGGTGATTTCGTTGATTACTAGCGCCTGAGCCTTGATGATTTTCGGTTTTTGGTTTCGTGTTTTTAATTGCAGCGTGACCATGTCTGTAATTTTCCCGCCTGGTAAGGTGCCGATCACTGTTAAGTCGGTATGTATTGACTCCCTTTTGAGTCGTAGGCTTTGAACAATTCTCTCACACACAAACGAAGATTGAGATTCAGGATCAATTAGTGTTCTGCAGACCTGCTGTTGTCCAGTTGGAGATACTATGGTGATCAATGCCGTTGCCAGTAGTACTTGTCGGCAATCCCGAGGCGCTGCTCGTGACAAGTATGCTTGTATCTGACCGTTTGGTGGATCATTACTCGAATTTGCTGACGGTGGATCACTGTTGCTGTTGTTGTTGACCTGGCTTGTTGATTGAACTCTATGTATGGTCGTGTGATGAGCTTTTCCACATTGGAAACATCTGGTTTTGCTAGGGCACTGTGGGGCGCGATGGTTTGCTCCCAAACAGTTTAGGCATAGATCCTTCGATTTTACTATTTTGAATCTCTCTTCTATGCTTAGTTGTACATATTTGGGGCACTTTCTCATGGGATGTGGGCCCTTACACAGGTTGCATGTGCTGTGGTTCGATACATGCAATATCTGAGGTCTTCTCCGTGGATGTTCCCTGAGTTTAGTTACCTGATGCTCATTCTTGCCACTTGTAAGTTTGCTGACAGCTTCCAACGTCCTAAACCTGTTTTCGAGGAATTCACGTAGCTCAGCCCAAGTTGGAATTGATCGCCTTGATTTAGTGCTCTGAGACTGCTCCCAAAGTTCGTGAGTCTCAGCTGGTAATTTCTGGACGATCAAGTGGATGAGGATGGGATCCCAATTCTGTGTTGATATCTCCAGATTCTCAATGGCGGTGAGGCATTCGTGAGTCCTTGTCTTTAGTTCTTTCATAGTGTGAGCTGATTCATGATTTGATTTTGGTTGACTGAGCAGAATGTCGAGTTGTGTCTTCAACAATGCTCTTTTGTTGTCATAATTTTCGATGAGCAGCCTCCATGCTGGCTCATAGTTGGCGTCGCTTATTAACGTGTTGCTGAGAAGTCTCAATGCTTCCCCGGATAGATGAGCCTTGAGGTATTGAAGTTTTTGTGCTCCGGATAATGATGGTTTGTTGTGGACGAGACTGGAGAACAGATCGAGGAATGATGGCCAAGATGCATAGTCTCCTGTGAATGTAGGTATTGCGATCCTCGGGAGCTTCACATCATTGTTGTGAGCAATGTGGCTGTTATTTAGCTCTGTAGATGATTGTTCAGCTCTTGAGTTTGTGCCTGGAACATCCTTGTGATAATCCTCATCGATTTTGCTGTATATTTCAACATATGCCTGTTCTGTGTCTGAATACCAGTCATCCTTGAAATACGGTCGTTCTTTCTCATCCTTCGCTGTCTTTGCTGCTATTATTTGTCGGTGATTGGTTTTGAATTCTAACCAGTCGTCGTCGAGCAGCTTGAGCTTTTTTTTGAAATATTGTTCAGTTTTCCTGGATGGCCCATCCTTCAGGTAGTTTCTGAATGATTTTTCGTATTTTTCTCGTATTTCTGCCTGCTGACTTATTAAGGCATCCATATTGGTTTTGCGATTTGATTTATCTTATTTGAATCACTATCCGGCTCGAAGGACCAAATGTTCAGAATTAGCACTTTAATTTCTGAACTCAATAGAAAGGTGCCGGAAGGGTGTGATTCAATAAAAAGATAAATTTCCAATACTCGAATTATTATTCAGTTTCTATACAATAATTGGTTTTCTTAAACATAAATCCAATATTATTTAATGTAAATCACAAATCTGCCAATATACTTTAATTTAAATTCTACTATGATTTGACTTTAATATTTGTAATTCGAATATAATTTTACGCCTTAAAGTTTCTGGCAATCTTGCCCGAGATGTTGCCCAATGTTGATATTTTAATTACGATTTATTTCACCTTAATGTACTTCACCATAAATTTCCTCAAAGTTGCGAGATGTAATTCAAAACTGCCTCGGTAAATGTCTGCCGAATAGCATCTGATGTTGTTTTGATTCCTCGGAACTTGTTGCTGATGATGCTGCAAGGTTGCTGCTTAGCTGCGTTTCTTTCTGCTCGATTTTACACAAGTTCGTCCCTCTGGTTTGGAATGTCTGCAAATCAATTTGTTGATTAAATGTAGCTGGGATAGATCTCAATACGATCTTAGGAATGCCGACTCAGTACGTCGGTTGGTTTTAGGAATTTGGTAGGAAAGACTTCAATACAGTCTATTTAGAATGCTAACTCAATACGTTAGCAGATTCTTTAGGATGGAAGAAAGCTTCAATACAGCTTTGATTGGAATTGCTTCTAAAATCTCAATACGATTTTATATCTTATAGCTCAATACGCTAGTAAGACTGAAGACAATCTGATCTGACTTCGGTTGCACGCCGGCATTTATTTTACTTTGAATAATAGCTTTAAGTGGGGATGGCAATATTGCCTTATGTTACATAACGTCTGGTTATGTACTTGAGCTGTGCTCGATGTCTATCGATCAGCTGTTCCTTGTTTAGCTTATAGACGTCAAATGGGGTTTGCTTGGGTAAGTATTTTCCATTTCAGTTTTAGTTATTTACTAAGTTTAGTTAATATTTTAGATCTTTTTTGACGATTTGGTGGGAGAATCAGGAGGCGGAGTCCAATTTCAATGTTGGGAGGTAAGTGTCTTTGCTAAATTTCGTTGATTATTTTTATTTTCTAGATGTGCGATTTGCCGACGGCATTTTGACTTCTTCGTATTTGATGGCATTTCGAGTGATGGAAGTTTTGTATACATATTTTACCTTTATTAGTTATTAATATAATTTGTTTTTTCAGGAATGTTTGTTAGATCTCCAGTGGTTTTCGGCTGACGGAGGATTTTTAGTGTCTAATTTTAGTGTCTATTGTTTGTGTATCAAAGTTAGTGCTAAATGTAAACATTGATTCTCAATAAAGAACTGAGTGGTTTAAAATCTACATTTATGTGTTTTTATTTATAGTGGTTTCTCTTGGGGACGAAACACTCCTCTTGTGATAGTTCCCTCATAGGCAACTCAAAAAGCACTCGTTTGGACGCATCCAAGAACTTTAATATTTTGGAAACGGAATCGATGATGGCGTGGTTCCATAGGATATCACGGCCGATTATTTCATCTGCCTGGATATCGCTTTGGTCGTTAACTAAGTGCCACTTGGCGCTAAAACTTTTGTTCAGCGGGCTGCTTAACCTCACTGTTCCAAGCGTTTTGCCCGTGCCGCCAAATGCGCCTTCTAATTCTTTTATTTCGCCTCTGTTAATCTTTTTGAGCTTCTTAAACGAACCTCTTTTTACGATGCTCGTGTCTGCGCCGCTGTCTACTAACACTAGTAATTTCCCTGATTTGGCTGCAGGAGTGGGGATCTCAATGAATACGTCATCCTGCTTTAATTTGTTTAAGACATATGGACCATGGCCTTCGTCTTTATTCTGGATGTGAACTATTCCAGTGATTCTAGACTTTGCTCCGGAATTCTTGTTCGAACTGACCTCTTGGCCGTTTTCCTGTTTTCTCCTTAGATAGTTTTGTTTGCTGAAACAGGAGTCTTCCGAATGCCCCATCCTTGAACACCATTGGCACTTCTCTTTGTTGCGAGTGCGTGTGGTTAGGATCTGAGCTTGTGGACAAACGTTTTTCCCATGTCCGTATGCTCTACAGTGGTCACAATATGGAGTATTTTTCCTCTGCCTGCATTCAGCGTAAGTGTGATTTGGCTTGTTACAGAAGCCACACTTAACTTTGGATGGTCGGTCAACTGCATTTGTGACTTGTTGAGTCGTGGATATAGGGGAGTCTTGAACGTGATTTTGAAACTTAGTGTGTGATGGATTACAAAATGTGTCATGTAATTGAGTTTGTTGTGGATACTGTGTGGTATACAGATGTTGCATCTGTGTGGGCAGTGTTGATGTGGGTTGATAATATGAATTTTGTGTAGGTATAGTTTGTAACGGCGGATAGTTTTGTTGCGTGTTAGAGAAATTATGAAGGGGGTTCTGAGGATTATGGCCAAGAAGCATAGAAGTCCTCAGGGCCGTTTCCACTAGTTTTTCCAACTCCATATCGCTGCATGTGAGCATGAATTGTCGCAGCGCTGGGTCTAGCAGGCTTGTTTTGAATACCGTTGCCACGGTTTTTTGTAGTTCCTGTATCAAGGCAACCGAATCTGTAGTGGAGTAAGTAGCGGAAATTATTTCTCGTGCTAGTGTTTCGAGGTGCAAAAGGCGCCTTGAATACGATCTTATGTCCTCGGAGAATTGCTGATGGATCTGTCGCAGCTCATTCATGACACTGTCCAGAATTCGAACTGTAAGGTACGCATTCTTTATTAGTGTTTCGAAATCTTTTATAGATTTCACCATACGGCCTCTCATCAGTTCGAAAGCATCTCCAGAAAGTCTGGTTGTCAGAAAAGATACAAAAATTTCGTCATCTTTCTCCCCGCAGCACTTGAACGCAATCGCGCAAACATTCAAAAATTCATGAACCTTACCTGATAACTCGGGTGTCCTTGTCCCGGAGAAATAAGGCACCACCTGCGAGATTATCTTACCAAATGTTCCGTGAGACATTGTGGTAATATCCTCTACTTTGCTTTGGCTGTCGTTATTCAATAATACGTTTGTTCCTTATGCTGTTCTGCAGATTTGCTGCTGACGAGTATATCGTCCACGTAAACGAAAATGAATGGTAGATCTGAGAGTATGTTGTTTATGAAACGTTGAAAGGTCTGAGCCCCATTTCTTACGCCAAAAGGCATTCTGAGAAATTCGAAAAGCCCAAAGGGAGTAATGACCGCGGTTTTATAGATGTCTTCTGAAGCGACAGGAATTTGATGATAGGCTCTGACGAGGTCAATTTTTGAAAAGTGGGTGCAACCGTGAAGGTTTATTGAAAAATCCTGAAGGTTAGGCAATGGGTATTTGTCCGGCGTTGTAACCGTGTTTAATTGCCGGTAGTCGCCGCATGGTCTCCAATCCGTGCAACCTTTTTTGGGGACCAGGTGCAATGGAGATGCCACTGGGGATGATGATGGTCGGCAGATTCCAAGTTTAATCATTTGTTCAAATTCGAACTTTGCTACCCTGTATTTTTCAGTGTTAAGGCGTCTAACCCGAGCGCAAGGCAGTGGACCTTGAGTATGTATGTGGTGAACAACGTTATGGTTGACCTGTATATTAAAGTCAGGAGGGGCCTTCAATGAAGGAAATGTATTTAAGATGGATCCGAACTCATCTTCGAAAGAGTATAATCTAGGAGAGAGTGCTTTGATGGTACGTGCTATACCCTCTACTGAAAGGGTAGTTTTCCTGTCTATCAATTTTTTATGGCGAACGTCTACTAAGAGATCGAACTTAAACAGAAAATCAGCGCCGATTATGGGGTGGTCAATTCCCGCAATGATGAAGGTATGATCAAAACTACGTCGTAGGTTTAAGTTTAATGACAAATGTTTGTTGCCGTAAGTTGTGATGGGAGTACCGTTGGCGGAGACTAAATTGTATTCCGCTTGGTAACTTTTTCCCGAAATTAGTCGTTTGGGTAACGCGGATATTTCTGCTCCCGTATCGATTAAGAAATGGATTTTGAGATTTTTCTCGTATATGAATAAACGGCGTGAAAACTTATCTGACTTTGGAGCCGTGCCCGAGACAGATATTTTTAGTTTTTTGTGTCATCACTTTTAGATTGATTATTATTGAATTCGCAGGGCTTTATACATTTTTTGGCTCTTTTTTTAAATTTTTGGTGAAACCAACATACGTTTACTTGTGGTTGTCTTTGACCATATTGTTGAAATCGGTGTCGGTTGTTAGATTGCGATCTAGAGCGTGAGCGGTCGTAAGATTGTGATCGACTCCGATGTCTGGACTGATGCATTTCGAGATTTTTCAAACGGTTTGATATTTCTACCATGGACTTTGTTAAATTTCTTTGAAAGGTGTCCATGTTACTGGTTGAAATCGATGAAATTTTTGTCGCAAAGCTCATATCGAAAATCTTGTCTGCAATGTTAAAGATTTCTTCCAATGGTTGGGAGTCTTCGATTGCTATGACGCAGGCTTGCATGGATGGTGGTAATTTATTTATCCATAGCTTCTTTAATAGTGAGTTATTGACTAGGCTGTTTCCTCCTGCCAAGGACTCCATGTGCCTGTACAACTCGGAGGGTTTATAGTTTCCTAAATCTACTTTATGTAGAAGATCGTCTAATCTCCGTTCTTCTGAATCCCTAGTTCTTTGTAAAAGTAGCTTTTTTAAGTTTTCATACTTGCTTTGGCTAGGTGGGTTTAAGAGGGCATCAGCCACGATTTCCATCGTGTCTGAAGGTAACGATGCTACTAAATGATCATGCTTTGTGGATGAACTAGTTATGCCTTTGATGCGGAACTGGGTCTCGACCTGAATGAACCAGAGATCTGGTCGATTGCTCCATAATGGTGGGAATTTTAGTGAAGATATGAAATGTTGGTTTTCCAAGTTTTCAGGTGAGTTAGCATTATCACGTTCGCTATTTTTTAAGTCTCGGTTATTGGCACTAGGTCCGGCTGGTTCTTCGTCGGTGCTCATTTTGTTAAAATTGCTTTAGTGTTGGTTATTGGGAAGTAATGGTTTCGTTAAACCGTTTAATATTAAGGAATGATAAAGTGATGAGTACTAGACTTTTATAATGACGTTAAAATCTGGAGTGTGATGATCAGACGAAAGTTTGTGCGCGTGAACGTTTAAAATGTTTAGAAACTAGCGGACGGAAAAAAAAATAATTGAGAGAGAGGAGAAAAAAAATTTAAACACATTGAATTCATAAAATTTGTACGTTTATAGATTTGAGTAGTTGTACGATAGTATGTTCCTTGAGTTAATTTCTTTCTTGATTTTATATTATACTATTTGTTGCGCGCGAACAGAGTTGCAATAGGTCATGTGTGTTATGGACGTAGGGCTATAGTTGCCTATGGAAGAACTAATCGACGCAGATACGCAATATTCTTTAACTTGGTTTATTAAGTTTATTAATTTTAATACCGTTTTTTTGTTTTTAGATCTATTGTTATTTAAATTTCCTTGTTGTTGTTGTAATACAATATTGTGATTATCAACCAAAAAAAAATTAAAAACAATAAAATATTGCGAAAAGAAAGAACTAACGCCACCGTAAGTACCCATAAGTCTTACCGCAGAGAACTTTCCGAGCAGGCTCATCTTCACTCATACGAGCTAGATGTCCTGCCCACCGGAGTCTACCGAGCTTTATTTTCCTCGCAACATCTATGTCGCGATAGCGCTCGTAGATCTCGTCATTGTAGAGTCTCCGGAATCGTCCTTCCTCACATACGGGGCCAACAATCCTCCGAAGTATTTTCCTCTCGAACACCGCCAAGAGGTTAGAGTGATTTTTGCTAAGCACCCACGTTTCGGATGCATATGTGAGGACCGGCAAGACCATCGTCTTATATAGTAAAAGTTTAGACGTTATGGTTAGATGCTTGGATTTGAAGAGCCTTGACAGGCTATAGTAGGCTTTGTTGGCTTTTAGCAGTCGCCTACAGCATGCCGAGGAAAAAATCAATGACGTTTGCGTATCCTTGAAAGCATTTAACGAACATGTCGAGTCCATCGAACTTCGTCTAACTGAGGGCCGTGTTACAATTGGGGCTTTGGCTTCGACTTCAACTCCGACTGCAAAGAAAGCCCCCAGAGACTTCGACTTTAAAATTAAATTGTAGCTTTGACTGCAATCAGCTGTTTCCTTTCAAAGCAGAAGCAGAGAAGAAAATTAATATAACAAAATGCTTTGGAATAATTTTTAATGATGTTCGCAGTCTATAAAAAACACAAAAAATTCAAAACCGTTCATTTTGCTTTAAATAAGTGGTTTTCAGTTCTTTCACATGAAGTGAAGTTGGTTGCAGGCGGAAGAAACTTTGAATTTTCTTAAAGCCGGACTGCAGTCGAAATACAGTCGCAGACAAAGTTCAGTCGAAGCTTTTATTTAATCAGCTTTAATGGCATTACATGTAAACAACGCCCGAAGCTAAGTCAAAGTAAAGTCAAAGCCCCAATTGTAACATCGGCCTGAACGTCTAACCGAGGGTCTAAAGTCCATCGCTCACCAAAACAAAAAACAGCTGGCTGATATTGATGGCAGGATTAAGTCTCCACATCAGAGGGTTTTCTCACTTGAAAACAATCCCCAACCTGCTGATCTTGCTAATGGCCTTCAGATTATCAACTCGCAGTTGGCTGATAATAAACGTCATTTAGATGATTTGCGGCGGACTCAGAGGCTCAGCGACATCATTATTCGTGGCATTCCGGCGAAATCTGATGACTCACCGTTTAACATTGTCTCCAACCTAGCTGCTTTGATCAACCATCGTCTCTCTGACTTTTGCGAAGCCTTTCGGCTGAGTGTTGGGATGCGTCAGCGTAATGGGCCGATTGTCGTCAAATTTTCTGGGCAGCGGGACGCGAAAGCGTTTATGCACGCTTTGAAAATTAACAAAAAATTGAAATTTCCTCTTTGTGAGGTGGATGGATTCACAGCCGACTCCCCAGTTCATGTTAATGAAAGCCTCACTCCGGCAAACAGCGCTATATTGCGGGAGGCGTTAAAACAGCGCAACCTTGGATTACTTTTCTCGGCCTCCACCAGAGACGGCCTTGTACGTGTTAGGAGGAGTAAAGATGAACCTTTTGTTGTTGTGCGAGATATCGACCAAATACAATGCCCTTCCGTCGAAACCCTGGAGTCACGTGCAGCCAGCGTCTGAGTGGACTATTTTCTTAGATATAAGTATTTTCTTCATTTTAAATAATTTTTCTTTTTTTCCTGTTTTCTATTTGTTATATTTGTTATATTTTCAGGCTTTTTCTTACGTTTCTTTGATGCCTTCTTTTATCTTTTATCTTTTAAGTTCGCCTTTTATCTTTATTTTTCTAAGTATGTATTCTTGCTCTAACTCAGCTCAATTTCCCTCCTACCGTTTCAGTTACCACATTCTGCTTTGTGATGGTGTTCGCTGTTTCGTATTTTGGTACCTTAGCAATGTCGTTTAGCTTCATTTGTGGCGACCGGGTGAGAACGATGGTCAAAATTTTAAGTCCGAAACATCGAGGATTCAACGCTTGCTTACTAAACGCGCGAAGCATCCGGCAGAAAACTGATGAATTAAATGAAATATTTAATAACTCAGGTGTGCACGCCGTACTTTTTAGTGAAAGCTGGCTTAATCAATCCACTCCTTCCTCCTTGGTATCCATTGCAGGATATAAAGTATTCCGCAACGATCGCCAAGGGCGCATTGGAGGCGGAGTTGCTATTTATGTGCGTGATCACTTAAACTCCAAACCAGTTGCGTTCTCTAAGCACTCGGGAATCGAATTCATATGCATCGAAATCTCTACTGCTTCTGATAAACTCCTTCTTGTTTGTGTTTATTCTCCTCCTGGCATTTTTAACCCTGTTAACGTTCAAGAACTCAGCGACACGCTTGAGCTCCTCTATCGTACGTACAAAAATATCTTGGTTGGCGGTGATTTCAACGTCAACTTAATAAAGAAATCTGCACTACAAAATTATTTTGTGTATACTATGCATGTACAGAATTACCACTTTAATTTTGACAAAATAAAAGGTGCCGGAAAGGTGTGATTCAATAAAAGATAACTTTTGAATAATTCAATCTTTAATTTATTTCTGACTGACAATTTGTTTTCTTAGTATCTAATTCAGTATAATTCAATATGAAATTCAATAATATTAATCTTAGAACTGCCGAAAATTACTGCCTTTAAAATTATGAAATACCTTTGATTTATTATTGTTTGAATAAACGCCACCTGTTCGTCGGAGTTTGAACTTGATTAATGTGATCTTGCCTTGCTTCTGCTGTGTTTGGCTGCTTCACTGCGTCGCCCTCTGTGGAATTTCTGCGATAAGTGCAAAATCGCCTGTACAACCGTCTGTGCTGAGAAAATTGATTTTTGAGTTAATATTTAAGAAGGTCCAACGACCTCTATGATTTATATATGCTGATTCAAGCACATCAGCGGATCTGGGATAGGATAGGATGAAACCTTAAACTCGGGTTTCTATGGATATTGACTCAATCTCGTCAATAGATCCTTTAGGAATGAAATAAAAAGAGCTCAACATAGTCTTTTTATTTATGGGTATGATTGAAATCACTTTTTTAGTAAAAATCTCAAAACTCGAAATTTACTTTATCTAATAAGCTCAAGCTCGCTTAAAGATCTGAAGTGATCTGATTTGAGGTTGCCTGTGCGTCGATATTTATTCTGTTTTCGAACAATAAAATTGGTGGGGAACCTTGATTTTCGAAATATATAATTTGGTTTATGTAGTCACTCGAACAGCTGATCGTCTCTTTTTTTTCTTCAGATGTCAAATGGAGCTGTTGATATCTGATGGTAAGTTTATTTCTGTCTTATTTTAAAGATTTATTAACTATTTACTTATATTTTCAGCAGTATTTGGACTTTTGGCGGGGATCCTCAGGAGGTGGAGTTATCGTTCTAGTGTTGACAGGAAGTAAATTTGTGGAACGTGTTTTTAAATTTTCCTGATTGTTTTTGTTTTTTAGATTCATTTTGCCGACGGGAATCTCAACTTTCGAACCTACAGCCTGAAAGGATAAATCACTCACTCACGACAGATAAGCAAATAAAATACAGAGTTTGTCACAAAACAAAGCACAATTTATTGGCTAACACTATAAAACAAAGTAAGGTAAACCTGAACACTAAAACGTAAAAGATCTCAAGGAACTATCGATGATATTAACGTCATCGGAGAATATTATCTCATTTTAGCTGAAAAACAAACTAATTAGCATAACATAATATGTATATATATAAAACTTCCCTTGTCAAAAGACTGTACAATACTTCCGATATATTAGGAGACAATCAGGTGAAAAATTGAAGAAAACAATCCTTAAAAGTTGAGATTCCCGTCGGCAAAATGAATCTAAAAAACAAAAACAATCAGGAAAATTTAAAAACACGTTCCACAAATTACCTACCTGTCAACACTAGAACGATAACTCCACCTCCTGAGGATCCCCGCCAAAAGTCCAAATACTGCTGAAAATATAAGTAAATAGTTAATAAATCTTTAAAATAAGACAGAAATAAACTTACCATCAGATATCAACAGCTCCATTTGACATCTGAAGAAAAAAAAGAGACGATCAGCTGTTCGAGTGACTACATAAACCAAATTATATATTTCGAAAATCAAGGTTCCCCACCAATTTTATTGTTCGAAAACAGAATAAATATCGACGCACAGGCAACCTCAAATCAGATCACTTCAGATCTTTAAGCGAGCTTGAGCTTATTAGATAAAGTAAATTTCGAGTTTTGAGATTTTTACTAAAAAAGTGATTTCAATCATACCCATAAATAAAAAGACTATGTTGAGCTCTTTTTATTTCATTCCTAAAGGATCTATTGACGAGATTGAGTCAATATCCATAGAAACCCGAGTTTAAGGTTTCATCCTATCCTATCCCAGATCCGCTGATGTGCTTGAATCAGCATATATAAATCATAGAGGTCGTTGGACCTTCTTAAATATTAACTCAAAAATCAATTTTCTCAGCACAGACGGTTGTACAGGCGATTTTGCACTTATCGCAGAAATTCCACAGAGGGCGACGCAGTGAAGCAGCCAAACACAGCAGAAGCAAGGCAAGATCACATTAATCAAGTTCAAACTCCGACGAACAGGTGGCGTTTATTCAAACAATAATAAATCAAAGGTATTTCATAATTTTAAAGGCAGTAATTTTCGGCAGTTCTAAGATTAATATTATTGAATTTCATATTGAATTATACTGAATTAGATACTAAGAAAACAAATTGTCAGTCAGAAATAAATTAAAGATTGAATTATTCAAAAGTTATCTTTTATTGAATCACACCTTTCCGGCACCTTTTATTTTGTCAAAATTAAAGTGGTAATTCTGTACATGCATAGTATACACAAAATAATTTTGTAGTGCAGATTTCTTTATTAAGTTGACGTTGAAATCACCGCCAACCAAGATATTTTTGTACGTACGATAGAGGAGCTCAAGCGTGTCGCTGAGTTCTTGAACGTTAACAGGGTTAAAAAGGCCAGGAGGAGAATAAACACAAACAAGAAGGAGTTTATCAGAAGCAGTAGAGATTTCGATGCATATGAATTCGATTCCCGAGTGCTTAGAGAACGCAACTGGTTTGGAGTTTAAGTGATCACGCACATAAATAGCAACTCCGCCTCCAATGCGCCCTTGGCGATCGTTGCGGAATACTTTATATCCTGCAATGGATACCAAGGAGGAAGGAGTGGATTGATTAAGCCAGCTTTCACTAAAAAGTACGGCGTGCACACCTGAGTTATTAAATATTTCATTTAATTCATCAGTTTTCGGCCGGATGCTTCGCGCGTTTAGTAAGCAAGCGTTGAATCCTCGATGTTTCGGACTTAAAATTTTGACCATCGTTCTCACCCGGTCGCCACAAATGAAGCTAAACGACATTGCTAAGGTACCAAAATACGAAACAGCGAACACCATCACAAAGCAGAATGTGGTAACTGAAACGGTAGGAGGGAAATTGAGCTGAGTTAGAGCAAGAATACATACTTAGAAAAATAAAGATAAAAGGCGAACTTAAAAGATAAAAGATAAAAGAAGGCATCAAAGAAACGTAAGAAAAAGCCTGAAAATATAACAAATATAACAAATAGAAAACAGGAAAAAAAGAAAAATTATTTAAAATGAAGAAAATACTTATATCTAAGAAAATAGTCCACTCAGACGCTGGCTGCACGTGACTCCAGGGTTTCGACGGAAGGGCATTGTATTTGGTCGATATCTCGCACAACAACAAAAGGTTCATCTTTACTCCTCCTAACACGTACAAGGCCGTCTCTGGTGGAGGCCGAGAAAAGTAATCCAAGGTTGCGCTGTTTTAACGCCTCCCGCAATATAGCGCTGTTTGCCGGAGTGAGGCTTTCATTAACATGAACTGGGGAGTCGGCTGTGAATCCATCCACCTCACAAAGAGGAAATTTCAATTTTTTGTTAATTTTCAAAGCGTGCATAAACGCTTTCGCGTCCCGCTGCCCAGAAAATTTGACGACAATCGGCCCATTACGCTGACGCATCCCAACACTCAGCCGAAAGGCTTCGAAAAAGTCAGAGAGACGATGGTTGATCAAAGCAGCTAGGTTGGAGACAATGTTAAACGGTGAGTCATCAGATTTCGCCGGAATGCCACGAATAATGATGTCGCTGAGCCTCTGAGTCCGCCGCAAATCATCTAAATGACGTTTATTATCAGCCAACTGCGAGTTGATAATCTGAAGGCCATCAGCAAGATCAGCAGGTTGGGGATTGTTTTCAAGTGAGAAAACCCTCTGATGTGGAGACTTAATCCTGCCATCAATATCAGCCAGCTGTTTTTTGTTTTGGTGAGCGATGGACTTTAGACCCTCGGTTAGACGTTCAGGCCGATGTTACAATTGGGGCTTTGACTTTACTTTGACTTAGCTTCGGGCTTTGTTTACATGTAATGCCATTAAAGCTGATTAAATAAAAGCTTCGACTGAACTTTGTCTGCGACTGTATTTCGACTGCAGTCCGGCTTTAAGAAAATTCAAAGTTTCTTCCGCCTGCAACCAACTTCACTTCATGTGAAAGAACTGAAAACCACTTATTTAAAGCAAAATGAACGGTTTTGAATTTTTTGTGTTTTTTATAGACTGCGAACATCATTAAAAATTATTCCAAAGCATTTTGTTATATTAATTTTCTTCTTTGCTTCTGCTTTGAAAGGAAACAGCTGATTGCAGTCAAAGCTACAATTTAATTTTAAAGTCGAAGTCTCTGGGGGCTTTCTTTGCAGTCGGAGTTGAAGTCGAAGCCAAAGCCCCAATTGTAACACGGCCCTCAGTTAGACGAAGTTCGATGGACTCGACATGTTCGTTAAATGCTTTCAAGGATACGCAAACGTCATTGATTTTTTCCTCGGCATGCTGTAGGCGACTGCTAAAAGCCAACAAAGCCTACTATAGCCTGTCAAGGCTCTTCAAATCCAAGCATCTAACCATAACGTCTAAACTTTTACTATATAAGACGATGGTCTTGCCGGTCCTCACATATGCATCCGAAACGTGGGTGCTTAGCAAAAATCACTCTAACCTCTTGGCGGTGTTCGAGAGGAAAATACTTCGGAGGATTGTTGGCCCCGTATGTGAGGAAGGACGATTCCAGAGACTCTACAATGACGAGATCTACGAGCGCTATCGCGACATAGATGTTGCGAGAGAAAATAAAGCTCGGTAGACTCCGGTGGGCAGGACATCTAGCTCGTATGAGTGAAGATGAGCCTGCTCGGAAAGTTCTCTGCGGTAAGACTTATGGGTACTTACGGTGGCGAGTTTATCAATTTTTTGTGAGAAACGGGCTTCCAAAGCGGCAAGCAGCACCTCGACATAACTTTCATTCTGGCAGATTTCGGCAGACGCCCGTATAGCACCTCTTGTTACAGCTGGGGACGGGTTTTGTGAAGAAGGAAGTTTTTTGGACACCTTCGCGGGCACAATTTTCGGTTTGTCCGACATGGCAAATGAGGATAATAATTAATATAAATATCACTTATGTGTAAATAAACTAGTGAAATAAATAAAAGTTAATTAAATACTTGTCGTGCGAAAAAAAATAGCGGATACAACACGGAGCACGGAATTTACGTCTTACTCAGTCAGCGACATTCGTTAGAACTGATTAGATGAAATTAATATTAGAAGAGAGTTAACATATGATCAGGTAACAGATGAAATAGTTGGTTTTGTAGATATAGGTGATTTTAGAAATAAAGAACCAGCAAAGTATGATTCTGTTTTTATGGTCCGAGGTTTATTTTCTAATTGGAAATTTATTATTAGTTTTTTTGCCACCGATAAACCAATTAACAGTAAAGTATTAGCCGAAAAAGTGAAGTTGAATTTCGACTACTGTTGTGAACTTGGGCTTAAAATCCGAAATATAACTGAAATATTGTGGCGTTTCACAATTACTTTTTGGGGTTTTTTGTTGTGCAGCAGCCTCACTGCACTGATAAAGGCTTTTAGTTAAATCAAAACACTCTTTGAAAAGTAACTGACTTAATTTATTTTATTCTGCGGCTTTTATAGTGCCTTTTTAAAGCGGCCTACAAACGATCAACTTGGGTTTTCAACCGGTTGTCAACTAGGCCTAGTTGTCAACGATTTGCACGTCTGAAGTCGTGTTTATGGTTGAAAGAACCATTGATAAATGGTTGAAGCAAGTTCCAAATTTTTAGATTTTTGGTAGGCGGAGTTTCCAGGTTGGCAATCAGTTTGCACGTCTGTAGTGATGTTCACAACTGCAGCGGGCAACATCATTTGAAATCGTGAGCTTGAGCAGTGAACATCAGCTTGCTTTGCAATCAAAAACTGAAAATGAAATGATGTTTACAAACTGGTTGACAACAAGTTGAAACGTGTGTACACTTTCTGTTGGCAACAGGTTGACAACCAAAGTTGATCGTCTGTAGGCCGCTTAAGGTACTACTACCGGGAAAATTTTTCAAAAAATCGATTTTTTTTCTTTTCATTTTACGATTCCTTATACTATGAAGAATAACCTACTTAATTTTTATAAAGAAATTCGTAATAGAAAAAAGTTACAGCACTGTAGGGTACTACTACCGGGAAAAATTTCAAAATTTTTTTTTCCGTTTTTCGTTTCCTTACACTATGAAGAATAACCTACATCATTTTTATAAGGAAATTCGTAATAGAATAGTATATTCTGTAACAAGTTTGGAATGATGCATATTCCGCACAAGTGGAAGTCCACAAGTGCGGAATATGCCATTCAAAACGCGTTGCAGACTATACTTTTTCTACGCCTCTAATTAGTTTTTATTAATATTTTGTAAATAAAAACATACCTAATGTAAAGATACTGTCAAAAATATAATGTATAAGGCACAGCAACACTAAATAACATATTAGTAGGGAGTTAACAATTTTGTAATTTAATAATTTATTAATAGATGGCCGCCGCAAAATTTAATAAAAAAATGCTATTATTTTCTGCAATTTAATAATTGAATAGTTTATTTAAAGCCAAAATATTCTAGCAGAACATCATTGATTGTTTATTTATTGAAACAATCCTTTTTTCTTTAATTAATAAATCTTTTTTTTCTTTAATTAATAAATCATATTCTTGGATTACGAGGAACAGATGTCGCCACTAGTAGTCATTCCATAACAAGTGATGGAATGAGTATTCCACACGGGTTGTGGAATGCTGCTAATTCCGTAACTAAAACTAATATCGGAATGCCTGTATTCTAACAGAGGCGTAGAAAAAAAAAGTTACACCACTGTAGGGTACTACTACCGGGAAAAATTTCAAAAAACCGATTTTTTTTTCATTTTTCGATTCCTTATACTATGAAGAATAGCTTAGTTCATTTTTATAAAGAAATTCGTAATAGCATAAAAGTTATAGCATTTTATAGTCGACCGCCTTCGTAGTGTAAAAACCATAAAAGAAGACAACGTGTGTCCCATTCTCTCTAGTTGTTTGAAAGCGCAGCGTTTTCACTCAAACAACCAGAGAAAACGGAAAACTCATTGCCTTCCATTGTGAAGATGTGAAGATTTTCAGATTTCCCAACTCTTGAACAACCCACATACAGCTGACCGGAAATCCGGAATTTCGGTCCTTTTTCGGCGGCCATTTTGAATTTCAAAAATCGGGCTTCAAGGTGCATCACGGAAGACCCCACGGACATACGTGCAAAATTTCGAAGCTCTGCCATGACTGGTGCGCCAGCTATAGCGCACACATACAGAAATTTCTTTTATTAATATAAGATATATCTCCCGGCATTTTGTGGTGTCCGCAATATTAGATTTAAAATGACGTTATATAGATTACTGAATTATATTCGTCACACCCTTTCATTTGATACCCATACTGAGAGGGTTGTGAAGAAAAAGGTAATCCGCCATTTTGAATTTGGAATGACGCCACACAACTAATTGTATTCTACCTGTCATGCACTTCCATTTTATACCCATGTGGGTGGGTCGGTGAACACAATTGCAAAAATCGGCCTCCATTTTGTAACCGCCATCTTGATTTTTTACTAAACGGTCAGATTGCACTGTCAGGCGAACTATGGGTATGTGCAAAATTTGAAGTCGATCGGTTAAATTTTCTATTTCTTAGTCTATTTTATGTATTCCGCCATTTTGTGTTGGCTGCCATTTTGAATTTGGAATGAAGCTACACCGCTAATTGTATTCTACCTGTCATACCCTTTCATTTGATACCCATGTCGTTGGTCGAGGAAGACAAATGCAAAAATCGGCCGCCATCTTGAAACCACCATCTTTATTTTTGTACAAAGTGGTCACATTGCATTGTCAAGAAAACTACGCATGCGTGCAAAATTTGAAGTTAATCGATTTCAAATGGTGGGTGGCATTAATAATTTTCTCCTCAATAATGACGGACTCCCATACAAACTTTCATACCCTATTTCAACCTCTTAAAGCCTTTGTTTCGGGAGAAAAAGTAGCCTATGTCCTTCTCCGAGGTCTAATCTATCTCTGTACCAAGTTTAATCAAAATCAGTTAAGCGGTTTAGGCGCGAAAGCGTAACAGACAAACAGACAGAGTTTATAATATCAGTAGGGATAAAGCGAACCAAAACATTAAACACGTTTTTCTTGAAATTGCATTTTTTCAGCTGAGTGAGAATTAATCTCAGGATCTACTGAACCAATTTAAAACGCGTTTTTCTTGAAATAACATTTTTTCAACTAAGTGAGAGTTAATCTCAGGATCTACTGAACCGATTTTAATAAACTTGGGTGCGTTTTGTTTGTTAAGGTATACCCTTTTGTAATTTACCACATTTTAGAAAAAAAATTAAGAAAAAAAAATTTGGGAAGTGAAAAAGGGTGAAAAAAAATGCAATTTTGTCAAACTTTTTTTCAAACTTTCACCATTTTTTTTTTGTTTTTAATTTTTAACTAATTGTGGTAAATTACAAGGTAAGAAACTTTCCTTTATAAAATCCCGTTCGAATTTTTTGTTGCAAACTTCTCAATTCTGAGATTATCTCTCACTCATCGGACTATCTCTTTTTTGAGCTCTTGACTTCAGCGCCCCTACCTTATTGGCAAAAAATAGAAATAAACTAAAACATTTTTTTTATAACCTTTAAGGACTAATAATGTTATAAAAAAAATATTCTTGATAATGGGTGGAGTGAATAAAAACTAAGTGTACACTTAAAGGGAACACTCCTGAGTGGAGTGATTCGTTAAAAGTGAACACTCGATTTAGTGTGAATAAAAATTCTCTCATTCAAATACTATTCACTCCTGGGAAATTTTAGTTCACTCATGGGAAATTTTGGGATTAAAGGGAAACGTCATTTTTGTGAAATTAGTAGGCTAGAAAACGTAGATGTATTTAGGAGTTTTACTTTGAGAAAATTTATTTAAGGCTAAATTAGGTTCTGTGGGAAAAATTTACCTTTGCGGGATTTAGTTTGGGCAAAAGGTGGTTTTGTTGCGAGGTCAAGCATTTATCTAATGCTGAGTAGATTAAGATCTTTAAACGGGTTGAAAATTGAAAATATAAAACCAGTACAATTAACAGGCTAAAAACCATGCAATACTGATGCTGAATGTAAAATATCATATCATGAACAAATTTAAAAATATGAAAAGTGGAAATTATTGCTTTATGGGTATTTGTGGCAATGCTCACTTAATAGTGCAGCCAATACAAGAATTCTATCTTATGCTGTTATGACACTTACTTTTTTTCAGTGTCGACTTTTCCCAGTAGGACTTGTAAGCTTACAGAAGCACTGAAATGAGCCCTTACTAGTAATGGGTAGGCCTTACCATACCCCTTACAGAAGCCCTTATTTTTACACACGATGTCATAGGAGGTAAGGCCTTACTTTTTTACTTTCCCTTGAGTACGTACAGAACTGCTCATCGATGAGCCCTTATATAACGCATTACAAGAGAAGGCAGATGGTAAGGGGTAATCCAGACTTACACCCAAAGAAGTTAGAAATTTGCCCGATGACTCGATCGTAGAGCAGTTACAAATACCATTACAAAAATACGAAAACAAATGATAGTCATCGGGCAAATTTCTACCTTCTTTGGGTGTAATTCTGGATTACCCCTTACCATCTGCCTTCTCTTGTAATGCGTTATATAAGGGCTCTTCTAACACCTAAGAAAATATGAGTACCCCTTACCAGATGACTACTTATATCAGTGCTCCATCGGTAAGTGCTACCTAGAATTCCTACTGGGTTTAACCCAGTAGGACTTGTAAGCTTACAGAAGTACTGAAATGAGCCCTCGCTAGTAAGGGGTAGGCCTTACCATACCCCTTACAGAAGCCCTTATTTTTACAAACGATGTCATAGGAGGTAAGGCCTTACTTTTTACTACATCGATGAGCCCTTATATAAGGCATTACAAGAGAAGGCAGATGGTAAGGGGTAATCCAGAATTCGACCCAACGAAGTTAGAAATTTACCCGATGACTCATTTGTTTTCGTATTTTTGTAATGGTATTTGAGTCATCGGGTAAATTTCTAACTTCTCTGGGTCTAATTCTGGTTTACCCCTTACCGTCTGCCTTCTCTTGTAATGCGTTATATAAGGGCTCTTCTAACACCTAAGAAAATATCAGTACCCCTTACCAGATGACTACTTATATCAGTGCTTCATCGGTAAGTGCTACCTAGAATTCCTACTGGGGTAATATTATCATATTCGCATATTTATTTAAATTTCACTGTATGCACTCGATAATTAATCACTAACTTTCAATACTATCAACAATGAAGTCTGAAATGTCAAAAACTAAGATTAAGATCCCGAAAAAGTATGAAAAGTTCATACTTTTTCTGGCACTTTTCGAGTTAGCTGAACTTTTTCGCGTAGATTAGCTTCAATTTTAAGCATATAGCTAATTCTTCGCACTCGTGCCAAATCTCCGTAAGGAATTTTCGCCCCTTTCTAAACTTGCTAACAAGTGTAAGATTCGTCTGAAAAAAAAGTAAGTGTCATAACAGCATTAGGCACTAGGAAAAAAATCCAAATAACTTGAATTTTTCTTATCTTTATTATGATGTTCTACTGACATCCTGGAAAATATCCTAGTTTCAGCGGTCACGTTTTCTTTTATTGGGGTAAATTTTAACTTGACGCAATTAATATCGACAACCATTTTATTCGTAAAACGTGCGGGAAAGTTTCGGTGTCTCTCTAATACTTTTATTTTGTTGAAAATAAATACTCCTTTCCGCAGCACGGCAGGGGTAGAGTATTAAGCGCTTTTTTTTAAAGTGGTTTCCCCAGTAAGCCTAATCCACAATAAAATTTTCGGCGTTACATCCCTTACAGGCATTTATTTAGTCTTCGTTGAGTAAATCCGACATAAAATTGTATTTTTTAAAAGCAATTCTCCAATTTGCTTTTCACGCTTCTACTCCTAACAATTTGAGGTAACAATTTTCCCTTTTAGAATTGTATAATTTTTTGCTTGAAATAGTTTTTAAATGAGCTCTTATCTTTAAATTGAAGTGAATGCCACAGACAAAACAATTGACTCGATTATAACTTCGTGACCCTCATTAGTGGCATTACCAATCGTCCGATCCTCTACAGTAAAAATACAATGATCGTCATTATTATTTATGGTTTTGCCAACACTAAATGAGTCAGTAGCTATAAATTGCTGACTATCTCCGTCACAATTCTTCCTATGGGAAGATATAGACAAAATTTTGTTCAATATAATTTTGCAAATGATACTATAGAAATTATATAAATATGGGTTATTAATGAAGCCCCCTCTTGATCGTACTAAGGGAAGTAGGTTTTCAATTGGGTCTTGGTTAAATTTCGATGTCAGAACGAAATGTATATTGGGAAACTCGTTTAATATTTCATAAGTTAAAAGAATAATGGATTTTAGAGTCAAAATCAATCCCACAATCTTAAATGTTTTGTTTTTGTTCTCAAATGAAATTGATTGGATGTAATGTAGCATTTTAGAAAGATATTTCCTTGGAGTATTTGTTTGAGTTAATCCACATTTATGCCAATTTCTACTAATATGTTCTTTACTATTGAGACAATAGAACAATTTATTGAGAACGTAAGTAGAAAGTGTAACTGATGAAACATTAGGGCTAAGCGAATTTGATTCCAAGGCAGTTTTAAGGGACTGTGTTACTTAAAATTTGAAGAGCATAACAAAAATTATTTTTTCCCAAGTATTTGGCCATACATGTTTTGAAGTTAACTTCGGCACCATTTTAGTTCTTTAACACAGTTCCAACTTACTGTCCCATCTTCACAGTGACTAATAAAGTATTGATTTGAACAAAAGCGGAACATCATTGCAAAAAAATTTCGATTATTATAATAACAAAAAAAGGGTCGTTTTCCGTTACTCCGAGAGAACTAATTCAACTGCGATTGTTAGAAGCCTGATCTGAGGTTATTGTTCGGATTGCATCCTAAAAATACATTTATAAGTTTGTTTTTTGAAAACCTAAAAAATATTTTTCTAGACTTGTCCAGAATTCTACATAAAATTAAATATCTTTGCGTTATCTCTTAAAGAATCAAATTTCGTCTGGCTTCTCCAGCCAGAACAAAAATTTTTGTATATTATGATGTTTTCTTTTGTGAAATGCAATTTTGCAATTCAGCAACTTGAAAATGAGAATTAGGGGAAACGCATTTATATTTACCCATTTGTGGAAAATGTATTTAGTCTCCAAATTAAATAGGGGAAATTTTGTTTTTATTTTTTTGTATTAAAAAGGCACTATAAAAGCCGCAGAATAAAATAAATTAAGTCAGTTACTTTTCAAAGAGTGTTTTGATTTAACTAAAAGCCTTTATCAGTGCAGTGAGGCTGCTGCACAACAAAAAACCCCAAAAAGTAATTGTGAAACGCCACAATATTTCATTGGTGACCCCGACGTGATTGCTTTATCACAGTTTTTAACGCAATCAAAGTCATGAAGGATCTATTGGCAAGCCAATTCGAGATTGGTGAAGACATACAGCGGCATTTCCGTAATTGCCAGAAGGACCCAGCCGAGAGGAAGCAGAGGAAAGGCTACGTCCAGGGTCGTACCGAAATCCTGACAGGACTGTGGGAAGATTTTGACCAGCAACATCAAGCTCTTGGAAAGGCAATTGATGAAGCAGAGAGAAGCAACCTCCCCTATTATCAGAAGAACTTCTATGGGCAAGTGAAGAGTGTATATGACGCTTACTTGTCTTCAAAACTTAGATGCCCAGATGCGAGCAGGCACCAGTAAGGAGACAACCCAGGCCATATCACAAGCTCAAGATCTTCCTGTGCAGCTTAAACGTACACTAAAGCTGCAAAAGGCAGCCGCCAAACATTTTGAGGCCCTAATAACCCGAATACAGGAGCAGGAGGGACCCCAGCAACCGCTAGAATTTTATGAGGTCATGCTAGAGACCATAAATTCGCAATGGGATGGCATCAGTTCCAGAAATCAAAGTATTTGGACGGAATGTGACGACGATGAAGTTGGCGGCTACACCCCCGAAGTTTTTCTAGCCTTGGAGAAACGGCATCAAGAAATTGCCATCTCGCTAAGGCAAACGTTAAATAGGTTGCGAGTCCCACATCGAAACAGCGAAGTCCCAATAGCTCAACACACAGGCATCTCACCATCGATGCAAATGAAGTTGCAGCCGATGGCAGTTCCCAAATTTGATGGCGACTATATGAAGTGGCCCGAGTTTCATGATGTATTTATCCAGCTGGTCCACAACAGCAGTTTAAGTGATGCTAAAAAAATGCATTTCCTAAAAGACGCTTTGATCGGAAACGCAGAGCGAGTAATAAGTCACATGGCTATCACTGATGCAAATTACGAAGCTGCCTGGAACATCCTTAAAACACGGTTTGCCAACAAGAGAGCTACAGTCACCGCTCTTTTCGACAAATTATTTGGACAACCAAGTTGCAGAACCGAGTCCGCGAATGCTCTCAAGGATTTGCATGATGTCACTCAAGAATGTATACTAGGCCTCAAGGGACAACAAATTAAGACATCTTCTTGGGACCCTTTCCTCGTATACCTTTTATTAAAAAAGGTTGACCGAAGTACACACAATTTATTCGAACAGCAGCTGCATTCTCCAAGAGAACTTCCCAGTCTGTCCGAATTTCTCAATTTCATCGAGTTCCGATTTCAGGCGCTAGAGGCTGTTGGCCTTAAGTGTCGAGACAACAAAGAAATTAGTGAAAAAGCAGGAAGGGGCAAAGTTTCCAGTTTGAGTACCAGCAAAACCCTTCCAAAGAAGCAAAGAGAGTGCATTATATGCGATGCAAATCATTCCGTATATTTCTGCAAAAACTTCTTAAAGTTAACTCCAGAGCAAAGATACCAGGCAATTAAAAAGGCTAAATATTGTATTAAATGTCTCACCAGGCAACACAGGATTGAAGAATGTGCTTTCAAAGACTGTCCAAAATGTTCACAACGTCATAACAGTCTTCTTCACTTTGAGAAGCCAAGGAAATCATCAGCCAGTAAGCCGACTCAACCTACAGAGACCAGTAATCAGTCAACAAGTGAAACCAACGCAGATAGCACCAACATGACAAATCAAAATGCAGCAATAACTGTGTCAACCCATCTTGTGGAATCCAGAAACGCATATGTTTTTCTCTCCACTGCCATTGTACAACTGGTAGATCGTCATGGAGTAAAACATGACTTTCGAGCACTATTGGATCCTGGAAGCCAAATCAACCTAATTACAAACCAAGCAGCATTAAAATTAGGACTGAAGAGCAACAATCAAAGATTATCCATACTCGGCGTCGCCATAAATAGGACAAAATGCAATAAAACAGTAGCAATAATTGTGCATTCCAAAGCCAATAACTACTCCACCATGACTGAAGCCTACGTCATCCCCAAAATTACAACTAATCAGCCGGCAGCGTTTATAAATGTGAAAGAATGGCCAATACCAAATAACATAAGGTTGGCCGATCCGGAATTCAATGTGCCCAGGGGTATCGACTTGTTGATTGGTGCAGAAATCTGTCCGCTGATATTGGCAGTCGGGCAGATACAAATGCCCTCCCTTCCAACGCTACAAAATACGTTATTCGGATGGATTATACAAGGCGCCGTTAAAGAAACATCATCATCATCAGCACCTTTTTGTGGTGTACTGGCCTCAAACTTAGATAAGGAACTTCAAGAGTACTGGGAAATGGAGAATATTACTGCAGAAGTCCCACTACTATCTCGCGAGGAGCAGTTATGTGAGGAAATCTTTAATACAACCATCCAGAGAAACAACGACGGGAGATTTATCGTGCAGTTACCACTGAAAAGCAGTCCAGAACAATTAGGAGAATCCAAAGGAAGAGCCATGAATCGTCTATTAAGCATGGAACGAAAACTATCCCGACAACCTTCATTACATAAGCAGTATGATGATTTTCTGATGGAGTATCTCGAGTTAGGCCATATGGAGGAAATCGAGGCCAAGGAGATCAAGGAGCCTCATTTCTTCCTACCCCATCATTTCGTTTTAAAGCCGGACAGTAGCACGACCAGCTTAAGAGTTGTCTTCAACGGTTCTGCAAAAACGAGCTCAAACATATCGCTAAATGACATTCTGTTGGTAGGACCAAAAATCCAAGATGACCTATTCTCCATTTTGTTAAGATACCGGTTACATAATTATGTTTTCGCCGCCGACATTACCAAAATGTATAGGCAAATATTAGTAGCTGAGAAAGACAGAAGGCTGCAACTCATATTGTGGAGAAACGCATCAGGTGAATTAAAAACTTACCAGCTCAAAACCGTTACATATGGTACAAGTCCAGCATCATATTTGGCAACAAAATGCCTCCAGAAACTAGCAGATATTGAAGCTAAGAACTTTTCAGTAGCGTCCAACATCACCAAGAGGGACTTCTATGTAGATGATCTGCTGACTGGTAGCGACAATTTAAGCCAAGCTCTGGAAATTCAACAACAGCTGAGGTCAATGTTAAGTTAAAATGTGTTTAGAGTCTCGCATGACTTCCCCAAGAGGTTAACAAAACGTACATTAGCTTCGGACATAGCCAAGCTATTTGATCCACTGGGACTTTTGACTCCAGTAACAATACTAGCTAAGATATTCCTCCAGCAGTTATGGCAGCTTAAAATACACTGGGACGAAGCATTACCGCAAGACATCTATACCAGGTATATAAGATATCGCTCCGACTTAATCCAGCTAGATATGGTTCGTATTCCCCGACACACTGTCATTAAAAACAGAGCGCTCTTGGAACTTCATGGATTCTCCGACGCCAGCGAAGAGGGATATGGTGCTTGTATTTTTATTCGATCCAAAGACCACGACAACAATGTGAAGGTTAGTCTACTATGCTCAAAATCCAAAGTAGCCCCCCTAAAGAGACAAACAATAGCTCGACTAGAATTAGCTGCAGCCAAATTGCTGGTCGATCTAATGCAACAAGTTAATTCATCACTGCACACAAATATCGATAGCATTACATACTGGACTGATTCTACGATTGTGCTTTCTTGGATAGCAAGACCTTCATCCACCATGAAGACATTCGTGGCTAATAGGGTAGCGGCTATACAAGAAGTTTCCAAGGTCAATCAGTGGCGTCATGTTCCTACCAAGCACAACCCCGCTGACTTGATATCTAGAGGACTACATCCGAAACAACTTATGAAGTTAACGCTATGGTTCGAAGGTCCAGCCTTTCTCATTAAGGAACCACAGCATTGGCCAGAAAATACTCATGCAATTATGGTTATACCCGAGGAGGAAAGGAAATCAAAATATATATTCTTGGCCGCGGAACGCACTGAAAGTTTTTTGAACTATATAGATCATCATAACAACTTCAAAAAACTACAAAGAATAGTAGCATATATTATGAGATTCACAAAAAATGCTCGCCTCAACCGAGAAGCCCGAAAGCTCTCTGAAAATCCGGATGCAAGTGAACTTCAAGATGCGATGACGCTGCTCGCTAAGCACATGCAGGAGGAATTCCAAGATGATAACTTCGCGGAAAACGCCCTACTAAGGCTTACATAGCGATTTTTGTATGCATGGCAACAAAGGGAGTGCATTTTGAAGTTGTGTCAGACTTAACAACAGCAGCTTTCCTTGACGCCCTCAAGAGATTCATCGCTCGGCGGGGTGTACCATCAAAAATCTTCAGCGACAACGCAACCAACTTCATGGGTGCTCGCACACAGTTGACAGAATTGCATAAGCTATTTTCCACCAAGAGTCATCAAGAAGAAGTATTGCAACATTGTGCACATAAAGGGTTTCAGTGGTTACCCATACCCCCTAGATCACCGTATATGGGAGGAATCTGGGAAGCAGCAATCAAATCCGCCAAGACCACCATTCCTTGACGTTTGAGCAATTGACCACGGCAGCTACAGAAATTGAAGCCGTACTAAACTCCGGTCCTTTGACGCCACTTTCGGACGATCCAAATGATCTACGAGCATTAACCCCTAGTAGCTTTTGGAATATCACGCCATTAAATATGCCTCCTGATAGTTCAACCAAATCCAGCAACATGCCACTCACTTCCCAACTGCAAGTAGCTAGTGCCATCCAGACCGAGCTTTGGAAAAGGTGGTCCAAGGAATATTTATCAGAACTTCAAACCAGGTAAATACCAGGCAATTCCCTAACTTCAATATAAAAGAAGGAAGCTTAGTACTACTCAAAGATGACAACTTACCGCCACAACAATGGCGCTTGGCAAGAGTAATAAAAACTCGCACCGGAGCGGATGGATTGACGAGAGTAGTAGATCTACGTACGTCTACAGGAGAAACGCAACGTGGTATAAACAGAATCTGCCCTCTCCCACTAGATGAAGCAAGTGAATCCCCGCACGAGACTTATGATGCATCGCCAACTACTGGGTTTTGTGGTTTATCAATTATAGACCAACCAGTTGCAAAACAGCAGGACTATCCTAATAACCAAACCAAAGGAAGCAAACGGCAATTATCCCTGCAGAAGGTAAAAATCACCAAGCTAGAAAGCGAAGAAATTAATTCCTCCATGGGAATAACATTCGAGCAAGCATTGGATACGGCTAACCCTACAAGGCAAAATGCCTCAAAAATTCCGGCCCTGCTTTCTTCCTCTGCCATTTTAGAGCCCCTAGACCCTGAAATGTGTTCGGAACTACTTAAATGCACAGATTTGGAAGAAGCTATCAAGTCAAAAGCGGAGACAATAAAAACCATTATTGATGCAGCAACTTCATCAAAGTCGTGCAGAACAAAGGTCTACTCCGGAAAAAGGAATGGAAGTTTAATGCAGACACTAACGCTACTACAGGCATGCATCAAAACAGCACGGAAAAATATTGACAAGATCAGATTTACATCAAAAATGTCTTTCCCTATTCTACGTCCAGTGTTGGAATATGCATCACCTAGACAACTAGTCTCAATTGAATACCACCACCCACATGTTTCAAGCGACACGCTATGGGAGCGGCATTGTAATCACTACTATAAATTCGCAAAGCCAAATTCGCAGGAGACGTGGTTTCAAATGTATATGCGCTATAAAGAGGAAACCACTAAAAAACTTGCCCTGTTATCTACAAACATTAACCAGTCTCGAGAACGAATAGCAGCATCTTGTCGCAAAACGCAGCTGACAATTCCACAACGCGCTGGAAAAAGGCCAAAGAGAGTCGCTGCAGCCAAGCAATCGCCGTCAATCCCAACTTCAAGTAGGGATGGCTCTACCACTAAAGACAAACCGAAAGTGCTTCCCAGATACACTAAACCCAAGGCAAAACAAAAAGCTCCGTTAATGCAAAGGGCAATAAGATGCATGCAGGCTTATCTAGTTGCTTCCGTCGTCTTTACCACGACCAAACCTGCAAAAGATTAATGCGAGATCCAGTAGAAATAACTTCCTTCCAAAAT
The DNA here is from genome assembly GCA_963855945.1 of Thereva nobilitata. NCBI lineage: Eukaryota > Metazoa > Arthropoda > Insecta > Diptera > Therevidae > Thereva > Thereva nobilitata. The sequence continues at coordinate 158,104,567 of OY979694.1, read as the reverse complement.
CATCCAGGAATATTCTTTGAATCCCTCGGACAAGTCAACATGATTACGGACGAATGGAACCTGATCGTCTACTACAATTTGACGGGATACTGGAGTGAATTGGACATGATACAACAATCGCTTAACGAACTCAACAAATTATGCCACTTAGAGCATAGCTTCCAGGGCCTGTGCACTAGTACTCTCTGGCAATACGATCTACAAATGCAGACAATCAGAGCCAACAACGCAATTTTGAATTGGGAACAAGGCAAAAGAGTCAGACGTTCGCCTTTTGACTTCATCGGAACTATTTCCAACAAGCTATTCGGCATCCTCGATCAAGACTATGCCGAGCAGGTGGCCACCACTATTCAAAATGTTAAGGACGATGACAAGTATTTATTGAAGCTGATAAAGAATCAAACATCCATAATTGAGAGCACTGTGCACATCTTTAAAAAGGAATTCTCCCAGATAGAAAGACAGTTCAAGCTGATTGATTCCTACATATCGCGCTTAAATAACACCTTGAAGGATATACAAATCATCCAAAGTTTCAACGCTATTACTAGTCAGATCTCCTTAATATTATTCGACTACCAGATCAAGCAACTGACTCTAATCGATCTGCTCACTGATGTTCACCATGGAAAAATCAGTCCCTTGATACTATCCCCTGACCAAATTCGCAAGGAATTAATTAAAATAAGGGATAATTTACCGTCTTCTGTATCCATCCCTATTCAAGGAGGACAGCAGAATATCATGCAGCTTTACAAATTAATGAATGCGCGAACGAAGGTGATTAACAACATGATGATCTTTAATATTAAACTGCCATTATTAAAGAAGGAAATGTACGAACTATTCAACATTGTTCCAGTACCTACTCCGCATGGCAATGCTTCTATTTTCATCCAACCTTCAATGGACTATGTGGTAGTAAATTTACCAAGGGATCAATACTATCCTATGGCTAGAGAGGAGCTCACTTGGTGCAAATTGGCTAACGAACATCAATTCCTATGTACTCAGGCTCGGCCATTTCATCATAAGGACGGAAACAAATGCGAAATTAGCATGCTAAACCACGAATCGACCGTTCAATCCAGAACAACAAATAGAACAAGTTTTTGGATTCAACTCCATAACCGTAACAATGGGGTATACTCTCTGGACCAAAAATATACGGTAAACATAATATGCCAAGACAGAATAGTTCAGAAAACATTGGAAGGTGAAGGAATTTTGACATTCCATGAAAATTGCATGCTAAAACACGGTCTAGTGACATTAAATTCACACAGCGTTTATCTTGGTCGACTTAATACATCGTTCATACCGTCGATTGATTTAAAGCACCATAACAACATTTCTGCAATTCCATTAATTGACATCAGCCCGCATTTGGATAAATATGATCTTAAAAATACGGATAAAATAACAAAAGCGATAGACAGCCTGAAATCCCGAGAAGTGTTTCCCGACCGATCTGAGCGACACCATACTCATCACTATGCAACCGGATATTCTGCAATCTTGCTGGGAATACTTATAATTGCATATTTGACAACCATAAAATGGATGAAAACTCGTCGGAAGAAACAACAAACAACAGCCTCAGCTCAAAATTTCGAGCTAAAACCAATGGAATCTATTTGAAGCCTGATATCCTTCAAAGCCGGGGAAGGTGTTCGGATTGCATCCTAAAAATACATTTATAAGTTTGTTTTTTGAAAACCTAAAAAATATTTTTCTAGACTTGTCCAGAATTCTACATAAAATTAAATATCTTTGCGTTATCTCTTAAAGAATCAAATTTCGTCTGGCTTCTCCAGCCAGAACAAAATTTTTTGTATATTATAATGTTTTCTTTTGTTACTCAAAGCATGTAAAGTGTGGGAAATGCAATTTTGCAATTCAGCAACTTGAAAATGAGAATTAGGGGAAACGCATTTATATTTACCCATTTGTGGAAAATGTATTTAGTCTCCAAATTAAATAGGGGAAATTTTGTTTTTATTTTTTTGTATTAAGGTACTACTACCGGAAAAACGACCAAAAATAAGCACTTTTTTAATAATTTTTTTCTCAGCCGTTATGTTAGATATTGGGTGGTGTGAATAAAAACTGAGTGCAAGTGTTCACTCCATTTTTTGGAGTGAACACTTATTTTGGCGTGAATAAAAATATCCTTCGTTATTTTTCGTTAAGTACTTCACTCTGTCATTTCTCCATATAGAGTGAACACTTCATTTTGATGTGAATAAAACAAAGTTTTAACGTTTGCCTGTGAGTGAACACTTGTAAAATTTGAGGGTGGTTGCGAGGACCTTTTTCATTCATTTTAATAAAATAAATTAAAAAAACTTTTAAAATAATTAACTTTTATAAATGAAATGCACTAAAAAGTAAAAAATTATTTTTTCTTTGGCAGTGATAGATATACACACGAAAAGTTTCATTGCAAAATAAGAAGTTTAATGTGTATTAACAATTTTAAAATTACATTCTCGTTTGGCTTTAAATGTTTGAACTCTTATCAATGAATTGTGTAAATTTACAGCATTTCAAGTGAATTAATAAAAGTTTGGGCATGAGTTGCAGTTAGACAATTGTGATTATAGTTATGGATGTCCAAACTTTTATTAATGCATCTAGCATTTCTTATTTTGCAATGAAACTTTTCTTTTGTATACCTATCACTGCCAAAGAAAAAATAATTTTTTACTTTTTAGTCACAATATAAATAACTAAAGAAATTTTTAAATTGATCCATTTTAAAAAGCAGCAGGTAAGTTTCTCATGTGCTCTATTTCCTCAAGAGCATCAGTATTGCATGTTTTTTTTGCCTGTTAATTTTCAATCCGTTTAGAGATCTTAATCTACTCAGCATTACCTAAATGCTTGACCTCGCAACAAAACCACCTTTTGGCTAAACTAAAACCCCCAAAAGGCAAATTTTTCCCACAGAACCACCTTTGCCCTAACTAAACCCCCAAAAGCGGATTCGGCAGCAAAACCACCATTTGCCCAAACTAAATCCCGCAAAGGTAAATTTTGGACACAGAATCTCATTTAGCCTTAAATAATTTTTCCAAAGTAAAACTCCGTATAAATCCATCCACGTTTACTAGCCTACTAATTTCACAAAAATGACATTTCCCTTTAATCCCAAAATTTCCGATGAGTGAACTAAAATTTCCCATGAGTGAATAGTATTTGAATGAGAGAATTTTTATTCGCACCAAATCGAGTGTTCACTTTTAACGAATCACTCCACTCAGGAGGGTTCCCTTAAAGTGTACACTTAGTTTTTATTCACTCCACCCATTGGGTGGTGTGAATAAAAACTGAGTGCAAGTCTTCACTCCATTTTATGGAGTGAACACTTATTTTGGCGTGAATAAAAATAACCTTCGTTAGGTTTCGTTAAGTACTTCACTCTGTCATTTCTCCATCTAGAGTGAACACTTCATTTTGATGTGAATAAAACAAAGGTTTATCGTTTGCCTGTGAGTGAACACTTGTAAAATTTGAGGCTGGTTGCGAGGACCTTTTACATTCATTTTTATAAAATAAATTAAAAAAACTTTTAAAATAAATAACTTTTATAAATGAAATGCACTAAAAAGTAAAAAATTATTTTTTCTTTGGCAGTGATAGGTATACACACGAAAAGTTTCATTGCAAAATAAGAAGTTTAATGTGTATTAACAATTTTAAAATTATATTCTCGTTTGACTTTAAATGTTTGAACTCTTATCAATGAATTGTGTAAATTTACAGCATTTCAAGTGCATTATTAAAAGTTTAGGCATGAGTTGCAGTTAGACAATTGTGATTATAGTTATGGATGTCCAAACTTTTATTAATGCATTTGAAAAGCTGTAAATTTACACAATCCATTGATAAGAGATCAAACATTTAAAGTCAATCGAGAATATAATTTTAAAATTGTTAATACATATTAAACTTTAAGATAAGCCTGAGTTCTAGAATTTCTTATTTTGCAATGAAACTTTTCTTGTGTATACTTATCACTGCCAAAGGAAAAATTATTTTTTACTTTTTAGTCACAACTATAAAATTTTTAAATTAATCCATTTTAAAAAGCAGCAGGTAAGTTTCTCATGCGCTCCATGTGTTTGTGGTAGAGATAGTGCGCAAGTAGACATTGATCCCTGTGTTCTTAATCGCTCATTCGTGGAACCTCTTCCGGATAACCTACCTCCTCTTGATTTATCCTCTTTGTCTGTGGATGGGTTTAACTTCAGGTGTATAGATGAACGCGAAACATACCGTACCATCATGTCCATTAAATCCAATGCGACTGGAATCGATAATATTCCTTCTCTCTTCATTAAGACCATTGCTCCTCTAATCTTACCGGTTTTAATGCATATCTTTAATTCCTGTATATTGCAATCTACATTTCCATCGCTATGGAAAAAGGCTGTCATTACTCCTATTCCTAAAGTCCTTTCCCCCGTAGATGTGGGTGATTTCCGCCCGATTAGCATCCTACCACTTCTGTCCAAAGCACTTGAGAAAATCTTATCTGTACAATTGCAATCCTATCTTACCCATGAAAATCTATTGAATCCGTTGCAATCCGGCTTCAGAAAGTCCCATAGTTGTGAAACTGCCCTGTTAAATGTCTTGACGGATTTACGAATGGCATGTGATAGGAATGAGTTGGGTATATTGATCCTTCTTGATCTCTCACGTGCTTTCAACACGGTTTGCCATAGCGTTCTCCTCAATAAATTATCCTCCAATTTCGGCCTGTCGTCCTCTGCGACTCATTTCCTAGCCTCTTTCCTAATTAATAGATATCAATGTGTGAAATATAACAACGATTTTTCCTCCTTTATCTCTGTACCGTCGGTTGTTCCCCAAGGCTCTGTACTTGGACCCCTGTTGTTCTGTCTATACGTTAATGATTTATCTAATTGTTTATCATTTGCTCGTCACCATAGCTATGCGGACGACCTCCAATTATATAATTACTGTACTCCTAACGACATCCCTCGCCTTACTGAAGCCTTAAACAAGGATTTGATATCATTGTCCCTATGGTGTGATAATAACTTCTTGAAGCTAAATCCTAGTAAATCATCTGCACTAATCCTTAGCAGGCGTCTTCTTGATACATCCAACATCCCTCCTCTAAAGCTAAACAATATTCCCCTGAAGATGGTCTCGTCTTCTAAGAACCTTGGAGTACTGGTCAACTCTAACTTGTCCTGGTGTGATCATGTGTCGTTCACTCTGAAAAAAATCTATACTTGTTTGCGTCGCCTGCGTCTCTATGGTAGCCTATTACCCCGTGATACTCGTCTTGCGCTAGTAAAATCGCTTATACTTCCTGCGTATCATGGTTTATCTTGCATCCTCTTTAGCATTCATCTTCTCGGCTAAAGAATCGGCTTATAGGCAATAATTTAATTTTTATTTAAATTCAGTTTTTAGTTTCTTGTATTTTATTTTATTTACATTTTATTTTCATTTTATTTCCTTTTTTTTTTGTTTTCTTTTAATTTAATTTTAATCATTTTAATAATATGTATTTTCCTTTGTGAAAAGCCTTTATTGTTATAGTACCAAATAAGATGTTAATATTGTGTACTTTTTCATGAATTAATAAATAAATAAATAAAAAAAATAAATAAATAATTACTTTGTAATGCAGAGCGAATAAATTCATTCCTCCCTATGCAATGGCCGTGTAAAAGTAATTCATTCGTTTCATACAAAAAAATACAAATGGAATAAGTTCGTTTGTATGAGAATTGATTCTAAACTAATTTCGAAGTAATTCTTTTTCCCTCTGAGAAGCTTTAATCTTGGATTTGTATGATCTATAAAATAATGTTAACAAATATTACTGTGAAAATAGCGTTGTATATAAAATAGGTAAAAAAATAATTTGACATTTATAAAATTTCAATTAATTTATTTTATTATTTCAGCATAGTTTAATATAGTTTTTAATTTATTGATTTTTAATAGTATGTATTTGTTTTGTAATTAATAATATATTCAATGGGGCTCAATGTGTAGCGGAAAATTTGTAGAAATGGGAACATCCAGAAATAAGAACGCAAATGGCCTTAGTGTTACAATTCCACTTTATTTCAAAGTCATAAATTGTTATTGCTAATAGAATTCTCAGCAATTTGTTTAATTTATTTATTTATTTATAATCTGTTAATTTTTACTTCATTGTAAATGATAAGTAATTTCATTTCAAAAAAAAATTCAATAAAGATATAAAAAATAATTAATCCAAAAGAAAATTCGATATATTAAACTAAAACCACAAAAAAAAACGTTGTTGCGAACCCGTAAATTTAGTTGTTCTTTAAAGATGATTTTATTGTTGTAAAATGCTTGCTGCTGGTGACCAACGTATCCAAAATAATTCAACGGTTAAATTCCCTTTGTTTAGTGCAGCGGTTTATTGAACCGCTACCCACATGCCGGTTAATAAAACGAAGATTTTTTTTTTTGCGATTTTCAACAATCTGATTTCCTCCATGAGATTTGCCGTAATTAATGTAATTTTTGTTTGTAAAAGAAAACAATTTTATGCTTCTTTGGTATTTGTTTTATGCTTCTTTGGTCTTTCATAACACCTATGTACAGTACATATTCTTTCCTAAAAATACAAATTCGCAACACATAGCGCAAAGGTTACGCACCAAACGCAAAACTTAAGTCGGCAATAATAATAAGTCGGTTGTAATAATAACCAAAGCATAGGACATAGAGATGTACAGTTTCTGCAATAAATTTTTAATAAATCCCACGTTGAAACCACTTAAATCAGAACCAAAGGAAGGACACAAAGAGATGCAATTTAATTAAATTTCTAATAAATATCCCACGTTGAAACAAGAACAATTTGTTAAAATTATCTCCAAAAAAAATTATATTCCATCACCGTGGTACATGCATTTCATTGGAGACATGCTCTTTAAGAAAAAAGTGCATTACATGCAAGTCCAAAATCGAATGCCAAAAGTTCTCTAGGTGTCGATGTCGCTGGTAATTATATTCCCTTGGAGTCGTTCGATAGATGGGCAAATTTGTTCTAAATTATTATTGCCCTATATTTTATGTACTGCCACATTAAATCTTACGAACGCATATAGGCAATATTTTGCGCAACCAAAATGTCGGTTCGTGGTTGTTTACCTTTGGGCTTCGTCGTTGTCGCCTTAACATCTTGTTTTGTTTACGGTTGCGCGATGTGAATTTGTGATTTAATTTACCAGGTGAAATTTTAATTGGGTGGCGTTGTTTTGTGCATTTTATTTTTTTTTATTTTTGTAGTTTTAGTTTTTTTTGTAATTTTTAATTCTAGTAGCTGTCAATTAATTTCTGAATTCATTATTTATTAATAATAATATTTTCCTTTTATGTAATTCAAGTTATATTTAATTCATTCATTCCACTTAAAACAATTTTAATTCAGTTCATTTTTTGTACTTTTGTGTCTTTTTATGTTGTTGTTGCATTTTTTTTCGCCGTTTTAGGTGCATTTTAAGAGGGTTTGGGCTGTGCCAAACAGTATTTTTAAATAATAATAATAAAAAACAAAATAATTAAAAAATTAAAAAACACGACGCCGAATTAAAAAATGAACTAAAAAGTCAAAAACAAGTTTTAAGTACTAATGTAAGACAGAAACAAGGTAGAAGATATTTTATTTATTTTGTTAAGTATCACAAAACTCGTATATGTATAATCTGTATTTTTTCAGTCGGGTACAGTTTTAATTGTACTTATTCTCGTAACATTTTGTACCCCGGCTGCAAAAATACAGATTATACATATACGATAGTTGTGTGATACTTAACAAAATAAATAAAATATCTTCTACCTTGTTTCTGTCTTACATTAGTACTTAAAACTTGTTTTTGACTTTTTAGTTCATTTTTTAATTCGGCATCGTGTTTTTTAATTTTTTAATTATTTTGTTTTTTATTTTATGATATTTTAGTGATTATAATTCGTAAACCAATGTAGTTTTTATTAAGTGATTTTATTTTACTTCTTATTATTATAGCACTTACACAAGGCCGTAGCCAGCTCCGAATATCTAAGGGCGCTCATCGCACAATTATTGGCGCCCGAAATAACAACAGTTCGGAAAAATAAAAGATGCAAATATATAGTGTTTTTGTTACCTTGAGGCTGGTTTTGTACTAAACATTTTCTGAAAGTGAGAACGAAAATAATGAGTAGAATTCAGGTCAATTTGAGAATATTTATTAAATCAAATTAATCATTTGAGCAATGACAACACTTGCCTTGATGTGATAAGAACATTTCGAAAGACTTCACTCAAGTAAACAATCCGCGCGACCACTTGTTTTCATGCACTGTCACGTAATAACGTTCATCTTGTAAATCATGCACACAGCCTTTTCTACAACGGCTACTACGATGATATTTGTATTTGACAAAATAATGCTAAGCCACAAATAAACTCTTGACGTAGTGTTCTTCTATTTATGCTGTTATGACACTTACTTTTTTTCAGACAACATTTACGCTTTTTAGCAAGTTTAGAAAGAGACAAAAAATCTTTACGGAGATTTGGCATGAGTGCGAAGAATTAGCTATATGCTTAAAATTGAAGCAAATCTACGCGTAAAAGTTCAGCTAACTCGAAAAGTGCCAGAAAAAGTATGAACTTTTCATACTTTTTCGGGATCTTCATCTTAATTTTTGACAGTTCAGACTTCATTGTTAATAGTATTGAAAGTTTTTGATTTATTATTGTGTACATACAGTGAAATCGAAAACAAACTTGCAAATGTATGCGTATATGATAATATTATGTTGCTATTGGATACGAAAAAGTATTTTTATTGTTTGAAACTGCACGAAAATGCAAAGCCACCTACTCGCTCACATCAAGCTGTCCCTGTCTTTTCGCACTTAAAATGCGACGCTAAAAAAAAGTAAGATTCATAACAGCATTAATTCGGAAGAAAATTTAAATTTAAGTTTAAATCAAATGATTATTTACAATAAATGCTAACGTTTCCAGAAATTCTTACGGTTTGACAAAATAATTTTTTTCTCATTGCAATTAAAAGTCCTTACCGTAAAGGGCGCTGCGCGCCCTTTCGCGCCCCCGTGGCTACGGCCATGCACTTACAACTATTGAGATACAGTTTTAATGCAAAAGTAAAGTTATCGAAGTTTGATTTATTCTATCTAAATTTAGACACGCTGATAGATTAGGCAGAAACCGTCTCAATGAGACCTTTCATTTGATACCCATATTGACCCGATCAGAAGAAGAAAAAAATAAGTCGGGTGTGACGTAAATTGGGTCTAACGGCCGCCATACTGTTTTTTTTAAAAATTAAAACCTATGTTACTCGGGCTCACTAAACGATTCTAACGGTACTCCAGCGATCTAAATCCGTTCAGGCGTTTAGAAGTTATGGTGGAACAAAGAAACATACAAACATACATACATGAATCCTGAAAACATTACACTCCTTTTTGGGGCAGTCGTGTTACATAGCGTTTGTTTAGGGAATTTTAATTTCGCCTCAACAGCATACTAGGCTTAACTATTAAGTGTTCCTTCATGGTGATGGGTTAATAAAAGACGTTTTGAGTAATTTAATTTTATTTAAGCTTAAAATTCGCGATCATTTAACACATATCTATTAAGTGTTATATATATTTGAAATCGTCTCAATTTTACCTTTCGTTTGATACCCATATTGAAACAATCAGAAAAAAAAATTAAATTGGGCGTTATGTAAATTGCGTCTGACGACCGCCATATTGTTTTTTTAAAAATTACCCTAGCCTATGTTACTCAGACTCATTAAACGATTCTAACGGTACCCCAGTCATCTAAATCCGTTCAGGGGTTTAGAAGTTATGGTGGTAGAAAACAACGTACATACATACAACAAACCTAAACACATTACACTCCTTTTTTTGGGGCAGTCGTGTAAAAAAATTAACTTCATTTAATTTTAAAATTTATAGTAAAATAAGGACTTCAACTTAATTTACTGCTTCTTTCTCTGGTCATAAGCACGCTTGTTTAATTTTTGCTGGCTTAAGCAGAAACCATTTCTTATGGCTTTTTCTGCATCTTTACCAACTAGCAACTCTGAAAATTGTAAAAAATAATATTAAAACTTATATTTAAAACTATGAAATATGTTTGTTACCTTCTAATATTTCAGTTATTTTTTTAAATACTTTAAACGAGAGTTTTCCATGACTTGTGTTAATTATGTTTTCTCCTACAAATTTATGGAAATTTTTTTCAAATTTATCTGCTGGGAGAATTCGCTTAAGTATAGTAAGCTGAAACAAGATAAATTAAAACATTTTCTTAGGCATTTGTCATAAATAACCTTTCTTACATGATGAACGCGATTTGGCTCATTTAGAGCTTCTTCAAACTCCTGCACTTTATTTGTACTATCTACTAGTAGAAATTGCAGCATTTCTCTTTGTGTAGCAACTTCTTGTCGCAGCAACTTCCGTACTATTGCTTCCGTTGCTGTGATGGACTCTGCCATTGGAGCCAATTGTTGTTTCATCTTCTTTCTACATATATAAAACAGTAAGTGACTGACAGACAACGCACAGCCCAAACCGCTGGACCTAAAGTGCTGAAATTTTCACAGTGCATCCCTACAATGACATGAACATCCACTAAGAAGCGATTTTTCGAAATTAATCCCATAAGGGGGTGAAATGGGATTGACCAAAATTGCTGGACCTAAAGGGCTGAAATTTTGACAGTGCATCCCTATAATAAAGTGGACATTCACTATGAAGCGATTTTTCGAAATTCATCCCCTAGCGGGGTGAAATGCGGTTCATTAGGTTGTATGGGGAATTTTTTTTCTTTAGTCAGATTTTCTTCAAACTTAGTGAAAACACTCCACACCATAAATAATGAAGCACGTGTTTCAGGATTTTTAGAAATTCAACTCAAAATGGGGGTTCTATATTTGTGAAACTCGAAATTATAGCACCTCGCCACAACGCCATTGACTTCATTTAGCACTCGTTTTTGATTGCTTGATTATTTCTTGAACCGACCTACTGTCCACACATAATCTTTTTTTATTGAAAGGCGTTGCAACGCACGCGGGTTTTTTGCTAATAATGTCATATTAAAAATGCATTAAATTAAATATAGAGAATTTTTGAACACTTTTTTTATTTATATTTTTTTTATCGCTGGTTTTGAACTATTAAAATAAAACACTTCTAGTTATTAGTTCTTCCTAAATATAGTTCACTTATTAGTTCTTCACAAATATTATTCACTGATTAGTTCTTCACAAATATATAATTTTCCCTTTTTAAAAATGTCACTTTTTTCACTAAAAATTGATCCAACTAAAAAATTACTTCAGTCGTCACGGCTTGAAACATAAACGAAATGAATTAAAATTTCTTCCCATTTCAAATTATGTATGTCATAAAACTTTTCGGAAACTTCCAAGAATCCAAGAATTACAAACCTACATTGAAAAGAAAAGGACAACATAGGGTAAAAAGGTTTTTGTTTGCCTCTTAATTGCAAACTAATTACTTTGTAATAAATTCGGAATCAATTCGGATTTTTCGCGCTGGGTTGACGCAAGGCTAGATGTGAAAAGCTTCCACAGACGTTTGCGTGAAAAGTCCTGTGGGCTGTAGCGTCAGCCGATAGCACTAGTCTCCTGTTGAGGAAATGATTTTGCCCTAGGGTCACAAATTAGGAAATTTAACAGACCCACTCTAAGGATTTAGGTCGAGGTCAAATGATGACTTGAAATTTAAAGCCCAGGCAGTCGGATGAAAGTAGAAAGAACTCTGTCTTTGAATGTTTTAAAGAAACGCAAGCGTTGGAATACTTGTTAGTTTTGGAATCGTATTAACTGATGCCTCAGCCCCTAAATTCCCGAGTAAAAATGAAACTAGCTCGCAGCTAGCCTGCATCAGGTACGCACTAGCACGCACGACGCCACAGCTAGCGCGCATAGCGAACAAATGCTAATAGAATTCTCAGCAATTTGTTTAATTTATTTATTTATTTATAATCTGTTAATTTTTACTTCATTGTAAATGATAAGTAATTTCATTTCAAAAAAAAAATTCAATAAAGATATAAAAAATAATTAATCCAAAAGAAAATTCGATATATTAAGCTAAAACCACAAAAAAAAACGTTGTTGCGAACCCGTAAATTTAGTTGTTCTTTAAAGATGATTTTATTGTTGTAAAATGCTTGCTGCTGGTGACCAACGTATCCAAAATAATTCAACGGTTAAATTCCCTTTGTTTAGTGCAGCGGTTTATTGAACCGCTACCCACATGCCGGTTAATAAAACGAAGATTTTTTTTTTTGCGATTTTCAACAATCTGATTTCCTCCATGAGATTTGCCGTAATTAATGTAATTTTTGTTTGTAAAAGAAAACAATTTTATGCTTCTTTGGTATTTGTTTTATGCTTCTTTGGTCTTTCATAACACCTATGTACAGTACATATTCTTTCCTAAAAATACAAATTCGCAACACATAGCGCAAAGGTTACGCACCAAACGCAAAACTTAAGTCGGCAATAATAATAAGTCGGTTGTAATAATAACCAAAGCATAGGACATAGAGATGTACAGTTTCTGCAATAAATTTTTAATAAATCTCACGTTGAAACCACTTAAATCAGAACCAAAGGAAGGACACAAAGAGATGCAATTTAATTAAATTTCTAATAAATATCCCACGTTGAAACAAGAACAATTTGTTAAAATTATCTCCAAAAAAAATTATATTCCATCACCGTGGTACATGCATTTCATTGGAGACATGCTCTTTAAGAAAAAAGTGCATTACATGCAAGTCCAAAATCGAATGCCAAAAGTTCTCTAGGTGTCGATGTCGCTGGTTATTATATTCCCTTGGAGTCGTTCGATAGATGGGCAAATTTGTTCTAAATTATTATTGCCCAATATTTTATGTACTGCCACATTAAATCTTACGAACGCATATAGGCAATATTTTGCGCAACCAAAATGTCGGTTCGTGGTTGTTTACCTTTGGGCTTCGTCGTTGTCGCCTTAACATCTTGATTTGTTTACGGTTGCGCGATGTGAATTTGTGATTTAATTTACCAGGTGAAATTTTAATTGGGTGGCGTTGTTTTGTGCATTTTATTTTTTTTTATTTTTGTAGTTTTAGTTTTTTTTTGTAATTTTTAATTCTAGTAGCTGTCAATTAATTTCTGAATTCATTATTTATTAATAATAATATTTTCCTTTTATGTAATTCAAGTTATATTTAATTCATTCATTCCACTTAAAACAATTTTAATTCAGTTCATTTTTTGTACTTTTGTGTCTTTTTATGTTGTTGTTGCATTTTTTTTCGCCGTTTTAGGTGCATTTTAAGAGGGTTTGGGCTGTGCCAAACAGTATTTTTAAATAATAATAATAAAAAACAAAATAATTAAAAAATTAAAAAACACGACGCCGAATTAAAAAATGAACTAAAAAGTCAAAAACAAGTTTTAAGTACTAATGTAAGACAGAAACAAGGTAGAAGATATTTTATTTATTTTGTTAAGTATCACAAAACTCGTATATGTATAATCTGTATTTTTTCAGTCGGGTACAGTTTTAATTGTACTTATTCTCGTAACATTTTGTACCCCGGCTGCAAAAATACAGATTATACATATACGATAGTTGTGTGATACTTAACAAAATAAATAAAATATCTTCTACCTTGTTTCTGTCTTACATTAGTACTTAAAACTTGTTTTTGACTTTTTAGTTCATTTTTTAATTCGGCGTCGTGTTTTTTAATTTTTTAATTATTTTGTTTTTTATTTTATGATATTTTAGTGATTATAATTCGTAAACCAATGTAGTTTTTATTAAGTGATTTTATTTTACTTCTTATTATTATAGCACTTACAACTATTGAGATACAGTTTTAATGCAAAAGTAAAGTTATCGAAGTTTGATTTATTCTATCTAAATTTAGACACGCTGATAGATTAGGCAGAAACCGTCTCAATGAGACCTTTCATTTGATACCCATATTGACCCGATCAGAAGAAGAAAAAAATAAGTCGGGTGTGACGTAAATTGGGTCTGACGGCCGCCATACTGTTTTTTTTAAAAATTAAAACCTATGTTACTCGGGCTCACTAAACGATTCTAACGGTACTCCAGCGATCTAAATCCGTTCAGGCGTTTAGAAGTTATGGTGGAACAAAGAAACATACAAACATACATACATGAATCCTGAAAACATTACACTCCTTTTTGGGGCAGTCGTGTTACATAGCGTTTGTTTAGGGAATTTTAATTTCGCCTCAACAGCATACTAGGCTTAACTATTAAGTGTTCCTTCATGGTGATGGGTTAATAAAAGACGTTTTGAGTAATTTAATTTTATTTAAGCTTAAAATTCGCGATCATTTAACACATATCTATTAAGTGTTATATATATTTGAAATCGTCTCAATTTTACCTTTCGTTTGATACCCATATTGAAACAATCAGAAAAAAAAATTAAATTGGGCGTTATGTAAATTGCGTCTGACGACCGCCATATTGTTTTTTTAAAAATTACCCTAGCCTATGTTACTCAGACTCATTAAACGATTCTAACGGTACCCCAGTCATCTAAATCCGTTCAGGGGTTTAGAAGTTATGGTGGTAGAAAACAACGTACATACATACAACAAACCTAAACACATTACACTCCTTTTTTTGGGGCAGTCGTGTAAAAAAATTAACTTCATTTAATTTTAAAATTTATAGTAAAATAAGGACTTCAACTTAATTTACTGCTTCTTTCTCTGGTCATAAGCACGCTTGTTTAATTTTTGCTGGCTTAAGCAGAAACCATTTCTTATGGCTTTTTCTGCATCTTTACCAACTAGCAACTCTGAAAATTGTAAAAAATAATATTAAAACTTATATTTAAAACTATGAAATATGTTTGTTACCTTCTAATATTTCAGTTATTTTTTTAAATACTTTAAACGAGAGTTTTCCATGACTTGTGTTAATTATGTTTTCTCCTACAAATTTATGGAAATTTTTTTCAAATTTATCTGCTGGGAGAATTCGCTTAAGTATAGTAAGCTGAAACAAGATAAATTAAAACATTTTCTTAGGCATTTGTCATAAATAACCTTTCTTACACGATGAACGCGATTTGGCTCATTTAGAGCTTCTTCAAACTCCTGCACTTTATTTGTACTATCTACTAGTAGAAATTGCAGCATTTCTCTTTGGGTAGCAACTTCTTGTCGCAGCAACTTCCGTACTATTGCTTCCGTTGCTGTGATGGACTCTGCCATTGGAGCCAATTGTTGTTTCATCTTCTTTCTACATATATAAAACAGTAAGTGACTGACAGACAACGCACAGCCCAAACCGCTGGACCTAAAGTGCTGAAATTTTCACAGTGCATCCCTACAATGACATGAACATCCACTAAGAAGCGATTTTTCGAAATTAATCCCATAAGGGGGTGAAATGGGATTGACCAAAATTGCTGGACCTAAAGGGCTGAAATTTTGACAGTGCATCCCTATAATAAAGTGGACATTCACTATGAAGCGATTTTTCGAAATTCATCCCCTAGCGGGGTGAAATGCGGTTCATTAGGTTGTATGGGGAATTTTTTTTCTTTAGTCAGATTTTCTTCAAACTTAGTGAAAACACTCCACACCATAAATAATGAAGCACGTGTTTCAGGATTTTTAGAAATTCAACTCAAAATGGGGGTTCTATATTTGTGAAACTCGAAATTATAGCACCTCGCCACAACGCCATTGACTTCATTTAGCACTCGTTTTTGATTGCTTGATTATTTCTTGAACCGACCTACTGTCCACACATAATCTTTTTTTATTGAAAGGCGTTGCAACGCACGCGGGTTTTTTGCTAATAATGTCATATTAAAAATGCATTAAATTAAATATAGAGAATTTTTGAACACTTTTTTTATTTATATTTTTTTTATCGCTGGTTTTGAACTATTAAAATAAAACACTTCTAGTTATTAGTTCTTCCTAAATATAGTTCACTTATTAGTTCTTCACAAATATTATTCACTGATTAGTTCTTCACAAATATATAATTTTCCCTTTTTAAAAATGTCACTTTTTTCACTAAAAATTGATCCAACTAAAAAATTACTTCAGTCGTCACGGCTTGAAACATAAACGAAATGAATTAAAATTTCTTCCCATTTCAAATTATGTATGTCATAAAACTTTTCGGAAACTTCCAAGAATCCAAGAATTACAAACCTACATTGAAAAGAAAAGGACAACATAGGGTAAAAAGGTTTTTGTTTGCCTCTTAATTGCAAACTAATTACTTTGTAATAAATTCGGAATCAATTCGGATTTTTCCCGCTGGGTTGACGCAAGGCTAGATGTGAAAAGCTTCCACAGACGTTTGCGTGAAAAGTCCTGTGGGCTGTAGCGTCAGCCGATAGCACTAGTCTCCTGTTGAGGAAATGATTTTGCCCTAGGGTCACAAATTAGGAAATTTAACAGACCCACTCTAAGGATTTAGGTCGAGGTCAAATGATGACTTGAAATTTAAAGCCCAGGCAGTCGGATGAAAGTAGAAAGAACTCTGTCTTTGAATGTTTTAAAGAAACGCAAGCGTTGGAATACTTGTTAGTTTTGGAATCGTATTAACTGATGCCTCAGCCCCTAAATTCCCGAGTAAAAATGAAACTAGCTCGCAGCTAGCCTGCATCAGGTACGCACTAGCACGCACGACGCCACAGCTAGCGCGCATAGCGAACAAATGCGGACGGCAAATTTTTACTCGGGTTGACACCTCCACGGAGATAGCAGTGCGCTGTTTTGAAGGCCCAATTTTTTGCACCTCCAGCCATGAAAGGGTTCAGTTTCCCTGTGGATGCACTTGAGTATGAGCTCAAGATCATAAATTTCAGATTTGGCACATATTTGACGAAGGAATTTGAATAACGTAGATTACCGTCATTAGCGAAGAGCGCGGAAGATGTACATAATTGAGACCTATAAAATACGGGCAGAGATGGCATGGATAGAGATACCTTGATTGAACAACAAGAAAGAGAAACTGAGTCAAACCAATATCTTGGATCTTAGCCAAGATATCTCAAAATTCTTGGAGGTATCTAGTACAACCAGACTAGACTTACAGAAGCGATGTATCGATGTATGTATGTTTGGTTGGAGCGCTTACAGACACATAAGATTCTCTTCAAACCCTTTTTATGGAAAGAGGTACCTACTGCTTGTCGTATAATATGGGTTATGTTTCTAAATATTTCATATTTTTTCTGTTTATTGTCGCAATAACATTGGAAAAAACAGAAATAATTGCATTGGACTGTGAAGAGATTTAACACGAAGTGAAGCAACTTTAAGACCATAAGGGTACATTATCGGGGCTAATGTATGCGCAAAGCTCTTTTAAAGGCTATTACGCTTCACAAGAAGAAAACGCAATCGTTGAATGAGTGGTTCTATATACAATTTCTATTTATTTGTTTTTTGCATATTTTTGAGATATTTAAATACAAAATTAAACAATTTTAAAATTTTTAACATTAGCGGCAATATTTGGAACAATCCCTCGCAATCTGTTTTTCCAGACCCTTTACTAGATATAGCATTATGCTGTGAACCAAACGGACTTGCATTATGGGGTGATTGCTGAGCTGAGACTTTAATATAGCATAAACAAAACTATCATGGAAATGTGCAACGCTTTAAAATTAGTTTTTATGTTATTTAATGTAAAGAAACTACATTCAACTTCCTCTTGGCTGATCCGGTTTCAGACTCTATCACTGACATTTTTAATCTTAAAACTGACTGTGGTTAATAATATATCTTTCTCAATAAATTACTTTGCATGAACAAGTTTTATGGCTTTATTCTTTAATTCTTAAAAGAGCTTGCCTGAGCTGATTGGTAAACAGCTGGGCTAGTTTCGGTCGATTCATCCTGTTTGAGGTAGAATATATTTCTAAGAATAACCACCAAGGTGGGCTAAGGAACTCTAAAAATTTACGTTTTCTTGAGTTTTTTAGAGGAAAAGCAAAAAAGGTAATAAAATTTATTTCCTAAAATTTTTAGAATTTTGAAAGGAGGCCAAGGAGCGACTGGCAGCCATAAGATCCCTGCAGAGTTTATTTTCAAGTTCTTAAACTTTCAAGATAACCTGTCATTTAAGCTTTATGGCGCTATACACTTAAAAGAGCTGCAGAGCAAAGGGCACGTTTCAGTAACTACACGTCTTGCGAACACCGTTAAGTACTACCATCCTTACCAGGACGAAACTCCCAGCACTGGTACTGATGCTGTTCAATTTAGAATTCAGTTCATGTAGAAAATGACCAGGCGAACTTTTATTCCATGTTAGGGCATCTTTGCTCCTTTTATCCTGCCCTTTTCTCTTTATACTGGGAATGGAACTGTATAGAGCAGAATTTGTGCACCCCAACCGTATGTTCTCCAACATTTTTCCGCTAATTAGATTTTCTTCCATTGTTCCTGTATGGAGAACAAGGAGGCACCATAAAGCACAAAGCGCCATCGGAAAACTAAAACAGTACCAGGAGGTCTATAATAGGAAGAAGACAGGACGAGGTATAAAGAACAAAAACACAAATAATGGTTTCTTGGAGATACTAGTACGTGCACGTCTTTGTTGGACAGTTGGACACTCATTATTATTGCTGCAGGTATTTAGATTGTCTACTTCGTTTACCGTATTGCAGGTAGTTGGCCCGTAAAAGGAGTGGGCGCTGCTAACAATTCGGAAGAGGGGGGTTTTTATTAATTAGAGAAATGTTTCTTTCGTTGATATGAAGAAGTATACGAGATCCAATTAATATTATAGAGGAAACAAGTTTTTTGTATTAATGTATATATAAAAATCTCCCTCTCATCCGCTAAAGGCTAATAAGTTAATTATTTATGTTCTTGGCTATTTTTATATCAATTTTCAAAAAAAGGGAAAGAAAATCTATTTTAAACTTTCAAGTTTTTACCCGAAATAAATATCAAGTGAAGAATCATGTCAACCAAGAACATCCTACGGGCGTCTACGGTCCGGCCGAGAGTAACTACGACAAAAAAAAATCTGAACCATAGGAGAATAATGAAATTTCACAAAGAGATGCTCTAAATGAAGTAAAAGTTTTTTGTTATCTACTTAAAAATATATTCGGTTGTCTGCTAAGGAACTTGGTTCCAGCAACTTTTCTTTAAAAACCCCAAAAAGAAGTCATGTAGTATTAGTGCGGAAGACTTTCGATTATCTGGACCAATTAGACCAACTCTTTTACGGCTCTTTACAAGAAATTTAACAGATAAAATTTGGATTTTAATAACCCTGTGTTCTGAAAGTTACTTATTTGTATTTATGGGCCGTATGCACACCATACAATGGCTTAAAATAATTACTAAACTGATATAAAATTGGTGTTCATTAATCTATCTTATGTGTTAGTTTTACACTTCTAAATAAGATTTAAATTGAATCAGATCGCTTTTGTATCACTTCATTCCAGTTTTTAATGGTGGGTCCACACTACGCGGATTTAGGTCGTACGCGCTTTTGGCTTTTTTTCATATAGAGTTTTATGGCCTTTTACGGCTTTTTTACGACTTTGTCAATTGTAAAGGCAGTGCAGTGCAGAGCAGTGGTCAATGGTGCAAGTTACACTATCCATAATTTCGTTTAATACCTCCATACACAAACCGATTTTTTAGGCAAGGGATCACAGGGGCGTCATATGACTCCTCACTTTTGAGCCAGAACATTTGCCAGACTCACCCTCCATTACACTAACACAAATATAACATCGCACTCGGGGTTGCACAACTACAAAAGCATCACAGACAAATAAATGCTTAGTGTAATACCCGCATCATACACAAACGGTTTTGATGTGAGTATCGAGTGATGGATAGTGCAACTTGCACCAATGCGACGAGAGCTGGACCCACCTTAAAAATACTGTCGCTAGTACTGCTGATTCCATCTTAGGCAGAAGTCGTAGACATCGGAACAACTGGTTCGATAATGAATGCAAGCTGGCAACTGAACGTAAGAATGCTGCGTACCGAGCAATGCAGTAGTCTCAGAGAACACGAGTACGCGAAGAGAAATATAAAGAGCTCAGAATAAAAGAGAATTCACAAACGAAAAAAGGAAGCCTGGCAGAAAAATCTCGTTTGTGAACTAGAACAGTACAGAGAGCGACGGCCGCACCAGGCGCGGGAGTTCTACCGAAGAGTACGCTGTATGACGCAATTCACACCTCATTGCACATACTGCAAGGACAAAGAAGGGAATCTGATCACCGATCCTCAAGGCATCTTGGAGCGATGGGAAGAGCACTTTCATGAATTGCTAAATGGCGAGCTAACTGAGGATTTGGAATTGATTTTTTTCTCAATGTAGATTTATGCTGTAAACATGCTAAGGGCGACGGCGACGGTGCACACAAATTAAAAAGCACACACAAGAATAATCATCTTCGACATCCGAATGCTACACACGCGCACAGGAACATACGAGAATAGAACACAATCCCATGTCACACCGCCCAGGCAACTTTGAGGGGCGACGGCTACGAAATAGAACTTGGATTGATTGAGTCGCCACTCTCGGCGACCTCGTCGTCGAGTGGTCTACATATTGTGCTGCACCCTTCATACTCATAGAAAAGCTGTGTGTTCTATTCGTTTTTGCCAGTCGCTGTGGAAACTATTTTCGCCCTTAGCATGTTTACAGCATAATCAGTATTCATTAAATAATTATTTTCTTTCTGATTAGTTCTTATTTTAGGATCCAAAACTCACAATTCAGAGAATTAAAAGATGACGCGCGCTTATTTCTAAGGCTGTACGGCCAAGGGCGTTTCCAGCCAACTGTCTTAGAAGGGTCCACTTCCCGTAAAAATGTCATATTATAAAAAATGCTTGAAATTACTTGAAAAGCTTATATACCAAACGGCAGAAGGTTGGGATCACGGTATACAGAAACAAGGTACACCAAAACCTCGGTTTGCGTCGTTCCAATTTGCGTCGTTTTCGAAGTTGCGTCGTTCATAAAAGTTCGTGGTTTCAGAGTTGCGTCGGTAATATTTCTATTTGCGTTGCTAAATTTTATATAAAGGTGTAGTCGGGTTTTATTATAGATATCGTTAGCTTATATTTCAAATTCAGTTTTTTAAGTATTTTAATAAAAAAAATTTAATTCAAAAGATTACAACTACGAAAGAAATTCAACAAAAAAAAATATAACTCAATGATAAAAAAAATTCTCTAATTTTACTTTAATTTTGGCTATTCCAAAGGACCAGTGGTCGCGGTGGATGTTTGCCTTTTTTCGTTCTTATTGCAATTAATTCTAGCTTTCTAGCAAGTCGTCTAGTACCGCTGTCTCCAGTAAAAGTTGATGCATGGAAGGGAGATTTACTTTCGGTACCGTGCTTTCCGGGTTGCCAGTGTTACAGTCTCCCCCTCTGGAGCAGCAGACGTCTCGGTGCTGTGACAGGAAAGATGATGTTGTTGTTTGTTGTGTTTTGGTCGTCCTCGTCTTCTCAGAAGACGGATTGGTTGTGGTGCTTCTTCATTATTTCCAATGTAAGGAGTAAGAGCCGATGCATGATACGTACCTAAAATTACATCTAAATTGTCTTTATGTGCGACTTGGTATGCTGTGGCTCCTCGTTGCCTCACGATTGTATATGGTCCATCTCGTTTTGGTATGAACTTTGAAGTAATCTTATTTTCAGTACTGCTCAGTACGTGAGTATTGACCCAGACTAGGTCGCCTATTTTGAAAATGGGTTGTATTTGTCTTGTTTTATCCTTGTAACCTTTTCGTCTTGCTTGCTCGTATTCATGAGTTTCTTTTGCTAGTTTGAAAACTTCTTGTAATTGGTTTAATTTAGCTTGAATCTCGAACGCAATGTTCCCTGGGAAGTTATGCTGCGTAAGTCGTGCATGACATCGTCCACCGTGCGAAGTTCTCTACCAAACATTAAATATGCTGCAGTGAAACTGGTACTTTGGCAGTGCGCGGAGTTCATTGAAAATCATATTGCTGGAAGTTTGTTCGCCCACTCTGTATGGTCGTGTTCCACCAAAATTGCGAGTTGAGCCTTGAGATCCCTATTTTTGCGTTCTACGGGATTTGCTTCCGGATGGTATGCTGGAATTAGTGCCTGATCTATATTTAACGCGTGAAGTAAAGATTGCATGATAGCGGATACAAATTGAACTCCATTGTCACTCAAGATGCGCCGGGGAAAACCATATCTAAGAAAAATTTCATCTAATAAATAAGTGGCGCAATTAATGGCAGTAGCTTCTTTCAGTGCGGTAAGTTCAACCCATCTAGTGGCGATATCTTCGACAACGAAAATCCATTGGTGGCCTTCGGGGCTTTTCGGTAGAGGTCCAAATAGATCTCTAGCTAACACTTCGAATCGCTGTTGTATAGGCGGTGTCTGTACTAATCCATATGGCTTATAGTTTTTTGCTTTGTAACGTTGACACTCTACACATTTTTTTACGTGATTTATGATTTCTCTTCTCATTCCTGGCCAATAATATCGGGACGCAATTCGGTTGATCGTTCTGTCGATGCCATAGTGTCCGGCGGTGGGTGAGTCATGATATTCCCACAAAATTGATTCTCGTTTTTGAACTGGTATAACTAGTTGAGCTTCTTCAGAGTCAGTATCTTCCGAGTACCGATAAAGAACACCATTGTTAAGTAGGTAGCCTTTCCTCGTCCATTCAATGAAATCCTCATCCTTTTTGGTAGATTCAAACGCGTTTATTATCTTCTTGAATTCAGGATCTTGGAGTTGTTCTACGCGAAACTCTTCTGGCTTTCCAGCTGGAAAATCAATTTGAATACTACACACTTCTTGCTCAAGTTGTGGAGGCCTTGAGAGAGCATCTGCCACCGTATTTGTTCTCGCTGGGATATAAACAATATCCAGAATATAAGGCTGTAACCGTAATGCCCATCTTGCAAGCCGTCCTGTTGGTGACTTAATCGAGAGCAACCATTTAAGCGGCTGATGGTCGGTTTGGAGGATTATTTTGTGTCCTTCTATATAACCTCTAAACTTCTCGAGTGCCCAGATGATTGCCAATGCCTCACGCTCGGTTGTTGAGTAGTTTCTCTCCGCATCTGTGAGTAATCGACTCGCATATTCTATCGGGTGCTCAGCTGTCCCCTCCCCCTGGACCAAAACTGCTCCTAGGGCGTAATTACTGGCATCGGTTTTAATAATGAATGGCTTGTTTTCATCGACTTGTTGTAGTACTGGTTCAGAAGTTAGGATGTCTTTTAGCTTGTCAAAAGCTTGCTGTTCTTCCTGACCCCATGTCCATGCTACTGATTTTTTGGTTAACCTAGTGAGAGGTCGTGAGATTTCGGCAAATTGTGGTATAAATCGCCTATACCAAGAGCACGTTTGGATAAAACTTAATACGCCTTTTACATTAGTGGGAGCTTTCCATTTCTTCACTGATTCGGTTTTTCTGGATCTGATACCATCTTTTGTTAATATATGTCCCAGATATTTGACACTAGGACAGCAAAAGTTGCATTTTCGCCGGTGCATCCTTAATTTAAATTTTCGCATCAATTGAAAAGTTTTTTCAAGATCTTCCAAATGTTTTTGAAAACATTCTGAGCAAATAATTATGTCATCTAAATAGCAGAGGATTAAGATATCAGCCATCTGGACGCGAAACCTGTCCATTAACCGTTGAAAGGTTGCGGGCGCGTTACGAAGACCAAAGGGCATACGTTTGAATCTGAATAGGCCAAACGGTGTCACAAATGCAGTTTTGTCCTTATCTGTTCATCAACCTTGATTTGCCAGTAGCCTGATTGTAGATCTAGTGTAGACATGAACTTCGTTTTCTTAGCGGCATGTAGTAAATCGTCCATCCTGGGCAGCGGATATCAATCGGGAACTGTGATGGCGTTCAATTGCCTGTAATCTATGCAAACTCGAGTTCCTCCATCTTTCTTGGGGACCATAACAACCGGTGCAGCCCATGGTGACTCACAACTTTCTATGATATCTTTACTCAACATTTCATCTATTTCTGTTTTTAATTGCTTTTGGCGAGCAGGTGATAAACGATACGGCGCTGCAGTTATTGGTAGGTGAGAACCCGTATTAATTCGATGAACGGCATAGGGAGTTGCTTCACCTTGGCCTTGAAAAAGATCAGAATATTCAGATAAAAGTGATTGTAGTTGTATCCGTTCGCCTGGCGAGATATCTTGTGCTTCATCTTCTCTTAGTGTCAGCTGCATGCATAAAATAGGAACATCATAGCCCTTTTTAGAAGAACACTCTTGAAAAAATCACCCCAATCTAAGGTGAAACAGGATATGCCGAGAGACGCATGGCCAAGGGGGTGCTTGGTCTCTAATATCCGAACTCTGGATACCTGGCGTCCTCCAGTTTTAATTAGCCTTCCCGCAGTATACGGGCTCGCTGTGGGTGACTTACTTTCCCGTACACTCGTGGGTCCATATATGGAATTTAATAAAAAAAATAATGAGCTTGATGCAGCTCTGACAGCATCAACCTCGTCAATTGCGACGATGGCCACATCTCAAGTGTCCATAGGGACGCAAGAGATAACAATTGCCTCAACGCGCGGAGCCATTGGGCACGCAAGTTGTGAACCAATTGCTTCAACGAGCGGAGCCACTGGGCACGTAAGTTGGAAACCAACTGCTTCGACCAGCGGAGCCATTGGGCACGCTGGTTCTGCACACGGTAAAGACGAGTCTCTAGACTCAGAATCCGTCTGCAGCGCAGACTCGGACAGTGTGTGTTCGGTTACTTCCGGAGCCACAACCATTGCCCGAGGCTTTGAAAAGATGGAGCTTGACAAACCTGGGTTTGTTAAGCTCTCCAACCGCCAGAAAAAATGCTTCAAAGAAGCACTGGCAAAAGGCCTATCCAGGGATATGGCCCTGGAAAAAGCTTTAGCAAAGCCCTCCAAAAAAACTGAGCTGAAGAGGGTTCGCTCAGAGGAGGAAACTCCGGAACGTCCGGAACAGAAGAGGACCAAGACGGCCAAGGGGCCCACTCGCCCCACCTTTAGCCAGGTGGTAAGCAGCGTTAAACTTGGCCTCATCTCGACTGACATGGTCAACCACCCCCTGACACCTGAGCAAATGGCACAGCTGCAGGAGGCGATCATCGACGTCGTTATCGAAAAAGCAGGCGGCGAAGTCAAGCCGTCTTTCGAAGGGAGCTTCCAAAGAAGAGGCTGGCTGCTGTTAGTCTGCTCAAACCCTGACACAGCAGAATGGGTGAGGAGTAACGTCTCCTTCATTAAGAGCAAGAGTGCTCTTGATATCACTCTGGTGGAAGAGGGTAACTTCCCTCAGACTCACGTTATACGAGGCTACTTCCCTCAGAGTGGTACCTTAACAAATGAGAAAGTGCTGGCGACTATCGCCGCACAAAACTCGGTTCCCGCTGACAAATGGAAAGTGGTCCAGAGGCGGGTGAGTGAAAACACTCTTCACTTGGTCATGGTAGTGGATTCCGCCTCCATGGCTAAGTTGATTAGTCTGAAGGGGAAAATCGCCTATCGATTCTCCCACATCAGGCTGATTCTTAAGGACAAAGATCCTTCACCGAAGCAGCCACAAGGTCAGGGTTCGTCGTGTGACACACAGACCATAGGGTCTGAAGTGGCACCTCCCAACGCTTCTGGTGTTACCGAGGACTGCAGTAATGCCGTCACCTTGGCCGTAGGTCCAACTGGCGACGGAGCTGCGCTCGCACCGACTCCGGGACCATCTGGCGTTGTTCCAGATCCGGCCCCCGCATCTGCCGCAAGCGCCAGGGAGCCTGTGACAGAGATAACAGCGGGGCAAAAAAGGAACACTCCTGGCGACTCTGGAGTCGGAGCACGGGGCAAATCAGCACCCCCCAAGGGCAAAAGTGGTAGGACAAAGGGTCCTAGACAAGCCAAGAAGACCGGGCTTGTCAAACGCTCCTTGGAGAAAAAATGAGCGCCATAAGGGCACTCCAAATTAACTTGCACCACGCGAAAGGGGCTTCCTCCACCCTGTGCAAGATTTTCGCGGAGAGGCATCTTACCCTTGCTCTTATTCAAGAGCCTTGGGTAACCGATGGCAAAGTCAGAGGACTTTCCACCGGCTCAAGTAAACTAGTATATGATCGGAGATGCGGGTCGCCTCGTGCTGCCCTTTTAATTGACAACCGTGTCACTCATCTCTCCATGACTAACTTTATTTCCAGAGATCTAGCGGCGATCTCGGTTGCGGTTCCCACCGCCAACGGATTCCAAGAAATTGTCCTTGCGTCCGCTTACTTCCCGGGGGATGTAGCAATAGTGCCACCCCAGGAGGTTCAAGAACTGATTGAGTTCTGTCATAAGACGAACCGGCAATTCGTCATCGGTTGTGATGCAAATGCTCACCACTCCATTTGGGGGAGTACCGATGTAAACGAAAGGGGTGAGTGTCTCCTAGAATTTCTTGTTATGAACAACATAGACATTGCAAATAAGGGATGCAAACCCACTTTTGTCACTGCTAGTAGAAAGGAGGTGCTGGACCTCACCTTCACCAGCAGGCTTCTCTCCGACAGGATTGAAAACTGGCGTGTTTTGGACGAGGCTTCACTGTCGGATCACTTGCACATTAGGTTCGACATTGTGGGCCTCCCACATATCCGCTCCTCTTCTTTGGTTCCTAAGAAAACCAACTGGTCTAAGTTTCAGGGGCTTGTGGCCTCGAAATCAGACCTGCTTGCCGCTTCTATCACCTCAGTGTGTGAACTGGAGAATGCGGCCACCCAGCTTACTGACGTGCTGATCTCCTCCTACCATGACAGCAACACTGTCTCTTCCTTTCAGTCGTCACGTAAAGTACCCTGGTGGAACGACAGATTAGGTGAAATGCGTAGGGATGTTAGGAGATTGTTCAATAGAGCAAAACACACCGGGCATTGGGATGAATACAGGTTCATCCTCACAGCCTATAACAAGGAGTTAAGACGGTCCAAAAGGATTGCCTGGAGGAAGCACTGTGAGAGCCTTCAGACTCTACCAGAGGCGACTAGACTCCAAAAACTACTTGCAAAAGACTCCTTTAACGGAGTGGGCCTTCTCAAAAGGGAGGATGGCTCCTACACCTCTAACCACGAAGAAACTTTGAGGTACTTGCTCAGAGAGCACTTTCCAGGGTCAATCCTCCAGACCGCTTATCCATTGGATGCTGGGTGTAGTCATAGGACCATCCCAGACCGCCATTCCCGAAGTATTTCTGGGAACATCTTTGACCGCGACAAGGTTAAATGGGCAGTGGCCTCTTTTCAACCCTATAAATCCCCGGGAGGGGATGGTATTTTTCCGGCACTCCTTCAGAAGTGCCTCGATCTGATTATCGACAACTTGGTCTGCCTCTTTAGAGCCAGCTTCAACTGGGGATACATCCCTACCATCTGGAGGAAAGTCGTGGTGGTTTTTATCCCCAAACAGGGCAATAGGCCCCTGGAGCTGCCCAAATCGTACAGACCTATCAGCTTAACCTCTTTTCTTTTGAAAACGATGGAAAGGCTGCTAGACCTTCATATTAGGTGCAAGCTGGAGCTCTCCCTTCCCCTACATAGCTCCCAGTTCGCTTACTCTAAAGGTAAATCAACAGAGGTTGCTTTACACCACCTGGTCAGCAAAATCGAGAAAGCCTTCCTTGCTAAGGAAACTGCTTTATGTGCATTCCTTGACATCGAAGGTGCTTTCGATAACACTGGCTATGATTCTATTTCTAGAGCACTGGCTCTCAGAAACCTGGATCCTCACACAATTGAGTGGATAAATGCCATGCTTGTAGATCGTGACATTTCTTCTACCATAGGTGTCTCCACCATTAGTGTTAAAGCTATTAAGGGCTGCCCACAAGGTGGAGTCCTATCCCCGTTACTCTGGTCACTAGTTGTGGATGAACTTTTGACCAAACTATCTGAATCTGGTTTCGATGTCATCGGCTATGCAGATGATCTTGCCATCATCGTCTCTGGGAAGTTTGACCTGACCATTACAGAGGTCATGAGAACAGCACTACGAGAAGTTCAAAGATGGTGTACCACGGAGGGTCTGTCAATCAACCCAAATAAGGCTGTCTTGGTACCTTTCTCCAAACGCTACAAAGTGGACCTAGGTCCTATTTGCATCCAGGGTACCACAGTTGAGTACTCAGACTCAGTCAAATATTTGGGAATAAAGTTAGACAAGAGACTGAACTGGAACGCTCAACTGGACTACGCCATCAGTAAAGCCACCAGGGCCATATGGGCCTGCAAACGGCTTTTGGGTAAGACATGGGGTCTTACACCACAAATGATGTACTGGATGTACAACACGATCATTAAACCTGTGGTCACCTATGCCGCTATAGTCTGGTGGCCTAAGACTAAACAGGTCACGGCGATCCTTAAGTGCAGCAAACTACAACGGCTTGCTTGCCTCTCCATTACCGGAGCTATGCGGACCTGTCCCACAGCTGCGATGGAGGCAATCATTGGATTGACTCCATTGCATATCTTCATATGGAAATCCGCGGCCATAAGTGCCCTGAGACTTCAGATCTCATCCA
Organism: Thereva nobilitata; assembly: GCA_963855945.1. NCBI lineage: Eukaryota > Metazoa > Arthropoda > Insecta > Diptera > Therevidae > Thereva > Thereva nobilitata. Next base: position 158,075,860 of record OY979694.1, on the reverse strand, counting down.
ACTGGCCCTATACAGTCAAAGGACACATGGATATCCTTGACAATATCCCAAATATTTCCATTTGCCGCGTATCCGACCATATGGTTGGTGAACTGCGGTTCCAAAGGAAATTCAGGGCGATTATCCCGGATCGTTCTGAGTGGGAAGAACTTATTCTTCCTGGGGATCCAAAACATCTCCACTGGTTCACCGACGGGTCAAAGATGGAACATGGTACAGGGGCTGGTGTCGCAGGACCCAATTCCAAGGTCTCGATTGCAATGGGTTAGTGGCCCTCTGTATTCCAGACTGAAATACATGCCATTGCGACCTGCGCTAGGCTCAACCTTGAGAAAGGTTTGAGAGGCGCCAACATTAAAATCTTCTCTGACAGCCAAGCTGCCATCAAGGCACTCTCAACGTGGAAGTTTTCTTCCAAAACAGTTGCAGAGTGTTTTGACTTACTCCAGAGCCTGACCAGAAGAAATAACGTCTCGCTCTGCTGGGTCCCCGGACACCGGGGTATCGAGGGCAATGAGGCTGCAGATAGCCTCGCGAGGGAGGGGTCTGAGACGTTGGTCCAGGGCCCAGAACCCTTCTGTGGCATCTCATGGTCCACCTCCAAGTCCCTGATAGAGGAGTGGATTAAGGGACTACACCTTGCCTATTGGGAATCAATCCCAGGTCTTAGACAGGCTAAAGATCTTATAAGACCCTTTGCCTTTAGGGGCACTATCACTTTAAACAAAGCGGACCTAAGGCTGTTGGTGGGTTATCTGACTGGCCATGTAGGACTGCGGTACCACCTCCACAACCTAGGACTGTCTCAAGAGACAGAATGCCGACTCTGCCTGGAAGGCGACGAGACTTCCACACATATTCTTTGCGAATGTCCTGCTCTGATCTGGCTTAGAAGAAGAACGTTTATCAGAGAGTTTATGAGCCCCGCTCAAGTCCGCTCTTCTTCAATTAAAGACCTTCTTGCCTTCGTCCGGAAGGCTGATAGTCTGTTCCGTTAGTGGGGTACGTACACAATAGGCCTAACTTGGCCGCAGTGTTCACCATATGGGTTGCCCCCTCATTCATTAATAATAATAATAAAATAATAGCCCTTTTTAAATTGGAGAATCGATTCCTTTGTGTTTTTGGAGGTGAAACTGCCCTTATTGAGTCGCTAAAGATCTCATCTATTGCATTTGGTGAGTATCCGTTGTCATTTTCCCTTTTGTTGTTTGTGCTTTTATGGGTCTTTTCAGACTTTTTTCCTTTCGACGCTAATTTACTTTTTGATGATGGGACCTCAGGTAGATTTAAATAATTTTGTTTAAATTCATTTTCGTTGTAATAATCAAAAATTTTATTTGGTTGATCCAAAAAATGCCATGATCTTTGTCCCAGGTTGAGGGTTATACCTGATTGCTCCAAAAAATCGATGCCCAAAAGAGTTCTACTATCTTCCGCATCTGGTAACACTACAAATTGGATGCTCTTTTGTCGGTTGCCTAGAATAATATTTACTTTTGTCGTGAAGACTTTTTGTTTATTTGTATGACCATTTGCTAAAGTAATTTCGGCTATGACGCTGTTGAATTTAATTCCTTCCTTTTTAAAATGTTTAACAAGTGTCGTGCCGGCGACACTTACTTTTGCGGCAGTGTCCATATACGCGATTCCATCGATACCACAAATGTTTACCGGAATAGTTGGAATTCCTGTAGTTACAATTAAATTCATCGAGTGAAATCCGATTTTTACGTTACTGGTACTATTATTGTTGCAAGCGGGGCAATTACTTCTGATGAACCCAGGGTTTCCACAACCAAAACAAGCAATTTTATTGTCCTCTTGTTTTATTTTTTGGTTAAGAGATTCGCTTTTTGTCATTTCTTTTTCCTTCTTCTTCCTGCATTCTTCCTCCACGTGGCCATAGTATCGACAAAAGGTACACCTTATCCGTTGACTAGACTTTTCAGTGTGGCTTTTTGTTGTTGCCTTTAAGCCAGGTGCATTCGTAGAATTACTCTCTTCTAGTGCATTTTCTATTTCCCTAGCGTTATTTAGGGCGCGCGCACACAGAAAGCGGAGCGGAGCTGAGCTTATCAGCTCTGCGCTAACTTTACATTAAAATCCCCGGTGCTGCGCACACTGTGAGCTAGCTCCGCTCAGCTCACAGTGGGCGCAGCACCGGGGATTTTAATGTAAAGTTAGCGCAGAGCTGATAAGCTCAGCTCCGCTCCGCTTTCTGTGTGCGCGCGCCCTTAGAAGTGTCTGAAATGAATCTATTTCGTCTCGATGCAAATGTTTCCTTATTTTTAAATTCAGTAAACTGTAAATAAAATCAATTTGCACTTCCTCTGAGTGCCGTGAAGCGGGTAATTGGGAAAGCAATGCCCGTTTTTAATGGTTTTATTTAGCTTCACCTCGTATATTTGTGTGTTTGTTTGTTTGTTTGTTTGGTTCAAATCTTGCGACAGCTTTTTCGTCTACTTCTACTGAACCGATTCTTATGAAATTTTGCCCACACATTGAGCTCCCGTGACAATGCAATCTGACAATTTTGTACAAAAATCAAGATGGCGGTTCCAAGATGGCGGACGAATTTTCCAATTGTGTTCCCATTCCATTGAAAATCGGTATCGGGGGGTTTGTAGGGCCACAAATGACGATTCTGTGGTCAAAATTTAAAAATTCAAAATGGCGGCGCCAATATGGCGGATGAATTTTGCCAATGTGTTCTGAATCCATTGAAAATCGGTATCGGGGGGTTTGTAGGGCCACAAATGACGATTCTGTGGTCAAAATTTAAAAATTCAAAATGGCGGCGCCAATATGGCGGATGAATTTTGCCAATGTGTTCTGAATCCATTGAAAATCGGTATCGGGGGGTTTGTAGGGCCACAAATGACGATTCTGTGGTCAAAATTTGAAAATTCAAAATGGCGGCGCCAATATGGCGGATGAATTTTGCCAATGTATTCTGAATCCATTGAAAATCAGTATCGGGAGGTTTGTAGGGCCACAAATGACGATTCTGTGGTCAAAATTTGAAAATTCAAAATGGCGGCGCCAATATGGCGGATGAATTTTGCCAATGTGTTCTGAATCCATTGAAAATCGGTATCGGGGTTTTTTAGGACCACAAATGACGATTCTGTGATCAAAATTTAAAAAATACAAAATGGCGGATGAATTTTGCGAATGCGTCCTAAATCCATTGAAAATCGGTATTGGGGAGTTTTTAAGGTTAAAAATGACGAATTTGTGGTCAAAATTTTAAAAAATCAAAATGGGAAATAATGAATCTGTTGTCAAAATTATAAAATTTAAAATTCACCAGAATTTTGTAAAAAGTAAAATCGAAAAATTACTGAATTAAGACTAAAAGGAATACAATAAGGTTATTTCATTGGAATAATTTTTGATGTTTTGAATGCACCCAAGTTAAGGTTTCTGTATTGTGCCGAGAACTGTGTGGCGTTAGGGTGGTTAAAAATGATACGTCGTTAGCGATACACCAACCAAGTCAACGTTAGAAACGTGCCGAGGACTGTGTGGAATTAGGATGGATAAAAATGATATGTCGTTAGCATTTCAGCCTCAAGGCTGGGCACACCTTGTTGTATAAGAGCCTTGCCCCTCTACATGGACCTCTGGTGGGGTCGACTATTATTTGTCCAATACTCGTGGGAACAATATGAAAGAAAAAATTAATAAAAAAATTGAAACTAAAACACAGCGAAAAAGGAGGCTAGAAAAAGCGAGGAAAGAGTATAGAGCAAAGCGCACTAAAATGAATGAAGACGACAGGCATGCTGAACTACAAAGTAGACGGGAACAGGCAGTTGGTGAGTTCGCTATCGATAAGGCGTTAAGAGTATACCCAACCAACCAACAGGTTCACAATCACAACAATGCGGTTCTTAATTCGTTCCGAAACAAAAGTGCCCCTATATACAAAATCAAAGCCCAGAACCAGCTGGTAGATGGCACACGAAATATGGACAACGTTAATATAATCGATATCATACCAGCAGATATTAACAAGACAGAAGGTTTACCACAAGAACTTGAATTATTCGTAGGAGCCAAAGTTATGTTACGTGCTAACGTCGACGTCTCGAAAGGGTTGGTGAACGGCGCTATCGGCTACATCACAGAGATTGTATGGCCTCAGTTTCGTAGGACGCAAATGTATGAAACAGATATACCATCTGTTCAAATTGATTTTGAAAGAGACGGCGTACACCTTATTCATCCTCAAGCCATACAATTTCCAGCAAAATTTAATTATGGAACGGCCGAGAGAAGGATGTTGCCGATAATTTTGTCATGGGCCTCCACTGTCCATAAAATGCAGGGTAGTACTGTTGACCATGCTGTAGTGTATTTGGGCTCCAAACTGTTTGAGGAAGGTCAAGCGTATGTAGCATTGAGTCGCGTAAGGGCTTTGGAAGGGCTATGTATTGAGGAGCTTGATTGTCAGAAATTAACAGGTAAGAAACCGTGCAGTAAAGATGCAATGAAAGAGTTGGAAAGGATGAGGAGTTTGCATAATGATACAAGCCAAAATCAAACTAAAAACTAGAAAATAAAAAAAATAGGTAAAAAAACTTTTAAGTTAAATGGTTTTATTTGAAATGATAAGCTGTACCAAAAACTAGAAAATAATTAGAACACAAACATGGACCTTCCTGAGATTCCGACGTCTGGTAAGAAATCATGCAATAGTAGCCGTGCTGTTTTCTTATGTCGTATGCCAAGGTACCCTTTGTGCCGCTGCGTCAACGGATTAAGTAATATTCTGGGACTTTTAACAGACTAAAATAAAAACATGGGGCGCATTTGAAATATATTGGTGGGCTTGGAAACACATTCTCCTAGACAAGTCGTTCTTATTTAATTATACAGGTTTTTATGCGCCCCATGTTTTTATTTTAGTCTGTTAAAAGTCCCAGAATATTACTTAATCCGTTGACGCAGCGACACAAAGGGTACCTTGGCATACGATATAAGAAAACAGCACGGCTACTATTGCATGATTTCTTACCAGACGTCGGAATCTCAGGAAGGTCCATGTTTGTGTTCTAATTATTTTCTAGTTTTTGGTACAGCTTATCATTTCAAATAAAACCATTTAACTTAAAAGTTTTTTTACCTATTTTTTCACAAACAAACACATCCGTTGGTGTTTTGTTGTCTTGTTTTTTCTCAAAAATTTCAGCATAGACTTGCTAGGCGGGGTTAGCTGGTGCGAAAGAGTTTTGTAATAAAGTCATAGCTTGATCCCACGTAGTAGCATTATTTTTCACTCCTAGCCACCATGTGGCTGCAAATCCTTCAAATAACAGAGGGAGTCCCCGTAGAGCTTCGGCTTCTGAAATGTTTTCGATATCCTTATAAATTGATGCAGCGTTTATAAATTCCTCAACTTTGTCGCGGTTCCTTTCTCCAGCAAAACGTATAGTGCATTTACTAAAACTTCCTGGTCCGTGGCTGTTAGCACTGCCAATGGACGCGAGAAGTGTCTGGAATTGTTCCTCCGACAAAGCCATTATTTTTACTTTCTTAGGGGGCATAAATTACCAAAAAAAAAATTGCATACGCGTTGCGTGTAAAAATTTCCGAATTCACGAATTGCGGCATTTTCCTTAAAGTTGCGTTGCGAAGATCGCCAACTACTTTATAACAGGCGTGAAAAGTAACAGCGGTCTTCTGTTTAGCCGCTCATACGGGAAATTTGCAAATTGCTGTGCCGAATAATTATGCTAAAATCCTTTCGATTGATGACGCAAAATTCCATGAAATCGAAGAATCGTAATGAAAAGACCCTGTACGCTTGTTGTTGCATTCGTTGGAAACTTTCGTATAACTGTGATATTGTGCCGTTAATGTGCCAGTTATACTAATTTTCTCTTTTTCTAATATCGACCTAAACTATTTCGTTTTTCTTAACGGGAGATTTTGTCATGAATTTAATAAATTCCTTAACACGTAATTAATCTCCTACTGTTAGGATATTTTCCCATTTTTCTTTTGCTCGGGCGCCAGTTGTAGTCGGGTTTTATTATAGATATCGTTAGCTTATACATATTTCAAATTCAGTTTTTTAAGTATTTTAACAAAAAAAATTTAATTCAAAAGATTACAACTACGAAAGAAATTCAAAAAAAAAATATAACTCAATGATAAAAAAAATTCTCTAATTTTACTTTAATTTTGGCTATTCCAAAGGACCAGTGGTCACGGTGGATGTTTGCCTTTTTTCGTTCTTATCGCAATTAATTCTAGCTTTCTAGCAAGTCGTCTAGTACCGCCGTCTCCAGTAAAAGTTGATGCATGGAAGGGAGATTTACTTTCGGTACCGTGCTTTCCGGGTTGCCAGTGTTACAAAGGGGATTTCCCTTAACTTATAATGAATTAAAGTTCTTGTTGCAATACAAATACATATATATATATATATATATATAACATGCTTTTATTAATAAAACTTGGATTTTTACATGAATTATTCTATTCTGGTCCCAATTACAAAGAAATTGTAGAAAAATACATATAATACGAAAAATGATTTCGATTTTCGTCGTTTTGGTTTGCGTCGCCTTTCTCTGGTCCCAATTAACGACGCAAATCGAGGTTTTGGATGTAAAAGAGACTGACAGCTTCGAATATCGTAGAAAAAGGTCTCCGAGTGACGTCAGCACTAATGCAGAAACAACAACAATAACTTCGAGGAAGAGGTCGCCGAGTGACGTTGCCGTCTTACGATATACAGTCTTTTACATTACCTTGTTTCTGTTTACCGTGGTTGGGACAACACGATTTTTTCAAGTGCCAGCTCCCCTACTAAAAGGAAGAAAGTCATAACTTCTCTTACGGCGCTTGAGCAGTTAACTTCATTTTGTTTACATAGGCTGTTTCCACACGAGCGTACACATGACAGACAGAGTCGTCTGTAATCGTCAATTCTCTTTTGTCTTCGGTTAAAAATCGTATGAGCTTCTACATGAGGGAACAACTTGCAGGCAACAAATCAAACTGGTGACATATCCAAGCGTACATGCGTTGCATCAAGACCCTCGTAAGTACAGCCCTGGAAGCAGTGTTTGTGTTTGTGTTGGTAATAGACCCATTATCTGTCAAATAGGAAGAAATTATATGGAGGAGGTAAAAGTTCGGGATATTTTGCCGTAAAAAGTCATAAAATAATATATTTAACCAGTTTTTGTTGCAATAGGATTACCAGTTAATAGTGCTTTAGTGATTTATTTAAGAAAAGTTAAAAAAATCGAGTGGTTAAGTGTGTTTTAAGTGTGTTAATTGTAAAGGTGGCCAATTTTGTTTACATTCGCGGTGGTTTTTTCTTGTTTATTTAGCGGAAAAATGTTGAATTTGTGTAGTAATATAATAAAAAGTGCTTTTTGAATGATTAAAGATTATTATAGAATAGTTATTAAACACATTAAGTGCAAGTACCACCATACAACATGCATAACAATAACTTTTTCACTTTTCCTTCATATTTTTCTGCACTTATGTTTTTAATAAGTATTCTATAATAATCTTTAATCACTCAAAAAGCACTTTTTATTATATTACTAAACAAATTCAACATTTTTCCGCTAAATAAACAAGAAAAAACCACCGCGAATGTAAACAAAATTGGCCACCTTCACATTTAACACACTTAAAACACACTTAAACTCTCAATTTTTTTAAATTTTCTTAATTAAATCACTAAAGCACTATTCACTGGTAATCCTATTGCAACAAAAACTGGTTAAATATATTATTTTATGACTTTTTACGGCAAACTAATGCAAAAATATTCCGAACTTTACATCACGGCGTATAAATCCAACAAAAGTGACAGATTCTGGGACTACGAGCAGCTGCGTTAGTGTTAGTGAGATATGCAACTTCCAGGCCTGTACTTGAGAAGGTCTTGGTTGCATTCGTTGACAGATAATATAGAAGTGTGTGTATTCAAATGCGACCTGAAGAAATATTCCGTGAATGTTCCGCATGCCACGCAAATGTCGGGCAACTTTCAACTTTTTCTGCATTGCCGCATTCGACATAGGACACACAAGCATACCCAACAAACACATGCGACTCGTTACTCAGATTTTTGGGCTACGGAACGCAACCATGCAATTATGTGTCAGTGGAAAATCTCCGCATATTAGGGAGCCTCTGAATGCAATGCATGTACGCTTGTATATGTCACCAGCTTCACACTGCCTTTGTTGTTGTTTAAGACATTCTCTTTGCGAGCAAAAGGGAATTTCAGAAAAAAACAACAACAATACAAAACCTGTCAAAGTGTTCGATCAAAAATCGGCTCGGGTCGGTCCCTTCCAGCAGTTTTGGAAAAATTCATAGATCGCCGACTAGATTCACCATAACTTAAGTTGTTTGTTTGAAATATTGGTAATTCTTAAGAATAAAAATAAACAAGCGAACGAAAATTCTTAGGGGGTAATTACCCAATTACCCCCCTCTGAAACCGCCCTGCGTACGGCCAAAAGCGCGAAGGGATATAAGTCCGCGTAGTGAGGACGGGCCTTAATAATGTCGCTCTCTTACCCATCCAGACAGTTTCTATTGAAAAAAAACACGTGTTCAATATTTTTTGAAAATATATCTGACCATACAGAAATTGACCCCCTCGCCAGCCCCACATAGGTGGGTGGTGGGTAACTTTAAAATTTCTAATGGCAACCTCCAGTTTTTTCACGAATTCTGATCCTCCGAAGAGAAATATGAAACTTTTATCTGAAATTTTTTTTTATTTGAAGCCCCCTGCACCCCCAAAAATCATCAAAAATCAAAATTATCACCAAAAACCATTCATTTGGGGGTACAGGGAAGCTTCGGATAAAAAAAATGTTTCTAACAAAAGTTTAATATTTCTCTTCGGAGAATCAGAATCAGTGAAAAATATGGGGGTTGCCGTTATTCACCCCGCCCCCTCCCAACACCCTTTTTTGGGGTGCAGGGGGGCACAGATGAAGTGTCTCAACCGCTTATTTTCTGTATTTTGGATAACTGGGACCCGGTGCGCCTCGCTGCACCCAACGTTTAAACATTTAAAATCAATCCAAACCTTCAAAATTCAACTCTCCTTAACCATTAACGAAAAACCAACTATTCCTATAAAAGTTGGAGTCATTAGATTCAAAATACATTTATTTGAACTTTGACCAAAATTGCCTGTGTATTCTGTTAAAACCATGAACGTTAAAAGATTTAAAATTAATGCAAATAGCAGCATCTAGCACTCGAAATTCGAGGGCCATTTTCTATAGCTTTTTTTAATTTAAATCTAGAAGTCTTCAGTAACAAAATTTTTCGAGAACAGTAAAACTAAATTGAAAAATGAAACAAATTTTTTATGCTTGGAAAAAGCAATGCCAAAAAACCAAATTTTATTTCTCTTATATTGCGAAATTGTGTTCGTCAAAACATGTGGAATTAATGCAAATATTGAAAATCAAACTATTCGCAATATCTAAGGAAAGAACCAATACTTATTTTGTAAAATTTGGAGACTTTAGATTCAATATGCTTTCATATTAAGTGTGACCAAAACTACCCATGTACATATGTATTCTTTTACAAAACTTGCTGGTAAACTACAGTTTTTGGTTTTGTTTTCCGGCGCGTAAATAAACAAAGATGATGCCTTTCCGACTCGCTGCACCCAACCTTAAGACATTTAAAATTAATCCAAATCTTCAAAATTCAACTCTTCAACAAATATTTATAACCATTAACGCAAAACCAATTATTCCTATAAAAGTTCGAGAGTTTGGATATTGGTTTGTTTGTCTAATTCTGCGAAGTATGTATGTCTTCAGTCATGCCGATGGTTCTGTTGGGTTTCATTTCGTCAATATAATTGCGAACAGTTGACGAATTTTATTCGGCGTGGATGCAAATGCTGCATCAGTAAGTGTCAGATCCCAATGATTGTCGTCTTCCAGCAATTGCAACTCGCGAAATGCATCTTGAAATTATTGAATATTTGACCATTGACTGTTTGTAAAAATTCAAAAGACGTTGGTCCTGGAACATTCAGCAACAAACGCAAAGAGAAACATTCACGTGGTTTTGGATGTACTGTGTAAAGTCGCCCCAATGTCTTTGCTTTCAATACGCGTGCGATAGTTGGATGTGGTTTGCCTTGTCTACGTGGCTTCCATTTTTTACCTGATTTGTTCCATGTATAATAGCGAGAGACGTCGGTATATAACAATGTTGTTGCGAATTGTCCGAAAATATCAGATTTTTGGCACAGTTTGAAAAATTCAGTAAGTGTAGTTTTTGCTGGCTGGAAAGCTCGATGGAGAACATTTTCTTCAGTGAAATATACACGTTGACCGTTTTCAAAATGTACCGCAATCTGAGGCATAATGCAAAAACTCGACATTTATATATTTTCTCATTAACACTTTATTTAATCGCACCAATTAAAAGATTTAAGCATTTTTCGGTGGAAGTATATGAAGAACAATGGATGCTAATATTTTACAGGTTTCCCAATGTTCACAAATATTTTTATTTTGTATATAAATTATATGTTTCTCAACTGGTGTGTTTTTGCGGGCTCCGGTAGTTATAGTATACAGTCCATAATACATAGTATATAGTACACAGTACACTGTACATACTGTACACACTGTACATACTGTATACACTGTACATACTGTACACACTGTACACTCAGTACACTCAATACACTAATGCATACGTTGTCACTCGTAAAATCGGAGTGCTTTTTTAAAGCTAACGGTTTTTTATATGTACATGACAATTAAAATTAAATATTTTTTCGCCCCGCCAACTTAAATATAATCAGTGAAACATTGAAATTCTCTATATTTCGACAACAGCTTCACTTATCTGGACCAAAATTAGCCTATCTTTCAATCTGGAACCAACCCTACACATTCTCTTGTACAAACATTGTGACACGTAGTTTTTATATATTAAGAAGATATGTTATTTGGTAAAAATATTGCGTCTTGCTAGCTGGCTAGCTTGAAATATTGAACACTTTCCCTGCATTTCACTTTTTTTATAAAAAGGCGCTCTTCGTAAAGAATCGACATTTACTATCTCGTTTACAAGAAAGAAAAGTTTTCGTGTAAGGCTCTTCCTTGCTTCCATGTGCAACAAACCTGACTTTATACTAAGGCCCTAATTCACCGGCATATTGTGGATATTTCGTATTTTATTTTGGAATTTTCACTCACAATTTTGTTCAATTTTCAAAATTCGAAACTTCAGAGGTAGATTAACTTATTACCAGATCGAACTGGTATTAACTTAATCCATGTACCGAAAATCGCGGTCGGTAAATTCGAAATATCCACGATACTTTTTATCCATGCCGGTGAATACGAGCCTAAGTACGTACTTTTGATGTTATGTGTAAGCAATTTTGATGTTAAAATTTACTTTATTTGGTACTTTTCGACAAAGCTTGGGTGAAAAAGTACTAAAAAAGCAGTCAAATAAGGCCAATATTAACATCAAAATTGCTTATAAATAACTTCAAAACTAAAGGCCGTAGCATAAAAATTGTCATTATTCATAGGAAATTGTCCAAGCTTTCCAATTTTGGAAAAAAAATATTGTTTAACTACGTATTTTTTGGAGTTGAAGTTGATATTTTTGTTAAATAAATTTTGTTTGACTCTGATGACTCATAACTCTGGAAGTTGGTAGGGTAGAACCTTTTTTATTTTAAAACTATTTTGAAAATATGGCATAAAAGTCCATCGAATGAGCCTAAAAACTTATTCAAATAGAGCGTACTTTCTATATAAAAAATTCCAAAAAATTCCAAACAAAAAGACGTATTTCTGCATCTTGTGAAGAAAACGGTAATCCGCCATTTTTTTGGTGGCCATATTGGATCTATTGAGCATACTATATTAAATTGTAATCGAAACTGAAGCTGTGTGAAAAATTTCAGCATGATCGGATAGCAGGAACACCCTCAGCAAAAGAAGGTTTACTTCAAAATACTATCTGAATTTTCGTTTCATATAATTGTGACTGTAAGCGAAAGGAAAGCCCAATTACAATGAGACCAATTACTTTTGTTTCTTGCTGTTCCATTTTTGTTTGATTCTCGTTAACCCTAAGAAGACGGGATGTGTACACAAAGAATTGGAACACTTTTGACTGTAAAAAATTCCGCAGAAAGCTTAATGCTTACGAGAGTTTCTTGCTCTCATTATTGTAACCACCTCCCATAGATTCTTGCTCAAGAAAGTTTTTTGCTGTCATTGAAGATATCTACACGAGTATTCCCGTTAAATGTTGTTAAACCAGTTTCACTCATTGCTCTGTCTACACCGCGGGGAATTCACCCGCCTCTCGTCTTTACAAGGAGATATCAAAGTGTGTATGTAATGCATATTTCTTTCTTCTTCTTTCTCTTATAAATTTCAGAGCCAAGAAAGAAAAAGATAAAAAGTAGAAAACTAATTGTGATGTGTTAGTTTTCATGGCAACAATTTTGGGTTGAAAATGTTACAACACTTCTCTCTTTCTGTTTTGATCCTCTTGCCTAAAACACCGGTTTTACAACTCGTAAGAAATACTCGTGGAGATTCCCGCTTGGGAAAGAGGCACGCAATTTCCCTCAAATTGTTTCACTTTTTTCGTAACGGTCCCATTTCTAAACAAAATCAAATTACTTTAACGAGTTCCACAAAAAAAACAAGGAAATTAAGCATTTTTTACATTAAAAATCATACTAGAAATGGACGAACAAGGTTAAGTAGGTCCTTGAATGCTGGCTCAAGAAAAAAAAGCTTGAAGATCTCCAGAACCCCAAAAAACTTCGCTGCAAGTATTTCCAAAAAGTCTATTCAAAAAGCCTAATTTCTTGAAGTGATAAATCAAAAGGTCATATTTTCATACATTTCCGATCGAAAAGCCGTATTTTTAAACAAATAATTAAAAAAAATATATTTTTTATGTGTATTATTTTAAATTAAAAGCCCATATCATATTGTAGTCTTAAACTTCACATGAATGTGCATTTAATTATATTTTAGCATTTTATTAATAGGAACAGGCAGTTTTTTCGATTTCTGTAAAGTTGGTTTTTGATGGAAATACGACGTTTTGAACAGATGCTCTTTATATGAAAAAATCTAAAAAAAATGTGGGTGTGTGTACTTATGTACGCGCATCAGAAGTTATACTTCTTTGGAGTGATTTAAGACTAATTTTTAATTTGCATGCAAAAAATTTATTGGATTTTTTATTATTTACGTGCGTTGGCAGGTGGAAGCAGCATGATGCCGACACGTTCCAGCCTGTCGGTTATACCGGATTCTAATCCTAACTAAAATCACCTGCCCACAGCTCCGTCATTTGTGACCTTAAAAACTCCCCAATACTGATTTTCAATGGATTCGGAACACATTTGCAAAATTCATCCGCCATTTTGAATTTTCAAATTTTGATTACAGAATCGTCATTTGTGGCGCTAAAAACCTCCCGATACCGATTTTCAATGGATTCAGAACACATTTGCAAAATTCATCCGCCATTTTGAATTTTCAAATTTTGACCACAGAATCGTCATTTGTGGCCCTAAAAACCTCCCGATACCGATTTTCAACGAATTCAGAACACATTCGCAAAATTCATCGGCCATATTGGCGCCGCCATTTTGAATTTTCAAAATTTGACCATACAATCGTTATTTGTGGCCCTAAAAACCCCCATTACCGATTTTTAATGGATTCAGAACACATTTCCAAAATTCATCCACCATATTTGCGCCGTCATTTTTAATTTTCAAATTTTGACCATAGAATCGTCATTTGTGGCCGTAAAAACCCCCTGATACCGATTTTCAATGGAATTGGAACACAATTGAAAAATTCGTCCGCCATCTTGGAACCGCCATCTTGATTTTTTTACAAAATTGTCAGATTGCACTGACACCTTAGTTCGATGTGTGTGCAAAGTTTCATAAGAATTGGTTTAGTGGAAGTAGTTGAAAAAGCTGTCGCAAGATTTGAACCAAACAAATATACGAGGTCAAGCTAAATAAAATCATTAATATCTTGTTCATTGTTTTATTTTTCCAAATAATAACAGTAAATATTTTGTATTATATATTCAAACTAATTTCTGATTGAATAATTATATTAAGTTTTAACCATTCAAAATCATTAGTAAAACAGTAAATAATTATCGCTTTTTATTGTATAGTTTCACACGAGCAGACAAACAACCAAGAAAAATTTTCTGAAAAAGTCGGCCCGTGTAAAACTGGCCTTTAGAAACTCGCGCTTAGGTGATGAATAGAACACGGATCGGATTTCCCTCCATAGCCTCGCGACAGAACCCCTCACACAGCAACTACGAATCTTCTTATACCTACAAAAAGCCCAAACCTTCGCTTGGCTGATGAATCGTACATGAAATTTATTTCCCTCCACAGCCTCAGGATAAAAACCCATCTCACTCACCCATCGACATCGTTAACAGACATCAGCTAAAAGCCCGGTATTCAAGGCTCAAGAAATTTGCTCAAGAAAACTTCTGAATTTATTTTCCCAAGAAAAAATGACAGCAGTTCAGAAATTTTGACAGTTACTTATTTTCATTGCAGACATTAAATAAATTGTTTTATGATAGCTTAGAATTAATGAAATTGTTTTAATTAGTAAAGAATTAAAAAAGAATTTAAAAAATCTGAATAAAAACAACAATATGTAATTTTTTCCATTGCTGACAGTTACTTTCAATTTCAAAAACTACCTGAGACGTCAAGACCTCATTTACCGTTAAAATTTCTTAGAGAAATAAGTGAATCGACACTTATTTCTGGAGGAAATACTAAAATTCATAAGCGACATCTGCGTGTCACTAGAAAACACGATATTTCTGGTGTGAATTTCTTGACTCTAGCATACCGGTTGCAGAAATCGCTCCAGAAAATATTACCTTGTTTATGCGTAAGCCGAATTTCAGCTTAAGATAGAATCCGGCTCCCTATAAACAGTCTTAAGCCGAAATTCGTCTCAAGCTTAATTTATTTCAGCTTAAGACGAATTATTGTGTGTATGTGTTAGGAGTTCTCATAATGGCTGATTTTGGTCTTACATTAAAAGAATAATCTCACTCTATTCCGGTTAGTTATTAAGGTTATGTTAATGCATAATATAGAACGTAAATTTTTAATTGTTTGAGAGAGAATCCGAATCTGTTTATACAGGCAATTCGTCTTAAGCCGATTTTAAGCTTAAAACCGTCTTACGCATAAACAAGGTATATTTCTGAACCATTTCTTGACCATTTTTTTTACATAGGTTTAAGATAGGCAAAGAAATTTCTTGAGCCTTGCATACCGGGCTAAAGAATGGGAGTTGAAATGCTTGCCCTCCATACCCCTTCGCCTATATTCTCCGTCACCGTATCGCGTTTCGTCTCGCGCCTCGATAAAAATTCACTCTCATAATATTTTCCAAACGCGCCTAAAGAAATATAACTTCAAAAAATAAGATATTAACATTTTCAAATCAACTGAAAAAACAGAAAGTTGCAATGAATAACAAGGTTCAAGAAATACGTATACAACGCGACTTTTTTGTACGACTTCTTGCTTTTGCCCTTGACGAGAAAATTATCGTTCCCGTTAACGCCAGTGCCCTTATCTTTATGTTATCTGTATGGTACAATTTGCAAAACGGAAAAGTCGGTGTTGTTAAAATCACTGGAAATGCAAATTGAAAGCACAATTGTAATTGATGGTTTTTTTCTTGTACTTGTTGAAAGATATATCTCTGACATTTGGGAACATTTCGAAACAAATACTACGATCTTTACTATACTTTAACAAAATGCAAAAACTATTGCTATATTTGATCAATATCATTCGCCGTCAATAAAGGACAGTGAGTATACTCTTAGTAATGCAGTTGAAAACCGCGATTATCATATTACCGGAGGAGAACCAAATCGACCCAGTGATTTTGTGAAAGAGCTTCGAAATTTGAAGTTCAAAGAAGCTTTAGTGACTTTCTTAATATTGGACTGGGATAAAGATGAAATGGCGCCATTTATTGGAAATAAAATTATTTATTTAAACTTCGATCATTGCTACAAATTTGAAGTTTTAAATGGTACAGTAAAGAAGACTGCAGATGAGAGATTCAGTTGCACAGGGCACGACGAAGCTGACACAAAAATAACCACGATTGCAACATTAAAAGCATAAATGAATTGAATGTAATGTATCAAATGCTCCGATACTGACATTCTGATTATAATGCTTGCTTTAAATAATGTTAACAGCAATTGCAAAATTTGGATGGAAGTCGGCGTTGGTAATTATAAACGCTATATTAATGTCACCCAACTACATTCCACATTCGGAGAACCTCTTTGCGCTGATCTGCCAGGTTTGCATGCATTTAGTGGGTGTGATTATAACTCGGCTTTGTAACTGTCGGGGAGATTTGTGCCGGGGCACGAAAGAGGGAAATTGCCATAAAGGCCAAGAAGACTAATATTACAAAAAAAATTTGGGGAAGGGGACTCAAAAAAAAGGGTGGCTCGGACGGTTCGACCGCCGGGGAAGTATCGCGAAAGAAATGTATCCCTTGCACCGGTTGTCGGCACGACTTGCGATGCGCGAACTAGCTCGCCGGATGGGGTGGGGTCCGCGGTACAGGGATGCCGAAGGGTTGACAGTTAGACTGAACTAACTCGTGCCTTTACAACAACAAAAAAAATGAAGGGCGATGAGGGGGTGGAACATCGTCCAGGGCCAACGAGAGGGGCTACAGGGGAAGAAAAGAGAGAAATAGAAGGGTGGTCGCTGGTCACCAGGTCATCCTTAGGGGCTACACGATGTCAGAAAATAAGTTGGTGTGGAGGAAAGCACTTGCCTTGGTATGGACATCCTTAATCCGGCGCCACACCCATATTGGAGTTCCCTACTCAAAAAAAAACTCAGATCAGTGCACTAGCTTTCTTTACTATCAGAAATTTCAACACCGACTGACTTCCTCCCATCTCAAAAATCGCCCGCTCAGACAGCAGGGACCCAGCCGCGTGCCGTTACATCGCATTCCTTGCCGCTATCCCTGATGTCTGAGCCGACAACTTTGAACAGGTGAAGCGAAGTAATTCATTCTGGCTGTGCTACCTTTTAGCTACGCCAAAAAGCAGTGATAAGTCAGCTAACAGCGCAAACAGTTGCTGTTTATGCCATTGCTGACTTACCTAACTAGGATGAATTGGCTTGGGCCTAAACGCGCTCAAGTTGTAGTCATGGGCATATTCTACTGGTGAAGCAGACAAAAGAATAGGAACGGATTTGCGATATTTAACTAGCGTGCAGATGGGTTGTTGCCAAGTATTTTATGTCGGAGTCAATTTCGATGATGCGTTGTTGCCATGTCGCTGATTAGCGAGAATAACGAAGGAGCTGAAGATGATGGATTTTAGAGGATGAAATTTGTAAAATAATCTGGAATGTTGTTAGTTCTCAAATGAGTAACGACGCTATATCTTTTTACTGATTGTTGCCGTGAAGCCATTATTCTCGCAAACCGCCGATGTAATTTTTGTAAATTGGTGCGTCAGAGACCCATGGTTTCTAGAGCGACCGTTACAGCTTTTTTCAAAAAAGGCAAGAAACGTCCCTTAAATATTTTACTAACATCAACAGAATTCCAGCAAGCTTTCGCTGAATTGAGCAATATAAACGAGAACGATTTTACAAAAGTATTTAATAAGATACAAGAATTTGTTTGTCGTTTATATAGCGTGAAAAAAATTAATAGTGTAAATGAAGCTAGACTCGAATTATTCACTAAAAGTTATAAATTCAAAGATGAAAATGAGTTATTTAAAAAGAATACAAAGAGCGTAGATGCTTCCAATTTACCGCCTTAACTTAGAACTTAAAAAACACTTCCAACGTGCCGCATATATTTAAAATATTTGGAAGAATGCTCATAAAAATAGTTTAACAAAAATGTCTGCAACTGGTTGGAAAAATTTTGATGGGCGTTACGAATTCCATTGGTTTGATGGAAATCAATTGCCAACTTTTGTGAGAGACGTAATAATTCAGCAAAATGAAAAGTGAGGTACATTTACACGTTATTCCTAATTATTTCCAAATATTTTGTTTATAATAATAAATTATTTCTTTACAGATTCTGAGTCTGAGCCTGAGTAACATAACGATGCAACAAATTCAGACACAGACGATTCATCTGATGAAGAAAGCATTGGTGCCGATATTATTTAAAAAATTAAAATTTATATTTTATGATTTTGTTTTTTAACTTCAAATAAAATAAATTAATTAGAAAAGGAAATTTAATTATAACTAACATATATCCCTATATCAATGGTACGATATGAAGGCTATTTTAGTGAACAATTTTGGAGATCGGCTATCAGCAGAAGAACTGTTCGATAACCTTAGGTCCACCCGGTTTAAAACCACAAGTGTAGATTTTTATAACGAAATAAAATCAATCCTCCGAAGATTGAACATAAAAATTAAGCAAACATCCGAGCAAGATGATGCTTCTAGAGACCCGATTATTAATAGCAATAAATCCTCTGCATTAACCATTTTTAAAAACAAACTTCCAGAGCCCAGAGCTCAGTATTATATTGCCGAAATCCCCAAAGTTTAGAGAAAGAAATTAATATTCTTCACGAATCCGGTTATGCATATTTTAACCCGAACCAACCCAACAGACCTAACAACCCTCAAGTTAACTCACGGTATGAAAGAAATGGGGGGCGAACGGCTAACAAAGACCTCGGTGGGTGCCACTTCTGCCAAAACCCGAGAAGAGTCACTGCAGACGAACACCTAGCAGCTCTGTTAGCAAGTATTAATCCCACCTCCCCGCGGTGCCCCCCGGGGTACTTCTTCGGAAGGAGCTAACGGGAGACGGTCGAATGGCGAGTTCTCTGCACCACAAAACAGAGTTTTAAGTCGGTTGGGCTGAGGGTTAGCAACCTGCTCCCATAAAAAACACAATTGCTACGAATCGGCAAACATTGCCTCGGAACCGGACGGACAACACGACGACGACCTTTGCTTTTCGAAACAGGACACGAATCGGATCACGGAATGTGAGAACTCTGCTTGCTGATGAACGGATGGATGAAGTCCTCAACGAGATGAACCGCTATAAAATCAAGGTCATGGGACTCAGCGGGACCAGATGGCCCGATGCGGGGGAACATATCTGCCCAAACGGTGAGACCTTCTTATATTCTGGGAGAAACGAAACTGAAAACCGTAGGAATGGCGTTGGGGTAATACTCACCAAGGAAGCCAGGTCCAGCCTCATTAGCTGGTCACCAGTTTCTGAGAGGATTATTACCGTGCGCCTACGTGCCAAACTAAGAAGTACTACGATAGTCCAATGCTACGCTCCAACTGAAGACGCAGACGATGACATCAAAGACAAGTTCTACATGCGACTGCTCTATTCCAAGGGGAGACATCATTGTTTTGATGAGCGACTTAAACGCACAGATCGGCCCAACAACACCGGCCTTGAAAACACAATTGGAAATCAAGGCCTAAGCCAAGATACCAATAACAATGGTGAGCTTTTCGTTGACTTCTGTAGTTCCCATCAACTCATGGTAGGTGGAACTTACTTCTGTCACAAGAAGATACACAAGGAGACCTGGGTATCGCCCGATGGTAGAACGAGAAATCAGATAGATCACGTGGCCGTCAGTCGCAGATGGAGAACTATTCTGGAGGATGTCAGGAGCTTTAGGGGAGCAGACACTGGAAGTGACCACCAGTTGGTAGTAGCAACTATCCGCCTAAAAATCGCCGCAATCAGAAACGTCCAACGCGATGCCATAAACCGTAGACGCTTTAACGTAGACCTTCTGCGTGAGAGCACCAAAAAGCGAGAACTTGCTGGCAAACTGCAAGAAATCTTAAACCAGCAAACCGTTTCTGACGACACAAATATTGAAGAGCTGTGGAGCACAACCAAGGGCGCTATAATAACAGCAGCGGAAACAAGAATTGGTTATGTCCAAAGAAACCAGCAACACTGGATCTCGGATACAACATGGGAAAAAATTGAACGCAGAAGGGCCCTCAAAAATAACGTGAACTCTACAAGCGACCCGGAAAAACGACAACAACTTGAACGGGAATACTCCCAATTGCACCGGGAGGTAAAGAGAAGTGTCCGGCGTGATAAAAGGCGGCAGATAAATGAGCTCGCAGAGAAAGCGGAAAACGCGGCAAACACAGGCAACAGTAAGGTGCTGTACCAAATCACTAAACAGCTCTCGGGAAAGCACTCTACTAAAAACCATGACGTAAAGAGTGCGGATGGAAGGCTGCTGTGCAGCGACGAGGAGCAACTCCAAAGATGGAGAGATTACTTCTTCGCCGCCCTGAATGGTTCCTTTTCGCAGGAACAGGAAGAAAATAACAACAATGCGCAGCCAATAAGAATCGCCACTCGTGCACCATCCAAGACAGAAATAGTAACCGCAATTAATGCAATGGCCAATGGTAAAGCAGCTGGAAAAGATGGCATCCCGACAGAATTGTTGAAAGCCGACTCAAGCCTCATAGCAGATGCGCTACAGCCAATCCTGGAAATAGCATCGAACACCTGTACCTTCCCGGAGGATTGGACGGAAGGTATCATAGTCAAAATACCCAAAAAGGGGGACCTAACAATATGTGACAACTGGAGAGGCATCTGTCTATTATCTGCGGTGGGAAAAAATCTTGTCCCATATATTACTATCTAGGATAAGAGAGGCAGTAGATCGAACGCTTAGAAGACAGCAGACTGGATTCAGAGAAGGCCGCTCCTGCATAGACCACATTAACACCTTGAGAATCATTGTGGAGCAGTCTACTGAATTCCGATCCCCCCTTTACCTTGCTTTCGTAGACTATGAGAAAGCGTTCGACTCGGTTAATAGGACCTTTATATGGCGAGCTCTACGGCAACGTGGACTGCCGGATAAAATGATAGAATTGATAAAAGCTCTATACAACAATTCCAAATGCAGAGTTCTTCACAATGGAAAACTATCCGACAGCTTTGTAGTGAGCTCAGGAGTACGGCAAGGATGCCTACTTTCGCCATTACTCTTTCTTATAGTAATAAACGACATCCTTGTCAGCGCTCTAGATACTAGAACAGGTGGCATACAATGGGGATTGTTAGACCGCCTTAAGCACCCCGACTACGCGGATGATATCTGTTTGCTTGCCCACAGACACCAGGACCTCAAAAACATGGTAAACAAATTGGCAACAGAAAGTAGCTCGGCAGGCTTAAGGTTAAATCCGACTAAAACCAAAGAAATGCGGATAAATGCAAACACCCTTGAACGAACAGCGCTAAATAACCGCGACGTGGAACTGGTAGATAAATTCTGTTACCTCGGTAGTATTATTACCGAAAACGGCGGTACAGAAGAAGACGTCAGTTCCAGAATAAATAAAGCAAGAAGCGCATGTGCATGCCTGCTTCACATATGGAGATCGACGGAGATCTCAATTAACACCAAATTGCGGCTGTTCAACTCCAACGTTAAGGCAGTTCTTTTGTACGGTTGTGGAACATGGAAAGTCACCCAATTCATCACAGGTCGCCTTCAAGTTTTCATCAACAGATGCCTACGTCGTATCCTAAAAATCAAATGAAGAACGAATTTCAAATGAAGAACTATGGCGCCGTGCCGGCCAAGAAAGGATAGACGACCAAATCAGGCGAAGGAAATGGAATTGGATTGGCCACACCTTGCGACGCGAAAACGAGAATCTAGCCAAACAGGCCCTCGACTGGAATCCGCAAGGAACCCGTCGAGTCGGAAGACCTAGAACAACGTGGAGGAGAACCCTATTAGCAGAGGCCGCAACAACCGGGAGATCCTGGTCAGAACTGAGAGCTGTCGCGCAAAACAGAGTCCGCTGGAGGGCAACTGTTTCCGCCCTATGTCCCGTGAGGGATTAAAGGAGCAATTAGAATGAAAGAAATGGGGAAGATCAAAACCGAAGGAACTTCGAAAGAAACGATCCTTCTAGAAGAAATCAGTATCCAAATCAACGTAATACCACCCAGAATGATCAAAATTACTCTACCCAGAATGATAAAAATTACCTCTACTCTAATCCCAGAGCCTTTAGGCAAAATTACGACAGAAATAGTAATAATAATTACACAAATAGAAGGCAATTCCAGCCCCAATTCAATCCAACTGCAACGACTTCCAGACCACCATATAATAATTATACAAACCTGAGAATCCTTATAATAATCCCCAATTTAACAACCAACAAGATCGCAATGGCAATCGATTACCAACCCCCGAACCTATGGAAGTTAATATTAACCAAGTACCAGAAAACGAACCTGAACATCAAGCACAAAATTTTCGATCAGCAGCCTCGACCGCAAACTACCATAAATCCTAATTCATGGGAATATAAGGCCACTTCGATTCATCGTGGACTCTGGTGCCACGCACTCTGTAATAAATCCAGGTCTATGCCACCCTAAATATATAAATACATATATTCACCCTATCACAGTCAAAACCCTAAATCATAATGTGCAAGTCGACGAACAAGCCGACATACCTTTGTTCAAAGAATTGGGGAAATCCCAATTTATTATGAAATTCTATATTAACAATTTTCACACCGACTATGACGGACTTATTGGGAACAATATATTAATCCCTCTGAAATCAAAAATTGATTACGAATATAACGTTCTCAGAATAAACAATATAGAAATTGGATTAAACTTCCTACTAAATAAAACTTGTTATCAGTATAATTTGCAACAGAACAAGAATTACCCATTCCGGTCTTACAGAGAGAAGGAATAGCATTCCTTAGAACAAATCACTTCTAGCCGTAATGTCTTAATAAAAGAGGGCATGTAAATAATTATGAAGTAAACGCGATAGTAAAAGTAGCAGCGGAAAGCAAAATTTGCACCGCCATTGAACCTCTTGTAACTGAAGTAGTAAACGAGGAAAATTTTAATATAATAGAACAAAACGAACAAAAACCCCTACACGAACAGATTCGCTGTAGCCATCTTAACACAGAAGAAAAGTCGCAATTATTAAACGTAGTAAATAAATATAAGCCGTGTTCCTTTTCTGCTCTTTTTTACTCGTATTTACTTGGAACTACTCCTGCTCTCACAGAAAATTCATAGGTTATTCATATTCATATCGACAAATTTTGCGTTCCTTTAATTTTTTACTCCGGAGTACTTAAAAGTAGAAAAGGAACACGGCTATTATCACATATTTTATCAAGAAAACTGTAACTTAACCTTTACTAATGCTATCAAGCATCAAATCCGTACCATGGATAATTTTCTCATTCAGGCAAAAACATATCGATATCTATGTATATATTCACAAGGAAGAAATTAATAGGCAAATCCAAGAGATGCTAGAGAAAGGTATTACCCGACCCAGCAACTCTCCATATTCGGCGCCTGTCTGGATAGTTCCAAAGAAAATGGAAGCCAGCGGGAAAGCCAAATGGCGCATAGTCCAGGGCCACCTAACCACAGGGCTAAATGGGCTATAGCCCAGGGGCGCAAGCCTTTTCGGGACGGCAATTTTTGTTGGTGTTATATTTTTTTGTTATTATTAATTATTTTTATTTTTTTCATGACAAAAATAACCAAATTACCTGTTCTAATGAAATAGAAAACATTATCAGGCCTAGTCTGAACTCCCCTGGAATCGATTCCGCTGGAATTTTCATACATTGGCAACATACGAATGTAAGAAAATTCCAGTGGAATCGATTCCAGCGGAGTTCAGAATAGGCCTGTATATGTATGTAGGAAAGTGCTTTGGTGAACCGACCTGTAAAGTTATTTTAAGATTTGGGCTTGCGGGACTTGAGTGGTCGCCTGCAATTATAAGGGGACTTTTCGTTTCATAATTGACATAAAATACACTTTTTAATTTTTTTTATGATAAGACTATTATATTTATCGAATTGATTCCTTTTGAGCATTTTTATAAAACATATTAAGAATATAAAAATAAATTTTTTTTTTGCATTTTTAGTACATCTTGACCACTGCAGAGAGCATCTTCCAAAAGATACTTTTTAAACTGCTCCACAGTTTTTGGGCTTCCTGTAACAGATAGAGTAAAAATTACAACGGGATTTTATTCATAAGACTAAATACTAGTAACTAAACCTAAAAAAATTTAATTTTTAATATGTTTATCATTTTATAAATATTTTTCTGAAAAATCCAAAAAAATCCATATTTTTGAGGGCAAACTACCCCTGTATAAAAATTGGGGTGGTAACATAATATTTTTATAGGTTTAGTTACTAGTATTTTTTATAACGAATCGAATGGTTTTTGGATTATTGAAATCCGTTGAGTAGATTTCGAGAGAAGGGTGGAGCCAAGTCAAAAAACGTAATTTTGAGAAAAATGCGTTTTAAGTTTTTGTAACATAATTTTTGCATATAAAACGCTCATTACTAATTTTGTAATTATAACTTTACTTTTTTTCCTATACGAATTTCTTAAAACGGTTTTAGGACAGTATTTCTGTGATGTTAAGGAAAACTTTTATGTAAAAAAAAATCGAATATTTTGAACTTTTTGAAACGAAAAGTCCCCTTAAACAAAACTCCACTTCTTAAAAAAACTTATTTAACCCAAAAATGATTCTTGACAAAATGCGTCTTTCTAATCACTGCATCTCTTTCTAAGACTCACATTTTAGTTTAATTTGATGGAATGGAGAGTACTCGGAAAGCTCGCAGTTTGAATGTAAAACGAGTTCAGATATGTTCAGATCCCACATTCGGCCATCCAGACGTATCATTCTCTCCAAATGATTTGCCCCATTGTTTAAGGCCATCCCCCGCCGCGGCTGTAGTTATCCTAGGGCCCTCGTGGTCACCTATCTTTTCCAATTCATAACGGCCTTTTCACTACACGGTAAGGTCCCAACAATTAGGTTTTAATTTCAACCCTGAGCTAAATATGTTCTCTTCACTGCAAATAAGGCGCTCTACTTATAGACACTTGCAGCCTTACGCTTCTTACTTCTTTGTCTCCTATTCTCCTGTTGAATCTTAGTAATATTTTGTTTGGCTTCTCGTCGTACCAAATCCTGAACATTCTGTAGTTCATTTAAATTTTCGTCCTTTAAAAAGGCTTGAAAGTCTGGCAATGCTCTATCTTCATTTCTATGTCAGTTAAAATACGAAAAGACAAGAACTTTGTACTTCTTGTTGGGCTATTATTTATCGGTCCCTGTTGTGAAAGTCGAGTCGTGTTTGTTGACTAGTCGTTTGAGTTGAAGAAAGTGACGTTTCAGTCGAATTACGACTTTCAGCACAGGGGCCTAGAGTAGAAATGCTAAGTTGAGTTTAGGCCCCTGTACTGAAAGTCGTGATTCGACTGAAAAGTCACTTTTTTCAACTCAAACGACTTGTCGTGTCATGATGACTCGACTTTCATCACAGGGGCCATCATTTGCTGAACTCGATCAACGTGCTGCTACCACGCGTTTGGCTCCAAGATTGATAATTTAGTTAGGATCGGTATAAGGATACGATTTATCCTTTCTACCAGGCCATTTCCCCTCGAGACACCAGTAGCGATTAATGAATGTGGTATGCCTTCTGCTATGCAGTCATTTTGAAACAGTTTGGCCAGTGGCGTAACTATACCATCTGTGGCCCGTGGCAAATTCATTGGAAGGGGCCCTCCCACTACAAATCGTCACATTGTAATTTAATTTTAATAAATCACTTAAGTAGTTACTCAAGAGTATTAAGGGGTCTATCCACTATCAGTTTTGCGTGACATGCAAGAATGTCATGCAAGAAGGTTATTTTCCCATCCATTATCATGCATGCAGTCCTCACTTTTAAGGAAAAAGTGGTAATGAAAAGTTGCTGTAGTATGAGTGCTACAAATATGAGTGATACATAGTAAATATGTATGATTTGACCTACTCACTCCGAAATTCACAGTCAGAATGACGAAATGATTGACAGCAACAGCATCCACTGTCCTTCATGCTGTCATTCACTTAGCTTCGCCCACAGGATTTCAAACACTTTTGATTTTTGTCACCACTGCCCGACATGCATGTCAGTCAGCCGTGAATGTCATGCATGCTTGATAGTAGATAGGCCCCTTTACAAATATTGTGTGCATTTTAGTTAAATATCTAATAAATTTTATTTTCAAAAGCATAGGTATTACATAATTTTAATGAAATAACAATTTAATATTAACAAGATATTTATTATATTCCATTTAAAAAAAATCTTTTAAAAATATTGAGAATTGACTAGGTAATCGTGCGGACAGTGGCTAGAAACTATGTTTCAAGTTTCGGGTGGGTGAATATTCATTCATTCATTAAAATACATCGACGGTCAGCCGCACTTAATGCTATAATAGCCCAGGGAAATTAGCAAAAAATAAAATGCAAGAAGGGAGACAAAATTCCAAAATGGCTGAAATTTGGTCCACAATTTCGGAATCACAAAAAAAACATGGCCGCCGGAGATATCGCGTTTTCCCGTGTTTTCCTTGTATCTCGGTTACTATAGGTCGTACAACCCCGTGTGAGGGCCCAAAATGTTGACAATGAAATTCTCTACAACTTTAGTTCTTACAAAAATGTTGACCTGATGAACACTTTTAAAATTATTCAAGGTCAAAGTTATCAAAAATCAATTTTTGGCCAAAAAATCACTCAATTGATTTTTGGAAAAAAAAATTTTTTTATCTACTTATACAAAACATTATTGCCTAAAAAATACTCCTCTTATCATTTTTTCGAAAACCTTGACCTTTCCGAATTATTCAAGGTCAAAGTGTGATTTTTTGGCCGAAAAGTGATTTTTGGAAACTTTGACTTTGAATAACTTCGAAAGGGTTAATTTTTTGAAAAAAATACAAGAGGGCTTTTTTGTAAGCAATAACATAAAAGAAAAAAAAACCGAGTTCTAGAAATTTACAGATGTAACCCCTTAATTGATTTTAAGTACTTATATAAAATTTATGATTTTTACTAAATTTTGTTAAAACCGGGGGATCAGGGCCCGTGGCATTTTGCCAGCCCTGCCACCCTATAGTTACGCCACTGAGTTTGGCCATACACAATTTGCTTTCACCTACTTTTCTTAATCGCGGGTAGCAAGTATAATTATCGACACGCATACAAATATCTCCGCGTAAAGACAAGAAAGTTACTCGCGATGAAAAAATGCTAGTGTAGACCTAGATTAACTTCCAAAACCGGTTTCGTTGCTGGTGAAGGAATACTAGTTTAGATATCCACATTGGCCGTAAAAGCTGGTCCTCGGTCTGATATGATCTTTCTTGGGTTACCAAAAATAGCTGTCAGCTTCATCTCTGAGTCGACAACCTCCACGCTTGACCGACTCTTAGTGAGGTACAGCCAAACAAATTTAGAAAGCGAGTCCACTATTACTACTGTGGTTGTATCTTTTCTTAGTTACTTTCATCGGACCTATGAGAACGATCCTCTTTATCAGTGGGTGTTATTAGGCCTTCCTTTCCTGTTTCCGGGCCTTGTCCTCTGCCATTGTGCATTCTATGCATCTTTTGACTAACTGGAATACCTTAGTCTTCACTTTTCTTTAATAAATATTAACGGGCTAAGACTTGCCGGCCACGTAATGAGGATGGCGGACAATCGCATCCCAAAACGGCTTATGGTGTCAGGGAACTGGACCAGTAGGTAGACCCAAGAGGAGATGGATAGACTCTGTGAAGGCTGACGCAGAGGTAAAGCTTAACATCCGACATTGGAGACATGCTTCAAGGGACCATCAAGAGGGAGTCTTCACTTCAGGAATAAAGTAAGTTTTTCTGATTAAGACTCTACACTAAGTAGTTAACGTATAGACAATTGGTAATGCAATTCTGCTCAACGCATCTGCGTGCCGATGTTCAATCTGGTAATTAAATTCTTTTAGAAACAAAGCCCATCTAGCCACTCTTAGTGGGGTTAGGATGGCGAAGACATTACAATCGATGACAATCTCAATCCTCCTTCCCAGAACGTAAACTCTCCACTTCTTTAGGGCGTATACTATGTCGAGCACTTCTAGCTCGTGAAGCGTGAATGCCTTGTTCGGCTGGGCTGTCTTATGGCTCATGTATTGCCCTGGATGCAACTGTTGATCGTTATTATCCCGTTGCAAGGCAATAGCTCCGAATTCGTCCTTACTAGCATCGCCATAAATCTCCGTATGCGCCTCTGGTTCAAATAATTTCAATACAGGTGCTTTTGCCAATATTTCTTTTAATGCTTTAAATGTATTTTGCTGTTCGGTTTCTATTTTAAATATGGCGTTCTTTCTTAGCAATTCGCTGAACGGCTTTGCTACTACTGCATAGTCGGCCATAAATCTTCTAAAGTAGAACGTTGGTCCCAGAAACCTTTATAAAGTTTTCCTATCATTTGGTATAGGAAACGCAGTTACTACTTTTGTCCTCTCCTCTGATGGTCGTCGATCCTGCAAGGCATCCCGTGTATTTTCTTATGAAGAGGGGCGCATTATTTTTAGTAGCCCACGGGCGCCGAATATCTTAAGACGGCCCTGGCATAGTCATAGACTATAGAAAGCATAACGAAGTAACCATAGATGACAAATACCCTATTCCTAATATTGAGGAAATATTGGAAAAGTTAGGTAGATGTCAGTACTTCACTACTTTGGATCTTGCGAAAGGATTCCACCAAATAGACATCGATGAAAACGACATTCATAAGACTGCATTTTCTATAGTGACGAGTTTTTGCGAATGCCTTTTGGCCTTAAAACGGCACCTGCCACATTCCAACGCCTTATGAATAACGTACTAAGGGAATATATAAACAAAATTTGTCTTGTCTATTTAGAGGACATAATAATATATTCTACCTCGCTTCAAGAACACGTGGATTCTCTGAACAAAATCTTTAATCGTTTATCAGAAGTAAACCTTAAAATACAGTTAGATAAGTCGGAATTTCTCAAGAGAGAAACCGAATTTTTTTTTTATGTGGAAGACTAGAGCTCAGGGAAAGCCCTTTGTACTGTCGACAATGTATTTTCTTCGTATACAGTGCAATGTCAAACAGCAGCTCTAGTCGATAGATAATGAAGGGGAAGAGAGAAGTAGGAAAGAACTGCCACAACCACCTAACCCCAAAATTTCTATCGCGACTCTGGCATGGCAATGAGAAACAACTCGCTGGAGTGTTATGCCTCCTGAAACGAGTTGAATCCCATCAACCAACCGATGACATGCGCTTGGTGGAGCGGGGTAATGCTAGCGGAAGGCTATGACAGGGGGAATGAGGAATGTAAGGAGGGAAGAAGGAAGAAGGTGGGAAAGGCGAAGGACCGTGGGGCTCTGGCGGGATTCGAATCCGGGACCTCTGGGATAGTAGCCAAGCGCTTTACTCCCTAGACTACTGAGGCCCCCGAGGAATTCTTGGGACACGTTGTTACACAGGACGGTATAAGACCAAATACTAATTCAAAGACTATTCAAAGATAGCAAAACCTCACACTAAAAAATTTTTGTTGAAAATTACTACAATAAATGAAGGAATTATTGTAGTGAATATCAACAGTAGCGTAATATCACTAAAGTAGTAGTAGTTTTACACAATGTTTGTGTAAATGTTAACAAGGCTTTTTGTGTAATTTTACTTCAATATGTTTGCACAACTAAGGATCGGGATGTTTAATGTTATCCACACTATGTAGTAAATTTTTAAACATTTTTGTGTAAAATTATTACATTTTTAGTGATATTATACCCTGTTGTTTAATTTTATAGATAGAAATAAGATGATTTCTGTAAAAAAATAACAACTCCAATTCTTTTATTAATAAATATTTATTGTATGAAAAAAACAAAAAAATCTATTGTAATTATATAGTTAAGTAAAACACTTTTTACTTTTATTCTATTTAAAATTTTTATTTAATAATTAATTAATATCGGCTCTTCCCGATCCGGAGTACAAGTAGGAACTGGTCTCAAAAATTATTACTGGTGTACTTGCTTACAAGTAAAGTTGCAACGAAGGCGATTCTGGGCGGGTTGATTTTCTCAGAAAGAAATCAGAAGGGAAAATTTTATGTGGACATAGTTCCTCATAATGAAACCTGAGTAATGTTATTTATTACCATCACACGTTGAAAAACGGTTTACATTTAAAATGGATTTAAATTACGTTATTGTATAGTCTACCAAATAATTTTATATTACTCCTCCATCCCCTAGAACTTTTGCTCCTGAAAAAGGATCTGGAACAGAAGGGTTATTTTGAATATCCGCCTCGTCTTGTATTTTATCATGTAATTCAATTTTAGTTGTGGTTGCAATTTTACTTGTACGCTTACAAAAAAAATTTATTATAATTATTGCAAATATTATGATTATAATCAATAAACTTAGGCCTAGCGACGTATAGCTCATTACATTGTTCTTAAATTCTATGTATTTTATAGTTTCCCTATTTTGCATGCTTGTACTATGTAATTCTTTTATGTCTACTTTGTTGCTTAAAAATTTTGTAAAATTAATGTTGCTTATTGGGATTATACCACCATCTTTAAAGCTCTCGATCTTATTTCTGAATGTTATATTACCTATTTCCAGTTTGCAATTGCTAAACTTTATTATGTTATTATTTTTAATGGTTAACTTGTGCTGAATACAATTTTGAGTCACTTGTGTTGTTGGCAAGTTTTTTGTTACGATTAATCCGTTATCTACTTCTATAATAGACATGTTAGTGTTTATCTTCATGTGACAAGTATTACTCTTTTTAAATGCATTTTTTATGCACTCATGTTTATGCTCCTTTAAATCTCCTTTTGAGATTATACTTTTATCATACGTAAAAACATCGTTATTGTTTAAGATTACTTGTGTAATATCATAATCTAGGTCTTCGTATTGATTATTGGGGACAGGAATAATTAACGCGTTATAATAAGTTTCTTCAGTTCGCTTTGGAATACTAATTACAAATATTAGGAAGGAATTTTTGGATAAGATGCTGTTTTTAATAAGGGGCAGAATGGATGCAGATATATTATAGTGTTTTGAATTTCGTCGTTTGTCAGCATGTCATGAGGCAAAATTTCCAGCCTGCTCATTAAAATTGTGTCCGAAATTTTTTCGAGTTGTTTGTTCATCGCGTTAAGATCGGCATAGATTTGTAATGTAAATTTTGTTAAGTCGACCGATTCCGTTAGGTGTTTTGCTTTACTCGTAATGTTATTTAGGTATTCTTGTAGTATGTATTGTTGGTCGTTTACATGTCTAATGGTTTCATTCAGATTTTTAATTAAATTGTTGTTGATCACAACTTGTTTGTTTAACTGATCGGTCATTTGCATGGTGTTTTTGTCTAAGTTATCTAAATGTTTAGAAATTTCTTCCGCGTCTTCGTCATCCATAGTGCCAAATAAAAATTTCATGCTGGACCCAATAAAATTTATCACCCCTCTTTTCTCCCGTCGTTTATTCAATATATCTGGCATAATCATTTTAAGATTATGTTTAGCCAACAAAAATTCTCTCATAAGCAATTTGTGTTCGCCAGCGTTTACTGGAAGGTTAAGGAGTTTTATGTTCTTGCCTAATATGTTTAATACATTTGTATATTGCTCTAAATCAATGATGTGTAGTATTTTCACATAGTGGTCCACAATTAATTTTTCGTCCAATCGATATAAGGCAAACTCGTTTTCAGTATTTATTGGCGTAACTTCAATTAGTTGCCCCAAAGTTAAAGGAACAAGGAAAATAATCGTGATTATACAGAGCATCTGAAAGAGAAAGAAAAGGGAAGGTTTACTCATTTTTTTCCTATAAATTGAAAACCTTATTTAGTTTTGGTATTTAAATTTTCGTTTTAATTGAGTGGTGTAATATCTTGTTTTACGTTTATTGCTAGTGTCGAATACATAGTCCCCAGATTTTTCATGTTTTGATAGTCTCTTATATTTTGGTTTATTTTTTTCTATACTTCTATTACGAATAATATTTTCATGAACAACAAATTCTTCGTCCCGATTTTCGTTAAGTTTATTTATTTTATTTACCTTATTTTCTTCAAATTTGTTTGCTAATATATCTATTTGACTCCGATCTAAGTTTTTATTAATAAAATCAATTGGTTTCAGCTTAGTCGTTGTGTGTATACTGTTGTTGTAACAAGTTACTGCTTTAAAAATTCGTTCGCTTATTTCAGTTTTTGGTTTCTCGACAGTTATGATGCGTAAGTGTTCATTAAGCGTGCCATGAAGCCGTTCGACATCAGAATTGCCGGTTTTGTTGTAAGCAGTTGTAGTATGGAATTCAATTTGGTTTTCCTTTAAAAACAGCTCAACCGAATTATGGATAATACATCGTTCATTATCGATTACTAATTTCTTCATTTTTCCTAAATACTGAATTCTTTCTTTAAATGCTTTTAAAATCGATATCCACGTGCGGTCTTCTAATTTATGGACAGTGGCGTATTTAGAAAATTTGTCAATGGTGTTCAAATACATGATATTTCGATATGGGTACCATATGTCTACGTGCACGATTTCATTAAAACCGTGAGGAGACTCGGTTACCTTAAATGGTATTTTGCAGGGGTGTCGGTCATGTTTCGCGAGTAAACACACCTCACATTTATTTATAAATTGAGTGATTAATTTGAAAATATTTGGGTAATAGTACTTTCGTTTAATTTCATTGAAAACTTCTAGAATTCCGCGGTGGTTATTTCGAATGTGTTCTTCCTTGATTAACGACAGCATCACTTCCTCGTCTGTTATATCTGTTATTCGAATATTTGATTTCAATAGTTTTAGTTCGGTGTTATTAGAAAAAAATTTTACGTAGGCATCCTGAAATTTTATGAACAGTTCATTTTCATTGCAGTAAATGCACATTACTCCTTTATCTTTTAGGATTCTTCTCATTATTTCGACTAAGTCGCTATTTTGATCTATAACCACATGAGTTTGCACTTTACTATTTACTATTTTTGTTAGAAACACTACGACCATTCTGACCACCAACAGGTTGAGAAGCGATGTGAAATCATAGTAATCCAGCCACCAATTCCACCCAGAAAGGCTGTACGGGACTTGGTCTGAAGTGCGAGATCATTCTGGCGAAAACCGAGATCGTGGGCACACACAGAGTTTCATAGTTTTATAGTTTTAAAAAGTTCTTTTGTTAAACAGTGAATTAATAAAATTTATAACGTGAAAGTACCTCTCGAATTGTTAATAAGTTATTTAATCATTCTATTCTCAAAATTAATACGTTACTTAACATTTTGGTGCCGAAACCCGGGAACCTGCTTCCCAAAGTTAATTTATTAAAATCACGGTATTTGCATTCTAATTAACTGTACCTAACGTTTATGGTTTATCGAACTGTGTGCGCGTTGAGTGATTAACAATAAAACACGTGTACAATAATGTTAGAAGTGAATTCGCCCAGTGAGATGCATTAAATTCCGTTATCTAACGGCAACGAGCATATTCCATGTGCCCCGATACCATGCGGTTATGCTACGCACGAGTCATGAGTCAACCCCATGAAGCAACATCATCCAGAATCAATAAAGCTTTCGAGTCCCGATGAGAGAAAAAAAAGTTTGGGATATGAGTCATGGTGAGTCCGTTCCATTATTAATCTTATTAACAATATTATTAACTCTGGTGCGATCAATAAATAGAACTCTTTTTTAATGAATTTCATAGAAGCTTTTGCATGCATTTTGAAATGAGCGCATTATTAGTTTTTTTTGAAAAAGCTTAATTTATGTAGAAGCTAACTTTTAGTGCATTTTAGTGCAGCTATATTGCCCTAAGCAAAGTGAATTTTGAAACTATCGCGCATTGTTAACTTTTTTTGAAAAAAGCTTAATTTATGTACAAAGTACAACTAACTCTTTAGTGCATTCAATGAAGCTTTACATTGCTCTGAGCAAAGTGTGTTTTGAAGCGATCGCATCATTAACATTGTGTGAGAAAAGCTTAGTTCTTGTAGAAATCCAAACATTTTTAGTGCATTTCATGGAAATTTAATATTACCCTAAGGCAGTTTATTTGCAACCGATCGCATGTTAACCTTTGTAAGAAAAGCTTAAGTTATGTACAAACAATTTTTAGTGCTTTTCATCGAAACTTTACATTGCCCTAAGCGCAGCGTATTTTCAAACGATCCCATTGTTTACTTTTTGTGAGAAAAGCTTAATTTATGGCAATTAATATCGGAACGTGTACACTGGCTCGCACAATCGTCAACATTCCGTCGTTACTACTGTAAATTTTTGTGAATAAACGGGGTATCTACTCAGGAGTTTTGACACTGTCCGCAACAAGCATTACGACATTTTGCATCAACATTCAATACAATATTCGACATCAACATTTAATGCAACATTTTGCATCAACATTTACTGCAACATTTTGCATCAACATTTAATACAACACTCCACATCAATATTTAATGCAACTTTCTGCATCAACATCCACTGCAACATTTTGCATCAACATTTAATACAATATTCGTCATTCACATTCAATGCAACATTTTGCATCGACGTTTAATGCAACATTTTGCTTCAACATTTAATACATCACTCTATACATCAATTATTACTGCAACATTTTGCATAAACTTTTAAATACAACATTCTGCATCAACATTTAATGCAACGTTTTGCTTCGCCATTTTCTGCAACATATAATAAAACATTCTATACAAATATTCACAAATATTAATTGCACCATTTCTGCATCAACTGCTGCAGCATATCCTCTGCTACCTTTGAGGTGATATTTGGAGCAGCGTGTAACCTCTTTGGGCTCTGTCTTCTGAGCATCATATGTACAGAATCATCATTGATTACCGGTGGAAGTTTCCGCACTGCTTCCCTCAGTCTGAACGTTATTATTATACAACAAAAAAAAAACACCCAGGAATTTCAGCAAATTTCTTAAACCGCTTTGCCCGTTTCTTAATACCATGCTTACGGTGTCTTATGCATAATATTATTGGTCTTCATATGTAGGTCATCAAAATTATTAATCTTAAGACAAATCACTAAATTGTACAATGGACAAGATTAAGAATAGAATCGGCTGTGCACAGGACAGAATTGCGCGCTTCTTAGTTAACACTAACAAAACTGCCAAAAATAAAAGAGATAGGGACTTCCTTACAGCGCGTATTCAACTACTCGAGACATATTGGGGTCAATTCCTGCAAGCATATGAGCAATTTTACGAAAATTCCTCAACCGACGACTTAGCCACAGACCCAATTGTGACATCCGATCTTTTCTCCGATGTCGAATGCAGCTACATCGAGTCACTCCAATATTTAAGGGAGCAACTAGCACCATTCAACCCCTCAACTCAAGGTGATAATCATGAAGCGTCCCTTATGCACTCAACTGCTCATATTAACTCATCAGCCTCTCTCAAGTTGCCGAGGATAAATTTGCCTTCCTTCAGTGGTTCTCTTACAGCCTGGTCATCATTTCATGATACGTATGTAACGCTAATACACGAAAATGATACACTCCCCGACGTGCAAAAATTACATTATCTCAAATCCGCGATTACTGGAGAAGCAGCTAAGCTTTTAAGACATTTCGCAACCACTAGTGCTAATTACAACTCTGCATGGAAACTCATTGTCGACCGATACCAGAACACAAGGGTGTTGGTCAACGCCAATTTACAATCGCTTATTAGTCTTCCGCGCATGACTGGAGAATC
Source organism: Thereva nobilitata (assembly GCA_963855945.1). Taxonomy (NCBI): domain Eukaryota; kingdom Metazoa; phylum Arthropoda; class Insecta; order Diptera; family Therevidae; genus Thereva; species Thereva nobilitata. Next base: position 158,039,997 of record OY979694.1, on the reverse strand, counting down.
CTTTACAGAGCTCCAACGAGTTTTCGATACATTTAAACAGTCTGTACGAGCCTTAGAGAATTTATCGCGCCCCGTTGACCATTGGGACGATTGGTTAACATATTTCCTTTCCAACAAGCTTGATGCCACAACACGCAAGGATTGGGAAACTTCCCTCAACTCATCAACGGATGTACCAACATTTACATCACTCGCAACTTTTCTAGAACGCCGGTTGCAAGCCCTCAGTGCAATCAAGGACACGCAAACCCACGCGGCCCGCGCCCGTCCAGCTAAACTATTCGCGGCAGAAGCAAACATCTCTAAGAACAAACGCTCGCGCTCACCATTCATCCACTAATATATCAACAACATCAAGCTCAACCTGTTTGAGTTGTAATGGGAAACATTTTCTCTTGTTCTGTCCTCAGTTCAGATCAATGTCAGTCAACCAAAGGGTAGATCTTCTGCGACGGAAGCAAGCATGCAACAACTGTCTCAAACTCAACCATACTGCATCTTCATGCCCCTCTACAAACAGATGCAAGCTTTGCCAGGAGAAGCATCACACAATGATCCACCCCTCTACCGATATAACACGCTCCACTCAATCTACCATCAATACGATCACTGTATCTGAAGAACCAGGTCCCTCAACGAAGGTGCACACAGCATGTAGCCGCAGTTTCTCATCCGTACTTCTACCTACCGTACTCGTTCTAGTCGAGTCTACAAATGGGCGACATCTGAAGGTACGAGCACTACTGGACCAATGCTCCGAGTCGAATTTCATAACAACGTCATTGGCACATCTACTGAATCTGCGAAGACACAAAACCCATATAGAAGTGTTCGGGGCTGGACCAAATAAACTCGGCACCGCCCACGCACATGTGGAGCTTGATGTGATCTCTCTACAAAATTCAGAGCATCGGTTCAAGATTCAATCATTGGTGATGCCAACGTTAACTCAACTTCTACCTGGCCAGGAATTTTCACGACAAGCATGGCCTCATCTAGTTAATCTGCCATTAGCTGATCCCAATTTTGATCAGCAATCACCTATTGACCTTATCCTCGGAGTTGAAGTACATGCGAAAGTCATACTCAGTGAGTTGCAAAAGGGTCCTCCAGGAGCCCCTGTGGCGCAGGATACTTTGTTCGGCTGGATAGTGTCAGGCCCCGTTGATACTGTTACAACACCAGCGCCCACTATGATGCGCATACACACCTCTACTATAGAAATTGATTCACTTCTTAGGCGATTTTGGGAAGTACAAGAGCCTCCTCAAGCTACCCGACTCACTCCTGAAGAAGCTCAATGCGAAGACCATTTCGCTCAAACGCATTCCAGAGATGTCCACGGGCGATATATTGTCCGCCTTCCTCTGAAACTACCCGCTCGTTTACTAGGGTCATCACGCATGGCTGCCATGTCCTCACTTCTGCGCATGCAACGCAGACTAGCACGCGATCCGGAACTAATGCAGTTGTATTCTTCGTTTATGACAGAGTATGAAGACTTAAGTCACATGGAAGAAATATCAGACGAGAATGCCTCGGACCCCAATTATTATCTACCACATCATGCGGTCCTCAAGCCAAGTAGCATCACAACTAAGCTACGAGTGGTCTTCAACGCATCGCAAAAGTCGACGTCTCAGTTGTCTTTAAACGACGTACTACATGTGGGCCCCAAACTTCAAAACGACGTGATTGCAGTGATTCTCAAATGGCGACTTTATCCGTACGTCCTTACTGCCGACATTGAAAAAATGTATCGGCAGATACGCGTCGACAATGCCGACACCAACCTTCAACGAATCCTCTGGTCTCCCTCCAGCGAGCAACCTGTCAAGTGCTACCGGTTGCTAACCGTCACGTATGGAACAGCTTGTGCACCCTACTTGGCGTGCAGAACTCTCAAACAAATCGCAAACGATTATGAATCAGAATATCCAGCAGCGTCCAAAATAATCAACGAGAACTTTTATGTCGACGACGCACTCTTTGGAGCATATGATGAAGAGACTGCGATGAGAATCCGCGACGATCTATGCTCATTACTTGAGAAAGGCGGATTCAAATTGCACAAATGGCTAGCAAACTGCACATCTCTGCTATCAGGTATCGAAAACGAGGATCGAGCCAATTCACAGTCGCTTAAGGTGGTCAGGGACGTCTCTATTAAAACTTTGGGCATCACTTGGAATCCAACTTCTGATGTATTTAGCTTCAGCATAAGCCTATGCAGTTCCGCCACATCAACGAAGCGTTCAGTGCTCTCAGACATCAGTCGTCTTTACGACCCCCTAGGATGGCTTTCTCCAGTCACCATCACAGCCAAAATTCTTTTACAAAGGCTGTGGTTGGCAACATTAGGCTGGGATGATCCAATTCCGGATAATCTTCATCAGCAATGGATGACGTACAAAAACGATTTACAATGCTTGGCCCACCTTAAAATCAGCCGCTGGGTAGGTACTACCATCAAGCCCCTTGCAATCGAGCTCCATGGTTTCAGCGATGCTTCTTTATCCGCTTACGGCGCCGCTATCTATTTAAGAGTCATCCACGATTTAGACAATTCCCAAGTCTCACTACTTGCAGCGAAAACTAGAGTTAGTCCGCTCAAAACTATCTCACTACCCAGATTGGAATTATGTGGCGCAGCTCTGCTCGCTGAATTAGTACACTACGTCACTACTACTTTAAACTACGACAAGGTCCCCATACACTTATGGTCAGATTCCACCGTCGTCCTTGAGTGGCTGCGCGAACACCCTTCAAAGTGGAAAGTGTTTGTGGCCAATCGTGTCGCTCTCATACATGAGAAGGCACCCAACGCTACGTGGCATCACATCCAGTCTTCGGACAACCCTTCAGATTGCATCACCAGGGGGATAGCAGCTTCAGCTTTAAGCGATTACTCGCTATGGTGGTTTGGTCCGCCATGGTTACTCCAGAATTCAACATCATGGCCACAGCGTTACGAAAGGCCTGAGAACCACTCACCAACACGCGAGTTCGAAAGGAATCCGACACGTACACACTCGCACCTGATTGCTACCAGCGACTTCGCTTCAAACTTGCTGAAGGCATTCTCAAAATTGACAAAACTAATAAGAGTGACAGGATATATTCTCCGCTTCATACACAATTGCAGGACAAAATCTACAAAGCAAACTGGCTTGCTGACTCTTGAAGAACATGATAGAGCTCTCACTCTGTGGATCAAAATGGTCCAACATGCAGCATTCCCTCACGATGTGACTAATCTCAAAAGGAAGCAATCTCTACCAGCAAACAGCAGATTAAGAAGTATGAATCCATTCCTAGACCACAATGACGTCTTAAGGGTCGGTGGACGATTGAGGCACGCGCACCTTCCATATGATGAAAAATTTCCAGTCATCCTTCCTAAGGCAGATCTTCTCACAACGTTGATTATACGTGAGTCTCACATGAGTACTCTTCATGGAGGAGTACAAGCAACTCTTCACCACATTCGCAACAAGTATTGGATACTCAGAGGACGAAGCACGGTGCGTCAATTTTTGAAAAACTGCGTGGTGTGTTGTCGATACAATGCAGCTTCCAGAACTCAACTGATGGGGGATCTTCCAGCGGATCGATTGCGGCCAGCCAAACCATTCCTCCACAGTGGCATAGACTACGCTGGTCCGTTCATCACCAAACTTTTGAAAGGTCGAGGACACAAAACTACTAAAACCTACGTAGCACTCTTTGTTTGCTTTGCTACCCGCGCCATCCACTTGGAATTAGTGCTGGACTTAACCAGTGCAGCCTTTATCGCCGCTTTTCGCCGCTTCATCAGTCGTCGGGGACGATGTGCAAAATTATATAGCGATAACGCCCGAACTTTCGTCGCTGCAGACAAGGAGCTGTCACATCATATTCGCCATCTCGCCTCGAGCAACTCTGACCTTGGCCAACTTCTCATCGAAAAGGGGACAGAGTGGCATTTTATTCCCCCCGCATCACCTCACTTCGGTGGACTCTGGGAAGCCGGAGTTAAAGCATTCAAGCACCATTTCCGACGCATCGTGGGATCACACACGTTAACGTTAGAAGAAATGCTCACCCTCTTGGCCCAGGTGGAAGCTTGCCTAAATTCCAGGCCCCTGAATGCCATCACCGACGACCCTGAAGACCTAACAGCCCTGACACCAGGCCACTTTTTGGTTGGTGAACCGCTGTTATCAGTGCCCACTCCAAGCACTCTGGACACTCCAATGAATAGACTCACACGTTGGCAGCTAACCCAGCACCTGCTCGAACAACTGTGGCGTCGGTGGAGCCAAGAGTACATCCACACCCTGCAGTCGCGTTATAAGTGGCAACATCCACTAGATCCTATCAAACTCAACGATCTTGTTCTCATCAAGGAAGACAATTTGCCTCCTTCCAAATGGCTCCTGGGTCGCATCAGTGAACTTCATCCAGGCGATGATGGTCATGTACGAGTAGCGACTATTCGCCACAAGGCTGGACAATGCAAACGTGCTCTCGCAAAACTTTGTGTACTCCCTGTACACGACACTAACAACTCAAACTAACATTCTATACTAACTTACATCCACAAATTTAATCTGCACTTTATTTCCATTCATACAGGTTCTCCGCACCACCTCAGTAGCTCACGGCGGGCGGACGGCCTTGAACACCTTGTACCGGAATATCTAAATCTGTTGTCAACTGGAGTCGTGCTTCTGCACGAGGCGGGCGGAATGTTAGAAACACTACGACCATTCTGACCACCAACAGGTTGAGAAGCGATGTGAAATCATAGTAATCCAGCCACCAATTCCACCCAGAAAGGCTGTACGGGACTTGGTCTGAAGTGCGAGATCATTCTGGCGAAAACCGAGATCGTGGGCACACACAGAGTTTCATAGTTTTATAGTTTTAAGAAGTTCTTTTGTTAAACAGTGAATTAATAAAATTTATAACGTGAAAGTACCTCTCGAATTGTTAATAAGTTATTTAATCATTCTATTCTCAAAATTAATACGTTACTTAACAATTTTTAAAAAGATTTTTTCTTTTTCTCCTGTTGAGATATATATTTGATTTTTATAGTGGTTGATTGGTTTTTCGGTTATATACAGGCAGCGTGTTTCATCCTCTTCGGTGCTGTGCACGGTAGCCTGTGTTGATCTTTGTTCTTCGCTCGGATCAGTTTGATTGTTATAGCAAATATCAGCATTTTTAATTATGGAGCTATTTTCTCTTGTAGGAGGATAGAATCTACTCAATCCATCCGCTACTACATTTTCTTTCCCTTTTAAATAACAGACATCGAAGTCATATTCATTAAGCTGAATTTTCCAGCGCTGAAGTTTCATGTTTGGTTCTTTAATGTTGTTGAGCCAAACTAATGGCTTATGGTCCGTGAAAATTTTAAAGTGCCTTCCGTAAAGGTAGATACGGAAGTATTTGATGGCCCACACGATTGCGAGTAACTCCTTCTCAATTGTTGAATATTTTGATTCGTGGTTATTTAGCGTTCTTGACGCATAGCATATAGGATGGTGATTTTGACTTAGAACTGCTCCGACGGCGTAATTCGAAGCGTCGGTTGTCAAATCAAACGATCGACTGAAATCCGGGCTTTTAAGAATTGGATCACTAACTAGAAGAATTTTTAATTTATTAAAGGCGTCGATGTATTCTTGATCTGATTCATTTATTTTAGTATTTTTCTTTAAATACTTAATTATAGGGTACGCTACTCGAGCATAATCTTTGATGAATTTCCGATAAAACCCTGTTATGCCTAAAAATGAACGAATCTCTTTGAGGGTGTGTGGTAGTTTCATTCGTTGTATTGCCTCTACTTTTTTATCGTCCGGTTTAATTCCATCCTTGGAAATTATATGTCCCAAATAACTTGTAGTCGCCTTCGCAAATGCGCATTTATCAACCTGAATTTTTAAATTTGTTTCACGAAGTCTTTGTAATATTTTCCTTAAACTGACAAGATGCTCTTCAAAGCTTGTGGAGAAAATCAAAATATCGTCGAGATAGACCACGCAGATTTTATTAATGAAATCTTTCAACACGCTATTCATTAATCTCTGAAACGTGGCGGGGACATTTTTAAGCCCAAACGGCATTCTCAGAAATTCATAATGCCCGCTTCTTGTAGAAAAGGCTGTTTTAGGTCTATCTTTTGGCAAGACTTCGATTTGGTGAAATCCTTGGGCCAGATCTATAGTTGAAAAATAGTTACACTTTCCGAGTTTATCGAAGAGTTCTTCCATATTGGGCATGGGGAATTTATCATTGATTGTTTGTTCATTTAACCTTCTGTAGTCCACCACTATTCTCCATTTCTGTGTGCCGGAATTATCGGCCTTCTTAGGTACCACCCAGATGGGAGAATTATATGGGCTGTTACTTGGCTGAATAATTTTTTGTTGTAACATCTCTTTTATTTGCCGATCAACTTCTTGTCTATGTACCTCCGGGTATCTATACAATCTGGAGTAAATTGGGACATCATTTCGAGTTTTTATTTCATGTTTAATGTGATTGGTAAATGAAAGATTTTCTCCTTCTTTAAAAAACACGTCCTTATAAGACATTATGACAGTTTTTATTCTGTGTAGATCGGGTTTGTTTAGATGTGTTGCATAAGTTTCGTTGGGGGTAACTTTATGGTTGCATTCGTTATTGAATATATCAGTAACGCTATTTAAACGGCTTCTTGCATACATTTCTTCTTCTTTATTGAAATAAAATGGTATTGCGGCGTTTCTCGTTGTCAATAGGCGGTCTTTATAGCCGATATTCACGTCTAATTCATCAATTAAAATGTTGTTTCCTATGAGCCCGCCGAAAGATTTGTGGAAGTAATATTCAAAAAATTGTATGCAACAAGTTTTTGGCTCATTGAACTCTTTGAAGATGGGGATACTACACTTCGTATTTACTTTGACTATTCTATCTAGTACGTTGATTGAATGAGTTTGAATGGGTAATTTCCATTTAGGGTTGCAAATACCGGGGTTAATTATGCTACTTTCGGCTCCACTATCAATGATAAATCTGAGATCTCAGATTTTGGTTTTTATTATTATATAGGGAAGTCGTTTACCTGATTGAAATGAAAATTTTGGGGGCGGCCAGGATTTATGCTATTATTTTCATTAGTGGAAATATCCATAGGTTCGGGGACGCCCTGATTTTCTTGATAATTTTGTCTAAAATAGTTTGGGTTATCATTAGCTCTGCGTGTTATTCCACTAGGACCAGGATTATTCCTGAAATTATTTTGGTTTTGTCTGTAGTTGTTATAATGGTGGTTAAAATTACCATAAGAGTTTTTTTTTTTTGTGGACATGGTTAAAGTTGGGATTAAAATTGCGTTGATTGTTACGGTTATAATACGTGTTGCGAAAATTGGACTTTGGGTTGTGAGAGGAATGGTAATTTTGATTCGTATTTTTAGGGTTGCTACTACTATTTCTACTGAGATTATTGTGAGTAGCTGAGAGATAACCACATCGTACTAATAAATCGAACGCACTATCTAATGTTTGCGGGTCGCGACAACTAATAAGATTTTTAGGTAATGGTGGTAATCCTTGGGTAAACAAACTTAAAGCTAGTGTTTGATTAGCAGTTATTTGGGCATTAAGATCTACTACACCGTTGAGTACATAGGCATTATTTATTCTACATAATAGTGAGGTTATTTTATTATAAAAGGATTCCACTGTAGAATCACATCGACAAAGTCTGAGTTCATTAATTAATTCTGGAATGGCTACTCTTTCCCCGTGATTTCTAGTCAAACAATTTTTTAATTCTAACCAAGTAGTTACAACGCCGGTCCTAATTAAACTTTCCTTAGCTCTCCCAACAACTTTATCTAAAATGTATCCGTGCACGATTACTTTATGAGGATTATCTAAGGTATCTATAATCGGTATAAAGGACTCAATTCTAGATAAAAACCCTGCTAAATCATATTTGTTACCATCGAATGGTCGGATATAACTTATATTTTTTGCGAGATATTCAAGTGTACCACGATTTTCAGCATCCATTTTAAAATGATTTTAATAAAAATAGCAAACAATTCAGAAATAAGTCGACAGCCTTAATAGGTATTCAAGAAATTCTTAAGACTAATAAAAAATTTGATTGTTTTTTATTTTGAAATTAGCAAAATTAAATAGAATTAGAATAAAAACGATTCTGGAATATTTTTCCTTAAATACTTAATTTTATATTTGCTGAGATTTATGTATTTATTTTGATAATTGTTAGAAAATTTCTTTGATAATTGTTCTAATATTTGTTATTACCATGTTTAATGAAAAAAAAAATTTTAGGTATATAAAAAACTAAATTATTATAAAACAAATATACGTAGTTACCGTTCTAATTTTTATTAAATAGCACTGATGATGTTTGATGATTGAATTGGTGGTGATCTGTTGATAGCGATGGTTATTGTTGATAGCTGGTGACTATGAAGATTCTTCTCTTTGAATTAATTTTTTTGCTCGAACTTTCCTTATTTTCCTCGTGCTTTAGCGAGACAATTTTTCATAAAACAAATTTTTTTTTTGTTTTTGTATTAATTTTCGTTGAATTAAATTGTAAATTTTGCTTTTGGTGTTTTAAATTCTATTTGTTTTTTAAATAATTGAATTTTATTTTATAAATTAATTTTATTTTTTTGTTGGAACTCCACAAATATTCTTTTTGCAAAAACAAATTTCCTTGGCTTTTCACTTTTATTGCAAAAAAATGTTTTTAGATAAATAATATCACTTCTCTTTGAATTGATTTTTAATTTTTCGGAATTTTCACTTCTCTTCGAATTGATTTTTAATTTTTCGGAATTTTCACTTCTCTTCGAATTGATTTTTAATTTTTCCGAGATTAGAGAAACGGGATTCTTATTTTAATACAATTAATTCTCTTCGAATTTTATAGAGAAAAAACTTTCCCGAAACTTCAAGCACTTTAACTCTTTTCGAATTAAATCAAAACCGACTGCGCCAGTTAAGTAAAACACTTTTTACTTTTATTCTATTTAAAATTTTTATTTAATAATTAATTAATATCGGCTCTTCCCGATCCGGAGTACAAGTAGGAACTGGTCTCAAAAATTATTACTGGTGTACTTGCTTACAAGTAAAGTTGCAACGAAGGCGATTCTGGGCGGGTTGATTTTCTCAGAAAGAAATCAGAAGGGAAAATTTTATGTGGACATAGTTCCTCATAATGAAACCTGAGTAATGTTATTTATTACCATCACACGTTGAAAAACGGTTTACATTTAAAATGGATTTAAATTACGTTATTGTATAGTCTAGCAAATAATTTTATATTACTACATGTATTTATAAAAAAAATATAATTATAAATGAAAGGTATTTTTAAATACACCTTGAATTTTTTTCAAAAGATTTTGTACTTTTGCGATATAGTTTATTGTTTTTTCTCGTCCGCGCACATTTATGGGGTTAGTATTTTAATAACATCTTACAAATAATTCTAAGGGCTGAGTTATTTCCCTAGGTAGGACACATAACATAGTATTAAAATTATAAAAATGGCAAATAACTTCTAGTAAAAGGTTAAAACAATTAATGTGGTTGTATGAGTTTGCAACTTCGTTTTCAATTATTACATATGCAATTTTGGAGTCCAGTGAAACGACTGAAAATTCAACATTTTTAGTAATTCTATCATAAACATATAGTCAATATCAGACCTACAACAAACTAATAAAAAAGTTTGTAATTGTTTACCTATTATAGCAATCCAAACAGCATTGGTTGGTGCCGTAACAATAACTTTATCAAGATTTGTGCCCATGTAAATTAAAACAGTTCTCGATGATATGTTTAAATATATTTATGTAAATATACTTGTTGTATCGGTCCTCAGTGAATGATTATAGCGAACTAAAGACAATATAATTAATTCAGATCGTTTATTTCACGTAATTACAATTCAGCTATTTACGTAAATAATAATATGTGTAACTGTAAATGATAATATGTATAACTCTATTCTGCACGTCTGTGCCCAATCGTGTCTCATTCGTGACTGCCGCTCCCGCTCTGCAGAAGGAGTCATAACACTATCCTCCCCCTGAGCGAGCCCTCGAGCGTAGTATTGAAGTCGATCTGGCGGCCTACGGTTCCTTGCCCAGCGTCGTAATCCTGAAGGTAGAAACAGAATGGCACGGCGACCGTGGCGGAGTCCGTCGCTCAGAGAGTTTCCCATACATTTAATTTGTCCGCGCCGCCTGGGGAGAAATTAAATGTATGGGAAACTCTCTGAGCGGCGGACTCCGCCACGGTCGCCGTGCCATTCTGTTTCTACCTTGAGTCTGACGACGGACCCGGCGTCGCTACTGGAGTGGTCTCTGGTATGGTATCTTCTATTTCCTTGGTGTTTCCTTCTCGGCTGTCGTCAATGTGCGTTTCGCCCGGTGACGGAATCGTGTTGGTTTCTTCTCGGTTGGCTTGTTGGCTGGTGTCGTTAATGCTACAATTAGGGGTTAGTGTTTCGTTTGTCTGTTCACTGTCGATTAACGTGTCTAGGTAAGGTGTTTGGTCCCGTTGGACTTTAACAGGAACTGGCACTGGCCCTTGTTCAGATGTAATCCGGACTCTCGTAATCTATCAAATACTGCTTTTAGATTGGTAAGGAGCTCTCGATAAGTTGACCCTTGGACCATAATGTCGTCAAAGAAGCAGGAAACTACTCGCAAGTCTTGTAATGTGTTATCCATAAATCTCTGCCAAAAATTTGGAGCGGTTTTCAGCCCGAACATGAGCCGTTTGACTTTGTAATTCCCTTTATGTGCAGAATGCATTCGAATGCAGACTACCTATCCAGGTTCCCAGTGGAAGGCCCACCAGAGAACGAGTTGGACATTGAGAACATATCATACATAAACCTGCTAGACATGCTTCCCGTAGCTAGAGAAGAGATAAAAAAAGAGACAGCGAGGGACAAGGAGTGCCTACAGTACTATATGGCTTTAAGAAACGGCGATCAATTACCACACGGCGACTCGCCGGTCGATGGGTCTGGATTTCGCGTCTGCCCCTTTCTTATTCCATTGTTGGCTTGTTTTTGAGATTTTATGAATTTGCTGCGGAAGCAATTCGTTTCGCATTCCTTTGCTTCCTGATTTAGATGTTTCAATCGAGTATGCTAGCTTAACGGCATCCTGGAACGTTTTACCTTCCTCCTGTTGTAATAGACGCTCCCTAATTTCGTCATCGCGTATACCCCATATAAATTGCGAACGCAGGTGAGTTTGTGCTGTAGATTTCTTGCAGTGTTCGCACGTAAAGTTGCAATTTATCGATAACCGTTTGAGTTCTGCTTGGTACTGAGGGACTGTTTCTCCCTCGTGCTGTATTCGCATAGAGAATTTATGCTGTTCTGTTATAGTGTTTGGTTAAGGGCAAAAGTGATCGCGGAGCAGTTTTACGAGCTCGGAGTGTGTCTTCGCTTTGGGTGGCTCCGGTGCTGTTAAGCTGCATAGTATTGCAAATATTCGTGACCCTATGCAGTTTAGTAATATTTTCACACATGTACCGCTGTCTTCCGCTTTATCACCATGTAAGTTCCGAAGTTCTAGGTAGTTTTCTAGTCGTTGCAAATAATTCTCAAATGTCTCCACATTTTCTTCATATCCTTGTAGTTGTAAACCTCTCAGGTTGCTTTGATGCTCTTCAGTATTTTGCTGTGTGGGTTGAAGTTTAGAACTTAGTATATCCGCGAATTTATTAAATGCCTCTTCCATTGCTCCTCTTTTTTTTTTATTTATTGAAATTGTATATGTATTGTATATTTACTGTAAATACTAGTCTTAAAGTTCTTTATATATGTTTATGATAAGAATTAAGATTAATGAACACTATTTTTGGTATTAAAATAATTAAGTGAAATTTGTATATTTGATTTAAAATAATATTTAACATTAAATATTGTGTGTTGTATTTATTGCCTTCACTGTGATTATTATTTTCTTCCAGTTTCCAACAGTCGCTTTGTAATGCTTTGGCGCTTGCTCTCTTACTTCCACAGCTTTTGGTATATGGATTTAGGAGATAATGGGCCTTATTGTTGAATCCGCCGGCAAGGAAGTGAATGCGAATTTGACAGGTTCTGATTGTTGAATCCCCCGGCGGGAAAGTGAATGAGAATTTCACAGTTGAAAGTGGAAGTTAAACTAAAAAACCACTTGTTTGGAGTTGTGTATCCAATGCGAACTGTCCATTCCATTGTCATTTGAATTTCGAAAATGAAATATGTCACTTCATATGGCAGTTGAGCTCGGCGGATTGAACAATCGCAGCGACAAGTGAAAGTGAAAGTCTTTCGCGGGCGGAGTCCCAAATCCGCCGGATTCAACAATCAGGCCCAATAAGAGATGCGTGTAGAGCTTTTATTTTATTTTGGTGTTTGTACAAGCGTGCCTGTACAATCGACTGTATGTGTATGTATTGTCTTTTAATGTTAAATGCACCGTTGTTTTTTTTTTCTTTCTGCACTTAAGAAGTAATAGCACGTTGTTTTTATGCACGTAATGTCATGTAGTTGAACTGTACGTAGTGCAATGTAATTGTCAAGTATGTACTTACCCCTAATTATGTAGCATATTCTGGTTTGTGCTGGCTTCCTCGCTGCTTCTTGCTGTGTTCTGGATCCTCGTCGCCAGTTTGTTGTATCGGTCCTCAGTTAATGATTATAGCGAACTCAAGACAATATAATTAATTCAGATCGTTTATTTCACGTAATTACAATTCAGCTATTTACGTAAATAATAATATGTGTAACTGTAAATGATAATATGTTTAACTCTATTCTGCACGTCTGTGCCCAATCGTGTCTCATTCGTGACTGCCCGCTCCCGCTCTCCAGAAGGAGTCATAACAATACTATTACTGTTCCTTGAAATAAAAAATCGGAGTCTTCTTTAAAATATTGAAAATCGCCTGAATTATATTTACGTCGCTTTCATAACTTTCCTCAGTCACAATGCAAATGGGTTTAGAATTATCAATCTTACAAAATTGTGAAATTTGTTGCTCTTCAAAATCGAAATTCTAGAGAAAACGTGTTACGTCTACCAAGTGTTGCTTGAATTATATTCGTTGAACATGTAAATCCAATTTTCCTTTTATTATTGATGGAACACTCTGGTTTTTTAAAAAATTCCTTGTGCGGCAAAATAATCCTTCATACACTGATAATTAATATTTTGTTGGCCATCACTTGTTTCATTGGCTTTTAAATATGCCTTTCGAAGATACTCCTGAATTAGTTTCTGAATAAGGGGTATTTTCTTCGTGCCATTTCTTCACGGTGGATCTTACCAGTTTCCTGGGCCTTTTATTTTTAGTATGGATCGATTGTTCCTCTTACTTAGGTACATTTTGGAGCACGATTCAAAAAGTTGTTTCTATACCTCATCGTTGTAATGAGACCTATTGTACCAGTAGATAATAATTCCATACATTTACCAAAAACTGCACTAAATACACTCTAAAAATTAATCACTGAATTAAACACGTCCGAAGTACGTATACGCACCCTTTTTACTGAGATTAAGCGGAAATGACATGACATACGCACACCAATCTAAAAAGAATGCAAATTTCAACAGAATTTTGAATTGTTTATTTTACCCAAAATATGCTTAAAAGTACACAAATTTTGTTTAAAAAATAAAAATATGCTCAATTTTACACAAAATATGTTTAAAAATACACAAATTTTGTTTAAAACGTTAACTTATGTTTAATTTTACACAAGATTTTGTTAAAAAACACGCAAAAGTTTATTTTTGCGCCTTTTTTTTAAATTACTACAGTAAATGTAGTTTTTTTGCATGCTTTAGTAAACTTCAACAAAGAAATTACTACAAGAAATGTAGTAAATTCTGTTGAATATTACTAAATTTTTTTGGAGTGCTATAACAAAATATCTCAAAAAGGACGTTAAACTAGACATGAACGATCCTGATTATATACGAAGTATATAAACCCTCAAACGTCTTCTCATAACAGTACCCTTCCTGCGATATCCAGGCTTTAATAAAATGTTCACTATAACCAGAGACCGCGGAACCTTATTTTAACTGGGGTTGCGAAACAGTTTTTTTGTCAACTTCCTCTGCTTTTGTTTTGGATCGCCTTTCTGAGTTGTTGCAATACCTCACAATAGCGTGCAGCTGTGATCGTGGTCCCACCGGGCAGGTAATTGATCAACAACACCCCCTTGGAATCCCTAAAGAACGTTTACCATTTTCCCGCCGATTCCACAACTTTCGCTTTATTACTATACTACAGTCTCCATATAGTCCGGGGAAATTAGCAAAAAAAAACGCACGAAAGGAGACAAAATTCGGAAATGGCTGAAAATTGGACCACAGCTTCCTTGGGACTTTTTAAGAAAACAATTTCGGAATCACAAAAAAAACAAAATGGCCGCCGGAAATATAGCGGTTTTCCGGCGTTTTCCTTGTATCTCGGTTTCTATAGGTCGTACAAGGCCCTAAATGTTGACAATGAAATTATCTACAACTTTTGTTCTTACAAAGATGTTGACCCGATTAACCCTTTCAAAGTTATTCAAGGTCAAAGTTTCCAAAAATCACTTTTTGGCGAAAACATCACTCAAAAGCTGGTTTTTTCTAAAAAAAATTTTGATCAGTCAATACGAAAGCTTATTGCCTACAAAAAAGCCTTTTATCATATTTTCGAAAACTTAACCCTTTCGAAGTTATTCAAAGTCAAAGTTTCAAAAAATCGGTTTTTGGTCAAAAAATTACTCAAAAACTGATTATTGAGAAATTTTTTTTGATCTATTTATACAAAAGATTATTACCTACCCTAATGACACCCTTGCCATTTTTTCGAAAACTTTTCGAAAAAATTTGCAAAAATCAATAGTTAGTGATTTTTTGGCCGAAAAGGGATTTTTGTAAAATTTGACCTTGAATAACTTCGAAAGGGTTAAGTTTTCGTAAAAATGACCAAAGGCTTTTTTGTAGGCAATAAGCTTTCGTATTGACTGATCAAAAAAAATTTTCGAAAAAAACCAGCTTTTGAGTGATGTTTTCGACAAAAAGTGATTTTTGGAAACTTTGACCTTGAATAACTTTGAAAGGGTTAATCAGTTCAACATCTTTGTAAGAACAAAAATTGTAGAGAATTTCATTTTCAACATTTAGGGCCTTTGTACGGGATTGTACGACCTATAGAAATCGAAATACAAGGAAAACACCGGAAAACCGCTATATTTCCGGCGGCCATTTTGTTTTTTTTGTGATTCCGAAATTGTTTTCTTAAAAAGTCCCAAGGAAGCTGTGGTCCAATTTTCAGCCATTTCTGAATTTTGTCTCCTTTAAATGCTAATTTCCCCGGACTAATAGTGGCTGAAGCCTGAGTGCCGGATCGATCGACGCACGCGCATAGAAATTTTACAGTGCAGCCACTACACTCTGATGCAAATTCCCTGAGACTCCCAGACTTTTCCCGCCAACCACACGGATTTAAAAAAATAGTGGAACTTACTTTTGAGACGACACCCTCGTATATGAGAAGGACAACGAGCTTTCCAACAAGTAGATAAGAGGTGCGTTTCATTTTCATTGGAGTACGTACGCCGGAGCAGTTGGGCGCACTTCGGCGTATATGCAGCTACACCAGCCCATGATATGGAGTAGCAGCAGGGGGTAATTACGTTGTCTTTTTCCAATAGATGGCTTTTAGTATTTTTTGAATTATGATAAAGTGTGATGGCTAATAACAATTTAATAATAATAAAAATATTATAAATTTTATGCTATATTATTGTACCATAAACAAATAAATATAAAAGATTGAAATAAATAATGGTAAATATGTAAAATTTTATTAATTTGAAAGAAAAATTATTGAAACAATGGAATATTTATTAAAATAATATTGAATAAACACTTGTAATTCACTAAAGCCAAATATTCTCACTTTAAATAATATTTTTAGGTTATGAAGTACGCCAGATGAGAAAAAGACCATTTCATATACCAACTACTCCAACTACGCCGGCGTACCTACTCCAATGAAAATGAAACGCACCTAATAGCGCTGAGTGGTCAGAAGAACCTTTTTTTCGAGGAAACTATAAATTTTTTTAAGATATGAGTGAAACATGTTTTACAATTAAATGTGCGGAAGAAAATCTTTTTATTCCAGACTTTCTTCCTTTTGCTCATGAGAAAAAAAATTATCTTTTATGCATTTGGGGTAAAGCTGATATATGTTGAAGAAAATTGCAAATTCTGGGTTTTTTATGATACACAAACAAAGACACACAATTACACACACAACTGAGGCTATCATGAAGAAAAAACGTCTTCGAAACCATATATTTTTCAAGTGTTCGTTCGAAGTGTAATATTACATCGAAACTGATTCATAGAAATATACATTATATTCATTTCTTTTGAATCTCCCGCTGATCTGTAAACACTTGAAAAGATTCAACGATGCTGCAGTCGCACATAATCTTTGATAAAATGGTTATGAAAAATTATTTATTTGTAATTTAATAGCAAAATTTTAAATCCGGTATAAGAATAAATGTAAAATGAATTTTCTCTGTCGAATTTGAATGTTGTTTACAACTATCTACAAATTCTACAAATTTTTGCTTTTTTGATTTCAAAAACACAGGGGTTGCGGCGCAACCCCGCGAAATTATCAGGGGTTGCGGCCGCAATCCTTGCAACCCCACTTCCGCGGTCTCTGACTATAACCACAGATGCTAGCCAATTTGCCCTAGGGGCCATCCTTTCCCGAGATGACCACCCTATTTTCTACGCGAGTCGAACACTTAACGACCACGAGCAAAATTATAGTACGATCGAGAAGGAATTACTTGCGATCATATGGGCAACCAAATATTTCCGCCCGTACGTATTCGGACGCAAATTCCTAATAGAGACAGATTACAAGCCACTCCAATGGCTTTTCTCCATAAAGGAGCCGAATTCAAGGCTATTCCGATGGAGACTAAAATTGTCGGAATATGACTATGAAATAAGGTAGGTATATAAAGGGCCACAAGAATGGTAACGCGGATGCCCTCTCTCGAATAATAGTAAACCTTAATGAAGAGCAAGAAAATAGACTACCTTTAAGTAAATCGCCACTTAACGTCTTTAAATACCAGTTAATAATAAGAAACATAAATTCTGGTTCATTGAGAATCCAAGATAAAAATATTTTTAATAAACACAGGAAAATAATATCTGCCAAAACATTAGATTTAGAAACAGCTACAACCCTTCTTAAAACGCATTTTAATCCAAACGCCCTCAATGCAATTTATGTAGAGGAACCTGAATTTTTAACAACAATCGAATCAGCTTTCTTTATCCACTTCTCCCAACATCTTAAAATTCTACGATGTACAAGATTACTCGAAGATATCCTAGACGAAGAACGTTTCATGAAATTAATCGAAGATGAACACCTGCGAAAAAACCATCGAGGTATAAAAGAAGTATAAAAAGAACTGCAAATGAAATATTACCACCCAAAGCTTGCCCCAAAAGTTATATATTTTATTAATAATTGTGAAATATGAAATATCGAAAAATA
Organism: Thereva nobilitata; assembly: GCA_963855945.1. Lineage (NCBI taxonomy): Eukaryota > Metazoa > Arthropoda > Insecta > Diptera > Therevidae > Thereva > Thereva nobilitata. Next base: position 158,022,352 of record OY979694.1, on the reverse strand, counting down.
CGATCGCAAAGCCGTAAAAATAAATGTTTAAAATCTCAGAAACCCCATCAGCCCACCTTGACGTCTTTTACACATTAGAAAACAATCTATTTCTTACATTCATAGACAAGTTCAGCAAATTCGCCCAAGCGATTAGAATAACAGAACGATCATGGATAGAATTTAAGAGATCCCTACTACAATTCTTAAGCACTTCTGGTGATGTGAAAAAAATCACAGTCGATAACGAACTTGGCTTTAAAGCTATTCCTTTGCAAGATTTCTTGCAACAACGAAATATCGATATCCACTTCACTTCTAATAATAACCATACCTCTAATGCAGACATAGAAAGATTACATAATGCCATTAATGAACATATTGGGCTACTTAGACACGATCCGAACAAAGATATAGACACTGTTGAAGAAAGAATTCTTAAGATCATTCATTTCTATAACAATACAATTCATTCAACCACTAACAGAAAACCGATCGACTTTCACACGGGCAAAATCCCCCAAACCGAGTTCAATAATGAGGTAAGAGAAAGAGTACTTAAGGAAAGGGTTATAAATAATCTCAATAAACAAAGAGAAAATATAGAAGTAGATCCAGGACCATGTTTTAGAAAAGAAATTCGTGGCGGGAAAAATCATCCTAAGTTCCGAAAAATTACTATTAAAAAGATAGACGACGATCATGCTATCGATGAAAAATCTGGATTAAGATACTATAAGTCCCATATTAAAAGAAGAAAGCAATTTCAAAACAATTCACGCCCAACCATCAAAGCAAATTTGAGAAAAAAATCTAAAAGAAACCCTTGCATTTCAAGTGAAAATGAACAATCAACGAATCAAAATCCTCTTTCTGACAATGTTAATTCCTCCATTTGTTTGCCAAACGCTTGAAATTCAGGACCTCGATAATAACAATGGGTATATAAATGTTAAAACAGATACCGTCGGTTTAATATTAAAGACGACAAAGATCCTTCACATAAAAAATATTACTGAGTATGAGATTACGTAAACATAAAAATAATTGAGGAACATAGTAACCTCCTAGACTCCATGTTCAGCACTCTTATCCACAACTTCCGATTACTAAAGCAAAAAATAATAAATCTTAAACCTCATCTAAAACAAAAAAGAGGATTACTTAATGTTCTAGCACAGGACTAAAATATCCCACTGGCACTATGGACTACAATGACGAAGTAGAAATTAATAGCCAACTAGACACTTTAAATGACAAGCCAAAACAACTAATCAAGGAAAACAACAAACAAATCCTATTTAATAACGAAATTTCGGAACAGATAAAAGTAATAGCTACTCATATACAGGATCAACAAAAGATCGTCACAAAGTTCTTAAATGAAATTAACGAACAAATAAAAAATAGTATAAAAGCAATAGAAATTGAAATTATATATATGCAACAGATATATCAAATAAATTATAGCATAAACCAATTTAGAGAATATAGAACAAATAATTTTATCAAGCAAACTAGGTATATTATCGAGAAATATTTTAACAGAGCAAGAATTAAAAATAGTAAAAGATATAGAAAACTTGAAAAATATAAAGATTGTAGCAGCATTTAAGTTAGACATTATTATAATTATATTATTAATACCAGAATATACTGAAGCAGCTTACTCAAAATTTGTTATAGAACCCATACCTAATAAACAAAGCAAAGCCCTATTTATAGAGAAAAATACCTTTATTATAGATCAATTTAATACCGGTTATGATGAAAATGTTAAAAATAATTTAAAAGCAAATTTAGTAGAAATTTATGACAATTGCATTTCTAATATCATGAACTTTACAAAGGCACATTGTCCCCTAACAGATTTCAATAAAAATTAAAAATTAAAAATAATAGAGAAAAAATTGAAATAATTAATAGAAATAATAAAGAAAATATTATAACAAACCTTTCAATAAATACATTATTAGCTGTAGTAATTTTAACTTTTTTCATTAGATATCTGTATTTAAAATTTTATAAACATAAAAGTATGAGCGGAACTTCGTCCGAGCCTCAGAGTAACGGTGGGGGTGTTACAGATAATCATGTTACAGATAATAACCAACATCCCATTAAAATCATATAAAGTCCCAGACGCGAAATCCACGCGGGGTCTATTTTCCCACATACCGAAAAATTCTTGGAAGTACATTTGAAGTACATTTAACTCTTACTTCAGGTGCCAATGGACATGCATTTCCGTTGCCCCAGACGCCACCTAAACATTTTTTGTTGCACAAGTTCGCACGGAGTTTCGCCCGCCAAAAAGCTGTTACATTTTTATAGAATAAAATAAAAGTTAAGCGTGGGCCACATAGCATACGTGTTCCGAGTTCCGTCTATCCGTTTTCCGTCCCTCCGTCTTTCCGAGTTCCGATATTTATTTTTATGTTAGCCACAAGGGTCCGTTTCCATGGCATCCTTGATTTTATTGACAAGTGAGTACTTTTGCGAGTAAATAGAAACTCAATTTACAAAAAAGTGAGGTAACGTTTTCGCCAATCCGTTGAAATTTGTTTATCTTCTCCGTTTCCGAGTTTTTATCGTTCCGTTATTTTTTGGTTTATCTGGTCAAACAGTACTAAAACATTGTAATCAACTTTGACAGGAAACGGAACACGGAAGACGGAGAACGGAAGACGTGTGCTATGTGGCTCCCGCTTTAGTCTATGTTTTAAAGTCGTTTAATAAAGTCCTATTTTGTCGCTTGTAAAGTAACTAATTGTGTTTTATTTATTTTTTTCGGTATCTTCCTACCTTTAAAGAAAACTGCTAATCTCAGAAACTACTGAATGGATTTTCATACGGTTTTCACCAACAGAAAGAGGGATTATGTGGGAAAGTTATAGGCTATAATTTATGACCATTTTGCGAAAATAAGCTACCAGTATGATGATATTGTGAATTCATTGTCACTTATAAGAGCATCCGTGGCGTGTGCTGCGCAAATAGTTAAAGTTAGAGCTGTTTTAGACGGTGCGCTCCAGCGCATGTGCCTCACGAATGTTTGGTGATGAAGGGATGAGTGGGGATGAAGAGAGGTACCACCCACTTCTCCCTTTATCCACAAAGTTCGTGAGGCACATGCGCTGGAGCGCACCGTCTAAACCGGCTCTTACAGGAAAATAATGTATAGTGAAATAGTTCCTCTCAAAAAGTTCTAAAAAAAGTCCATGATAACATATGGCTATCTTCTATGGTTGACTCACAATAACAATTTTTATGCTTTTCAAATTGCTTTATTTGTAAAAGGTGTCATTAGAATTAAAATAAATCACGGCTGTGGCAGGCGGAGACGGGCTGGGTTCATGCAATGCATGCAGGGAAGCGCATGCGTCCCGAGGATAACCGAGCATTTCCATAGTTATTCACGTCATTGCGGGCCGGCCTTAGCCATCTAGGCGCCCCGGGCGAGTCATGCATTTGGCGCCCTTTTATATTTCATTATAATTAAAAAAATTATTTTCAATTGTGTACCATATTTATTATTGAACTAGCAGGACCCAGCATTCGAAATTCGAGTGCCATTTTCTATATCTTTTTTGAATTTAAATGCGTCTTAATCGCGCTAGTGGTTTGAGAAATGGCTGCGTACCAAGTTCCGATGGTAATTCAGACAATGGCTGGTTTGAAACCTGTTACTCTATATGTTTCCAAATAAGAGCAACATTTGTTAAGCATTTCGGTAAAGTCGACAAAATTGATTTTAGGTGACTGAATATCTTTGCTCACAAAGTTGATTTGAAACAAAACGTCATACCATTTTATCAGAGAAACAACAAATGTAAAATCTTTTAGTTGTCCTGCCAGTGTGGCCAATTCTTGTGTCGCAGCATGGCTTTGTTTGGTAACATCGGTTTGGTAAACCAAAGCATAACTGATAACGAACCGCTTTGATGTTACCAATACGACCTTCCCAGCGCGTGTCACTTAAATTTTTCAGGGTGTATATTTGCAAATGATCTCTCAAAATTTTTCATCTATTTACTGATCCTACAAATAAATTTAACAATTTCTGCAAAATTCCGAACAGAGTAACGGATTAAACGCATGATTTTGCCGCATATCACATAATACCAAATTATAACTATGGCATTCACATGGTATAAAAAAAGTTAGCGGATTTATGCCCGTAATTCTTTTCCATGCTCGCGCCATTAGGGGCCCATACACTACAAGGTTTTAGGCGTTGAAACACGGCGCTCAAACAAAGATTGACAATGTGTGGTGAATTTGGTTTTCGAATTTATGATTGTCACAAGTTTGTCGCAAATGTCAAAATGGTTTGATTTTTCCGTGGTTTTACCTGACAGTTCTATGCATGAACTAAAAAACTTCCCCTATGGGGTTGTTTGCTTTGTTTCTGTTGTTTTTGTTAATTTTTAGTTTTGTTTGTTCATATTACAACAATTTTTTCAGTATGAATAATATTTCAATGGCTATTGAGCCAACGCACACGGCGCATAGTTATGGCACATAAAACCGGTTTTATAGAAGAGAGAGGGAAGGGAAGGAAAGAACTTAACGAAACAATTTTCACGCAAAACCAAAAGCGTGAAAACTAAACACATGCATATTATATTTTTTCCTATGTCAAATCTTCTTCTTTCTGGGCTCAGCATTTTCCCACTGAAATTCTTTAATCATTCGCTTTTTGTTCATCAACTCGGTTCAAATGGTCTGAAAATTTTGTTTTTTTTCTGAGCATATTGAAAAGAGTTATATTAAGGACTTTTTTTATTATTTCTATTTGTCAACGATATAACAAGTAATTTTCATATGCATTTAAAACTTGCTGTAAAGATTCAAGTTACTACACAAGATGCTATTACCCCGTCTGCGTTCCGAGGAGTGTAGTAAAACCGGTTTTATGTGCCATAACTATGATCTCGTGTGCGTTGGCCTACTGATAACAATTTATTTCTAGTTAAAGAACTCATTTCGATTTGAAATTTTAAATCAAAATGAAAACCGTAATAGTATATGGGCAAGCACAGTGTCCAACCAAGTTTGTCACAAAGACTATAGGCCCAGCTATAATGCACGTAAGAAACGTACGTCACCTGGGCGGTCTTGTGGAAATTAATGTTCTCGGCTATATTGGACGTACGTCGTCCATGGTTTGTTTCGTTAAACGTAAGAATGCGAAAAGAACCGCGCTCAACGTACGTTTTGTGAAATGATTTGTCGTTAGAATGACGACAGTTGATTTTTGTTGTTGTTTGGGTTTTAAAGAAGAAAGAGTATTGAAAACAGTGTGTATTTATGCATTTTAATAATTTTAAACTTTTGAAAACTTTCCGTATACACAAACCATTATACGTTTGACAAAAGTTTAATATTTACGCACGTCGGTTGACGTGCTTTTCTTACGTGCATTACAGTTGAGCCTTAAGGGGCGTGTTTGAACGCATAAAACCTTGTAGTGTATGGGCCCCTATTGTCATAACCCTGCCCTCTGCAGTCATTATATGTTCTAGAAGAAAGTCAAAATCATTTCAGCTGAGTGAAGGTGTAATTTCAAATTTATTATTTATTTACCTCAATTCCAAATATTTATAACCAAATATTAGATTTGAGTAAATATTCTCTTAATACTGTTTCAAGAGCACATTTACTTAATGTAAGCACTTATTTACTTGAAATTCTAAATTATTTTTCCCAGTGTAATACGAGTTGCTATTTCTCGTCTGTCGCTCAGTGCGTCTCTCTTTCGCCCTACATAAGTAAGTGAGGGATACGATAAGATAAGCAACAAAATGATAAGCCGTGGCAGACAAATTCTGAATACTCATACTCACTCCTGCAAGATAGGTTCATAAAAGTTAATACGCTGAATTTAGTTTTTATTTATATCGATAGAGATAGGTATTCAAATTAAGTGGATAAGTTAAACTGGCGCGCAGTTCCCTGTACACCGCGGCGCCCTTCAGTTGCCGGCGCCCCGGGCGGCCGCCCCGGTCGCCCACCCCTAAAGCCGGCACTTGCGAGTAATTGTATTTATTCGCTGAAAGTTTTGTTTATGTTTTTGACTTTTTGACTATAAATTTTAGTATTTCCTCAGACTTCAAAAGATAACGTTATTGTGGGTTTTTGTTTGTTGTTAGTTTGTGCATAGTAAAAAAACATCTAAGTAAGTTGATTTTTTTCTATTTTTTTTAAGTTGGCCTGTGTGTATGGATGTATGTGTGCGCTATAACGGGCGTTCAGGTCATCGCAGAGCTTCGAAATTTTTTAAATTGCCCCAAACCTTTCCAGATTGATGACATTTTTTAGCGTTTTTTTTTAAAAAAAAAATTTGCGGCACCTAGGCGAAATTCTACACAGCGCGCCAAATGCCTCCGACACGTCAAAATCTAGGCGGAGAAAAGCTATTCTGAATAGCTTTGTTTCTTAACTAAATCCCGGGTTCCCTGGGATCCCAATTCGTGTTTCTTAACTTTCTCGGGATCATTTCCCCTCCATCCCAAAGAGCCAGAGGTCTGGACTTCTGGCGACGTGGATTAAAAGAGAAATGTCAAAAGGTGACAGTTCTCAGCTAAGGTGACAGTTCTCAATTTTCAACATCAATTGATTTAATAAAAGATATTCGTGTTATCGAGGCAATAGTGCAAATAATAAATAAATTGAAGTGTTGTGTTATCGAAACAACAGTGAAAATAATAATTAAATTTAGTTTTTTGTTATCGAGACTATTAGTACAAATAAATAAATAGTTCTTCTTCTTGGATTTCTCAATCATCCCAGAAAGCATTTCTTTACTTTGACAGTTGTATCCCCACCCTTTAACAAAAACTCGGGCTCCCAGGGATCCCGGGATTTAGTTAAGAAACACACTTAATATGTTTGCCAAGTGTCTGTTGTGGAGGTAGTACAACATTTTTCCGATAGGAGGCGCAACATCGAATTTTATAAAAAGTTGGGTAGGTAATCTAAATTTTTTTATGTATCCAAAATCAATTCTTGCAGATTTTTTTTTTCATTAAACCTTTTTCCTACTGCGGACTGTGCACATATAATCTTTTTTTATTGAAAGGCGTTGCAACGCACGCCGGTTTTTGCTAGTATGTATATAAAAATGAATTGCCTCATGTATGACGGAGCATCACTTGAGTACGGCTTGACCGATTTGGCTGATTTTTTTTGTTGTGTTCGTTATTGTCAGGAAAAGGTTCATATGAAGGCAAATATTTGGAAAATACACGGGAAAAGTCCGAAATTTGGATGGTATTTTTATATGAAAAAAAATATTTTTCTACTATGTACATACATTGAGTAAAATTTAAGTTGGCGGTGCGAACAAAATATTTCATTTCAATTTTGATGAATAAAAATATAGTTTAAAAAAACTAAAAAATACGCTTTTATTTTAAAATGAACTAAAAATTAAAAAATAATTTTGAATGTAAAGTTTTTATTGCTCCAGCCAGTATATGGAAACAACCTACCTTTCGAAATGTAAAACAGCGTGGGACTCTTAACCTATATTCTTATTTTATTAACACCGGAACTTTTAGCTAACGTCCCACGCTTTTTTACATTTCGAAAGGTAGGTTGTTTCCATATACTGTCTGGAGCAATAAAAACTTTATATTCAAAATAATTTTTTAATTTTTAGTTCATTTTAAAATAAAAGCGTATTTTTTAGTTTTTTTAAACTATATTTTTTTATTTTCTACTTTTCAGTGTATTATATCTCTTCCGCCATTTTTTAGTGACCGCCATATTATATTTAAAACGAAGTCACACCACAGCTTACTGTACTATATTCGTCATACACTTTCATTTGATACCCACCCATACCGGCGTTGTAAGGAAAAAGGTAAACTGCCTTTTTGTGTTGGTCGTCATTTTGAATTCAGAATGTCGCCACCAGCAAAAAGTATTCCAATTGTCACACCCTTTCACTTGATACCCATACCGAATTGGTTTTAAATAAAAATGTAAACCGCCATTTTGTGTTGGCCGCCATTTTGAATTTGGAATGACGCCACATAGCTAATAGTATTCCATTGTCACACCCTTTCATTTGATACCATACCGAGCGCGTTGGAAGGAAAAATGTAATCCGCCATTTTGTTTTGACCGCCATTTTGAATTTGGAATGACGCCACACAGCTAATAGTATTCTACTTGTCATATCCTTTCATTTGAAAACTATAGCGAGAGCGTTGTAAAGAAAAAGGTAATCCGCCATTTTATGTTGACCGCCATTTTGAATTTGGAATGACGCCACGCAGCACAGTATTCTACTTGTCATATCCTTTCACTTGATACCCATACCGAGTGGATTGTAAAGAAAAAAGTAGTCCGCCATTTTGTGTTGGCCGCCATTTTGAATTTGGAATGACGCCAATTGTACTCTACTTGTCATACCCTTTCATTTGATACCCATGGCGGGGGTCGGGGAGCACGATTGCAAAATTCGGCCGCCATGTTGGAACCGCCATTTTGATTTTTTTAGAAAATGGTCAGATTGCATTGTCACGCGAACTATACATATGTGCAAAATTTTAAGTTGATCGGTTATATGGAAGTGGGTCAAAATCAAGTTGCAAGATTTATTTACATACAAGATACAAGATACAGGTGAAGCTAATATAAAGCGTATAAAAACGATTATATATTCAGGTTGATTTTAAAGTTGACTATAGTATCAGTACTATGCACTATGTACGATGTATTACATACTATGTATGTACTATGCACTATGTACTGTGTACTATGTATAATGTACTCTGCCCTATGTAATATCTACTATGGACAATGTACTATGTATCATCTATAAATACAATAAAAATGAAAAAACGTTCGTTAGTTAATCCATAACTCACGAATGGCTCAACAGATTTCTTTGATTTTTTTTTTGATATTTTTTGTAGTAGTCTGTGGAAGGTTTATAGGCAAAAGTCGGTAAAATTAGAAAAGAAAGTTCATAATATATAAAGCATCTCTATCTGTCGCCGATTTTTTTTCTCGGAAAATCTAAAATTGGCTTCGATGGACAAGTATTCTGCCTTATGCTGCCTGATCTTACCACTAAAACCACACATCGTGTGTTAACACAAATTTTGAGGAAAAACAACTAAGGGTCTGATTATGTTGGAGCTGCGATAGATGGTAACAGACCTGTGACAAAAGCTGTGACAAAGGCTGTGACAAAAGCTGTGAGTAGCGCGAATAAAGCAGTCTTACCAGTTTCTGACAGAAGTGCACGTTGACAATAGATATGACTAAGGAATCAACATCCATCTTGATACTAACCAAACTAGGGAGAAAAGTAACCGAAGCTTTATCGCAACTTTTGTCTTTGGTCGCGACCAAAGCCTGAGTCACCGGGTTGCTCCAATATAAACAACTCTATTGAAAACCTTGTATTATCTCCGCTCCGCTAGCATCGCCGCTCTACTCGTTTATCGCAGCTCAAACATAATCAGACCCTAAATCTCGCAATTTGGTCGCGCGCTGTTCTAAAAGGGGCCCGTCGCGATTTTACTACTTGTCTCGTTAAGTGAGCCAATTTTCCAGGAAACAGATATTAAAATATTTTATAACTCCTCAGTATTCAAATATTTCTCACTAACACATCCAATCGCTCAATTAGTTTTGATCGTCTAATTAGAACGTTTTTTTTGTTTTTTTACTTTTCTCATCTATCGCACGGTATTCAGAAACAAGGTAATGTAAAAGACTGTATATCGTTTTAGTGCGACGTCACTCGGCGACCTCTTCCCATAAAAAATCGAAGTTGTTGTTTCTCCATTAGTGCTGACGTCATTCGGAGAACTTTTTTGTACGATATTCGAAGCTGTCAGTCTCTTTTACATTACCTTGTTTCTGTATACCGTGATCTATCGGGCCTGTCATGAACTACACGGTATCATTGTGATAAACTTTAATTCATCATTCTAAATTTACCCGACACAGCACATTGTCTGTCCATGCAAGGTCGAGGCCAAGACGCCGGTGCAAGGTTGCAAGGTGGCATTCTTGCGCATGCATAACCCCAAGGCTACTGCACGATGCGCAAGGGGTGTTAGGTTGCAACCTTGCTCAGGCGCATGCGCAAATGACTTGCGACTGATAATATTGCTGATCAGGGAATAATTTAGGAAGGTATAAATATTTGCTGAATTGTTATTATTATTGTTAGGTACAATAGATTTGAGTATTAATAATTAATAATTATTATTATTGTATTAGTAACTCCAGGGCTTTATAAATAGGCTAAGTATATACAATAAAGTGTCAGTAGTTATACAGCAGTCGAGCCGTATTTTTATTTTTACAACTTGAGATATTGCTTACGAGCATCCTCAAGTGGAGTAAGCCGATATCTGGCTGCTCCAGAATAATTCATCTAAGGAGTAAAAGCCACAAGGGCTTTACATGGCGACCGTGACATCGAGCTAAGCAACTATAAGAAGACCAACAACGAGAAAGAAGGAAAAGGCGAACATCCGATGACGCAAAGCGAGCTGGACAAAGCATTTGGGACAATCTTCGCTCAAATACGACAACTGAGGAACCACGAAGGAAGAGCCAGGAACCCCGTTTTGAATGCAGAAAATACCGGTCCAAAGGAAACTACAGCAAACAAACTAGCCAGCCCATACATCCCAGAAGCAGTAAACTACACCGTAACAAAAACTACGGCGGACGGCCCCGGTCCAATCAAGTTGCGGATAAGCAGATTACCGGAACGAAACACCGAGGGACTCGCACTGTATATACCAGATAAACCAATTAGACCATACATTCCAGAGCCGGTGACCAAAACAACAACTGAGGTACCTCCTTACATCCCGGGTCCACGGCGAATAACCATCAGTGAATACAAAGAGCGACAAGCACGACGAAAATCAGGAAACAAAGTAGCAAAGAAACAACACCACCGTGGAGGCAGGAAATATAGATTAAAACTAGACATAGATAAATATAAAAAACTTATAAATATAGCGGGTAGCGCTATTGAAAGAAATAAATATGAAAACTTATTACATTATGCAAAATCAGAATTAAATAAATTAAAAAGGGTTAAAAGAAAAAATATAAAAAATTAATTAAAAATAAAATAAAATAAAAAAAAAAAGTTGTTATTATTTATGTGACAAAATGGGAAAAACAAATTCAAAAGCTAGCGATAACAATGGACAGGTAGTTAACAACGTTATAATAGAAGACACTGTTTCAGTTGAAAACGAAAAGATCGTAATATTATTATCAATATTAATTGCAATCAAGATTGCTGAACTAGTCTATACCTTATACAAAGACCATCGAAGAGGCCTAAGAAAGAGATATCTTAGCATGCCTGCACAAATCAACGTTAACTAATGGAAAAAATAAAAGAAGAACTACAAACAATTTTAACAAATTTCAATAAAAGTAAAAATAGACCGTATACGCAAAAAACTTTACAGGAAAAAGAAGATCGAGTTAACAAACTGTTTGAGAAAGCAAAGGACATCTGTAAGGCAGTAACAGATGCTGAAACAGCCCTAAATCTGAAGACATTATACTTACAAATAAAGGAAATAGTCAAAAATATACTTATACAAATAAACGAACAAAGAGAGGCAAAAATGGCCTTCGACATTAAAACAGCAACGTCAGTTTTGCAACCGTACGATGGAAAGCAAGACGAGACTGAGCCTTTCATCGAATCAATGGAACTAATAGATGAGCTAACGGCACCAGAACATAAGAGTCTGATGATCAAATTCATAAAAACAAGGATTAGAGGAAAAGCAAAACATGTTATAACCGAGGATATAAATTCAGTTGCGCTTATAAGGAATAAACTAAGACAGAAATTTTCGGTAAAACTATCGTCCGATGCGATCCTGGCACAACTGAGAGGTTGCTCACAAGGTAACAGAAAGCTAATAGACTTCGCCAACCAAGTAGAGGAACTGTCGGGACAACTTGCCAAAGCATTCATCTCAGAAAAAGTCGCGACGGGTGAAACTGCAGAAAAACTAGCCGAGAAATTTTCTATAGAAACATTCGCGGCTAATGTTACGAACGCAGAAACCTCTTTAATACTTAGAGCAAGCAATTTAACAACGCTCTCCGAGATTACAGCAAAAGCAATAGCGGCTGACAAACCCCAACCAAAAAACATCCTATATTACGATGCAAAACGAAATCGGAAGTTCAACAATAAGAACTATACAAACAAAGTAACAGGAAGTAATGGCTATAATGTGTATAATAATAATAACCGGCCAATACAAGGATTCAAACGAAACAATACTTACAATGGGTACAACAGAGACCGCAACCGCCATAATTATAGGCAAAAGCGAGGAATAACATATTATAATAAGCAAAACCCAAGAAATAATATGAGGATAAATTATTGCGAAGCGGGGGAATACCAGCCCCCCCAACCAACAGACGAAACAACAAGGTTGGGGGAGGAACCCAGAAACACATAAGAATATTCACCTTCAATATATCACTAACAAATTTCATCAAGATGTACGTGGATATGTGCAGTGAAATATGCACATGCTTAGTAGATACTGGAGCGCAAATATCCATATTTAAAAGAGGCAAAATTAGCGAGGATCAACTAATATATCCAAATAACACATGCATCATACGCGGTATAACTGATAACGAGAGGCAATCGTTGGGAGCTACTTATACAAAACTACGTATTAACGATCAATTCACGGTTAAACATTTATTCCAAGTAGTCGATGATGACTTTTCCATAGGAGCAGATGCGATATTGGGACTCGATTTCTTGACTAAGTTCAAGGCAAACATCGATTACGACACATGGACTCTCACTATGAGAACACATCAGGAGTCCGTCGAGGTTCCAATCCTAACCGGCCCGTGCGCAGATTCCCTAGTACTCCCGCCTAAATGTGAAGTGATAAGAAGAATTAGCACCATACACCTAGATAACAATAGCGACGTCGTAGTTCAAGGGCAAGAAGTCCAACCAGGCATATTTATTGCTGGAACGATAACCAAACACCAAAACCCGCTAGTAAAAATTTTAAATACAACAAACAAAGTCGCAATACTGCCACAATCTAGAATTCAAGTGCAACCGCTTTCAGATTTCAATATCATAAATACTAATGTATCTAAATCGAATCGCACAAATCAAGTTATATCCAAATTAAACTTCAGTGGCATCCCGAGCTACGCAAAAACAAAATTAGAGAGTCTATGTCGAAACTACCAGGACATATTTGGACTAGAAGATGAGCCCCTATCCGCCAATAATTTTTATGATCAACACATTGAACTATGTGATAACGTACCGGTGTATACAAAAAAACTATAGGATACCAGAAGCACACAAAATCGAAATTAATAAACAGGTAGATAAAATGCTTAATGACGGGATAATCGAAAACTCAACATCCCACTTTAACTCCCCAATACTCATAGTTCCAAAAAAATCAACCACCCAGGACAAGAAATGGCGACTAGTAGTCGATTTTAGAAACCTAAACAAGAAAGTGCTAGCCGATAAATTCCCTTTACCACGAATAGAAGAAATACTTGATCAGATGGGCCGAGCAAAATACTTCTCCACGTTGGATCTTAAGTCTGGATTTCACCAAATACCACTGGAGCAAAAATCAAGAAAATTCACAGCATTCTCAACTACTAAAGGTCATTATCAATACACCAGACTACCTTTCGGACTTAATATAAGCCCAAATAGTTTCCAGAGAATGATGGCGATAGCAATGGCAGGTCTCACACCAGATGCAGCATTCCTATACATCGATGACATCATAGTAATCGGGTGTTCACAAACACACCACTTTAAGAATCTAGTAGCAGTATTCAATAGGTTAAGAGAAAGAAACCTAAAACTAAATCCAGAAAAATGCAAATTCTTCCAAACAGAGGTAACTTATTAAGGCCACCAAATCACATCGCAAGGCATTAAGCCAGACAACTCGAAATACGAAGTTATTAAAAATTACCCGACCCCCAAAAGCGCAGACGATGTTAGACGCTTTGTAGCATTTTGTAATTACTATCGTCGTTTCGTCCCAAATTTTGCGGAAATTGCACTTCCCCTAAACAAATTGCTCCGAAAAAATACTAAATTTGAGTGGTCAGAACCACAAAAGAAAGCCTTTGAAACGCTAAGATCTATTTTAATGTCCCCCACGATATTACAATACCCAGACTACAAGAATCAATTCATAATTTCAACCGACGCCTCAAACGCTGCATGTGGAGCAATTCTATCACAAAATATAGAAGGAAAAGACCTCCCGATTGCGTACGCAAGCAAGACATTTACACAAGGTGAAAAGAACAAAACAACCATAGAAAAGGAATTAACGGCCATACATTGGGCAATAACGTATTTCAGACCCTACGTATACGGCAGAAAGTTCGTAGTTCGAACAGACCACAGGCCATTAGTATATTTATTCAGCATGAAAAATCCATCTTCAAAACTCACAAGAATGAGACTGGATTTGGAGGAATTCGACTTTGTAATTCAGTACATCAAAGGTAAAGAAAACTCCGGACCAGATGCGCTATCAAGAATACAGGTCGATATAGAAGACCTAAAAGAAGTTAATATTCGTCAAGTCAAAACCCGCGCAAGGGCAAAACAAGAAAACGAAAATGCTACGAGTACCACAGAGGACGACAGAACAGAAGACCCGCAACCTGATCAATTGCGAATCCTGGAAGTGTCCTCTCCAACTAAAGTAGCACAACTACCGGAACTGCAGTTTAAAATAATAAATGTTGTCGACAACAATAAAGTAAATATGGAGATAAAATTGGTGCACAAAAACAGAATAACATATAAGCGATATATAAACATGGCCTACAACCAATCAGCGAAACCCGCACTAGAGCAGGTATTCTCAATGTTGGAAAATTATATAAGCAAACAATCTCAGACCAAGACTCTGAGAATTTCCGCGGAAAGCGAAATATTTAAGATAATAAATATGACTACATTCAAAATCCTAGGTAATAAAAAATTGAAGAATTTAAGAATCAAAATATATACGCCACAAATACATATACAAGACAAAATAAAAATAAACGAAATATTGCACGATTACCACTCTACGCCTACCGGAGGACACATAGGACAATCCCGAATGTTCAAGAAACTGAAAGAAAAATACAGATGGGAAAATATGAAAAAAACTATAGCAAGTTATGTTAATCACTGTGAGCTCTGTGCTAAAAATAAACACCAGAAATATAACAAGGAACCCATGGAAATCACAACCACACCTGTAAAAGCGTTTGAAATAATCTCCATCGACACAGTTGGACCTTTTACAAAGACAGCTGATAACAACAGATATGCAGTGACAATACAGTGTGATCTTAGTAAATACGTAACAATAATCCCTACTAAGGACAAAGAAGCGAACACCATCGCAAAGGCAATAGTTACTGGATTTATATTAACGTACGGATTAATGAACAAAATCAAATCTGATCTCGGAACAGAATATAAAAACCAGATTTTTACAGAAATTTGTAACATACTAAAAGTAAAACAACTATTTGCCACCGCTGCACATCCCGAGACAATTGGAGCTTTAGAAAGAAACCATAAATGCTTAAATGAATACCTTAGATGTTTCGTCAATGACAACAGAGACGACTGGGACACATGGGTACCATATTACTCATTTTGCTACAATACCACACCAAACACAACACATGGGTATACACCATTTGAATTAGTTTTTGGTAAAATTGCTACCATACCTTCAGAACTAAAAGTCGAAAAGCCAGACCCCATCTACAACTATGATCTTTATAGTAAGGAACTAAAATACAGGCTTCAGAAAGCATTAAACAAGGCAAAACAGTATCTTGAAACCTCAAAGGCAAATAAAACACAAGTCAGTAATCTCGACTGCAATCCGCTATCAATAAAAATAGGCGACAAAGTACTACTTTCAGTACAAAACAGAAAAAAACTAGATCCTTTATATAACGGACCATATGTAGTTAAATCAATTGAGACAGTAAATTGCATAATAGAAGACGAAAACGGCAAAATAATGAAAATTCATAAAAATAGATTAAGGAAAATAAATAACTGAACTAAAATATATACTATCAAATGAATAAATAATATAATTTTATTAGGATAATATAGCTCTTACATAGACGTATGGAAAATAAACATAAGGACAAATTTCTAATATAAGATAGATTATATTATACATCGTATAAACATAAAATAATAGCATAGTAATTAATACAAACGGCAATATAACAAAATCAAAACAAGTTAAATGTAATAAAAAAAAAAAAAAAAAAAATATAAACATTATGTTCATATTTTTTTTCCCTAAGGGGAAGGGTGTGATAAACTTTAATTCATCATTCTAAATTTACCCGACACAGCACATTGTCTGTCCATGCAAGGTCGAGGCCAAGACGCCGGTGCAAGGTTGCAAGGTGGCATTCTTGCGCATGCATAACCCCAAGGCTACTGCACGATGCGCAAGGGGTGTTAGGTTGCAACCTTGCTCAGGCGCATGCGCAAATGACTTGCGACTGATAATATTGCTGATCAGGGAATAATTTAGGAAGGTATAAATATTTGCTGAATTGTTATTATTATTGTTAGGTACAATAGATTTGAGTATTAATAATTAATAATTATTATTATTGTATTAGTAACTCCAGGGCTTTATAAATAGGCTAAGTATATACAATAAAGTGTCAGTAGTTATACAGCAGTCGAGCCGTATTTTTATTTTTACAACTTGAGATATTGCTTACGAGCATCCTCAAGTGGAGTAAGCCGATATCTGGCTGCTCCAGAATAATTCATCTAAGGAGTAAAAGCCACAAGGGCTTTACAATCATACTGAAGATGATAGGGCATATAATTTATTTATGGTTGTATTCTGCGTTATATGTTTCGTATGTATGGCCGCATCAAAATTTGTTTTTCTTGTGTGCGGTACTGGGTCCAAAGGTACTGGGGCCATTCATTTGGCCTATTGTACTACAACCCTATACCTCATATTTTTAGGCCAGGCCGCTTGAACAAGTTCAGCAGTCTGCCAAGTACCTTGCCGCTTAGACTTGCATGCTCGAGCAGGGGCCCTTCGAACAAGAAAACCCTGCTCCTCGCTATTGCGGGGCATTCACGGAGGACGTGGAGAGCAGGCGCAGGGCGCAGTGCCCGGTAATCAAGCCAACAAGTCTTCTGACTTGTATTTATTCGCTGAAAGTTTTGTTTATGTTTTTGACTTTTTGACTATAAATTTTAGTATTTCCTCAGACTTCAAAAGATAACGTTATTGTGGGTTTTTGTTTGTTGTTAGTTTGTGCATAGTAAAAAAACATCTAAGTAAGTTGATTTTTTTCTATTTTTTTTAAGTTGGCCTGTGTGTATGGATGTATGTGTGCGCTATAACGGGCGTTCAGGTCATCGCAGAGCTTCGAAATTTTTTAAATTGCCCCAACCTTTCCAGATTGATGACATTTTTTAGCGTTTTTTTTAAAAAAAAAAATTTGCGGCACCTAGGCGAAATTCTACACGCGCCAAATGCCTCCGACACGTCAAAATCTAGACGGAGAAAAGCTATTCTGAATAGCTTTGTTTCTTAACTAAATCCCGGGTTCCCTGGGATCCCAATTCGTGTTTCTTAACTTTCTCGGGATCATTTCCCCTCCATCCCAAAGAGCCAGAGGTCTGGACTTCTGGCGACGTGGATTAAAAGAGAAATGTCAAAAGGTGACAGTTCTCAGCTAAGGTGACAGTTCTCAATTTTCAACATCAATTGATTTAATAAAAGATATTCGTGTTATCGAGGCAATAGTGCAAATAATAAATAAATTGAAGTGTGGTGTTATCGAAACAACAGTGAAAATAATAATTAAATTTAGTTTTTTGTTATCGAGACTATTAGTACAAATAAATAAATAGTTCTTCTTCTTGGATTTCTCAATCATCCCAGAAAGCATTTCTTTACTTTGACAGTTGTATCCCCACCCTTTAACAAAAACTCGGGCTCCCAGGGATCCCGGGATTTAGTTAAGAAACACACTTAATATGTTTGCCAAGTGTCTGTTGTGGAGGTAGTACAACATTTTTCCGATAGGAGGCGCAACATCGAATTTTATAAAAAGTTGGGTAGGTAATCTAAATTTTTTAATGTATCCAAAATCAATTCTTGCAGATTTTTTTTTTTCATTAAACCTTTTTCCTACTGCGGACTGTGCACATATAATCTTTTTTTATTGAAAGGCGTTGCAACGCACGCCGGTTTTTGCTAGTATGTATATAAAAATGAATTGCCTCATGTATGACGGAGCATCACTTGAGTACGGCTTGACCGATTTGGCTGATTTTTTTTGTTGTGTTCGTTATTGTCAGGAAAAGGTTCATATGAAGGCAAATATTTGGAAAATACACGGGAAAAGTCCGAAATTTGGATGGTATTTTTATATGAAAAAAAATATTTTTCTACTATGTACATACATTGAGTAAAATTTAAGTTGGCGGTGCGAACAAAATATTTCATTTCAATTTTGATGAATAAAAATATAGTTTAAAAAAACTAAAAAATACGCTTTTATTTTAAAATGAACTAAAAATTAAAAAATAATTTTGAATGTAAAGTTTTTATTGCTCCAGCCAGTATATGGAAACAACCTACCTTTCGAAATGTAAAACAGCGTGGGACTCTTAACCTATATTCTTATTTTATTAACACCGGAACTTTTAGCTAACGTCCCACGCTTTTTTACATTTCGAAAGGTAGGTTGTTTCCATATACTGTCTGGAGCAATAAAAACTTTATATTCAAAATAATTTTTTAATTTTTAGTTCATTTTAAAATAAAAGCGTATTTTTTAGTTTTTTTAAACTATATTTTTTTATTTTCTACTTTTCAGTGTATTATATCTCTTCCGCCATTTTTTAGTGACCGCCATATTATATTTAAAACGAAGTCACACCACAGCTTACTGTACTATATTCGTCATACACTTTCATTTGATACCCACCCATACCGGCGTTGTAAGGAAAAAGGTAAACTGCCTTTTTGTGTTGGTCGTCATTTTGAATTCAGAATGTCGCCACCAGCAAAAAGTATTCGAATTGTCACACCCTTTCACTTGATACCCATACTGAATTGGTTTTAAATAAAAATGTAAACCGCCATTTTGTGTTGGCCGCCATTTTGAATTTGGAATGACACCACATAGCTAATAGTATTCCATTGTCACACCCTTTCATTTGATACCATACCGAGCGCGTTGGAAGGAAAAATGTAATCCGCCATTTTGTTTTGACCGCCATTTTGAATTTGGAATGACGCCACACAGCTAATAGTATTCTACTTGTCATATCCTTTCTTTTGAAAACTATAGCGAGGGCGTTGTAAAGAAAAAGGTAATCCGCCATTTTATGTTGACCGCCATTTTGAATTTGGAATGACGCCACGCAGCACAGTATTCTACTTGTCATATCCTTTCACTTGATACCCATACCGAGTGGATTGTAAAGAAAAAGGTAGTCCGCCATTTTGTGTTGGCCGCCATTTTGAATTTGGAATGACGCCACGCAGCAAAGTATTGTACTTGTCATATCCTTTAATTTGATACCCATACCGAGTGGGTTGTAAAAAAAGTAGTCCGCCATTTTGTGTTGGCCGCCATTTTGAATTTGGAATGACGCCAATTGTACTCTACTTGTCATACCCTTTCATTTGATACCCATGGCGGGGGTCGGGGAGCACGATTGCAAAATTCGGCCGCCATGTTGGAACCGCCATTTTGATTTTTTTAGAAAATGGTCAGATTGCATTGTCACGCGAACTATACATATGTGCAAAATTTTAAGTTGATCGGTTATATGGAAGTGGGTCAAAATCAAGTTGCAAGATTTATTTACATACAAGATACAAGATACAGGTGAAGCTAATATAAAGCGTATAAAAACGGTTATATATTCAGGTTGATTTTAAAGTTGACTATAGTATCAGTACTATGCACTATGTACGATGTATTACATACTATGTATGTACTATGCACTATGTACTGTGTACTATGTATAATGTACTCTGCCCTATGTAATATCTACTATGGACAATGTACTATGTATCATCTATAAATACAATAAAAATGAAAAAACGTTCGTTAGTTAATCCATAACTCACGAATGGCTCAACAGATTTCTTTGATTTTTTTTTTGATATTTTTTGTAGTAGTCTGTGGAAGGTTTATAGGCAAAAGTCGGTAAAATTAGAAAAGAAAGTTCATAATATATAAAGCATCTCTATCTGTCGCCGATTTTTTTTCTCGGAAAATCTAAAATTGGCTTCGATGGACAAGTATTCTGCCTTATGCTGCCTGATCTTACCACTAAAACCACACATCGTGTGTTAACACAAATTTTGAGGAAAAACAACTAAGGGTCTGATTATGTTGGAGCTGCGATAGATGGTAACAGACCTGTGACAAAAGCTGTGACAAAGGCTGTGACAAAAGCTGTGAGTAGCGCGAATAAAGCAGTCTTACCAGTTTCTGACAGAAGTGCACGTTGACAATAGATATGACTAAGGAATCAACATCCATCTTGATACTAACCAAACTAGGGAGAAAAGTAACCGAAGCTTTATCGCAACTTTTGTCTTTGGTCGCGACCAAAGCCTGAGTCACCGGGTTGCTCCAATATAAACAACTCTATTGAAAACCTTGTATTATCTCCGCTCCGCTAGCATCGCCGCTCTACTCGTTTATCGCAGCTCCAACATAATCAGACCCTAAATCTCGCAATTTGGTCGCGCGCTGTTCTAAAAGGGGCCCGTCGCGATTTTACTACTTGTCTCGTTAAGTGAGCCAATTTTCCAGGAAACAGATATTAAAATATTTTATAACTCCTCAGCATTCAAATATTTCTCACTAACACATCCAATCGCTCAATTAGTTTTGATCGTCTAATTAGAACGTTTTTTTTGTTTTTTTACTTTTCTCATCTATCGCACGGTATTCAGAAACAAGGTAATGTAAAAGACTGTATATCGTTTTAGTGCGACGTCACTCGGCGACCTCTTCCCATAAAAAATCGAAGTTGTTGTTTCTCCATTAGTGCTGACGTCATTCGGAGAACTTTTTTGTACGATATTCGAAGCTGTCAGTCTCTTTTACATTACCTTGTTTCTGTATACCGTGATCTATCGGGCCTGTCATGAACTACACGGTATCATACTGAAGATGATAGGGCATATAATTTATTTATGGTTGTATTCTGCGTTATATGTTTCGTATGTATGGCCGCATCAAAATTTGTTTTTCTTGTGTGCGGTACTGGGTCCAAAGGTACTGGGGCCATTCATTTGGCCTATTGTACTACAACCCTATACCTCATATTTTTAGGCCAGGCCGCTTGAACAAGTTCAGCAGTCTGCCAAGTACCTTGCCGCTTAGACTTGCATGCTCGAGCAGGGGCCCTTCGAACAAGAAAACCCTGCTCCTCGCTATTGCGGGGCATTCACGGAGGACGTGGAGAGCAGGCGCAGGGCGCAGTGCCCGGTAATCAAGCCAACAAGTCTTCTGACATCATTTCTACTACGCCCCAACAAATCTTTGGTCGTGTTAGGAGACGACCCAGGAAGGAACCGCTTAGAGTTGACCAATCTAGGCGTGGACCTCCAGCGTTCAGTATGTTTCATCAAAGGTAGGTGCTCCGATAGCCGGCTCTGGACCGATGAATGCAATGTCGGAACCCTTTTTAACTAGGGCATCCGCTTTTTCATTTCCTTTGAAGCCCCGATGTCCCGGGACCCAAACAAGGGTAACTTGATTGAGAACTCCCAGCTCATCAAGAGCACGTTGGCAGCCCCAAACTCATTTAGACTTAGTCCTACGGCCCTAATTGCCGCTTGGCTAGCAGAGAAGATAAAAATCCGTTCTTTTTGGTAGGTCCTTCTTAAGTTCTCATGAGCGCATGCCAGTATAGCGTACACCTCTGCTTGGAAGACAGTTGCTAGGGTGCCTAAGCTTATCGCTCGGCTGAATCTGGGCCTTCCGCTCCAGATTCCGGCGCCCACACCTGTCTCTGTTTTGGAGCCATCCGTGTACCATACTATTTTTTGTAAAATTGTTTTAAGCCTTATACGGCGTTTACATCGCCTCGAAAACAAGTGTTTTCATGAACTCGTTTTCAGAAAATGAGTAAGGTGTTTACATCGCCTTTTGCTTGTTTTCGAGTGATAGTTATGCCTATTTAATTTAATTTTGATTTAATTATTTCGTTTCAAATTTTTTCCATGGCAAACTGAGAATTAAAAAAAAGTGTGATACGGAAAATGACATGCGTATAACAAGTGATGAACGCTTAGTTGGGTTCTTGTCCACACTTTTCTTATTTTCGTGGTCGTTTTCATCTAAAACAGCTTTCCAAGTTGTTTTCGATTTGTATGAGAAAACATTTGATTTGATTGTGTTTTTGCCCAAAACCCGAATTTTTGACGAAAACACGTGATTTCGAGGCGATGGTTTTAATAAGTGATTCACTTTTATTCTGGGGTGGGCCAGAAGGATTCTGGCGTGGGCCTGGCCCACCTGATCCTTCCCTTTGCTACGCCCATGGGTAAACCATCGGCGGTATTCGTTTTCTCTCCGAACGGAAAGACAAAAAATATCGTCCATCACCAAGCGTTGCGATGAACGCATTACTTATTTATTGTAAATGTTTGTAATATTCCTATGAAAAGATGTTGAAGAATTGAATTTTTAAGATTTGGATTAATTTAAAATGTTTTAACGTTCGTGGCTTTTAAAGAATAAATACGTAATTTTGGTCATACATAGGGCTGCCATCACCTAAACTGCCGACGCCGGACAAAATCTTCGAAAACTCCGGACATTTTAGTGAAATTTAGTTTTTTCCCCGGACACCCTTGAAATTTTTTTTAAAACATTATTCACTGGCTGCGCAGCATTCCTTAAGAGCTTGTGTTCGAACGGTACAAATTGAAAAAAAAGTTATTTTCAATATCATCTATGTCAATAGGATAATCACATATTCCAAATAACCAAACAAGCATATCAATGCCTTGGATTCCTCAAGAGATGCAAGTCCTCCTCCAGCCAGCTGCCCGGCTACAATCTACAAGTCCTACATTCGGCCCCGCCTTGAATACAACGTTCATCGACATCTACTCAAGCACCCTCCAAACACCTAACCTATCCGTTCTCTTTTACCCTCCAAATCAAGCTTACTGGAAATTGCACCCCGACTTAAACGATATGACGGACTATTAAGTAGTACAAAGGGCAAAGTGTGATTCCTAAGCCTGATCTTATTACAAAAAATAGGAAGTAGCTCGCATCCATGATGCACAGCGTTCCGAAGTATATGGGAAGAATATCCTATGCCAACAATATTTGGAGTAAGTTTACAATTCAGCTTATGGAAGACACTATTTGTCCCTAGCCTATTGTTCCCACTGTTTGTGTTGCAATTGTCGCCATGCTCAAGTTGTTTTAGAATAATCTAACCCCAAATCTACACGAGCGTTTTTTAATCGCATAAGATATTTCATATGCATGCGTTTTTTCTGGTTGCTGGGAAAGTAAACGCATAAATTTTCATTTATAAAATAATTTTCGTCTAAGCTCAAGTGTCACCCTTTGTACTACCAGTCCGTCATGGTCAAATGTGTGGTAGAAAGCTTAGCTCAAAGGATAGAATAGGCTATGAAGAGCATGAGGAAGAGCGACGAACCTTACATACCAAATAAAGCAAAGTTTTGCATCAAAATAAAGATATGTAAAACTCCACCAAAAAAATGTCAAGCGGCCCTATCGGCTAAACCGTTACGACGCCCCTCCCCGCCCATACAATTTTTTGTTTGTCTGACCAAAATCTAAGTATCAACAGCCGGCCGCTTTGTGAACTTATCCTACACCATACAAATTAATTAATTTTATTACATCCTTTTGTTTCAATTTTTAATCTGCCATTTTTAAGAGCAAATGTCAAAATTATCGCATACGTTCTATCTTATGCGTTCTCGGATGCGTTTGCTCTCATGCGTTTTTTAATCGTAGGAATCACGTGTTTTGATTGGCTACTTCCAAAACTTATGCGATAGAAAACCCACGTGTAGACCACGGGTAAGCAACTGTTTTCGACTTCTCATTTTAGTACATTTGATTTCAGGGAGTTTTAATGTGATGCGTTTTTTTGTTTATCAAAATATTTAATATGACGAGGATTTCTAACTGACGTGATTTCTAGCATCGGTAGATACACTTATCAATGCAACGTCTATTAGATTACATTTCAGTTCGGCAATCGTTAAATGTCTCAACAAGTTCTTTACAATAGCCGCAGCTTTTGTACGATAACATGTCATGTTTTTTTGCCGATTTGACTCCGAAAACGTTAATTGGTTAAGAGAAATACTAAAATCCAAAGAATTGAATGAGATGTGGTTATTAACTATATGGTAAGCCGTTGCAACTTCGGCTGCTCGAATAAGATCTTCTTCTGAGCTCGGTCTAGTTTTGCCAAAGTAGAGCATGATGTTCGAACAAAAAGCTTGGTTTGTCGAAATAGTTTTGTCATTAATATCGGAAACATCCTTATTTGCAATGGAAATGTTTGTAGAACAAATTAAGCATAGAACTTCCTAGTCATATTTTCCTCTTTTTAACATAGGATATTTGTTTTGCAATTCCCTGTTATATAGTACATTTACACTTGCGCATTTTTTTCTGAAAAGAAATAGGTTAGACTTTGAGTTGTTTGATAACTAAAAACCCTACTCGCAGCCTTTTGGATTCCTTGAACCACTGGATGAAGTTTTTTTTTCGTTTCGGATCGATGTACGTTCGATACAATTTCTTGGAAATATAGGAAACTTCAGCTCCTGATTAAGTTGTTAATTATTTTGAATTGTCACTGAAACTTTCATACAAAAGGGGCATGCGGTCGTGGGGTATTTTTGTCACGCCGGAGTTTGCTTGGATGCGGTTTACGAGTCAATTTTTAACTAAGATTTGTTTGAATTGCTTATCATTCAATTAATCAGGTTTCACCGGACATAAAAGTGCCCGGGTTTTACCCGGACACTTTAAAATCCCGCCCGGACGGCCCCGCACGCCCTTCAAACTAGGACAAATCCGGGGAAACCCGGATGGATGGCAACCCTAGTCATACATCATATAAATGTATATTGAGTCTAATGTCTCACACTTTAATAGGAATAATTTGTTTTTGGTTCGTTTTTATGAAAAGTTGTTGAAGAGTTGCATGTTGCATTTTGAAGAGTTGGGTTAATCTTAAATGTTTTAACGTTCGTGGTTTTTAAAGAATAAATAAGTAATTTTGGCCATTAAAAGTAGATATATAGGTATTGAATCTAATGTCTCGAACTTTTATAGGAATAATTGGTTTTTCTTCGGTGGTTGTTTCAACGTTCGTGGTTTTAACAGAATACAGAGTTTAATTTTGAAGATCATATAATTATATGGCAAGCACTTATTTTGTAGCACCATTTTTCAGAAATTAAACTCTCCGAATGTAATGAAAACTATTTCACCATGTAGCCCTGAGCTCAAAGAAGTGCAGAATTACAATTTTATTTATACACGGCACAATACAACGCCAAAAAATAGAAAATAATTTTACAATTATTTCCCATATGAAACGTACGGCATCTGTTACATTTAATTCCCATATATGACCACACTTTTGCATTATGTGACATTAAGAGATAATAAAAGTTGGTTTTTTGGCATTGCCTTTTCCAAGAATAAAAAATTTTGTTTCATTTTTCAATTTTGTTTTATTGTTCTCGAAAAATTTCGTTTTTGAAGGCCTCTAGATTTAAATTCAAAAAAGCTATAGAAAATGGCCCTGGAATTTCGAGTGTTGGGTCCTGCTATTTGCATTAATTTTAAATGTTTTAAAGTTCTTTGTTTTAATATAATACACAGGTAATTTTGGTCATACTTCAAATAAATGGATTTTGAATCTAATGTCTCCAACTTTTATAGGAATAGTTGGTTTTTCGTTAATTTTTTTTTTTTTTTTTTTTTTATGTGGAAGACTAGAGCTCAGGGAAAGCCCTTTGTGCTGTCGACAATCTATTTTCTTCGTATAGAGTGCAATGTCGAACAGCAAGCTCTAGTCGATAGATAGTGCAGGGAAAGAGAGAAGTAGGAAGGAACTGCCACAACCACCTAACCCCAACCATTTCTATCGCGACTCTGGCATCGGGGCAATGAGAAACAACTCGCTGGAATGTTATGCCTCCTGAAACAAGTTGAATCCCATCAACCAACCGATGACATGCGCTTGGTGGAGCGGGGCACTGCTAGCGAAAGGCTATGACAGGAGGGAAGGTGGGAAAGGCGAAGGACCGTGGGGCTCTGCCGGGACTCGAACCCGGGACCTCGAGGATAGTAGCCAGGCGCCTTACTCCCTAGACTACCGAGGTTAAGAAGAGTTGAATTTTGAAGTTTTGGATTGATTTTAAAAGTTTAAACGTTGGGTGCAGCGAGGCGCATCGGGTCCAGTCCCAGCTATCCAAAATACAGAAAATAAGTGGTTAACGGAGACACTTCATCTGTGTGCGAAAATTCAAATCTCAAAAAATGCCATGTCAATGAATGGTTTTTATTGTCTCGATCAAAATGTCAGATCCCTAATAGTTTCACATTTTATTATTTGGAATCAAAAATACAAAAAAATTGCCTTTTTCAAACTCTCCTACTGTATATTAAAATTCATATCACCTCATTACTACTATTGGCTTATGGGTGCCGCATAGGCGCACCGGGTCCCAGCTAGTATCATATATAAGTATGAGCCTTTACGAAACTCTTACCGATTTTTGTCACCAGCTCTCGGAGTATTAGTCTAAGAGCCAGTGGCCGGCAGACTTACGGTATTTGAAAAAACCCTATATTTGCTTCATTTATTCTCTTATACATGCCGTACCGTACGTGAGATGGGGGCTCTTTTTTCTGACTGGCGGTTCCTATGGACTCACTAAGTTGCAGAAGGTGCAACAATTTGACTGAGATTTACGCTATAGTAACAAGACTGTCCCTTGAATATTTTAAAATATTATATTATTATTATTGAAAAATAAAATGGCAGACACTTTTGAAAGTCCCCAAAAAAAGTATATAAAGGTATATAAAAGTATATAAAGGTATACTTTAACAAAGCTGAAATTTAATAATAATATTCTAAGCTTATATTTAGCACGGCAGACATTTTCTGCGGTTCTAACATCGCGGCAGACACCGGAACGTTAACTCTGGTGCGAGCATACGCATTTACAATGCTATATCACTCACATATACATATATTTACTGCTGTAAGACAGATTATGGGAAAAAAAGGAGCCTATAATGAGAGCGTAAAATTGTTAACTTTATTTTTATTGGTCATTCGTATATGGTAAAATATTCATTAAATAGAAAAAAAGTGTTGTTTTAAATAATTATATTTCAATATTCACATTAGTTATTATTACGTATTATCCTTTGATATCATCATCAGTATCATTAAAATGCTCACTAAATTGGTTTTCATCTTCCGACATATTAGTAGAAATTAAATTTAAATATGTGAATATTGAGAAAAGTATAGATCATAATAATTAAGAGGATATAAGATTCATTTAAGATAAAATTACCTGGGAGTTTTTCAACCAAATCGCTAACAGTACTTGGAAGTTGATCGCCATCAAACCATTTGAAAATGAATGAGCTTTCTTGTTCTATTCAACCATGTTCTAGCGGATTTAATGACGTGGGGTCTTTTTTGAAAGCCTTTTTCCAAATGCTTGAGATGTAATGCGCTCGTAAAAATTGTTGGTAAAGTTCACTTTTACAGGGTGGTAAAGAGCTTGCATCAAAGTTACGTGCTTTTTTATTAAATTCTTCATTAATACCTTTAGGTTTGTAACTACTAATGAAAAGCTGGAACCTGCTATCATCCACGTCTTTCGAGTTGTTTGCATTGTACATTTGGCAAGTGAAGTTTTGAATCACGTCGAAAAGTTCTTGTAACAGATCCTCCTTTAAATCAACGTCCCGAAGAGCTGCAAATGCTTTTTGATATTCTATATTATTTTTTAATAAAGTGAAGGGTCTTTTTTTCTTTTTTTAAAAAAAGTAGGATTGTAATCGCAGCCGGTGAGAGCATGGAAACCAACCAAGCTTTTGCAAAGTAACTCCCCAAGGTGTTCATAAATTTTTGTAATATCAATATATCGTTGATTATTTCCTGTCCTGCGAGCATCCAGATATGGGAGGAAGTATTTTTTAATTGTAGCATGTTACTAAGCATGATTATTAGTCCAGTCCGCAACCGTAAAAATGGGGTATTACCTCTACTTTTTTTCGGCGGCCACCGATTTTGATGAAATTTTGGATTTAGGCTCTAATTACGACCCTTTTAAAAGTCTACCCTGTGCCGAGGTGCGCTTTTTATTTTAAGGGTTGAAAACTACCCCTTATCGTAAAAAATTAATAAAACTCAATAAATGGGTAATAAAAACGCTTAGTAGGCCTATATATCACCTCTTAGACCTATGTACTATTGAAATAATTTTTTAAGAAATTTTTCAACCCCTGAAAACTACCCTTAGAGAAATAGTCCAGCCCCCAACCGTAAAAATGGGGTATTATCTCTACTTTTTTTCGGAGGCCACCGATTTTGATGAAATTTTGGATTTAGGCTCTGCTAAGTAGAGCCCCTTTTCACCCTTTTCAAAGTCTACCCTTTTTGAGACACACAAATTTAGTTATAAGTTCAGAATGTATTTTAGTCAATTTTTTGGAGTGTGTGTGTATGGGTGTGTGTGCGTGGATGTACATATATACTGGCGGGGTACCGAACCCGAAAACTTAATTCACCTATGCTCTAGAATATCTTCTTTTTTGGAGGTACTGTTGTAAAATGTATATTAAACCTGTATACCAAATGTAGCATGTATCTATACGTGAAATACCGTAATGTGCTCACAACAGCTCCGAAAATCATTTGCTCCGAAAATTAAAAAAAAAGTCGTTCGGTTTTTTTACTGTAGCGAGGTCAACTTTCAAGCTACAGTGTCCATTCAAAAACCATTTTGTAGGTAATTTCAATGGCAATAAACCTGTATATTATATTAAAACCCTTAATTTTCAAAACATGAAGGGTCAAAGAGCTAAGCAAAGGTGGTACTTACACTATAAAGCAAACTTCAATCCGCTATATCTCCGTCAATTTTTAAGCTACAGCAAAATTGTTGTTGAAGAAAAATCTAAACTTTGTTACTCAACAGTTTTTACGTATCTTCAATAGTTTTTGAGTTTTTTTGAAATAAACGCAGAAATCTGTAAAATTCGTAAAATCCCCTTTTCATTTTGATCGTACCCATTTCGAAAAATACACCCTGAAAATCGCTCAAACTATATAGATCCGATAGATATCTCTAAAATAAAGTGAATCTTGGTGGATCTTGATAAATTTGAATTTGGGTGGAAGTGGTATTAGTTTTATTGATCATTTTTTTAAAAAAAAATTGTACGGTACACCTTCGCTTTGTCATAACTCATTCATTTTACATGAAAATGACTTTTATCAGTGTTCATTTTAAAGGTCCTTTCAAGCACTTTAAAAAATGTAATATAAGTTATCCTCGAAAAACGCATCGGTTTTCCGTTATTCGACGTTAAATACAACGTTTTGAGTATTTGCTTTGAAATAGGTTCCCTTCGATCAATCATTACTCGCTTTGTTTTATATCTAGAGCATTCATTCAAAAACCCTTTTCTTCGTTTTTTATAAGCTTTATTTTTAGTCGCTTATTTTGCGACTTATTGACCAAAAGCTGTTCGAAAACGTGGGGTTTTCTAATGAAAATTGCAACTTTTCAAACGCTTATAACCAAAAAAATATCAATTTTACAAAAAAGTTTGTACTACATTTTTTGCCTGAAATTAGCATCTCTATCGATTAACGGGGTTATTTTGACCAAAAATATTTCCACCCCCAAAGAAAAAGCGCACATTGGCATTTGGTAGACTTTGATTTTTGAGTCATTCCCTATCTACTATTAAAATTTCAAGTAAATCGGTCGCCTCCGAAAAAAAGTAGAGGTGATATCGGTTGCGGGCTGGACTATATCATAATATCTGTATCAGAGCCTCTGCTTACGATATTCGATTGATCAGCGATACTACATGCATGATAAATAATTTTGCTGTCTGCTTCTTCATGCAACTTACAACATAGATCTTCAATAATACTTGACTCTACTTTATTTCCATTTGCAATATATGAATAACATTTTCGAAAACTGAGATTAATTAATTTATTGCCAAGAAATGCTGCCCAATGCCTAGTAAAAAAATCAATTAGAGCTTCCTTAAATTTTGTATTTTTCAATTCATTTCCAAATTCTGCTGGTCTTATTTGATCAGGTCCAGAGATAACATACTCAATTTGCGGTGCTTCATTCCGTAGAAACCGTTCGTTATCTTTTATTGAAAGGTGAAAATATTGATCAAATATTATGTCGATTCTTCGAGCTGGAAATTTAGTCACCGTTTCCAAAATTTTTTTGAAATATTACCAAATGTTTTGTACACCTCTTTCATGGAATTTAGTATAAAGAAGCCATCTACTAAAAATATATCGGTACCTATCGGCGGTGTTCAATTCTTCACCCTATAAACGACATCTCCTTTTTCTTCGGCCTAATCACCACATTCCGTTGGGGGCATTATTAACAATTTATTTCCAGATTTTTCTAAAGAAAAAGGGAACCAGTGCGATCGGACCTAACTGAGGAAATAAAGATGCCACGGACAACCCTCCAACCGCTTTCAAATGGATGAATACAACAACAAAACAAAGTCATCATTAATGCAGATGGATGAAGACAACAACAAAACAAACTCAACATTAATATTGTCAACAACTAACCATAGAATTTAAGTAAAGTCAATTAGGTCATTTTCACTCAAAATTTCACAAGAAATTTCTCAAGAAAAATTACAAGCGATCTGGTAACCCATATCATGTAAATTTCTCCTGTTATACTTTGCTATCCCCACTTCAGTTGATATCAAGTGAACAAGTCACTTACCGTTGCACATTGCCATCCCCACTCTAGTTAACTTTAATTAACTTATAAAAGTCGTCGAACACTTGCTTCGCTCTCTCTTCTCTCTTGGCGTTGGAGCACGGACGTGGATTGCTGAATTATCACTCAAACTACATCACAGGTTAGTAGAACTCATTTCCCATACTTAGTAGTCTTGTAAGACTACTACTCCTTTGTAATTCCCTCGATCATCCCCATTACTCTCGGATGTTGGCCGTGAGTAATAATTACTAATATTACTAAGTTTTACTATTCTCGGATGTTGGCCGTGAATAGTAAACTACAGTAACATATTACTAACCTTGATTTAGTACTATTCTCGGATGTTGGCCGTGAATAGTCTAATTCTAACACTTATTAAGTTCTACTATTCTCGGATGTTGGCCGTGAATAGTAGTCCATAATACCAGACTACTAACCTTAAAACAGCTTCACTATTCTCGGATGTTGGCCGTGAATAGCAGACTACAATAATAACATACTAACTTTCATAAACTCTATTATTCTCTCCCAACCTTATGTTTCATTATCCTTGGAGTTCTATTATACTTACAGGCACAGGTGAGTACCCAAATTAATTCTTGAAAATATATTGAATTATTCCCTAATGAGATCATGTGGTGATAGTAGCTTTCAACGTGGATGAGGTATCTCTTGAATTCGTATACAATTTATGTGATATGGGGAATAAAGTTGAATTATTAAAATTTAGTGAACATCGTAGTTGAGGTGATATGTAATAATAAATTTGAATTATAAAAATTTAGTGAACATCGTAGTTGAGGTGATCTGTGATTAAGTGAAATTTTGAGTAAAAATTATGGTTCATAATAACAATTAAATTATCGTTAACTATTGAATAAATTAAAAACACTTGGTGAAACGTTATTAACCTTTGATTAATTATAAATATCTCTCTTTTTTTACCTATAATGAATTACTTGTGAATTAATTAATTAATACAACTGTGAATTTAACTCTTTTTTATATTGATGAAATTTGACTCCTTACAGACTCCACCGATTTGGAATTTGTAAATAAAAAACAAATGGCAGTAGTTGAAAGCTTTTCAGTATATTTTATATACCATCCTCAGCATCACAAACTAGAGGGGAAAATTTTTTGTGTTATGATTATTTAAAAACGATTCAAAGTAACTAAAACGTGAATAATTATAAATTATAAAACAAATAAAACATGGATGAAGTTATATCAAAAATTAAAATTAATTAAAAATTAAAATTAAAATTAATAGTTACCAGCAATTTTCTAAAAAAGAATTTAACTACTTTTATGCAAAGTGAAATGTCAAATATTTGTAAAACGTCAGATTCTAATCGTAAGTGTTATATTGCTATACACAATGGTTGTGTTCGGTGTAGAGATTAACTTTAACTCAGGTCGAATAAAGTCGATTGGATTGGGGCTGCTTCGGTGTTCATTATATTTGCTGTTTTGTGGATGAATATGCTTTCATAGGCGTCTAAATAGATGGGTGTGTTGACGTGTTTTTCTAGTTTTAAACCGTTTTTATTGAAAAAATGATTGTTTTGAATCATGTGTTTAGCAACTGAAGACTTTTCTATTTCGTTATTTTTAAAGGTGTTTGCATGTTCTTTAAACCGTTTCTCTATAGTTCTTTTTGTTTGACCTATGTATATTGAACTACAATCATCGCATTTGATTGAATATATCCCTGGTTTTTGTAGATTGTCAGTTTTATCTTTGGCGTTCCCTAATAAGTTCTTTATTTTATTCCTTAATTGGTAAACACATTTAATATTGAAGTTTTTCAGGATTTTTTCTATGTAGTATGATTCTTTACCTATGAAGTTGAATTTTGCTATTTTATTTTGTTTTTCATTGAATATTTTAGTTAGAGTTGTATGATTTTGAATTCTCAGTTTGTTTGCATATTTTTTGATTAAATTATCAATTATTGAAGTGTTGAAACCATTTATGTCAGCGATTCTTTTTATATTTTTTACTTCTTCCATATAATCTTTTATGTCCATAGGTACTTTGCATAACCTGAATGTCATGGAATTAAATGCTGCCATTTTTTGATTATATGGGGTGCAAGAGTGCGCTGTGATATATCTTTCTGTATTTGTGTTTTTCCTGTATATTGAGAATTTAATTTTGTTCTGCTCCCTTTTAATTATCAGGTCTAAAAATGGGATTTGGTTATTATTTTCTCTTTCATAAGTGAACTTTATTGTCTCAAACAATGAATTGTGAATTTAAGCCTAATGAATTATATTTTTTATTGAATTATCTTTACATATTTACAACCAACAAGGAAGTTTTTCTTGTATTTTCTGCTTTTATTGAATTGGTTCTTCCTTTTTGTGCAATAAATTTGTGACCAAATGAATTGTGTTTTTTACTTCAGTTGAGCCTGTGTAATGTGATTGGGAGCCGTACTCCGACAATTGTTAATATTATATTAAAAAAAACATATGGTCCTCCGAGCCGGATACGCTCCGAATTCCAGTGCATAGTGTTCAGGTGCAAGTGATACACTCGTGATACATTAATTCATAGTGGTTACAAGGTTGTGATTAATCAGTTCAACATGGCAACAAATACTCTGTTTTATGACGCTTTAAATTTACAAAGGATATATATTGATCTTTTGAACAAAACCATGTCCAGCTACAATAGGATGGCTCTTGTTAAAAGAACCAAAGAATACATTTCCGAACGTATTATTCAATGTCGGGAACAATGGTCTCGCATAGAACAGAACCATATCCAGATTGAACTACAGTATGCAAAGTTAGTTGAGAAACCCAGTTGTGATTATTTTGTGAATGAGACTTATTTAAAGACTGAGGATAAGTATTTTGGGTTTATGGGACTAATAAGAACTGCTCTAAGCAAATTTGAGGAACAAGCCCCTCCCCTAAGTCCCTCCGTGCATGAGTCGACGCGCTTGAACTCCTCGATGTCAACGCAGTTATTGCGACTTCCAAAAATCTCACTTCCAACCTTTTCCGGATCGTATGAATCATGGCGCTCCTTTCATGATTTATTCAACTCGTTGGTCCATCAAAATTCCTCACTCTCCGATGCACAAAAATTGCATTACCTTAAATCGGTACTAACTGGAGAAGCTGAGCGTTTACTCCGCCAATATCAAATAACGGATGCTAATTACGACAAGGCTTGGGTAGTTTTGCTCAAAAGATACAATAATAACAGAGTTCTAGTCAATTCACAACTCAAAATCCTTTTCAATCTTAAACAAGTGTCGAGTGAGTCGGTTAATTCGATTAAATCCCTTATGGATAAATCTAATGAGTGTTTATGCGAATTAGAAGCCTTAGGCGTGAACACCTCGAATTGGGATCCTCTGCTTGTTCATATGATTGTGCAAAACCTGCCTTCTGAAACTCATCGGATGTGGGAAGTAGAACTCGATGGTGCCTCAACGTTACCAACCTTCGAAAGACTCAGACAATTTCTTGTGAAGCGTTTTCGTATGCTTGAAGCCATTGGAGAATATAGAACCAACACCCAACAACGCCCTTCTAGTGGATCAAATTCCAAATATTTGACTCACTTTGCTTCTTCAGCAACTTCTTGCCCATGCTGTAAAAAATCTCACACGATATCGACGTGTTCAAAATTTTTAAGTCTTCCCCACCAAAAAAAATATGATATTGTAAAGTCAAACAAATTGTGTTTTAACTGTCTTTCAAACTCTCACCCCACTTTAAACTGCTCTAGTAAGTTCACATGCAGGAAATGCGGCAAATCTCATCATACTTTATTACACAAAACACATTCACCAATTTCAAGTTCTTATGAATCTTCTCAATCCAACCCTGAAAGCTCGTCATCCGGGACAACAGATCCCAACTTGACCAGTTCACACAGTTCACCTAATAATACCGAATCTACGGTCTTTCTCAATACTCAATCGTTCTGCTGTACTAATCAGAAAAAACCCTTTTCTAAAACCCTTCTTCCCACTGCCTTGGTAAATGTTCCAACCAGAGCAGGTGTTGTGACTCTGCGAGCTCTCATTGACCCGGGATCACAAGATTCTTTTGTTACTAAAAAAGCAGCGAGGCAACTTAACATAAAAGGTTCCCCGGCTTCAGTAACAGTTTATGGATTAGATCGAACGCCAACTACCCAAGCTCATAAACAAATAGAATTTTCTTTACAGCCCAGAGACCTTTCAGCTCACGAGCAAGTCTCTGTGACGGCCCTAGTTGTTCCTTCAATCACAAATATCTTACCACCGTCACCACTTCGGAGAGATGGTTGGATCCATTTAACTAATCTAAATTTTGCTGACCCTCACTACTATCTGCCTGGAAAAATTGACTTACTACTTGGAGTTGATGTGTATTCAAACTTGATCTTAGATGGGCTAAGTAAAGGCCCTAGTGGCACACCTACCGCTCAAAATTCCTTACTTGGTTGGCTTGTGTTCGGATCAATAAACTCAAGATGTGAGAAATCGCCTATACAATCACCAATCACTAACTCTACATCACAACTACCAAAACCAGAAGGATCTTCATGTTTATCTGCTCTTAACACAGTCACTGCAAATTGCCTTTCAAATTTTGTTTCAACATCCACTAAAGAAAATCGAAAACATCCTAATAACATTATTCGAAATTCTTCCACTAATTTCGTTACTAATAAGTTCCAAAAACATCAACCATGCTTAAATGAATCGCAATTATCACGATCAACAACTCCTATGTGCACAACTTGTCCATCGGAATATATTCCAAAACCGCTACGGGTTGTTACTGATTCTAAAAGTCTATCAAACATTGGGCTTAACAAGGCCTTATCTATACCTTTAACAGGTGATAAGAAGACCATGAAGTCCTCAAAAAATGTTACAAAAACAAAATTCAGCAATAAAATTAACGGCAATACTAACTTAATAACCAAGCCCAATGCAAATTCGAAAATAGATCCCTTGCCACTTACCCCTTTCACTACCTCTCCATCAACCCTACATAAATTTAATAAAATGTCATCTCCTAATAATTGTAATGTTTTTATTAGTTCGTCTAAACCAATTTGCTACACAAGTAGTCCGTTAACCAATGTCAACTCATTTAATTTTAAAAATAATATTTTACCTACAAGAAGACAAAAGCATTTTGTCAAGTACTCAACTGCTGCGCACAAACAGTTAGCCGTTAACACATCGCAATCATCTCAAAGCAAGAAACGATTTCCAACGCCCACCACAACATCAGCAACAAATAAATCTAGCAAAGGAAAACCAAAATATAGTGTTCCTTCGTATTTTATTTATTCTTCAACAAAATCCTCATGTTCTAATTTTTCTAACAATCTTCTACCCCAGTCAATAATTGCAATTGACTCAACCAATTCAACTTTAGCTACCTCATCAAATTACTATTATCCCTTTCAAAATCAATAGTCCTCGAATTGCAGGTTAAACATTAATACAACCACCTGCACGACTGCGCAATCTCAGGCGATGATTTCATATCCTCCTTTAAAACTAGAACAACACTATGTATAACTTAAATAACAACTGGCTACAAATTTTCGTTTACCTTTAGCTTAATACCTTCAATATGACCTATCCAAAGAATGAAAATCATGCCTCGAAGATATAATGCCGATATATAAGATTTCAAGTACCCTTTGGACCTTTCTTACCGCTGTTAACTTTTATATGAAACAAGACACAACGCAACCATATAAATCCCACACATATGAAATTTATAAAAACAAAATTATCATCCTTTTTTTTAACACCAGTCTACACAGATGAAATCTAATCAATCTGATAATTTCAACAAGTATCAGATTAATTACACGCCCTGTACATAAAGATTGCACATTCCCAATCTAAAAATTAAAGCTGAATCTACTTCCTCATACATACTCTAATGTCAGTTAAACAAATCGCATTTAAATTCTTCAATCCATCCACTCTGCTTTATTTTAAAATTTAGTTCTACAAATCTCCTCATTAACAACTTCAATAGTCACTTAACCCTGAACTTGAAATCAATTCCTCGTAACATTATAGTAATATTTTTGCTAACATTTGAATAGTAACAATAGTTAGTCGGGACCTCTCAAATCCCTTTGTTATCACTTAATTATTCGTTACCGCTATCTTTGAACAACTCATACCGATCATTGCATATACTATGTCCGGAAATGTAAACAAACAATGTGGTACTAGGTTCAGAACAGTCGTAACCGACGTAACCAATATCGATAATGAAGACGAAGAAATTAAGGAATTACGTCATCATTGAGGGAATTAAAATTCATACTTGGACCCTTCAGTTGGATTCTCAAGATACGAGTGAAAATTATATGTTCTGCACATTAAATCAAAACCAATTAGTTGGAGATGATAGAACTTTAATTTCATGCGCTTATGAAAAGAAAATCCTAGTGGGATGGATTTACAAAATTATTCATAATTAACGTTTTATTATTTTAGCTTCCCTTTAGTCAATCCCTGTGATGGCTTACCAATTCATTTATAGAATCAT
Organism: Thereva nobilitata; assembly: GCA_963855945.1. Classification (NCBI taxonomy): domain Eukaryota; kingdom Metazoa; phylum Arthropoda; class Insecta; order Diptera; family Therevidae; genus Thereva; species Thereva nobilitata. The sequence continues at coordinate 157,984,668 of OY979694.1, read as the reverse complement.
GGTTATTGTTTATATGCTATTTTATTTCGAAACACACCAAAGTGTTTCAACGGGGGGGGGAGTATGTTCAATTCTTTACCCTATAAACGACATCTCCTTTTTCTTCGGCCTAATCACCACATTCCGTTGGGGGCATTATTAACAATTTATTTCCAGATTTTTCTAAAGAAAAAGGGAACCAGTGCGATCGGATCTAACTGAGGAAATATATAGATGCCACGGACAACACTGCAGCCGCTTTCAAATGGATGAATACAACAACAAAACAAAGTCATCATTAATGCAGATGGATGAAGACAACAACAAAACAAACTCAACATTAATATTGTCAAGAACTAACCATAGAATTTAAGTAAAGTCAATTAGGTCATTTTCACTCAAAATTTCACAAGAAATTTCTCAAGAAAAATTACAAGCGATCTGGTAACCCATATCACGTAAATTTCTCCTGTTATACTTTGCTATCCCCACTTCAGTTGATATCAAGTGAACAAGTCACTTACCGTTGCACATTGCCATCCCCACTCTAGTTAACTTTAATTAACTTATAAAAGTCGTCGAACACTTGCTTCGCTCTCTCTTCTCTCTTGGCGTTGGAGCACGGACGTGGATTGCTGAATTATCACTCAAACTACATCACAGGTTAGTAGAACTCATTTCCCATACTTAGTAGTCTTGTAAGACTACTACTCCTTTGTAATTCCCTCGATCATCCCCATTACTCTCGGATGTTGGCCGTGAGTAATAATTACTAATATTACTAAGTTTTACTATTCTCGGATGTTGGCCGTGAATAGTAAACTACAGTAACATATTACTAACCTTGATTTAGTACTATTCTCGGATGTTGGCCGTGAATAGTCTAATTCTAACACTTATTAAGTTCTACTATTCTCGGATGTTGGCCGTGAATAGTAGTCCATAATACCAGACTACTAACCTTAAAACAGCTTCACTATTTTCGGATGTTGGCCGTGAATAGTGGACTACTAACCCTTAAAACAGCTTCACTATTTTCGGATGTTGGCCGTGAATAGTGGACTACTAACCCTTAATCAGCCTCACTATTTTCGGATGTTGGCCGTGAATAGTGGACTAACCCTTTATTAATTACTATTCTCGGATGTTGGCCGTGAATAAGTATATTAATCATTATTAACTACTATTCTCGGATGTTGGCCGTGAATAGCAGACTACAATAATAACATACTAACTTTCATAAACTCTATTATTCTCTCCCAACCTTATGTTTCATTATCCTTGGAGTTCTATTATACTTACAGGCACAGGTGAGTACCCAAATTAATTCTTGAAAATATATTGAATTATTCCCTAATGAGATCATGTGGTGATAGTAGCTTTCAACGTGGATGAGGTATCTCTTGAATTCGTATACAATTTATGTGATATGGGGAATAAAGTTGAATTATTAAAATTTAGTGAACATCGTAGTTGAGGTGATATGTAATAATAAATTTGAATTATAAAAATTTAGTGAACATCGTAGTTGAGGTGATCTGTGATTAAGTGAAATTTTGAGTAAAAATTATGGTTCATAATAACAATTAAATTATCGTTAACTATTGAATAAATTAAAAACACTTGGTGAAACGTTATTAACCTTTGATTAATTTTAAATATCTCTCTTTTTTTACCTATAATGAATTACTTGTGAATTAATTAATTAATACAACTGTGAATTTAAGCCTAATGAATTATATTTTTTATTGAATTATCTTTACATATTTACAACCAACAAGGAAGTTTTTCTTGTATTTTCTGCTTTTATTGAATTGGTTCTTCCTTTTTGTGCAATAAATTTGTGACCAAATGAATTGTGTTTTTTACTTCAGTTGAGCCTGTGTAATGTGATTGGGAGCCGTACTCCGACAATTGTTAATATTATATTAAAAAAACAGGCGGTTCATAGTTAATATTTGCTTCAAAACATTTGGCAAGTATGTACTGATTTATCGGTTTTACAAATCGCACCATCCAAATGGCATAAAGATAGAGGAACAGGAGTTATGGGATATGATAAAATTTTAAGGATATCGATATTATGATCCATCGAAATTCCTAACATGCGTCTGAATAAATCCCGCTGTAGTCGAATTTCTTGGTCTTTCCCAACGATTTTTACAGACTTTTTTTTCTACTTGACTATTAAAATTAAAAATTGATGTTTTTTAAATATAGCCCAGTCGTCAGAGCCAAATTTACACCGAAAGCTAGCACAAAATGTGATCTCGCTGAAAATTGGAACTTAGGTACTTTTTTGGGTGTAGAAAACGATAAAAAAATCTTTGCTGCGCTAAAGAGTATGCTAAGTTCACAATTTCGAAAACAAATTCGAAAATTTGGTTTTTACTTTATATATCGAAAAATAAAAAAAAATTCGAAAAACTAATAGCGCCACGTGAAAGAGCGGAAAATTTCACTAAAATTTATATTATAACTTATTTTAAGAAAAATGGTTTTATTATTATAAAAAATTAATAAAAATAAGAAGAAAATTCGAAAAATCTAAGCGCGCGAAAAGCTGAATTAAAATATTCTAGCGAGGCATTCGGGGAAAAACTAAAGTATCCTTGCCTAAAATGTACGCAAAAGGGCCATTCCATGAAAATTTGACCAACGACCGGGAATCGACCTTCACCAATTTCCTTCATATTTTGTACATTCGGAGTACTAGTGACTAGTATTACGTAGGTGCAATATTTTGCCAAAATGTTAGGTAGTTTCACATATAACGGTACTTAAATATTTTGAAATTTGCACAATACTAGACCCTTTAAAAAATCTTACAAACTGCAAATGATATCCTAGCGCTATGATGAATACATTATTTTGAAGAAAAACCTAGCCTCAAGCTATTAAATAAAAATGCCAAAAATCACATTCGACGGAAAAAGATTCAAAGGACATCTTAAGTGTCCTTTATCCTTGGGTATCTCAAAAAGCTCTTCTGGGATATTCTCCAAATTTTTTTATGTTTTGACTGGTGATACTAAAGATCAGTTGCCGGAGTCTCATGCTGGGACCGAAGACCGCTTGAGCGGGAAAATTTTTTAAAGCATACCCTGTCAAACGTAGTGGCGTGTGTGAGTCGGACGAACAGGTAAATATTTTGAGCCGGAACAAGAGTATTTCCTTGCCCCGTTTTCGAGGATGCTGAACACGATGGCGTTGTTAGAATTTCTCTTTGGGGTTGCGTAACCCCCCAAAACGGCCAAAAACCACCCCCCAGAGGGGTTAAACGTGCTTTACACAGTTTCCCTGTAAAAAACACTTTCCCTCCGTTTTCGAGGCTGCTGAGCATGGTGGTGGTGGTAATGCCCAACAATCATCTCGTCTCCGTTTTGTTTCCTTTGCGGGAAGGGATTGGAGGAGTTTAAAAAACGGACACCGCAACATTTGTATATGGGAAAATGTCTTTCAGTGAATTTTCTTGCAGGTTGATAGTTCTCAACATGTTGATCAAAAGTCTCCATGGGCACAAAGTCCCAAAACCCCTCTTCCCCCCGCCCCCTAAACCACCACAAGTTTTTTCTAGAGTTTTACATATATCCCCCTGAAGTTTTGTAACCCTATGACCTATTTTCATCAATAAGGTATCAGTGTGCGCAGAATACTCCCAGCTTTCTAAAACTATAAAAATCTTTTAACATCAAACTTGCTAATAACTCTAAAAGTAAAGGCGTAGCATAAAAATTGTCCAGTCATTATTGATAGGAAATTGTCCAAGCTTTCCAATTATGCAAAAAAAATATTGCTTAACTAGGTATTTTTTGGAGAAAAAGGTGGTTTTAGTTGAAATTGTAGTTAAAAAACGAAATTTTGACTTTGATGACTCATTACTCTGGAAGTTGATAGGGTAAACATACTCTAAACATAATTTGGATGGTTTTTGGGGGGGAAGGAGGGGTTTTGGGACTTTGTGCCCATGGAAACTTTTGATCTACATATTGAGAACTATCAACCTGCAAAATTTCAAGAAAATTCACCATTTGTTTTTGGCTGTTTTTGTATATAAAAATGGCGTCGAATGAATGCTGTAAGAAAAACTGAGTATTTTAAAACATAAATTTTATTAAACAGAGACAATGTTTATCATTTTAATTATTTTTACATCAAAAGTAAATGTCTAATGATGATAAATGTACAAGGATTTTTTTTTCGTACGCCTCTATTAATATATATCTTCAATTGTATAAACATCAATGAGAATTTTACAAATTATAACTTCCGGTCAAGTTTTCTATGAGAGAAAAACAAAAAATTATAAACTAATGGCTTTCTTAGAAACTTAGAGTGTCCTCTTTAAAATGCTTTTTTCTTTTTTATTTTTGCGTACATTTTAGGCAAGGATACTTTCGTTTTTCTCGAACGCCTCGCTAGAATGTTTTAATTCAGCTTTTTGGCGCGCTTAGATTATTCGAATTTTCTTCTTATTTTTATTAATTTTTTATAATAATAAAACAATTTTTCTTAAAATAAGTTAAAATATAAATTTTAGTGAAATTTTCCGCTCTTTCACGTGGCGCTATTAGTTTTTCGAATTTTTTTTTATTTTTCGATTTATAAAGCAAAAACCAAATTTTCGAATTTGTTTTCGAAATTGTGAACTTAGCATACACTTTAGCGCAGCAAAGATTTTTTTATCGTTTTCTACACCCAAAAAAGTACCTAAGTTCCAATTTTCAGCGAGATCACATTTTGTGCGAGGTCAAAGTCCCTGACAACTGGGCTAATAGCTTTTTCAAACCGGTTGATGTTTGATGTACACTCAGAAATGAATATTTCTCGTTGATCGTTGCCTATTTTCTCAATATGTTCAACTTGAAGCGCAGCAGCTTTTCCAGATGCAATATTTAATAATTGATCTTAAGATAATTCAGAATGGAATGGATTAATGTATTGATTAAAAGAATCAACAAATTGCTCGAGTTGTTCGGAGATTTTTTAATATTATGCGGCTGTAATTCTGCAGAAATATCTTGGCTTCTTTCAAATCCAAGTTCCTCCAAAACGTAAGTTATAATAGATGTACGTATATCATGGCTTCTGGCCCAACGTTGACGAGCCGATATAGAATCTGTCAAATGTATTACTCCAGTAAGTCTTCTTGCAGCAGCAGCATTAATTGTTTGCTCCAGAGTCAGATCTATGGGCTGTCTCGAAAACGATTTTCGTGTCTATTTAATTCCAAAAAATCCGTTTTTAAATTCTTCCTCTAAGCCTGGGTGAGTTTCAGCAACTTTCGTCAAATTGTAGTGATATTTTACAGTCCATCTTGCATAATTTTGATGATTACAGGCAAAAAACAAATTAGTTATTTTTGGTAATATGTATTTAAGTAATTCAAAATGTCCAACACGAATGCTTCTGCTAAGAGTTAAATAATATTGTACAAGCCTTACATAAATCATATAAAACTGGGCAGTTTTTCCAAATTCTCCGATGATAGTTTTTTCTTCATATTTTGCATAATCATTACATAAGTTCTTGAGTATGTAGTGGCCCATACGGCCACTAATCAAAGTTGTCACCCATGTAGTGGCCATACGGCCACTAGCCAAAAATTAGATAAATATATTTATATTTTTATTATTTAATATATTTACAATGAGTATCCGAAGATAACTAAATTTGAACATTGATATTTTGCCTTATATAGGCTGGAAATATCCATCGCCTACTTAAAGTAGACGACGAAATATATCCAGCCTGCTAAGTAATTATTTTCTATGGGACACCAGGTAGTTGCTCTAATAGCCTACCTGGGTCCCATAAGTATTTCATCGTGCATTAAGAATAATGCGGTTGTACAAGTTTGTAATCTCTCAAGTTGTCGTAGTACATCAGCTGTTATTTCCAAGTTTTCAGGTTGCAAAAAAAGATGGAAAATGGAGTATTTGTAGTCCTAAAGCCATTAAAGGGTGAAGTCTCTTACACCTATTGAAATGCTTTCCTTCAGTAAAACTTGACACCGACCCACTTGCAAGCAATTCACTTTCAACCATGATTATTGATAATCCACAATCATTAATTATTTTCCCAATTGCTTTGAAGTAGGATGACATGATATGAACACCGCCCAAGTGGATAAATAATCTTTCAAAATTTGGGTTTTCAGTGGCTTGAATTAGCAGCGCAATCTTTGCTATTGCTAAATCATAAGTTACTTGTATGAAAGTTTGGTTTAACTCTTCTAAATTTTTAATACTTTGTTGCATTGTTTCTAAAACAACAGCTGTACTTCTTGGTGACGAATTAATTGGAGTCAGGTAGGAAATTAATTGCTGTAGAATGTCATCTTGAAATCTAGGACTGCACATCAACGAAAGCAAAACAAAGTACATGGTGGCCTCGTCTGCAAGAACACCTAACATTGGTCCCACAATCAAGGTAGAGGAACACGAGTTTGATGTGATAAAATCATTTACCTACCTTGGGTCAATAGTAGCAGCCGACAATAGCATGGAACCTGAAATACGCGCACGACTGCTAAAAGCCAACAAAGCCTACTATAGCCTGTCAAGGCTCTTCAAATCCAAGCATCTAACCATAACGTCTAAACTTTTACTATATAAGACGATGGTCTTGCCGGTCCTCACATATGCATCCGAAACGTGGGTGCTTAGCAAAAAGCACTCTAACCTCTTGGCGGTGTTCGAGAGGAAAATACTTCGGAGGATTGTTGGCCCCGTATGTGAGGAAGGACGATTCCGGAGACTCTACAATGACGAGATCTACGAGCGCTATCGCGACATAGATGTTGTAAGGAAAATAAAGCTCGGTAGACTCCGGTGGGCAGGACATCTAGCTCGTATGAGTGAAGATGAGCCTGCTCGGAAAGTTCTCTGCGGTAAGACTTATGGGGTGCGACAGCGGGGGAGACCCAACCTCCGCTGGAAGGATGGCGTAGACCAGGACGCACAGAGCATAGGGATGCCAAATTGGATGACATCGGCTCAGAATCGGGACCGGTGGAGAGAACAGTTGCGAGAGGCCAGGACCGGATCCCGGTTGTAGAGCCGTTAAAGAAGAAGAAGAAGAATGTCATCTTTAGTGATTTCATACTAAACCCAACCCACATAAGAATATTTGGCAAAGGTTGAGCATGACTTAACACCCAGACAGTGTCGATTCGAGTATAAAGATCAAGCTTTTGAGGGATGTGGTGGACTTCGTCAATGGTTGGTTGAAAAGTACTAGTCATTCGAGGTTTTTTCTAGTAGAAAGGCAATTCTGTTTCTATGGTCTCATAAGTTCTCCTTCGAAGTTTATTTGTACAAGTTTCGGGTTCTACTTCAACATTGTCTTCAACGCTAAAGTCGATATTTTGATAAATAGTTCCCACGGTGTCGTGAAGAGTATCTTTTCCAGTTTTAGTATTGTACCGGCACAATGGAGCTCCTTGCTGGTGACAGCAAGGCTACTGCCATCATGCTTGGGTATACATAAAAAAATTTAGAGACAACATCCTCCCTATTTGCCTAAATATTTATAGGGGATGCTAAACCGGCCACACGGTTTACGCTAGCTCGCCGGAAGGGGTCGTGGGGTGTGTGACCGGAACACTACACATATGATTCACCACTTACCTATTAATCAAAAAGGTGTTGTCTTCATATCGTTCTTGTCCTAGGTTAGCCAAAGGTATTCATCGCTGGAAGTTCCCAAAGACCTGGTGGACCTGTAAATGTTCAACGCGACTTCGAGAGAACCCTGGAAGAGAAAGCAAAACCCAACCATCCTGGATAAATTACCCCCTTAGGCTGTCATGCCGAGTAATATTCGTGGAGTTTAAGAATTTGACAACAAATATATTATATAATCATTACAACTTAATACAATATATCCAATTAACACCAAAATGAAGGTACGTTTGAATTAATTATTAGATAAGTGTAAATAAAACAAATAACCTTGGTAATGTGGATGCAACCATCTATTACCATTAAACAACACGGTCCAGCCAATACCGGACGGGAAAAATACAAATCGTCGCTCTGGTACCAGTCGATGATTCCCGTTTTTCGTACAACACACAATATCACCCAATAATATTTAAGTGGTATCAAAGTAATCTAAGTCATTACGTATTAACATTAACGGGGTGTAATATACGAAAAAAACAAAAAAATATGTAACGAGTACAATTATACGTGGATAATACAATTTGCTTTTGTGTTAATTAATTATTGTATATGAGTAAATATTTGGGGGGTAATATACCTATAGTTAAAAGTTTGATTGATTGTAATTAAGTACCAGAACTAAGGTACAATACTTAACACAGAACAAACGTTATTAATAATTTAGTTGATAATTGCGTGGATATATAGTTATTGTGATGCATTATAATTTAAAAATGTTAGATATATATAATGTCATTAATATGTAAGTTAATATAAGAGGAAATATTTTTAGAGTTAAGCATATAATAAAGCAATATGATAATGAATAATCAAAATAGTAATATAATAGTTAATTAATATAATATCCCACCAGCATAAAGTTAATTAAAGTTAACACAATTCACGTAACCAAATGGTATGATTCCTGTATATGATTAATAATGTAGTCCGATGAGCGACTCCAAACCAGTGTTCTCCGCAATCGCTCGTTTGATTATTCGATAACTCATCAATTCTTGATTCGTACTACTGGACGAATATCAATTGCTACATCGCTCACATAAACGACTTGATGATATTTTATACTATCTTCAATATTCCTTCGTTTCACATAAACCTCTACTAGGTTTCCTTTGCCTAACTTCGCTGTAGCTAGAACACACGCCGAATTCGGAAATAGTCCATTAAATGTACCGGCTAAGCCACGAAATTTGTTCACTTCGTTTATACATATATACTTTTCGAACCATTAACTAATCCCGTCCAGGAATCCAACAATACCAGTTAGTGAATTTTTGGCATTTGTCCTGCTGAAAAATTAAGTTTGTAACAAAGAACAAATACTTCACCCATATATCGGGTAAAAATCTGGTTCCCAGTTGAGGTACTGCTGCAGAAACTTGTCCAATGGTTTATACTCCTGTTGGTCGGGTTTTCTTGTCCCTTTTTCTTTTTCCGTATAGGTAATGTTCAGGTCAAATTACAGCAAGGAATCAATGGGCACTTTTACTCCGACTTCCAAGTGAAGTAACATCAGAGAACTTCTCCGCGGTATCTCTTGTCAAGCAAAACCAAAACTGCCTTTTATAGAAGGTTTCAGGATATACTTTTATCTTCTTGATGAAAAAATCAATCTATCTCGTTCAACTACAAATCCAGACGGAACTCTCTGGCTTCACTTCAAATAAAATCAGACCTCGACTCAATTTCGTAAATGCTTAGTCTCGACTCCCAGAAAAATTCTATTTTTTTCTTTTCTCAGAAAAATTTTGTTTTCATGTGCCTACGTGATTCAAAAAAAAGTTATTGGACTATTAATTTCTGAAATTTCCGATAGATGGGGGGAATAATTAATAAGAAGAATTTTGCAATAATTAACCGACCGTTACAGTATCGACAAATCTATCAAAGTTGTCGTATGCAACACCTACCGATAAATTTGAAAATTTTCTGAAGTGAAAACTTCTTTAGGCACGTTGGGCACTTTTTGGCCTGGGGTAAAAACTAGGTCAGTCATCAGCGGAATAGGGGGAATAACATGTAGCATAACATGCACGTGCCGTAACTATTCCGGACTGGTGGAAGTGCGATCATAACCTCCTAGCGGTGGCCACTGGTAACTATCCTATGAGAGAGGATAGGCTAACATGATCGGGCTAGTCCCTTCCAAGTAAGGTTGGCGTGAGGCTAATAACCTCACCCGTAAAAAACAAACATTACGGAACGAGCAACATGCCTCGGATACTGGAAAAAACGACGACGACCACGGCAACGAAAAAGGCAAAATGATTTAAGAATTTTCTCATGGAACGTACGAACTCTGTACAGAACTCGAGCTGTACAACATCTGGCCGATACCCTGTCAACATATAAAGCTGACATTACCGCCATTCAGGAGATGCGATGGACAGGGAATGGTGTTTTGCAAAAACCTGATTATGACGTATATTACAGCTGTCATACGAAACACCATGTGCTCGGGGTAGGTTTTATGGTGAGCAAAAGGATGAAGCCTACCATTATCGGCTTTAAAGCAATAAACGAAAGGCTATGTACCCTTCGTGTGCGAGGCAAATTTAAGAACATCAGCCTCTTAAACGTTCACGCACCTACAGAAGAGTCCCCGGACGATGAAAAAGAAGAATTCTTCGAAGTAGTTGAACGGGAACTTAATGTCTCCCCCAGATATGATGTAAAAATCATATTGGGAGACCTGAACGCCAAAGTAGGCCGGGAGCCCGTATACAGGCAATATGTCGGCATCCACAGCTTGCATGAGAACACTAATGACAATGGGCAGCGAGTTATAGAGATGGCAGCAAGTAAGAACTTGGTCGTTGCAAGTACCAGATTTGCATGTAAAGATATCCATAAAGCCACCTGGATATCTCCTGATGGGGCAACTCGCAATCAAATAGACCATGTGTTGATAGACCGCCGCCACCTTTCGGATCTGATGACGGTACGAACGTACCGAGGTGCCAACTTCGACTCAGATAACTATCTTGTTGGTATGGTGCTCCGAGAGCGCATTACAACGCTGAAAAGCTTTGTATCCGCTGATCAGGCTCGAATCAACACAGCTGCACTCCGCAACGAAATGGCCAGAAACAGCTACGGTCAGGCGTTAGAGCTCGCGCTCAGAAGAGCAAGTCCTGGGGATGAGATGCCGGGCGTCGACGAGAGCTGGACCCGCCTTAAAAATACTGTCATTAGTACTGCTGATTCCATCTTAGGCAGAAGTCGTAGAGATCGGAACGACTGGTTCGATAATGAATGCAAGCTGGCAACTGAACGTAAGAATGCTGCGTATCGAGCAATGCAGCAGTCTCAGAGAACACGAGCACGCGAAGAGAAATATAAAGAGCTCAGAAAAGAGGAAAAGAGAATTCACAAACGAAAAAAGGAAGCCTGGGAGAAAAATCTCGTTTGTGAACTAGAACAGTACAGATAACGACGGCCGCACCAGGCGCGGGAGTTCTACCGAAGAGTACGCGGTATGACGCAATTCACACCTCGTTGCACATACTGCAAGGACAAAGAAGGGAATCTGATCACCGATCCTCAAGGCATCTTGGAGCGATGGGAAGAGCACTTTCATGAATTGCTAAATGGCGAGCTAACTGAGGATTTGGAGGCTCCACCAATATCTGACGATAATGCAGTGAAGTTAGCAGTGCCATCACCCAGCTCAAAAACAACAAGGCCTCGGGTGCAGACGGCATCCCTGCGGAGCTGGTTAAATATGGAGGGCCTACATTACACCAAGCGATTCATGAATTAATTGTGCAAGTATGGGAGCAGGAAGCGATGCCAGAAGACTGGAGAAAGGCATCCTCTGCCCGGTACATAAAAAAGGAGATATCACAACGTGCAGCAATTATCGTGGTATAACGTTGTTGAGTACCGCGTATAAGATATTCTCCGCCATCCTACAAAACAGGATGGCCCCATACGCTAGAAATATCGTAGGCCAATACCAGTGTGGCTTCAGCCCAGGCAAATCAACAACCGATCAGATTTTCACTTTGAGGCAGGCTATGGAAAAATGTCTAGAGTTTCAAAACTCAATCCAACACCTCTTCATAGACTTTAAAGCCGCCTATGATAGCATAGCCAGAGTAGAACTCTACAAAGCCATGAGAGAATTCGGCATTCCCAACAAGCTGACAAGACTATGTAGGTTGACCATGACCAATGTGACAAGCCAAGTAAAGGTATCCGGAACACTGTCCAGACCAATCAACATCTATAATGGACTCCGACAAGGGGACGGTCTGGCCTGCCTCCTTTTCAACCTGGCGTTAGAGAAAATGATCCGAGATTCGGGCGTGACATCAGGGGGCACAATCCTTCACAAGTCCACCCAATTACTGGCTTATGCAGACGACATTGACATCATTGGAAGAACATCAACAGCTGTACAACAAGCTTTCATCCAGATTGAGCGGGCGGCAGGAAATCTAGGACTGCACATCAACGAAAGCAAAACAAAGTACATGGTGGCCTCGTCTGCAAGAACACCTAACATTGGTCCCACAATCAAGGTAGAGGAACACGAGTTTGATGTGATAAAATCATTTACCTACCTTGGGTCAATAGTAGCAGCCGACAATAGCATGGAACCTGAAATACGCGCACGACTGCTAAAAGCCAACAAAGCCTACTATAGCCTGTCAAGGCTCTTCAAATCCAAGCATCTAACCATAACGTCTAAACTTTTACTATATAAGACGATGGTCTTGCCGGTCCTCACATATGCATCCGAAACGTGGGTGCTTAGCAAAAAGCACTCTAACCTCTTGGCGGTGTTCGAGAGGAAAATACTTCGGAGAATTGTTGGCCCCGTATGTGAGGAAGGACGATTCCGGAGACTCTACAATGGGCGCGTTTAGGCCCAAGTTACTTTAACTCTGTTAAATTATCGCTGCTAACTTAGCACCGTTCTTACCTTGCCACTGACAGTTCTCATTTTTGAGCATTTGACAGTTCTCATTTCCTAAATAATAAAAAGCGATAATTATTAAAATGGATAATGAAATACGCAAAATTGTTATCAATTATAAAATGATACGTGAAAGGAAAGTACAAAATTGGAGAAAAAGTCAAAACGAACGCAAAAGGTGTGTTATATTATTGTATACTTTATATAAATGATTATTTTTATGATTATGTTTCCAATGTTTTTTTAGGTTGATTGTGAAAGAATGGGAAAGAAAAATTTCGAAGTGCCTTTTGGTATTAAGACTTTTAATGGATATGTATCAACCACGATACAGATCCATTGGATCTCATTATCGTGCTTCGCATGTTGGCTCAAACTTGATCGAAAGGCTAAATGACAGATTCAGTTCTGAGTTTAGAATATCCCATGAGCAATTCCTTTGGTTGTGTGAAAGATTAAGAGAAGATCTTGAGATCAGAGTCAATCCTCTTTCACAAAACCAAAGGAAAGCGTCTGTCGAGGAGAAAGTCGCAATAACTCTGTACAAATTAAAAAGTTGTTGCGAGTATCAGGTTGTCGGCAACACATTTGGGTTTGCGAAATCCACAGTCCACGTTATTTTTTACCAAGTGGTGAAGTCAATTGTTCATCGACTGACAGCAGATTTCATAAAATTTCCGAATTCTACTGAATGCCGCATAATCTCAGCAAAGTTTCAAAGCATAACTGGAATACCGCAAATTGTTGGGGCTATTGACGGTTCTCATATCCCCGTAACCGTCAAGAGTGAAGGAAGAAGGGATTTTCTCAACAGAAAAGGATGGACATCCATTGTTTTGCAGGCAGTAGTGGACAATAATGGCAGGTGGGTGTAGAAATGAATGTAATAACTTTTCACTTTAATTATTAACCAATGTGCACTTTTTAGGTTTCGTGATATTTCGTGTAAATATCCCGGAAATGTCCATGATGCCACTGTTCTGCGAGGATCTAAGATATTCAAGGATGTCACAAAAGTATTTCCAAAGGTATTTTAACGTTCTCTTTGATATAATCAAGCTCAATATTTTTTTTTAGTCTGAATACTACGTAAACAACGTAAGGATACCATACCTACTTTTGGGGGATCCTGCCTATCCGTTACTTCCATGGATATTAAAAGATTATCCTGGAGCAAGCCTCGAAGAAAAAAAATCTTTATTTAATTTACAATTAAATTCTGGTCGCGTTAAAGTGGAGCAAGCTTTTGGAAAGCTAAAATCATGTTGGAGAATTCTTGCCAAACGTTCAGAAATTGACGTTTATTTTATGCCGCAAGTCGTAGCAGCGTGCTGTACATTACATAATATTTTATTGAGTGAATATACTCCTGAATTAAATGCTATTGACGAAACAGATAATTTTGAGAATTTAGATGGAAAACAAATTAGAGACGTAATAGCAGATATGTTACATGAAAATAGAAACAATTTAAATTAATAAAATATACCTTTAATTTTGTACCGTTTAATAAAGTTATTTTTTTATTTAAAACAAAACACACTTGTTATTATTTCTAAGAGACGTAATGATGTTGATATTCCATCAACTATGGTCTGGGAAAATGTTTCTTCAAGTAATGCAATGAAGTCAGTGATCTGTTTGCTTCATTTTTCAAAAGTATTTACGAAACACCTTCTATTTCACCACCTCAACTTGTGGCTGCCTCTGCCGGGATAAGTAAATGTGATGAGACTCCTGATGCACACGTCTCTAATATTGAAGTTTGTTTTGATGAAGTATCGTCAACTGTCTTTGTTAAATTTTAAGAAAGGTGCTGGACCTGACAATATACCAAATATATTCTTAAAAAATTGCGCTGTTAGCCTGTGCCTATCACTCATATTTTCAATACATCTTTGGTAACTGGTAATTTCCCCGCTGTATGGAAATTGCCCTATATCAGCCCCATCCATGAATCTGGTGAGAAATTCAACGGGATTAACTATAGGCCAATCTGTATCCAGTCATCGTTAGCTAAACTCCTGGAGAAAATAGTCCTGCCGCAGTTGATCTTTGCCTTCAAAAATATTATAGGTACTAGGCAGCACGGCTTTTTTGGTGGTAGATCCACAACCACGAATCTGTTTGGGTATGTTAATTACGTACTCAATACACTCTGCAGAGGAAAGGAAGTTCATACGCTATACACAGACTTAAGTAAAGCCTTTGATATGGTGGACCACGAAATCCTCCTAAAAAACTGGGTCTACATGGTGTAAGATCTAAAGCTCTGGAATGGTTGCGCTCTTACCTTTCTAACAAGGTACGAGTTAATGGCCACCTATCAAATGAATTTTATTCTATTTCCGGCGTCCCTCGGGGTTCGCACTTGGGTCAAACTCTCTTCACCATCTTTATAAATGACATAGGTGTTAACATCAGCTCAGAATATCATTTATATTCCGACTATATGAAGATATATAGAGAAATTAATAATGAACTAGATCTTTATACCCTCCAGTTCGACATCTGTGAAATTGAGGACTGGTGTGTTGTAAATAAGTTATCATTAAACATAAAAAAAGTGTGCAGTGATCTCATTTACGCGATCCCACAAGCAACTGCCAGTAATATATAAACTAGATGGTCAAGTTATCCCAAGGGCTAGAACGAAGAAGACCTTGGAGTAATACTTGATGATAAATTGCCCTTCGCTGAACATATTAATACCATTACACTTCATGCATACCGAAAACTAGATATTATTTATAGAGTAGGCAAAGAGTTTATGGAAGTCAAAACACTGATACTTCTTTTCTCAGTGTTCGTTAAGCCTATACTGGAATATCCATCTGTGGTCTGGTCTACGTTTACTCAACAAGACATCTGCCGTATTGAAAAAAACCAGCTTCTGCAAATGCTTACTCTATGTTAAGGGTTCTGAGCATGTACATGTTATAAGTGCCATTGTTCAACAATATAAGCTCAGTAGTCTACTAAGTCGCAGACAGGTGGCTGACTTGTCTTTCTTCTACAAGGTGATCAACGGAATAATCGACTCGTTAGAAATTGTAGCTGATTTTGGACTTATCTGCTCGAGGGTTGAGCTAAGAACTAGAAGACTGCTGCTCAAGTAGAAATTACCTCCACCATGGGCCCCGAAACCGAATAGCCAGACTGGTGAACCAGTACTGCGCGGATGTTAACTTCCCTGTCATCGTTTTCCGGGAGTATTGAAAAGTTGCTATATGATGGTCAATAGCTTTTCATATACTATATAGTTTTAATCAATCCTAATTAATTATTTAATTTTTAATCTTTGTCCTCCTCCGATTGTTTCTTTTATTTTCTATAACGTATTTGTAATCATGTATGTAGAATGCCGATTGGCGTAGATAAATTAAATTTCAGAATTAAATTTTGTAAGAAAAGTAGCAAATTCTGACTTCTAAAGAAACGTTAGAACTATTTTGCAAGATACTTACATACTTAGATTCTCATAATGCTGTAAACATGCTAAGGGCGACGGCGAAACTATTTTCTTCGGCGACTGTCAAAAACGAATAGAACACACGGCTTATATATGAAGGCGCACAATCTGCAGACGACTGCGACGGCGACGTTGCCGAGCGTGGCTACCGAATCAATCTAATTTCTATTTCGTAGCCGTCGCCAGTCAAATGTGCATGGTTGCTATGGTATGGGTTTATGTTGCTATTCCCGTGTGTTCCTGTGTGCGTGTGTAGAATTCGGCTGCCAAAGTTATGTTTTCATGTTGTGCGTGTTTGTTTATGAAAATAATTATTTATAGTTTATAGACTTCTTACATTTAATAGACAATAATTGTGCTGTGTTAATATAGAATAATTTATTGTGGGCGAATAACAGCAAAAAAATACCGTGTTCCTGTGTGCGTGTGTAACATATTCGGGTGTCAAAGTAGTTATCTTTGTCGCCGTCGCTCTTAGTTTGTGCACACAAAAAATTTCGTCGGGCCATTCGCCGTGGTCGAGGAAAATAGTTTCGCCGTCGCCCTTAGCATGTTTACAGCATAAAGCGTCACTATTAGAGCAACGGCAGCGGAAATGTTGTTTGCATCAAGATTAAGTGGCAAAGTATATAACATAATTGAAACAAAGTTGATTTCATAATAAAATATATTATTTATTCATTGAAAATTGTTACTTTAATAAAAAACAGGAACATTATTGATTTTTTTAAGTATTGCATACATTAAATTATAAATATAACTATCAGATTTCGTATAAAAAAAATATGAAAATAAAAAATATTTAAAATTCAGTAAACATAAAAGAAAAAAAATTAAATGATAATATCACATCAACAAAAAAAATGTAAAACAAAAAAATTTCAAAATTCAAAAAAACAATTCAGTCTTATATACTCTACTTAAACAAAAAAAAATTCATTTATCTTATCCTAATCATTCTTAACACAAAAACAAGCAAACAGCATAATAGAAAATTCAAAATTCAAAACAAAAACAATTCAGTCTTATTTACTCTAAACTTAAACAAAAAAATTCATTAATCTTATCCTAATCATCAACATTATCATAAAAACCAATCACACATCAAACATCGTGGGACGTTTCCACGCAATAATATACGGGTTGCGCTGGCGGTTGAGATATTTGGGCGAATAATTGTAACAGGAAGGATTGGTCGTTCCTTTGCATTTCCCTCTGCAACTTGTGGTCTTCCTTTTGCAAGCTTTCTAGGGAACCTATTAATTTTTCTGTTTCATCTTTCATCGCCGCTTTAATTTCTTTGCTTAATGATTGCACCGCTGAATGATAGCTTTTACTTTTCCCTGTAAATAAATATAGGACAAATTGTAATTTTTTATGTTTTTTTAGCATTAATCTTTATACTTACTTGAACTTCCGCGGGACGGTGGAGGTATGTTTTCAATATTGTCTGCATCCGTCATTTCTTCGTCTATTAGGAAGTCCATATCACTATTATCAATTTGCGGTGCGGGTGCGGCACTATTTTCTACAAAAAAAGCTTCATTTATATAAATTTAATAACACAAGACTGATATTATCTACCTTCTCTAGATTCATACCCTGCATTTTTAAATGAAGATGCAGGCCGATCTTTTATTAACACTTCCATTTTCCTGTAAAAGCTGTCTTCCATCCGCTTCGCTCCGCTTCTGTTATTGTTCGCAGTCATTTGCAGGAACTGCGATTTCAATTTTTGGAATTTAAATTTGATTTGGTCCTCATCCCTGTCATAACCAAATTCCGATAATTTATTTTTTAATAATTTATAAATATCTCTGCTTCGCGTCTTCCTATCGTCTAATAAATTCATGACCTTTTCCTCGATCATAACATCTAATAAGGTGTTAATTTCGGAGTTACTCCAATTTGGTTTTCTCTTATCCATCATTAATCACAGTTTATAATCTAAAATCGGATATCTTATTACTTTATTGACATATTTATTAAATAATTTGCTTACCACAAAAATTCAGAAATGAACGCCAGCCGTTGTTGACAGTTTTGAACACAGTCAAAACGTTTACGGCGTAGCACAGCTATGATTTTTTAGCTCTGCTACATTTTAGCTCAGCTAAAAAGCAGAGACACTTTAGCTAACTGCGCTAAAAAAAAAATGCCGATTATGCCGTTGTTACGTTGGCTAGCTTAGTTAAGTTAACTTGGGCCTAAACGCGCCCAATGACGAGTTCTACGAGCGCTATCGCGACATAGATGTTGTGAGGAAAATAAAGCTCGGTAGACTCCGGTGGGCAGGACATCTAGCTCGTATGAGTGAAGATGAGCCTGCTCGGAAAGTTCTCTGCGGTAAGACTTATGGGGTGCGACAGCGAGGGAGACCCAACCTCCGCTGGAAGGATGGCGTAGACCAGGACGCTCAGAGCATAGGGATGCCAAACTGGATGACATCGGCCCAGAATCGGGACCGGTGGAGAGAACAGTTGCGAGAGGCCAGGACCGGATCCCGGTTGTAGAGCCGTTAAAGAAGAGAAAAACTAGAAATTCACGTCACGCGCACTTTTTGTTGCGAACTTTTTCCTGCGCACTCACTTCGAGCAACATTTGTGGGAAAAATTTGCTTCTTTGCCTTCCCTCCTATAGCCAGCTAAATTTTGTGTAGCAAAGAAGTGTACCCATGTGTCTTAAATGTAGCTGGCTAGAGCGTGGCAACTTTTGGTAGAGCACCAACAACAGCCAGCAGCGTAAGAGGCTACGGTGTGGGAAGCAATAGCTACGAGGAGTGTGAGAGTATGCGTTTCAATGTTGCAATGCAGCGTCAACATTCATTTCATTTTGCTTCGAAGGTCACGCTTCTCGCTGTGGCTTGAGCTCGATGAAAAGTTGCCATCCAGCTACAGGGATACAAATTTAAACATTTTGCTTGGATTTATCGCTTTCGGCAACATGGAACCAGAACCACGTGTTTCACGACTGGGCATCTGTGTTTTACTTATCTGCGGTAGTAAGTTTATCAGTAGGGAAATGCCAAACTGCCCAGGCGGGAAAGGAAGAGCTTCTTCATTAAAGCTGAATGCCTGATTTTGTAAATACTAGGTATACATTACCAGATGGGTTATTTTGTTACTTACAATTAACATAGAAATGTCATAGCCATGGAAGGCCTTTCATAGGTCATTACTGGTAAAAGGGAGAAAGAATCAAAAGAAATCTAATAGAGCTATTAATTTTTGCATTACCAGGTAAGATTACTACAATAAAGGCATTACCCTCTGCATTACCAGGTAATGCAAAAAGTAAATAGTTCTTATGGCTTGTTGATGTTCTGGATTCTGTATTAATCACATTTCAACCGATTACCTTTTTGCAGTAAAATCAGGACTGAAGTAATTAAATACATAAGTAAGGGCTTCCAATATTCCCGACTGGGTGGCAATAAATTACATGCAGAATTATTTTAGAACTGCTTCATATTTCTTTAGGTCTCATTACAGAAAATAAGAGGGTTTTATTCTTGAAAAGTACTTCCTTGCTGCACTACTTCCACATTAAAGTAATGCAAGGAGTAATGATTTGAGCGTTCTATGTAATGCAGTTTGAGAGTTCTATGTAATGCAGAATGGAGGCGATTGGTTACCGCGTATGACATCGCCCGCGCAAATGTAATGCCTTATCTCCACTTGCTGTAATCTGAACGAGAGCTAGTTGCTACTCCTTAGAAGTACTTTCGGAATCGATGGGTAATTACTTGCTTTCCCTACTGGGATATTATGTACATATTATGTACTGTGCACGTTGTACTATGTATTATTGTTGTACTATGTATTATTGATGATGGTGATGGTTTGAACAGCTGGAGAAGCGGTTACTAGCCACATCTCGGAATGTCTTGAAGCGATGGAGGCGAGGATTACTGCGAAAATTGAAAGCAGCATCAAATCGGTCACTGAGGATATCACTAAATTAAGTGAACGTGTGGATTCAGTGCAAGAAGAGGTAGGTATATCATCTTTTCCAGATGGCTGATGATTTTGAACGTGAACAAAGGCTTAATGACATCATCACCGGTATCCTTCGAATATCAAGTGTAAAGCCTGAAGAGGTTTTCTCCAATATTGCGTCGCATATGGGACACGAATTGTCGCTGTATTCAAGAGGATTTTTTGTGGGTCCGGATAGTAGCGGCGCTGACAATAATAAATCAGGAAAGATCAAATCTCGGCTTATTGTTAAATTTTCATGCTCTAATGAAAAAACAGAATTTTTAAGAAAGTTTTATCTGGCTGGTTAGTCTAAACCAAATCAGTCGCTGCTTTAAAATTACCTCAAGAATTGTCTAAAAATGGCCAAAATATATTTAAAGCCGCCCTTAAATTAACAGCTCGGAGAATTATTCACACTGTTTGAACGCGGCGTGGTATTGTTTACATCAGGAAAATTAAGGACGGACCCTTTCTGAAAATAACATCAGCTGATGCGTTGGACCATTTCCTGGATTTAAATTCTGGTGACTGACGCTTTCTACTCTGTGGACTTGGACATGCAGCGTTATGTATTAGTTGTAGTAATTTTTATTTTATTTTCTACCCATATTTTTAACCTTTTTCTTATCTCTCTGTTTAATTCTATCTTCACAATTTTATTTCATTTTTAAACTATGCAGTGTCTCTCTGTATTACCTTATCCTTCTTCTTTATCATTCTTTCTCAGCTCCCATTTACCCTTTCTTTTATTTGCCCTTCTCTCTAATTTATTTCTCTCCTTCTTCAAAATTCTTCTTGTTTGTTGTGTATCTTGTTAGTTGCCATTACAAGTCATTCCGCTGATAGAGTGCACTATGAGGGAATGCTACTTAATATCCTTTGTTCCTCGTCCTCGGGGCTGAACTTATGCGTTCTGAATGCCACGAGTTTGAAAAACAAAATGGATGAGTTGAGGTATATGTTTGAACATACAAAAATGCATGTTCTGCTTATTAGTGAGACTTGCTTGAAACCAGGAATTCCCTCATCTTTTGTTTCAATTCCCAATTTTTAGATGCATCGCAATGATCGCGTTGGTCGTACTGGTGGTGGTGTTGCCATTTATGTTAACTCGTCGTTCGCGTGAGTGGTTGGCAAGTCCAGTGGCTCACATTTTGAATTCATTGCCGTTGAAATAAAGTCCGCTGGTGACAGCTGTATTGTGATCAATGTATACTGTCCTCCTAATTTATTTAATCCTGACATCGCTGCTGAGTTTTACAATCTTGTTTCTATTCTCTCTCGCCACTATGAGAATATAATTGCTGCTGGCGATTTTAATGTTGATTTGTTGAAGTCTAATACATGTGCCAGCACCCTTAGACATTTTCTTGAATTTTTGGATTTACATGTTTTAAATCAACTTCCAACTTTTTTGCACTGTCAAAACCGGTCTTTACTTGGTATTCTGACTGCTACCTCCATTGATTCAGTGTTAAAATATCATCAAATCTCTCCTCCTAGCTTTCTTGATCATGACATACTAGTCCTCCCCTCCCGTTTTGCTTTTCTTCCCCCTCCGCGCCTTCCTCATTTTCATATCATGATTATAAAAATGTCAATTTCGAGCTACTCTCTGAAGTCGGCTCCTCTATGCCCTGGAGTGTTATCTACAACACAACTTCTGGTGACACCAAAGTTGATATCCTGTCCTCTTTCATTACATCCGCTTTTGATCAATGTGTACCCCGTGTTACAATAACACGTAGCCCTGCCTCTCCCTGTCCTTGGTTCTCTCGTGAAATCCGCGACTTGATAATTCAGCGCGAGTTCATGTATAAACGCTATCGCAGGACTAGGATCCTTAGTTTCCGTAATGATTACAAACAGCTCCGCAACCCAAGGCTAAATCTGCGAAACACGAGTACTATTCCCGGAAGCTTGATCCCACCGTAGGTAAGCTCTAAAACATTATGGGCTAATCTTCGTTCGCTGGGCGTTCATGCCTCTGCGGTCATCTCGTTTGATGCTGATGTGAATCTTCTCAATGCGTCTTTCATTCAATCTCCTCCTGTTTCTGCGTCCTCCTCCCTTTCTTGTCCCTTCTCCTTTGACTCACTTAGTTCTGATGGCTTTAACTTTCGTTGTGTTGAGTCGTTTGAAGTCCCTGAGATATTGCTTTTCTATTTCTTCTAATAGCATTGGCTGTGATGAACTTTCTCCCCGTTTTCTTAAGATCCTCTCGCTACTTATCGTGGAAACTATTACCCACATATTCAATTACTGCCTGACAACTTCTCAAGTGCCCTCGCTCTGGAAGAAAGCTATAGTCATTCCCTTACCAAAAAAATCCTCTCCAGCTGACATGACTGATTTCCGTCCTATCAGCATTCTTCCTTTCCTTGCCGAAGGCTTTGAAAAAATTCTTTATACCCAAGTACTGCAATATCTTGAATCGAACAATCTCCTTTCTAAATTCCAATCCGGCTTTCGCAGATCCCATAGTTGTGAAACAGCTGTAATAAACGTTACGACTGATCTGCGCTCTGCGCTCAACAAGGGTGGCATTGCGATATTGGTTCTACTGGATATGTCCAAGGCATTCGATTCTGTGGTTCACTCTCGTCTGCTTTCCAAACTTGGTCAACTCTACCACTTTTCTTCTTCTGCTATTCGATTATTCCACTCTCTTCTTTCCAATAGATTTCAATGTGTCCGCCATAACAATGTTAAATCCTCGTTCCTACCTGTGCCTCTGGGAGTTCCGCAAGGTTCTATACTTGGCCCTCCTCTCTTTTCGCTGTATGTCAATGATCTTCCCTCTGTTATCCATCGCCCCTCCTTTCATCTGTACGCTGATGATCTCCAGCTGTATACTTCTTGTTCTCCTAATCAGTTAGAGCTCTGTGTATCCGAATTCAATAGTACACTATCCCAAATTAATAAATGGTGCTCTTTCAACTTCCGTAAACTAAATCCCAATAAATCCCAAGTACTTCTCCTTAGTCGTCGTTCCTTATCCCCTTACAACATTCCATCTCTTTTACTCAATAATACTACTCTTCCTATTGTTGACTGTGTCAATAATCTTGGTATTGTTATTAATTCCAGACTATCTTGTTGCAAACATGTTTCACTTATGCTCACCAAGATTTATGGCATATTACGCAAACTCTGGCTCTATTCTAGTCTTTTATCGTCATCTATTCTGCTTAAGCTAGTTAAATCCCTCGTTCTGCCACACTTCCACTATGGTGCCCTTGTATACATATCCCTCGATTCTTCATGCCGTCTGCGTCTCCAAGTTGCATTTAACGATTGTTTAAGGTTTATTTTTCACATGCGAAGGTTTGATCATGTCTCTGGTGTGCAAAATTCCTTGCTAGGTTGCGGCCTTTTTCGCTTTATCGATGTCATGGCATTGGTTCTCCTGCATAAAGTTCTTCGTACTAAAAGCCCTTCTTACCTTTCTGACTTCCTCATGCCTCTCCAATCCTCGCGTTCCATTAGATTTCTCATTCCCGCACACCGCTCCTTAACTGGTAGTCGTTCCTTCTTTGTGCACTCTCACAGACTCTGGAATAATCTACCTAACTATGTACAAAGAATAGGCACAGCCACGGCCTTCAGAAGGCAAGCATTTCTCCCTATATCATCCTCTTCTTCTCTTTAGTATTTATAATCTCTCTCTCTTCCTTACTTCCACGCATGTACTTCTCTTATCTTAGTTAAGATCCCCAAAAATAATGTACTATAAAAGATGTAAATCTTGTGTATTATACCAATAAATTGTTATTATTATTATCTTGTTAATATTAAATTGTTATTTCATTAAAATTATGTAATACCTATGGTTTTGAAAATAAAATTTATTAGATATTTAACTAAAATGCACATAATATTAGTAAAAGTGTTGAGTAACTATATAAGTGATTTCTTAAAATTAAATTACAACGTGACGATTTTTACTGGGAGGGCCTCATCCAATGAATTTGCCACGGGCCTCAGATGGTATAGTTATGCCACTGGTTATAAGATTGATTTCATCGCCAAGTGGACAAGGTCACCTTCGAAAAGTTAATCATACATCCAAATCGTAAGTTATTTTGTACAGTATGCACATTTTTTGGTTTCATATGAATATTTTTTTTGAATTTTTCATTTATTTTCAAGGACAATGAAAGCAGAAATGATGGTTCAGATGAAAATCAATCATCAAAGCTACTCTCCTTTCAAGAATATCATCACCAGGAAAGCTTGAAGGTCAAAGCACCTTATTAATGAAAAAACCTTTGTATATAATATTTCTGTAAATAGTTTTTTTAAGGACAGTTTGATATAAAATATAAAAATGAAATAGTAATTTATTGTCTTCTATTATTTATTTGCATAAAAAAATTATCATTCACATAAATCTTAATATATAAAAACTACGTGTCACAAGCTTTGTTCACGCTAATCTCCGAAACCGCCCCACAGATTTAAATAAAAATTTGGGAATGTGTAGTGTTGGTTCCGGATTGAGAGATAGGATAGTTTTGGTCCAGATAAGTGAAGCTGTTCTCGAAATATAGAGAATTTGAATGTTTCACTGATTATATTTAAGTTGGCGGGGCGAAAAAATAATTAATTTTAATTGTCATGTACATATAAAAAACCGTTAGCTTTAAAAAAGCACTCTGATTTTTACGAGTGACAACGTATGAATTTGTGTATTGAGTGTACTGAGTGTACAGTGTGTACAGTATGTACAGTGTGTACAGTTACACTGTACTGTGTACTGTGTACTATATACTATCTACTATGGACTGTATACTATAACTACCGGAGCACGCAAAAACACATCAGTTAAGAAACATATAATTTATATACAAAATAAAAATATTTTTGAACATTGGGAAACCTCTAAAATACCAGCATCCATTGTTCTTTATATACTTCCACCGAAAATTACGTAAAAGCTTTTAATTGGTTCGATTAAATAAAGTGTTAATAAGGAAATATATAAATGTCGAGTTTTTGCATTACGCCTCAGATTGCGGTACATCTTGAAAACGGTCAACGTGTATATTTCACTGAAGAAAATGCTCTCCAACGAGTTTTCAAGCCACCAAAAACTACACTTAGTGAATTTTTCACACTGTGCCAAAAACCTGATATTTTCGGACAATTCGCAAAAACATTGTTAAATACCGACGTCCCTCGCTATTATACATGGAACAAATCAGGTAAAAAATGGAAGCTACGTAGACAAGGCGAACGACATCCAACTATCGCACGCGTATTGCAAGCAAAGACATTGGGACGACTTTACACAGTACATCCAAAACAACGTGAATGTTTCTTTTTGCGTTTGTTGTTGCTGAATGCTCCAGGACCAACGTCTTTCGAATTTTTACAAACAGTCAATGGTCAAATATTCAATACATTTCAAGATGCATGTCGCGAGTTGAAATTGCTGGAAGACGACAATCATTGGGATCTGAAACTTACTGATTCATCATTTGCATCCACGCCGAATAACATTCGTCAACTGTTCGCAATTATATTGACGACATGATACCCAACAGAACCATCGGTTTTGTGGGGAAAATACAAGAACGGCATGACTGAAGACAAACTTCGCAGAATTAGGCAAACAAACCAATATCCAAACTCTCGAACTTTTATAGGAATAATTGGTTTTTCGATAATGGTTATAAATATTTGTTGAAGAGTTGAATTTTGAAGATTTGGATTAATTTTAAATGTCTTAAGGTTGGGTGGCAGCGAGCCGGAAAGGTATCATTTTTGTTTATTTACGCGCCGGAAAACAAAACCAAAAACATAGTTTACCAGCAAGTTTTGCAAAAGAATACATACATAGGTAATTTTGGTCACACTTAATATGAAAGCATATTGAATCTAATGTCTCCAAATTTTACAGAAATAAGGATTGGTTCTTTCCTTAGATATTGCGAATAGTTTGATTTTCAATATTTGCATTAATTTTACATGTTTTGACGAACACAATTTCGCAATATAAGAAAAAATAAAAGTTGGTTTTTTGGCATTGCTTTTTCCAACTATTAAAGTTTTTCTTTAATGGTTAAGAAGAGTTGAATTTTTAAGGTTTGGTTGATTTTAAATGTTTAAACGTTGGGTGCAGAAAAATGTCAGATCCCTAATAGTTTCACATTTTTTTATTTGGAATCAAAAATACCAAAAAATTGCCTTTTTCAAACTCTCCTACTGTATATTAAAATTCATATCACCTGATTACTA
The DNA here is from genome assembly GCA_963855945.1 of Thereva nobilitata. Taxonomy (NCBI): domain Eukaryota; kingdom Metazoa; phylum Arthropoda; class Insecta; order Diptera; family Therevidae; genus Thereva; species Thereva nobilitata. Next base: position 157,958,382 of record OY979694.1, on the reverse strand, counting down.
CTATTGGCTTATGGGAGCAGCATAGGCGCGCCGGATCCCAACTAGTCTATTTATAAAATACATTATAGATTATAGTAATAGAAAATTTCCCGTCCGAAATTGAACCTATCGAGAGATATCATTTGATGGACCGCAGATTTCATCGACTCAAACATTTTTAACATTCTTTCAAAAGTATTTTAATTTGAATGAAATTTATCCAAAATTAATCGAAATATAAAAATATTCAAATCAAATGCTCAGCGACGTTTCTTAATCATATAATGTACTTCATGCAATTGCGTATAACATAAAATCAAAGGGGGTATGTTACTTAACGAATTCAGGCGGATTTCTCCCAATCCTCACGGAATTGACACCATTGCCAGGTAGTTGAGTTACCCCCTATGCGGATTTCGCCGTATCCAATTCCGTAGCAGAGTTAGGTTAAGCGAGAATGGTTTGAATGGACATCTCCTTTTTCTCAGTGTTGTGATAAATTCATAGTTCCAGATTTCATCCTTTAGCAGGATAATACACCAATCCATACTAGTAACCTACTAAAAATTTCTTAAACGGAATTGAACAAGAAGTTATAGACTGGCCCCGCAGAGCCCTGCTTGAATGTTATTAAAAATCTATGGCACATCACGAAATCCAAAATTCCCCAACATTCTAGGGAACCAAACCACACCTGGAACGATGTTATCCAAGTTTGAAGCTACATAAATCGACGTCGAAACCTGCACAAAATTAATTGACTCAGTTCCAAGACGATTGCAAGAGGTCATTGTGGAGAGAGGGGTTCATACATCCCATTAAAAGGCCACAAGGTGTTTACGAAGTGAAACAATGTAAATAATAATTTTAATTTAATTTGTAATGTTTTTTTCTTTAATTTTTGTTATGCACAAACGCAAAAACGCTTGCGCAAATAATTTTGAAATCCTAATTTTATTGTTTTTTTAATGAAAAATTGAAATTGTTATTTTGTTTTCAATGTTAATGTGTTGTAAATACTTCTGAGATTACAAAAGAATAAAAATTCAACAAATTACTTGTGCTTTAAGTACCGTTATTAGGGTTCTACTGACACTTTTCTGGGAATTTTACTATGCACAAATAAATTTAAAAAGTACATATTCGTTGAGATTCAAAAATCTATGAGTTTTATTTTTCCAATGTAAATCACGCCCAGTCGGTATGACTAAATATAACAAACATTGCGAAAATTCTTGAGAAGCAATTTCTCAAAATTCCACAATTTTCACAATTCTAGAAAATCCCAAGTTAGTTTGTTACTTGGAAACTTCAGCATCCACAGAACGAGGTGTTCCATCGTGTGCCGCAAAGCAATTTTCAAACTTTGTCCATTATCAGAAAATAACACAAACGCAGACACAAGTCGGTAAGTAGTATTCCCCTACGTTCATGGAAAAATGGTATCGAATCGAAAGGGTTATTTGTCGCTAGCATACCCTGTTGAAAATTCTTATGGAAGAGGGTAGCAGACAAGTAATGCCATTATCATAACTTGGGAGGGTAACTGAATTATTGTAGAATGAGGTGGCAGTTTCGTGGAACTGAATAACATTCCAGAAACAAGTCCCATAAAATTGGATGATGGACCAAAAAACAACTCTCATAACTAGAGGCAGTCTCACACCCACGGCCAGCAATCCCCCTTTCAGCATCGTGGAAAGGGGATAATAAATAGATGAAATGCGAAAGGTAGTGTATAATAATAAGGGCCACCCCCGCCCAATATGGTTTAGTTGGTCGATATGTTCATGGCAAAGATGGCTAAAATTGCAGTAAAATATAGCAATGGAAATGATTAATCTTGTTAATTATGGACTTTCGAGTAAGCTTCCTGGTTTTCATGCAAGTCTATTTTCACACTTTCTGAATATTTTAATGTGCACTCTAAGTCCGGATTGAATTTGGAAATGCTTTCACCGCCATTCAATTTTCTTGTACAATTCTAAGGTAGCTAGCTTATTGGACAGTGCAGAATACAATTGCTGCACATTGTGTACCTGTTCTAGTTGAAGTAATTTTCAATTTACAAACTACGTGAAGGTGAGAATGGCAGTATGCAAATTAAATAAGATCACTTAGCTCAGGGCATTCTGGGTTGCATGTGTGTGTGAAACATGTAAGGATACTGTGTGAGAAATTATTACTTATCAATGGAATTGATTCTTTACGGTCAAAAAAGGAAAAACCAGATTTATGTATATTTCAATTTCCCTTGGTTTTGCTTTTGTTAGTTATTAGGGAGCATTCTGTTCTAATTAATTACACTAGTTTACAAAATCAAACTTTTTTTTTGTTGCATAAAATATTTTAATGTTTTTTTACTAATTTGAGGTCACTGATTTCGAATCTACACTCAGTTTTATTGTATCAGCTCTAGTTTTATTGGTTTCATTTGGTACAATTTTCACATAAGCTTATGACGAAAAGTACCAAATAAAGCCAACTTTAACATCAAAATTTGCTAATATCTTCAAAAATAAAGGCCGTAACACAAAAATTGTCTGAACATTATTTATAGGAAATTGTCCATGCTTTCCAATTTTGGAAAAAAAAATATTGACTAACTATGTATTTTTGGGGAAAAAGGTAGTTGAAGTTGATATTTTTGTTAAAAAAAGCAAAATTTTGACTTTTATGGCTCATATCTCTGGAAGTTGGTAGGGTAGAACCAGAGATAACGTAATGTATAAAGATGCGACAGCTAGAACAAAAAACCCAAACGCATTTCGCATCTGCAGCTTCTGAGATTGCCTCCACCTTAGCAACATGCAACAAATTAAAGTTTCCAGCTACACTACGATGCGAACGTATTCTTCTCAGCCATGGTCCGCAACACAAGAGATGCGGTGAGTTTGTAGATAGGGAAGCTGGCAGTTTAGGGGGGCAAGGAAAGGAACTGCCAACAGAATATTTTTCGCAACATTGTGATCTTTCGGACTTTTGCCTCTAGTGCTGCATTGAAGAATTATTGTGCTGGAGTTTTGTATTTTAATCATTTGTTAGAACAGTCAGTGCATTTTTGGGGGCGTGTATTAATTACGCGAGGCGATTTTTAGACCCCCTTCACCTTGGTGAGATGTCTATACGCCGTCAGAATTAATGATTTTAGGTCGATTTTTGAGATAATTCTTGTCCATCAGATTTTTTTCGATAGAATGATAGTCTAGGCGTAAATACATAACTATAAAATCATAGTGCGTAAGCACAGTTTTGGCTCTCGGATAGTTTTTCAAATAAAATCGTTTAAAAATAATTAATATTGACCAGCATTTTTTTATTTTACTATCACATAAACTTTATTGTGCATATAGAGTCGTTTCTGACCCTCCAGGTGCACTTTTAGCCCTTGATTGCATCCAAAAGTGCATTTTATGAATGCTAGACCATTCAGAACGCGGAGAGGAGGAGGTCAAAACATAACTTCGTTTTCTATATGCTTTTTAGATCGCTGATTACGAAAATCGGGGTCCCGCAGTCCTAAAGTATGGGCATCAACTTAAAAAATGCAAAAAACAACCCTTTTTAAGAGTTTTTCGCGATAATTTCAATAACAATCAAAAATAATTCAATGAAATACACTTTTTTCAACATTTATTTGTGAAGGTGGTTGATTAATACCAAATCAAGCCAAATTTTATAATAAGCGATAATCCTAAAGGGTTAAAACCAACCCTAAATCCACTGAAAATAAGAAAAATTTGTAAAAAATCATACATTTCTTTTAGGTAGATTACACTGGTCAATCCTCCTTCAATCAAATAAAATTGAATATGAAGGTTTTAACGGGTTGAATCTAAATCTGGTTTCCATTTTTGCTGGCACGTCTAGATTTATACCTAGTTAATTAGTTTTTTTTTGTAAATTTCTCAAAATTCAGAATATTTTGTGTTTCGATTTTGCGTTTACGCTACTTTCATCTATTTAAATAGTGAGCATGAACGAGTTCTTAATGATAGAAAAAGACAAATACTGGCTGCCGAAAAACTGTTGCAGAAGTTGCTCAAGTATGTGCTTTAACGGGTTGGCTCGCAGGAAATCATAAGACCATGCCATTTGCAACGACCATAACAAAACCATAGAAATTATTGTTACTTTTGTATGACTATGACGCTAGGATTCATGAAGACCAGTTCCTCAACAGAGTCATTCGCACAACTGGTTTGTAAGCACTGCTTCAAGCCTATGAAAAGAACCTCATCTCCTTAGACATTGATTTGAATGATCTTGTTCGAAATTTTGGTCTCTCAAAATCGAAGGTTTTAGTTCTTACATTGCTTCAGAATGGTAATATATGCCCTTTCAATCCCGACAAAAGTCATGGTATTCGTGGAACATTTGTGCTGATTCAAAAGTTTCGTTGACTAGAATGCTGCAGATATACTAAGTTTTGTTGTTTGTTATGTGAATTGGACATTCGCGCAAGAGATAAACCCTACGTAGTAAAAACTGGCCAAGAAGTGCGAGTTGAACTCCTGGAGTCAAATATATATCTGAAGAGTCTTTAGTGAAAAGTGAAAAAAAAACTTTAAAATTCAAAATCTTGGTGCAATATCAGATGAGCATGGTGAAAGGTTTCATCAAGACATATTGCACATAGAGAGACGATAAAACGGAAAATGGTCAGAAGAAATGCTTTCAGATTTTTGTTGGTCGATTCGCCGCGAAACTCCAATGGAAAATATGAAAAGAAAGTATTTCATATCGCGATTTGTAATTTTACTGCACGAATTTACCCTGCGAATTTACATTTTTTTACAGTGTCTCAAACACGTTACGTTTCTCAAACACAAGCTTTGTTTATCTCGTATGCACGTTCGGAATTGTGTCTTGTATTCTTTAGGAGTTATCATTTAATATCTAAATAAATGAACACATTACTGGATCTCGACGGTAGTGGCGGCGCCCTCTTGGACCTGGCGCCCTAGGGCGGTAGACCGGGTTCGCACAACCCCCCCCCCCGATTTCGAATCTGACATGAAAATTGGAACATTCAAAATGGCTCACCGTAAATGGCCCAAAATTTAAATAAAAAAGAGCTTTTTTCGGGTTCTTTTTTTCACTTAAGGGGACATAGCACCTACAAATTTTCAAAAAATCTAAAATTTTGTTTTGATAAAATTTGTTAGAATAAACCTTTACGAAATATTTTTTAATAATATAAATAAAAGTGAAAGGCATCGTAGATTGAATTTTGGTAATGTTTTTTTAAAAAAAATGTTGTATTTTAACTTGAACGCGATTTTCTTAAAACAACGTGTTTCAAGTTGGTGGGCAAGATTAAAAAAAATATTTATTCGATCGTTCTAAAATTTTAACACGTTAATCTACACATGTTAATGTACAAAATGAACTACGGATGAAAAAATCGGCGTACAATTTTTTGAGTTACAGGATGTTTCCGATGGCAAAAAATTTTGATTTTTGAAAAAATGCCGCCATTTTGTTATTTTTCAACCAACTTTTTTCTTTTTAGTTCATTTTATAGCGGCTTTGATGCTGATTAAAACCGCTTTTTTGTTTTTGTGTCCGACTTTTCTAAGAGCGGAAATCCTGCCCACCGTGATTTTTTTGGGTTTTTTTTGAAAAAATTCCAGCAGACGACGCGGGACCAAAAAAAATTAAAAAAATATTTTTTTGTATAGTTAAATACTAGTAAAACATATGTGCAAAGTTTCATTAAGATATGTCTATGTTTTCATTTAAAAATTTACATTAAAAAACAAAAAAAAAATTGAAATTTGAAGGTGCTATGTCCCCGAAAACCATGAAAATTGCATCCGAGAATTTCCTATTAGGCTGCCCTTCCCGCACACTGCATCAGAATTTTTACGAATTTGTGCGAATTCTGATGAAATTGTATCGATTTCACCCGAATTGGCACAAATTCGTACAAAGTCTGATCCAGTGTGCGAGCAGCGTTATACAATTTTGTACGTGAAGACAGCAGTGAGTCTTCAGATGGTGAAGGTCCATCAAAAAAAATAAATTTTAATAAATAATATGTACTTAAAGTGGCCCTTATTTATATGGGCGATTTTTGTTTACATTTTTGGTGGTGCTAACCCCTAAAATGGTTCACTATACCAAAAAAATACTATAAAAATTTTAGCTGAATTGGTACAGTCTTACCCGTGGCGAAATCGCGGAGAAAATAATTTTTTTCCAAATAATAAATTGAAAATTTTTTTACAACTATTAATATATAAATAAAGATCTCTTCATTACCTTTAAAATTATACCTCATTTAACTCGACACGATAAATAGAACCGGAGTAATAGCGATTTGAAAAAGGGCATAATCGGCGAGTGACGTAAACTTTACCCCCACCCCCTTTTTTTGAAAATATTAACCGAAAAAGAGGAAAAAATACGTGTCCGCTTATTTTGTATAGAGACTCCGTAAAAAAATTTGAATCAAATCAAAAATGTTGATTAATAAAAGTTTTCTCATAAAATAACAAACTTTACCGCGTTTTCGGGACGAATTAACTTCAAACAATTGAGATGAAATTTTTTGGAGAATTATTTTTTCATAGTAGAGAACCATTTCAGGGATTAGCATGTAGGAATTTCCGACTTTTAAAAATAAGGGCCACCCTAATGCACATGCATTGTAAATATAATAAATTTTATCCTTAACAAATAATAAAACATTTCTGTTCCATTTTTTTATTTATAAAATACTAATTTTTTTTGTTTATAACATACTTTGCATCTTATTTGATATCCTATAATTATTTACTTTTTTTATATTACTATATTTTATATTTTTTTTTGTATTTAAATTTTATTTATATTAGTTATATTTATTTAATTTTATCTAGGGGTAGTTTAGCCCCTTAAGGGTTGAAAATAATTTATTTTTGGCTGTTAAAAGGCATTCAATCGAATTTGAAGCATATAGTGGGAAAAACAATTTTAGAATTATCCCTTATTATAAAATTTGGCTTGATTTGGTATTAATCAACCACCTTCACAAATAAATGTTGAAAAAAGTGTATTTCATTGAATTATTTTTGATTGTTATTGAAATTATCGCGAAAAACTCTTAAAAAGGGTTGTTTTTTGCATTTTTTAAGTTGATGCCCATACTTTAGGACTGCGGGACCCCGATTTTCGTAATCAGCGATCTAAAAAGCATATAGAAAACGAAGTTATGTTTTGACCTCCTCCTCTCCGCGTTCTGAATGGTCTAGCATTCATAAAATGCACTTTTGGATGCAATCAAGGGCTAAAAGTGCACCTGGAGGGTCAGAAACGACTCTATATGCACAATAAAGTTTATGTAATAGTAAAATAAAAAAATGCTGGTCAATATTAATTATTTTTAAACGATTTTATTTGAAAAACTATCCGAGAGCCAAAACTGTGCTTACGCACTATGATTTTATAGTTATGTATTTACGCCTAGACTATCATTCTATCGAAAAAAATCTGATGGACAAGAATTATCTCAAAAATCGACCTAAAATCATTAATTCTGACGGCGTATAGACATCTCACCAAGGTGAAGGGGGTCTAAAAATCGCCTCGCGTAATTAATAGACGCCCCCAAAAATGCACTGAATGTTCTAACAAATGATTAAAATACAAAACTCCAGCACAATTCTTCAATGCAGCACTAGAGGCAAAAGTCCGAAAGATCACAATGTTGCGAAAAATATTCTGTTGGCAGTTCCTTTCCTTGCCCCCCTAAACTGCCAGCTTCCCTATACACAAACTCACCGCATCTCTTGTGTTGCGGACCATGGCTGAGAAGAATACGTTCGCATCGTAGTGTAGCTGGAAACTTTAATTTGTTGCATGTTGCTAAGGTGGAGGCAATCTCAGAAGTCTGCAGATGCGAAATGCGTTTGAGTTTTTTGTTCTAGCTGTCGCATCTTTATACATTACGTTATCTCTGGTAGAACCTTCACTTTCACACTTTTAGATAGGTGGGAGTATTCTGCGTGCAATGCAGTTTGTAGTTTTTTTAAATAAAATATTTTAGTACGGTGAGAGTATTTTTTCTAAAAAAAACATCCCTCGTTATAATTCATAAACTAAAGCTGATATAAAAAAACTGATAATATATTTGAAATCAGCGTCAAGAATTAGCTTAGAATGATGTAAAATATTCCATGCAACAAAAATGCTGTTAACCAGTGTTATGATTAATAAACAAACGCAAACCGAAAAGCATATTTTACCTAGATTATTACTTTACTACATTGCGAATCCAACTGTTTGATAGGTGTTTAGAAATAAAATACTCTAGTGTTTTTTTCTCCAAGCGGTGAAGTATTTAATGGATAAGAATTGTTTTTTATAAGCAGAAGAAGTGAATAATGCACAAAATCCAATCACTAAAGTGATTTATTCTTAAGCACTTCAAGTGTTTAAAAAAAATTAAACACTTAAGCTGTTTACAAATAATAATTTTAAGCTAAGTACTAGAAGTGTTTAAAAGTAAAACACTTATTCATCTATTAAACATTTGGGTAAACACTTCTGGAGAAAGAAACAGGCAATTATATTGGCGACTGCCAATAGACCAGTTCTTGTTCCATCACAGAGCTCCAGCAGCATTGAACAGGGTTGGTACTTAGTGGGGGGACCACTTGGAAAAACCACACTATCGCTGGCAGGACGAAGGGTGAACAAAAATAAAAAGCTTTTCTTCTTCTTTTTCGATGGCTCTACAGCGCAATTCGAGCCTTGGCCTCTATCAGCTTCTTCCTCCAGACTTCTCTCTATTGCGCTGTTCGCTAACTGTGAACCCCAGGTAGTTAAATTGGTTTACCCGTTCGAAGTTATATTCCCCCAGGTGGTGCTGTGGTTTCTTCTTCTTCTTTCCACTTATTCAAGTATCCACAGGCACTAATATTTTAGAGAGCTAAGAAAGCTTTATTCTAATTAAAACAAGCTTCAAACGTTTAGTAGTTAAACATATTGTTTACTTTAATTAAACGATGATAAGCGTTTAAAAGTAGACTACAACGGCTTAAACACTTTAAGTGCTTAGAAACGAAATACCCGAGTTTGCAGTGACCTTAAGATAATTCATTGATCAATGAATTTAAATGTTCTTGCTTTGTTCTTTGAGGACAAAATCGAACAGTCACCTCCTCGTGGTTCCATCTAACGATGGTAGTAGGGAGCACACCCTTAAAGCCTACCAAGTCAAGATGTAAATATCATAGCGTCGAGGGCTGCATAGCAGTGGCAGATTTTGCACAGTCGCGAACGATCTCGCAGGAAAAAATAATCTGGCGCAGCCAAGAGCAAGAGGACCAAGGTAAGGAAGGTCGAAGTAGAATTGGGGAGCCCCACGGAGCGTACCCGAGCCCCGCTTTCACAAGATCTTCCCCAACAAACTGAAGGCAGGACGGCAAGAGCCCATTATGCATACTTCCCAGGCACAACTATTTATTCAAACCAGAAAGTTCCGTTGGCAGCTAACAGCCCCACTTTCCAAAGTGACAGAAGCACAGAAGAAAACACCGTGTTTAATCATGAACCTATTAGGTAGGCGATTAGATCTTTTAAACCATAAAGGTCCCTGGAACAGACGAAGTTTATTTCATTTCGCTACAGGAGGTTTGCGACCTAATGACTCTTACGCAAAATATTCAGGACTTCTTTCGCACATGGTTATATCCATTATATAACGGATATAACCATATATGTCCGGAGGAATATCAGCATAATGTTTATACACAAGTCTATTGGAAAAGGGTATCCACAGCAAGGAGTTCAATTTCCACTTCGGTGGCGCCTTGTTGTAGATGCTACTAGCTACTCAATGGCCAAAACTTCTTTGCCCAAGGTTACGCAGACGATGTTGTCACCTGAAGGTACTGGTGTGAAACTAGTATAGGCATTCTTAGACCTTATATACCCATTTCCTTACTAGCGTTCAACTCCGAACAAAGTCTCTCTCACCCTGGTATTCGTGCTACAATACGAGCCGTTACCAAGAAATACTTCTGGCCATCTATCAATAAAGACTGCAATCAGTGGTCTCGATCATGCCTAGGTTGCCAAACGTCCAAAGTTTCAGTTTCGGAACCAGAGCGGCTATTCTGTAACTGTGAAAAGTCTAGTGAAAAGTCTTTTCAGTGAGAATTCCAATAAATGCGATTCTGGAACGATGAGAACGTGAGTTTATCTGTCAAATTATTTCATGGTGAAAAATGACTTCTCACCAAAAATTTTCTAGTAAGAAATGTGAGAACTTGTCATTTTCAAATAAAAACAGTTTATTTAAACAACAGTTGAACGTTCAATTTTTAAAAATTGTATTGCGTTTTCTCAGTGAGAGGTGCGAAGAATTTTAATTTTCAAAAATTAACAGTTTGAAAAAAAATTTGTAAGTAATATTTTGTAGATTTAATAATCGATCGGGATTATGTCGGGATTTAAAAGAGTTGTTGGTAAAAGGCCGAGCGAGAAGCAAAAAAACGCTCTTGTCAATTTCCTAGAGCTCCATGTGGACTTGGCAAATGATAAATAAATCTTTAAGTTTTTCCTGCAGTTTAATATATTATATTTATTTATTGCTGCAGATTTGAATCTGTAGATGGTTCCCGCTTCCGGCGTGAATTATGGGAGGAGTGTGCCACTCATTTAAATGCTGCAGGTGGTGCCGTTGAAGATGGTGGAAAATAACCCGTGCATTTTCCCTGAAAATAAGTTATCTGTAACTTTTTAAGTTTAACGGTTATTGCAAAAAAAGAGAATTAGAAATGAAAAACAAAGTATGCCACTCGTATAAGTACAAAATACGACATAAAATCCCACGTTTGACGTTTATACAAGTGAGAATTTCCAATGTGAACTACATTCAGCTCATTTCTCACTGGAATATCTCACTTTAGGTTATAGAATCGCTTTGCTGACAAAAATGAGAACTCAAAATGAGAAGACCCGATGAGAATGAGAATGAAAAGACTTTTCACGTTTTCACTTTCTCATAGTTACAGAATAACCACTCTGGAATGCTATCGGGCTGCATGCCCTTTAAGATCTCCAAAGTACCGAAAGGTAGACTAGTGTGGATAGTTGTCTCTGATAGCCAAGTGGCAACTAGGGCTATAAAGTCCCGTAGGATCGAGACTAAATAGGTTTGTCAACAAACAAAACTGCAAAGAAAAACACATTCATTGCATTGCATTCATGGATAGAGCGGTCGAAACGGTATTTTTTAGTACTTTAATCGCAGTTTTTCTTATTTTGGTTTGCAATGTCGGCAGTTTCGAATGTTGACAAACCCAGTTTTGGGAATAGTGCACGAATCGTTACGTTTAAAATATGCTTGTACATTGTACTGCGAACGCGCGATGCTTCCTGAAGCACTGTGATTTCCTGACTAAAAAATCCGCTGCACGAACGTTCTCGGAGAGCTGTCAGGGAGAAAAATCCATTAAAGAACTACTAGAATCCCTAGAATCACGTTTTTCGAAGAAGATCGATGATCTTTCAGCGACTTTCCTCCATGCAGAATCACAAATCAGTGAATTCTGCAATTTATCAAGACTCTCAGCGATCATCTCGACTCGATCCAACTTCGCCTAACGAAAGGGTTAAAGTCCCTTCAACAACACCATCATGAGTCTGAAAACAAGGGTCTCAGACCTGGAACAGAAATCCAAAACAACGAACGATTCTGAAGACCTTCAAATGCAAATAATCAACTCCCAGCTAGCTAATGCTAATGCACGTCATCTGGATGATATGCGGCGGACCCAAAGACTGAGTGACGTGATCATTCGGGGCATCCCTGTAAAACCCGATGATTCACCACCGAAGATCGTCGCTAAACTGGCATCCATGGTCAACTATCAACTCTCCGCCTACATTGATGCTTTTCGGCTGCGATCTGGCATGCGCAAAAGGAGTTAACCCATAATTGTCAAATTCAAACCTTGTGAGCTGGGTGGATTCACAGCCGACTAGTGATGAGCAAAAATGGTCCTGTTCTTGCAGTCTTGTCTTGTTCTTGCACATTTAGCAAGACCAAGGACAAGACTTAGTTATGCTCGAAAGAACAAGAACAAGACTAACTGTGCAAGAACAAGACCAAGAGCAAGACTTTAGCAAGAGTTTTGCAAAATTTTCACCTAAATTCATTCTTTTAAAAACAAAAAATATAAAATTGATTAGAATGTTCAAGTAATTATGATATAAATATATGTGTGTTTTGTATATTTTCTTTTTAGTATGATAATTCTAAAAGCAATTATTCACATTTGTTCATAAATACATATTGACTTCCATGCATTGTACGTCAACGAGATTCACAATCAATATTTCTGCATTTCGAAGCAAAATTTGCCGAAATGATTTAGGTAGATGTTTCACACTGTCAAGTCTTATTTTAATCAATTGGTTGCGCCTTTACTTTACTTAAATTACTGGTGTCTAGGAAATGAAGTTAAATCTTTTAGGATTTAAAAAGAAAACCATTCAAACATGAAGATTCCTACGTTCCTTTTTTTAATAACCAATTTATAAAAATATGTGCTTACAATACATACTTGATGAGCGAAAATAGCCTTGGTCTTGCAGTTTTGTCTTGTCTTGTCTTGGTCTTGCACATTTAGCAAGACCAAGGCCAAGACCTAGACTTAGCTATGTTTGCAAGAACAAGAACAAGACCAAGACTTAGCTATGTTTGCAAGAACAAGACCAAGAACAAGCCTCAGCTATGCTCGCAGGACCAAGAACAGGACAGACTGAGCAAGAACAAGACAAGACCAAGACTATATTAGTCTTGTCTTGCTCTTGCATTTGCTCATCACTACTGCCGACACCCCAGTGTTTGTAAATGAGAGCCTTACGCCTGCCAACAGCATCTACGTAATCTACGTAAGCTGGACTAGGGATCAGGCCCGCCACAAAGGGGCAACTTGGACGAATTGAAATACGAGAATAGATTGAAACCCAAAAAAAAGAAAACCCCTTATCTCTGCGTACTAAACTAGAACTACTAATAGCCCCGAAACTATCTTGATACCCAAAAAGTCAAAACCGCCATATCTCTGCGTTCTAATTGTCAAGATAGCGCTAATCTAGAGCCTGAAACCCGAACACTCTAAAATATATGTTATGTTTGTATGTATATGGATTTAAACGTGACTGACCCATACTCATGTCTTAGATAATTTTATATCGTTTTTTATTTACCGAAACCGCGTTCTCCAGTTGCAACCCGAATAGGTATCACCATAAAAAGACGTAAGCAAATCCATAATTGAGGAAAAACTGATTGAAGACGTCGATCAAAGATTAGATTGGGAGATTGCCCTTAAGTAGTCTCTTGGGGGGCGAACGGCTAACAAAGACCTCGGAAGGTGGTGGCACCCGATTTGTCACTTCTATCAAAACCGGAGAAGAGTCACTGCAGACAAACCCCTAGCAGCTCTGTTAGCAAGTCCTAATCCCACCTCCCCGCGGTGCCCTCTGGGGTACTTCTTCGGAAGGAGCTAACGGGAGACGGTCGAATGGCGAGTTCTCTGCTCCACAAAACAGAGTTTTAGGTCGGTTGGGCTGAGGGCTAGCAACCCGCTCCCATAAAAACACCATTGCTACGAATCGGCAAACAATGCATCGGAACCGGATGGACAACGCGACGACGACCTTTGCTTTTCGAACAAGGACACGAATTGGAACATGGAATGTGAGAACTCTGCATGCTGATGGACGGCTGGATGAAGTGCTCAAAGAAATGAATCGATATAAAATCAAGATCATGGGACTTAGCGAGGCCAGATGGCACGGTGGCACATTAGCTGGTCACCAGTTTCTGAGAGGATTATTACCGTGCGCCTGCATACCAGACTAAGGAGTACTACGGTAGTCCAATGCTACGCTCCAACTGATAATGCAGACGATGACATCAAATACATGTTCTACATGCGACTTAATGAAGTTTTTCGCTCTATTCCAAGGGGAGACATCATTGTTTTGATGGGTGACTTAAACGCACCAATCGGCCCCAACAACACCGGCCTTGAACACACAATTGGAAATCAAGGCCTAAGCCAAGTTACTAATAACAGTGGTAAGCTTTTCGTTGACTTCTGTAGTTTCCCCCAACTTATAGTAGGTGGGACTTACTTTTATCACTAGTAGATACACAAGGAGACCTGGGTATCACCTGATGATAGAACGAGAAATCAGATAGATCACGTGGCCGTCAGCCGCAGATGGAGAACTGTCAGGAGCTTTAGGGGAGCAGACACTGGAAGTGGCCACCATTTGGTAGTAGCAACTATTCGGTAGTAGCAAATCTCGGCAATCAGAAACGTCCAACGCAATGCCATAAACCGCAAACGGTTTAACGTAGGCCAGAAGAGCACCAAAAGGCGAGAATTCGTTGGGAATCTACAACAAATCTTAAACCAGCAAACCGTTTCTGACGGCACAAATATCGAAGAGCTGTGGAGCACAACGAAAGGGCGCTATATTGACAGCAGGGGAAACGAGCATCGGTTATGTCCAAAGAGACCAGTAACACTTGATCTCGGACACAACCTGGCAAAAATAGAACGCAAAAGGGCCCTCAAAAATAACGTGAACTCAGCAAGCGGCCTGGAAAAACATGAACAACTTGAACGGGAATACTCCCAATTACACTGGGAGGTAAAGAGAAGTGTCCGGCGATATAAAAGGCAGCGATAAATGAGCTCGCAGAAAAGGCGGAAAACGCGGCAAACACAGGTAACAGTAAGGTTTTGTACCAAATTACTAAACAGCTCTCGGGAAAGCACTCTACTAAAAAACATGCCTTAAAGAGTGCGGATGGAAGACTGCTGTGCAGCGACGAGGAGCAACTGCAAAGATGGAGAGATTACTTCTTCGCCGCCCTGAATGGTTCATCTTCACAGGAACCTCAGGACAACAACAACAATGCACAGCCATTAAGAAATAGTAACCGCAATTCATGCAATGGCCAATGGAAAAGCAGCTGGAAACGATGGCCCGCCAGAATTGTTAAAAGCCGGTTCAAGCCTCATAGCAGATGCGCTACAGCCAATCTTGGAAATAGCATAGAACACCTGTACCTTCCCGTAGGATTGGACGGAAGGTATCATAGTCAAAATACCCAAGAAGGGGGACCTAACAATATGTGACAACTGGAGAAGCATCTGTCTATTATCTACTGGGGGAAAAATCTTGTCCGATATATTACTATCTAGGATGATAAGAGAGGTAGTAGACCGAACGCTTAGAAGACAGCAGGCTGGATTCAAAAAGGGGCGCTCTTGCATAGGAAATATTAACACCTTGATAATCATAGTGGAGCAGTCTACTAAATTCCGATCCCCCTTTACCTCGCTTTCGTAGACTATGAGAAAGCGTTCGACTCGGTTAATAAGAGCTTTATATGGCGAGCTCTACCGCAACGTGGACTGCCGGAGAAAATAATAGAATTGATTAAAGCCCTATACAACAATTGCAAATGCAGAGTTCTTCACAATGCAAAATTATCCGACACCTTTGGAGTGAGCTCAGGAGTACGACAAAGATGCCTACTTTCACCATTACTATTTCTTATAGTAATAAATAACACCCTTGTCAGCGCTCTAGATAGTATAACAGGTGGCATACAATGGGGATTGCTAGACCGCCTTAAGGATCTCGACTACGCGGATGATATCTGTTTGCTGGCGCACAGACACCAGGACCTCAAAAACATGTTAAACAATTTGGCAACAGAAAGTAGTTCAACAGGCTTAAGGCTAAATCCGACTAAAACCAAAGAAATGCGGATAAATGCAAACACTATTGAACGTACAGCGCTGAATAACCGTGACGTGGAACTGGTTGATAAATTCTGCTACCTCGATAGTATCATTACCGGAAATGGCGCTGCAGAATAAGACGTCAGTTCCAGAATAAATAAAGCATGAAGCACATATGCCTGCCTGTCTCACATATGGAGATCTCAATTAACACCAAATTGCGGCTGTTCAACTCCAACGTTAAGGGCAGTTCTTTTGTAACGTTGCGAAGCATGGGAAGTCTTCCAATTCATCACAGGGCGGCTACAAGTTTTCATCAACAGATGCCTACGTCGTATCCTAAAAATCCGCTGGCAAGATAGAATTACAATTGAAGAACTATGGCTCTGTGCCGGCCAAGAAAGAATAGACGACCAAATCAGGCGAAGGAAATGGACTTGGATTGGCCACACCTTGCGACGCGAAAACGAGAATCTAGCCAAACAGGCCCTCGACGGGAATCCTCACGGAACCCGTCGAGTTGGAAGATCTAGAACTACTTGGAGGAGAACCCTATTAGCAGAGGCCGCAACAACCGGGAGATCCTGGTCAGAGCTGGGAGCTGTCGCGCAAAACAGAGTCCGCTGGAGGGCAACTGTTTCCGCCCTATGCCCCATGAAAGAATAAAACAGCGTTATGTATTATGTAATGTTAAGTAGTCTCTTCACGACCATTAAAGTTCCAGTTGAGTATTAACGAAAAAGAGAAAGCTTAGCCAACGGGAAATGTAGCTAGAACGCTCCTTAAATAGCTTGGGGCGTCCCCCTTTCCATCCCAGTTCTATATCTTTTTTAACATTACATGATCGGTGGTGGTGGTGCTTTTTTAGGAGCGTTTTTGAAACAGTCACAAAAGGAGAAAAAACTTGCTACTCCTCCAATTTATGTTACAGTGCCTGTGGATATGAGAAACAACTGCAGTGTCGAAAAGCTTTACATTTTTGTTCACCTCGTGCAATTGCCATTTTGTTCTTCCAAATGCCAGTGTCGATAACGATTTTACCAAGGGGTCCCCCAACTTAGTACCAATATGCTGCTTGACCACCACTTGATCTCGTTCGAACCGGTCTATGTTTGCCGTTTTCTTCGTTCCATAAAATCCCTCAAGATCCAATCGGAGAATATTAAAAGCGTCCGAATTCGCTTCCCTTCGTAGTGCTTCGAATTTTTCCCTCTGAGATAGCTTCTCGATTGATTCTGCAAAAGAAAGATGAGTACTGAGCCCCAGAGCTAAGCACAAGGGACTGTCTACATAAGACTTGTTCCATTCTAGGTTGCACTATGTAACTTTAGGTTCATCCGCGAATAAAGAACCGACTGTTCTGTATCTATATTTAATGACCTGAATGAACTTATTCCTAATTTACCACAATTTTTTTTAGTCAAAGATTTTTTGGAATTTCAAAATCCTTAAAGGGCCCCCAAACATATTTTAGCCCCAGGCCCCGCAAGATGATGTAGCGGGCCTGCTGGAGATAGCGTGGGGTATATTAAAAGGAAGCTCGACGAACGCTTTGTTGTCGTGCGAGACGTTTCAGAATTGCAATGCCCGCCGGTGGAAACGCTGAAGTCACGCGCTGTAAGCGTCTGATGACTATTTTTGTTTTTATTTTTGCTTTTGCTCATTTATTGCTTTTTTTGGTTTTGCTATTATGTATTTCTCTCGATTTCACGAATTAATTTTACATGAAGGCAAGCCATCTTTAGAAAATAATTCAATAGTGGATTTACCTCGAGTATTTGTATAAGTCAAGGTAGAACCTCCTATTCCTGACAATATTAATAGTCCAATAAATAGGTCGAAAAAAGGCCTTCGTAATGCGAAAAATACCGCACGCGATTTTTTTTACCAAATGATTTTATATATTTTTATAAGCTTAAACTCTAAATGGCGTCATCCCCACCCTCTTGCTAAACTTCTCAGGAACTAAGCATTTTACGACAAAAATGCATATTATCTTTTTTGTAGATAAATAAGTTATTTAACATTTTTGTTTATAAATTTTTTGTCTTCCTTCATTCCTCCTGTCATAGCCTCCTTCCGCTATTACTGTCACGATCCACCAGCGCATGTCATGGTTGATGGTATAAAGGGCTTTCCCTGAGCTCTAGTCTTTCACATAAAAAAAATATCACTTTATTTGCACTATATTTCGTTAATGGTTGATTCTACATGAAAAAATCCATCGTAAGACTTATGGAACACACGATTATCTATAATTTTTGTTATTATCATTTTTTACGTAGGGCTAATATTGCACCAGTAATGACGCTTTAAGTGGTCGAAAAACGTAAATTCAAAAGTAGTTTTTTGCCAATATCACGTTTGCACGTTGCACGTTTTATTACAAACCCGATTATAACTTTTTTTGTTCGCAATTTCATTGCCCACAATTTTTGTTTTAACTTTTTTCTGTAAAGTTGGTATTTATGGATTTATTAGACCTTAAACGCTTATAAAGAATGGAATTTAGTTGTCGGAAAAATCAAAGAAATTTTGACGCAGGTAAACTTGATCCCTCTCTTCCTTTGAAAACAGTCTGGAACTGGAACAACTTGCGGCAATTGGGTGTTCATTCTAAGAAAGAATCTGTGACGCGCAGCATCTGTCCTGAGCCCCTTAACCGATATTTTATATCTAACCAAGCTGCGGACCAGACTATTACCACTTTTACAGCTTCTTCCAAAGGGTTCTGCTTTCATTGCGTTGACTCTCTCGAAGTAATCTCTGCTTTGAAGTCAATCAAATCCAATGCGACTGGTCACTGGTAGCGAATACATTTCGCCTAGGTTCCTAAAAATGCTCATGCCTCGTCTGTTGCCTACTTTAACTCACATTCTCAACTCCTGCCTCACGGTGTCAAAGTTTCCTTCAACTTGGAGGCATGCTTTAATCATCCCCATTCCAAAGTGCCCTTCTCCTACCAGTCCCTCTAGTTCTCGGCCTATCAATATTCTTCCATTTCTGGCAAAGGTCTTTGAAAAGCTGATACCCACTCAAATAATTGCGTACTGTGAGCGTCTCAAACTTATAAATATATGGCAATCTTGGTTTCGCAGACATCACTGCTGCGAAACTGCTGTCACTACTGATATTCGCAACTCCCTTGATAAACATGACATCTGCTGTGAGTGTTTCACGATATCCTTCACGAACGCAAACCTGCATACCTCAACCAGTTTGCGCAGCTTTCGCAATCCCTGAGGAAGTAATAATTTAATAATTCCGCGTTTTCGTACGTTAATTGGCCAGCGTTCTTTCTTTGCCTTCGTAGCAAAGTTTTGGAACTCTACACCTGTTGATTTACAACGCATCGATTCAATGGGCATTTGGGAATGGGAATCCATTTCCAATAGGGCTGATTAGTGCATACAGTGGGTGATCAAAGAATTACGATCACTTGGATATTTTCTAGAAAATAATAAAACTAATTGCTTTTTGGGAATTATTATAGTATAATTTGTTGTTATTTTTACTGGAATTTGTTCCAAGTAGCTTTAGTGGGAAAAATACGAAGTTTTTATTGGCCTGTCAGCAGGTCGAAACCCTTATTTTCCAAGAAATCAGAAGTAATGCCCATCGCACCTAAATTACTTTCTTAGGTAGAATTAGTACCTTTTTAGATAACATATAAATATGCTGAGATATTGAAAAAAAAACTATTTTGAGATTGTTCGTGGATAGGTGAGGGTGAAGTTCTTTTCAAAAAACATGTTATAAAGTGTGTAAATTAGACGCTAAGCAGCTTAGAGTGAAAGTTAAAAAGTTTTTTAAAAAGTGTTAATCATGGGACGTGCAAAAGATATTAGTGACTTAAAAAAAGTTGCCGTTTCAACGGTGTTGAAACAACAAGCATTTTCTTATCGCGAAATTGCCCGAAAAGAGTGCGTTTGGGGTCATCCATAAATTACGTGAGGCGTTTAGGGGGGAGAGGGTCGCGCCAAATCTCACCTGGGGTAGGGGGAGGGTCTTGGCAAATATCACGTAATTTTTTTTCCGCAAGAAACAGTGTAAAATTGCGAGAAAACTGGGTTAAACTAATAGTACAGGTAAATTAACCCGAAAAAGCGATATAGCGGAAATAATGAGGTACAGGGTACAGGCGGCTGAAAATTGGCAGAGAGCTTCCTTTTAGGGTTCCTAACAAGGGGTTATAAAGTCTCCCGATTTTCTACCCCGAGAAGCCCACATTTTAGGGGGTTTTAGCCCTCAAAATGTGTATTTTTCGAATTTTCTGTAATTTTTTTTGCAATATTTCTAGATATCTTTTTGTTTTCTTCAATTTTAAGAAGAATATCTGTAAATGAGAAAATCTTTAAAATCGTGTTTTTGGACCCGCACTTAGATTTCATTCACGAAAATCTTGGTGCAATATCAGATGAACGTGGTGAAAGGTTTTATTAATACATATTGCACATAGAGAAGGAATAATGAATCCATTACATGAAAAGTACACGTGGCACTATTACTATATTTCGATTCAATAGCAAAATGGGTGTAAAAATTCAGCCACTGCCGTTTACACTGTATTTGCTCACTGTTTCAAATACCATCCAACTGGAACACCCAAAAAAAGTAATGAAAATATGTTAAATGTCTGGGAATGAAGAGTGTATGACGTGATGAAAAATTCTTATCATTTTATACAATGGCCTGGGAAAAACTGGGAATATAAAGTATGCATTGACTTATACGACCATTTTTAGACAAATTGCGACCCTACGCTGAACTAGTGTGGTGGCCTAAGCTGAAACAAAACAAAAAGGCCCAGAAGCCCAATTGAAAAACCTGGAACCTAATTCCCTTCTAAGTATCTCAAGTGCTCTTTTCACATCAGTTAGAACCCATGTTATCTGCGGTGCATTGTCACTACAAATAGTAGACATTTACATCAGGCGACATAATGAGTCATCTAAGCATCTTACAGGATTCGGATTTTGAATCGACGACCATCTACTCTGACATACTAGAGGCCAAGATAGATTTTGAAAACCTTTTGTTATGAATTTCAAGCGCTGCGAAGAATGAAAGTCTAACAGATCCGCACTTCTTGAATCTATATCCTGGTGTACAGGCGCACAGTGGTCTAGATAAGGAAAAAAGTGGACAAAAATATAATGAGTTGCCCCGTATATTCGAAATTTAGGTTTCAGGGGGTTTTCACATCGCTGATCGCGAATCCGTAAAGCTGCTGACAGAAACAGGAGCAAAGGCCGTGCGGGCAATGACAGAGAGAATAGAAGTAGTGTATTCAAATGCGCACTAACGAAATGCTGATTTACGCTACGCACACACCGCGCAAGTTGCTTTACTTTCTACTTTTTGCGCGTTGCTGCCGCGTAGTGTCAAGATATGTTTGTGTTTTGAGTCGTGTTTTGGTGGTGGTGGGCATATTTTGGAGTCGTGTGTTGGTGTTGGCTGTGATAGCAAATTTGTTGAATTTTATATTTAATGAAAATCTTTATTTTTCCAAATTGGAGTAATTAAAAAAGGCTAGAAAAATTATATGTAAATCATTCAGGTTTTTCAATTTTTTTCCTATCACGTCGCAATCTTGTTAATCACAAGATTAGAAGTGCCAAAAGACAATTCTTTGAACTAAAATTAGATACTTCTCTCCCCTCTAAGCTGCTGTGGAAGAACTTACGATCGTTGGGTGTTTGTGGTAGAGATAGTGCGCAAGTAGACATTGATCCCTGTGTTCTTAATCGCTCATTCGTGGAACCTCTTCCGGATAACCTACCTCCTCTTGATTTATCCTCTTTGTCTGTGGATGGGTTTAACTTCAGG
Organism: Thereva nobilitata; assembly: GCA_963855945.1. Lineage (NCBI taxonomy): Eukaryota > Metazoa > Arthropoda > Insecta > Diptera > Therevidae > Thereva > Thereva nobilitata. The sequence continues at coordinate 157,936,804 of OY979694.1, read as the reverse complement.
TGTATAGATGAACGCGAAACATACCGTACCATCATGTCCATTAAATCCAATGCGACTGGAATCGATAATATTCCTTCTCTCTTCATTAAGACCATTGCTCCTCTAATCTTACCGGTTTTAATGCATATCTTTAATTCCTGTATATTGCAATCTACATTTCCATCGCTATGGAAAAATGCTGTCATTACTCCTATTCCTAAAGTCCTTTCCCCCGTAGATGTGGGTGATTTCCGCCCGATTAGCATCCTACCACTTCTGTCCAAAGCACTTGAGAAAATCTTATCTGTACAATTGCAATCCTATCTTACCCATGAAAATCTATTGAATCCGTTGCAATCCGGCTTCAGAAAGTCCCATAGTTGTGAAACTGCCCTGTTAAATGTCTTGACGGATTTACGAATGGCATGTGATAGGAATGAGTTGGGTATATTGATCCTTCTTGATCTCTCACGTGCTTTCAACACGGTTTGCCATAGCGTTCTCCTCAATAAATTATCCTCCAATTTCGGCCTGTCGTCCTCTGCGACTCATTTCCTAGCCTCTTTCCTAATTAACAGATGTCAATGTGTGAAATATAACAACGATTTTTCCTCCTTTATCTCTGTACCGTCGGGTGTTCCCCAAGGCTCTGTACTTGGACCCCTGTTGTTCTGTCTATACGTTAATGATTTACCTAATTGTTTATCATTTGCTCGTCACCATAGCTATGCGGACGACCTCCAATTATATAATTACTGTACACCTAACGATATCCCTCGCCTTACTGAAGCCTTAAACAAGGATTTGATATCATTGTCCCTATGGTGTGCTAATAACTTCTTGAAGCTAAATCCTAGTAAATCATCTGCACTAATCCTTAGCAGGCGTCTTCTTGATACATCCAACATCCCTCCTCTAAAACTAAACAATATTCCCCTGAAGATGGTCTCGTCTTCTAAGAACCTTGGAGTACTGGTCAACTCTAACTTGTCCTGGTGTGATCATGTGTCGTTCACTCTGAAAAAATCTATACTTGTTTGCGTCGCCTGCGTCTCTATGGTAGCCTATTACCCCGTGATACTCGTCTTGCGCTAGTAAAATCGCTTTTACTTCCTCATTTTCTATATGGACGCTCTGTTTATATATGCCTTGACTCCACATGTAAACATAGATTGAATGTTGCCTTTCAATGATTGTTTAAGGTTCATTTTTGACCTTAATCGATCTGCACATGTTTCTGGCTTTCGTTCATCCTTGTTACCTTGCAACCTCCTTACATATCGCGACGCGCATGGCCTATGTTTATTGCATAAAATCATAAATTCCTCTGTTCCCTCATACCTTGCTGATAGTCTTGTTCGTCTTCGTACACGTCGTTCTATGCAATTTTATATTCCTAGACACTGTTCCCTGTTAGGTGGTCGTTCCTTCTTTGTACATACTGTTAGATTGTGGAATAGCCTCCCTTTCCAACTGCAATGTATCAGCTCGCTCGCCGCCTTCATGAGGGGAGTGATCGCATACCTTGAAACTCAGAACGCATAAAATCGTATTGGTCGCTTGCTTGCTGCGTATCATGGTTTATCGTGCATCCTCTTTAGCATTCATCTTCTCGGCTTAAGAATCGGCTTATAGGCAATAATTTAATTTTTATTTAAATTCAGTTTTTAGTTTCTTGTATTTTATTTTATTTACATTTTATTTTCATTTTATTTCCATTTCTTTTTTCTTTTTTTTTGTTTTCTTTTAATTTAGTTTTAATCATTTTAATAATATGTATTTTCCTTTGTGAATTGCCTTTATTGTTATAGTACCAAATAAGATGTTAATCTTGTGTACTTTTTCATGAATTAATAAATAAAAAATAAAAAAAAAAATAAACGTCCACTTGTCACTTTGATTTCGTTGCTGTGTGCAAAGTCGGAGCGCACCGCCGACACCGCAACATCATGTCAGTGAAAAGTCGCCACATTCCGCGAACCCAATGTCCGCACCGCGTTTGCGCCTGTTTCTGTCAGTAGCTTAACGATTTAGCCGCTAGGGCGTTTTAAAGTTTTTTGTTAGAGTTTTACATATCACCCTGTATTTGTGTAACCGTATAACCTATTTTCATGAATAAGGTATCAGTATACGCAGAATACTCCTAGCTATCTAAAACTATAAAAGTGACGGTTGGTTTTTTTAACTAAAATTTCAACTTCAACTCCCTTTTTCTCCAAAAAATACATAGTTTACCCATACTTTTTTTTCCAAAATTGGAAAGCTTGAACTATTTCCTATGAATAATGACCAGAAATTTTTATGCTATGGCCTTTACTTTTGAAGTTACATATAAGCAATTGTGATGTTAAAATTGGCCTTATTTGGTACTTTTTTTAGTACTTTTTCACCAATTTTAACGTCGTATAAAATATGAATTGGCAAGTTTTGGCACCCAAATCTTTCGAATTCTCATTTAATAAAGTATTTCCTACGAAATCACCTTAAATCTATCCCGGGGGTAGTGGGGGATAAACTATTTTTAAGTAGTCTATTTAAGTTTTAAAAAAAAAATTTTTTTCGTGATTTTTGATCGTTCTTTTACATTAGCATGGATTATCTATCTATATATATAAAAGTGAAAGTATGTCTGTAAATGTTCAATAGACTCCGAAACCGCTCATCCGATTGGCCTGAATTTTTCTCGAACACTTCGGGTGGCTGTAGTGTACCGATATCCGTAAAATTCGAACTTTTGTATGGGAGGTACTCTTCGAATTACTGCTAAAGAGCATCTATATTATTTTGGTTTTTTCCGAAAAAAATACGATTCCCAAAGTTTCAGATCGATCGGTCCAAATTTAAAATGGCGGCCAACACAAAATGGCGGATTACCTTTTTCTTTGCAAGCCATTCGGTATGGGTATCAAATGAAAGGGTATGACAAGTACAATATTATTAGCTCTGTGGCATCATTCCAAATTCAAAATGGTGGCCAACGCAAAATGGTGGATTACCTTTTTCTTTGCAAGCCATTCGGTATGGGTATTAAATGAAAGGGTATGACAAGTAGAATATTATTAGCTCTGTGTGGAGTCATACCAAATTCAAAATTCATATCACCTGATTACTACTATTGGTTTATGGGTGCAGCATAGGCGCACCGGGTCCCAGCTAGTTATTTAATAACGATAAAGCACATAGAAATATTCTACATACCTTCAATATTACCCTCCATTGAACGGAATTAATATTACAGACTTAAATACAAACTTATTGGTATTATTTAGGAAATGCTTTTCGCCGCGAAGACATGCAAATGCAGATATGTCGAAAGTACCTAACTTCGGAATGCCTTGGAGCCGCAGGCTTTAAAGCTACTCGCCCCATCTTTCGGTAAACATGCAGGGGATCCCCCTCTTTAAAATAGTTCCTAGAAAAGGGCATTTAAAAAAACTTGTTTTTTGAATTTTGTCCACCTTTTTAGAATCTAAACCACTGTGAAGCGGCTCGAACGCCAATTTGAGAGGCTGGCTGTGACTTCAGACTCCGCCTTTCTAAGGCCTGGGTCATTCAGTCACAGGTTTTTTACCCTAAGGTAACATGTAAAGAAGAATGCTCCGAAGTTTGTACATCTGCAGAGTCATAAATGGCCTCACCAAACTATTCAAACAGTTAAGCCGTTACTCTCTAAAAACGAATCACTGGATGCCAAAGTCAACCTTCGTATGTCAATATAATGTAAAATTCTAAATTTTTTTTTTAAATCCCATATGCTTGCTCTACAAATACACGAGTTGAGCTAAAACTAGAATTGAATTTTTTCTGTTCTCTTGTTAAGAGACCATTACACCTGAAAGGCACCATGAGATTGGTTTCCAAAGGATAGGCAGAATCACCTGCTAAATAGTAATCCACAGGTATTTTAGTTTTTTATTGGGTGCATGCTGAGTTGGTACTGGGATGATTTTGCGGTACTGTTCTTCAACACAAATTATGTTTTTTTAAATAAATTCAACGCAATCAAGCACAGATTAACAAATACGCATAATAGTGTAAGTACTATACATTTTTTAAAATTTTAAAAATCTCACGTGAGATTTTCGGGGGAGGGGGTCGAGCCAAATCTCACGCCATCTCACCAAGGGGGAGAGGGGGTCGAAAAATCGGCAAAATCACCTCACGTAATTTATGGGTGACCCCTTTCTTACGGAACAGTAGCGAAAATTGCAAAAAATCTTGAACTAGGACTGTCTCCACGTGCAAATAATCGCAAAAACTGCCGTGGAAAACGGAAGACACGTCCGCGTATGGACAGGAAAAATGTTAGTACTGCTCTACAACATCGCAACGCACCCATTAGAGCATTGCATGCAGCAGTACAAGAAGAAGGCATCAATTTATCTGCAGTTACATTGCGAATTGGAGGGCGAACGGCTAACAAAGACCTCGGAAAGTGGTGGCACCCGATTTGTCACTTCTACCAAAACCCGAGAAGAGTCACTGCAGACGAACACCTAGCAGCTCTGTTAGCAAGTCCTAATCCCACCTCCCCGCGGTGCCCCCGGGGTACTTCTTCGGAAGGAGCTAACGGGAGACGGCCGAATGGCGAGTTCTCTGCGCCACAAAACAGAGTTCTAAGTCGGTTGGGCTGAGGGTTAGCAACCCGCTCCCATAAAACACATATGTAATTGCTACGAATCATCGGACATCATTGTTTTGATGGGTGACTTAAACGCACAGATCGGCCCCAACAACACCGGTCTTGAGCACACAATTGGAAATCAAGGCTTAATTCAAGTTACCAATAACAATGGTGAGCTTTTCGTTGACTTCTGTAGTTCCCATCAATTCATGGTAGGTGGAACTTACACTGTAAAAAAAATATGTAAATTCACAGTCCAAATGTACAGTAAAATTACAAATCGCGATATGAAATACTAATTTATTACACAATTATTGTAATTTTACTATAAATTTTGTAATTTCGCATAAAGAAATTGAGAATCTCCAATACTGCATGACGTAAATGTTGATTACATGAATGTGACGTATATTTTACACAATGTTGTGTATTTTTCTAAATCGTTTATGTAGGAAAACTTCAATATTTCTTAGTATTATTTATCAATGTTATGTACTGAACTTTGTACTGTAATTTTACAGTAAGAGGCGTAATTTTAGAACTTATATTTTCAGTAAAATTACAAATTGTTTATTGGAATGTAAGGTTTAAATTTTCCCTCTCATAGATATAATTCACAGATAACAATGGAATACAAAGCATATATACCCGATTCTTCTCAAGTTAAGGTCAGACCTTTGACTTTGGTCAGGGTCTGGGCAGTTCTTGTAACAGCCAAGAAATTTTTGATAATTTTTGATGCTTAGGGCCGATGCACAATTAAAGCTTCAAGCTGCAAGCTTCAAGCTTCAAAAATTAGGATAAAAGGGTTTGTACAATGATTCACATTCACAGCTTCAAGCTGCAGTGCTCAAATAAAGCAAAACTCAGATGAAACTTGTAGCTTGAAGCTTGCAGCTTGACGCTTGCAGCTTGAAGCTTGCATGGTGAACAAAATGCTATTTTTATGTATAGGGAGAGGGCATACACAAAAGTTTGAAAATTTACAAAACTATGAAGTGAAAGCTCCAGTACTGATTGTATTTTTACATCCCACAAATAATGTATATTTACTACACAGTTGGTAAAAATACGTAAAGTAGAATTGGAATATTCCTAATAATATATATTACAAATTTACAAAACTGCTTGCGAATAAAACTTCCAGTATTTTTTTTTTGTAAAATTACCACAGAATTTTTTCCAGTGCACTTTTGTCACAAGAAGATACACAAGGAGACCTGGGTATCGCGCGATGGTAGAACGAAAAATCAGATTACGTGGCCGTCAGCCTCAGATGGAGAACTATTGTAGAGGATGTCAGGAGCTTTAGGGGAGCAGACACTGGAAGTGACCACCATTTGATAGTAGCAACTATTCGCCTAAAAATCGCCGCAATCAGAAACGTCCAACGAGATGCCATAAACCGTAGACGGTTTAACGTAGACCTTCTGCGGGAGAGCACTAAAAGGAGAGAATTTGCTGGAAATCTGCAACAAATCTTAAACCAGCAAACCGTTTTTGACGACACAAATATTGAAGAGCTGTGGAGCACAACAAAGGGCGCTATAATAACAGAAGAACGGAAAATGCGGCAAACACAGGCAACAGTAAGGTGCTGTACCAAATTACTAAACAGCTCTCGGGAAAGCACTCTACTAAAAAACATGCCGTGAAGAGTGCGGATGGAAGGCTGCTGTGCAGGGACGAGGAGCAGCTCCAAAGATGGAGAGACTACTTCTTCGCCGCCCTGAATGGTTCCTTTTCGCAGGAACCGGAAGAAAATAACAGCAATGCACAGCCAATAAGAATCGCCACTCGTGCACCATCCAAGACAGAAATAGTAACCGCAATTCATGCAATGGCCAATGGTAAAGCAGCTGGAAAAGATGGCATCCCGCCAGAATTGTTGAAAGCCGACTCAAGCCTCATAGCAGATGCGCTACAGCCAATCCTGGAAATAGCATGGAACGCCTTTCCGGAGGATTGGACGGAAGGTATCATAGTCAAAATACCCAAAAAGGGAGACCTAACAATATGTGACAACTGGAGAGGCATCTGTCTATTATCTGCGGTGGGAAAAATCTTGTCCCATATATTACTATCTAGGATAAGAGAGGCAGTAGGTCGAACGCTTAGAAGACAGCATGCTGGATTCAGAAAAGGTCGCTCCTGCATAGACCACATAAACACCTTGAGAATCATAGTGGAGCAGTCTACTGAATCCGATCCCCCTTTACCTTGCTTTCGTAGGCTGTGAGAAAGCGTTCGACTCGGTTAATAGGAGTTTTATATTGTGAGCTTTACGGAAACGTGGACTGGCGGACAAAGTAATAGAATTGATAAAAGCTCTATGCAACAATTCCAAATGCAGAGTTCTCCGTAATGGAAAATTATCCGACAGCTTTGAGGTGAGTTCAGGAGTACGACAAGGATGCCTACTTTCAGCATTACTATTTCTGGTAGTAATAAACGACAACCTTGTCAGCGCTCTAGATAGAAGAACAGGTAGCATACAATGGAGATTGCTAGACCGCCTTAAGGATCTCGACTACGCGGATGATATCTGTTTGCTGGCCCACAGACACCAGGACCTCAAAAACATGTTAAACAATTTGGCAATAGAAATTAGCTCGGCGGGCTTAAGGTTAAATCCGACTAAAACAAAAGAAATGCGGATAAATGCAAACACCCTTGAACGGACAGCGCTAAATAACCGTGACGTGGAACTGGTAGGCAAATTCTGTTACCTCGGTAGTATTATTACCGAAAACGGCGGTACAGAAGAAGACGTCAGTCAGTTCCAGAATAAATAAAGCAAGAAGCGCATATGCATGCCTGTTTCACATATGGAGATCAACAGAGATCTCAATTAACACCAAATTGCCGCTGTTCAACTCCAACGTTAAGGCAGTTCTTTTGTACGGTTGCGAAACATGGAAAGTCACCCAATTCATCACAGGGCGCCTACAAGTTTTCATCAACAGATGCCTACGTCGTATCCTAAAAATCCGCTGGCATGATAGAATTACAAATGAGGAACTATGGCGCCGTGCCGGCCAAGAAAGGATAAACGGCCAAATCAGGCGAAGAAAATGGAATTGGGTTGGCCACACCTTGCGATGCGAAAACATGAATCTAGCCAAACAGCCCCTTGATTGGAATCCGCAAGGATCCCGTCGAGTCGGAAGACCTACGACAACGTGGAGGAGAACCCTATTAGTAGAGGCAGCAACAACTAGGAGATCCTGGTCAGAGCTGAGAGCTGTCGCGCAAAACAGAGTCCGCTGGAGGGCAACTGTTTCCGCCCTATGGCCCATGAGGGATTAAAGGAGCAATTAAGTAAGTTAAGTAAGTACATTGCGAAGAAGACTTTACGAAGCAAACATAATATGCAGGCGTCCCGCTAAAAGACCACGAATAACCGAAGCGATGAAGAAGAAACGTTTGATTTGGGCGAAACTTCTCAAGAACTGTACGGAAAGTGATTGGGAAAAGGTAATGAAAAATTTTTTATATTAATAAATGGCTTAATATTGACCTGTTTTGATATTACAATTTTTTTGTATTTACGTAGGTCATCTTTAGCGACGAATGCCGTTTAGAGGTTTTGACGGATTCAACCCAATTTGTCAGAAGACGACCGGAAGAGAAATACCATCCAGCCTGCGTGGTAACAAGAGTGAAACACCCCCCCCCCCCCCGCAGTGATGGTGTGGGGCTGCATAATAACATAAGATCGGAATACATCTTTATGCAAGACGGGGTACCTTTCCGTATGGCGTCCGCGCTGTATAGCGGCATCCATAAAAACTTCCTTCGATGAGGAGGAAATTATGATTTTACCTTGGCCAGGCAATTCACCGGATATGAACCCTATCGAAAATTGTTGGGCGCACCTTAAATCCCTAGTTTATCAAGGCCAGAACTCTAATATTAATAATTTAAAAGAAAATATTCGAGATATATGGATAAAGAATGTAGACTTTAAGAACTTAGTGATAACTGAACTAGTGATTACAAACTGACCGGGTTGTCGCGAGTTCGATATTAATTAAAAAATTCTTTCGCCCTTTCCCCCCGTGATTAATCTTTTAACTACTAAGATTAGTCTTTTAACTATTAAAACTAGTTCTAAATTAAATTTCCGCGTGTGATTTATGTATAAGTGTTAAGTTATATGATATAATTCTAAATCTGTAACACTCTGTTTTCGTTACAATTTAATTTGGACTTTGAACCTTCGTTATTTCATTAATTTCATAACCGCTCAAACTTTCATAATGAACAAGTCTAATAAGAATTGCTCAGCTGACTTTTCAGGCGCTGAAGAAATAGAATGGGTAACGTGTAGCGGAGTATGTGAAAGCTCTTCCAACGCTTGGTGCATTGGACTTTCCCGCCCGGCCATCCGATTCTTGAAAGAGTATCGGAGAGCTTTCAAGTTCTACTGCTCTGATTGTAAGTCCATCAATCTGCCGCATATATTGCTAGCCATTAAGTCCAATAATGACAACGTTATAAATTTGAGTGAAACTATCAACAATATGAGATAATTACCAAAGTTACTCCAAAAACTTTGAATTAATTAAATCTAGATTAGACAATTTATCCATTAATAATGCATCGGAAAACGACTCTATGATCGACCACCTATCGAAAGTTATGAGATTTGAACTGAGTTCTATTAGCTCGTAAACGATAAAAACTAATACAGACAATGATGTATGTATTAAAAACGAACAATCACACCTACTCTCCAAAATCTGCGATTCTTTCGACAAGCTCTCTCCCCTGGACGACACAATGGCACAGCTTAAAGCCGACTTAAAAATGCAATTCTCTCATCTTGGGGCGGAATTATCAAATTTAAAGGTTTTAATGGAAGTCATCTGTGACAATAAACCTTCTACGCCCAATGATACTGCGATAGATGCTGAACCAATTGAAAGGACAATCTCACTCTCCGAAGAATTAGATGACCACCGTTTAAACTGGAAGGATAATTTTACCCTCCGCTCTCCTAATTTAAACAACCTCCACCAGCAAACCCTGTCGATCTCCTCTAGCTCATCTCAGTACTTACCACCTCTGCACCTTCCGGAAACTGTCAACATATTTGGAACAACATGGTCTCTTGCAGATTGGCATAGGAGATTAGATAAAATCGATTCCAATAATAGGTTGCTCGCAGAAAAACCATTAGCAAGAAACACCAAACAGCAACAAACAATAAAAACACCTCGAAGGGTCACCAAGAGAAACACCGGCAATACTTCAATCACTTCATTATCCGACCAGGCTACTTCAACGTATTTCCTCAAGGGCGTGCCAGCGAAGGCAGATTCTTCCTGGATAAGCAACATATTTCTCACAGACTTCTGAGTGAAATTACTTAGCTGCAAACAAATATCATCACGAAAAAATAGGGCTCAACGTAGTCTTCACTACAAGATACGAGTGGCTGTTTTTCCATGCAGCGGACACCTTTAAATGAAGGAACTTAACTCTCAGCCGATGGATAAATAGGTTAAGTAGGAAATATAAGATTCCTAAATCTAAAATAGTAATAAGTAAAAAATCTAAGACTGATAGATCCAAAATAGTAATAGGTGGACCAAATAAAGTTAATCCAATCCCAGTTTTAATCCACAATAGATCTAACTCACTAAACAGCATGTAAGATCCTCTATAAATAACCTTGTACCTAAGAAACCCATTAATATGATTAACACTAGTCCAACTGCTTCTAACTCAGTCCCAACCGTTACATCGAACCCACTAACACTTAATACAGCACGCCATAGTAATAACACTACTCACAATCCCTACCCAAACTTCTCTCGTAGCCACGTCATCGTTGGTGGTCGTTCCTACGCTGATGTTAATGAGATTTCGACACAACCTCCTTCGGTTACGAATGACACACAGAAATCCGTGGATATTTCTGTAAGCCGCACCAACAACATTCCCTCCACAAAACCACTTTTCTTTAACCAGTTACAACCACCGGCTGTAAAAAACACCCTGATCTCAGCGGATTCGAGTGAGAGTCGATATTTGCTATCTCGGTTAAGAGAAAGGAAGGTTTTTGACAATGTAAGGCTTTTCCTCGCGTACATGCGCAATAAACCTGATTCTACCTGTATTCATGGTAAAACCAGGACCAGCCTCATCATCGCGATCCAACAGGAAGGTCTTCCCGCGGATCGTGCTGCGTTGCTCGAACTATTCACTAGGTACCACGAGCATTATGAAATTAACCCCCAACAACTAAACAAGGATCTCTCCGCTTATGCTGCTCATGTAAGATCGCTACATGTGTCTCAGCTCCAAAAAAGCCGTGATGAGATGAATAGATATTACCGCGCGTAACTAGCTACTTCCCCAATAGCCAATCCCGCCTCGTCACTTCTCCATAAACCTATCCTACCCCAGATAAGAATCTTTTATCAGAACCAAATTAAATAATCTCTTTATTGACTCCTTGGTCCTCCAACTTGGTTAAATGATTCATTCCTAAATGAAGAGATCTTGGACAGCAGCTGGACGATCTACAGGTGCGATAGAGATTACAGTTCCACCGGTCTCACAAAAGGAGGCGAAGTACTTACTATATAGCTGTCAAGGACTTTTTAAATAGTGAGTTAATCACGACCAATCGTTCACCATCTTTCGAACACGTTTTTATACGAGTCAAATCTGATCAGAAGCTTATATTCATCGGTACCTTCTATATCCCCCCCAATATGGACGAATCTAATTATGACGATTTACTACATATAGTGGAGGAAGTAAATGAATCACTCTGCGGTAACGCGTTATATTTGTCCTAGATGATTTTAACCGGCCGAATATATCTTTCTTCCCCGACGAGGAAGACAACAACTTGCTTCCCATTAATGCCAGTAATGCCATCGATATAAAGCTTATCGACACTTTTTACGGCATTGATCTACGCCAAATTATTGGGCAAGCAAATTCCTGTGGTAAATGGCTAGACCTTATCTTTACCAATTCATACAAGGAGGTGAATATTCTACCCGTTTCCAATGAGGATAACCTATTTACTAATTCTATTCACCACTCCGCATGGATCCTCGAGATTAATTCCTCTATCCCCAACCATCGTACATCATACTACTAATTGCTCCTTTAATCCCCACATAGGGCGGAAACAGTTGCCTTCCAGCGGACTCTGTTTTGCGCGACAGCTCTCAGCTCTGACCAGGATCTCCCGGTTGTTGCGGCCTCTGCTAATAGGGTTCTCCTCCACGTTGTTCTAGGTCTTCCGACTCGACGGGTTCCTTGCGGATTCCAGTCGAGGGCCTGTTTGGCTAGATTCTCGTTTTGGCGTCGCAAGGTGTGGCCAATCCAATTCCATTTCCTTCGCATGATTTTGTCGTCTATCCTTTCTTGGCCGGCACGGCGCCATAGTTCTTCATTTGAAATTCTATATTGCCAGCGGATTTTTAGGATACGACGTAGGCATCTGTTGATGAAAACTTGTAGGCGCCCTGTGATGAATTGGGTGACTTTCCATGTTTCGCAACCGTACAAAAGAACTGCCTTAACGTTGGAGTTGAACAGCCGCAATTTGGTGTTAATTGAGATCTCCGTCGATCTCCATATGTGAAACAGACATGCATATGCGCTTCTTGCTTTATTTATTCTGGAACTGACGTCTTCTTCTGTACCGCCGTTTTCGGTAATAATACTACCGAGGTAACAGAATTTGTCTACCAGTTCCACGTCACGGGTATTTAGCGCTGTTGGTTCAAGGGTGTTTGCATTTATCCGCATTTCTTTGGTTTTAGTCGGATTTAACCTTAAGCCTGCCGAGCTACTTTCTGTTGCTAAATTGTTTAACATGTTTCTGAGGTCCTGGTGTCTGTGGGCCAGCAAACAGATATCATCCGCGTAGTCGAAGTCCTTAAGGCGGTCTAACAATCCCTATTGTATGCCACCTGTTCTTCTATCTAGAGCGCTGACAAGGATGTCGTTTATTACTATAAGAATTAGTAATGGCTAAAGTAGGCATCCTTGTCGTACCCCTGAGCTCACTTCAAAGCAGTCGGATAGTTTTCCATTGTGAAGAACTCTGCATTTGGAATTGTCGTATAGAGCTTTTATCAATTCTATCATTTTATCCGGCAGTCCACTTTGCCGAAGAGCTCGCCATATAAAGCTCGTATTAACCGAGTCGAACGCTTTCTCATAGTCTACGAAAGCAAGGTAAAGGGGGGATCGGAATTCAGTAGACTGCTCCACTATGATTCTCAAGGTGTTAATGTGGTCCATGCAGGAGCGGCCTTTTCTGAATCCAGCCTGCTGTCTTCTAAGCGTTCGATCTACTGCCTCTCTTATCCTTGCTAGTAATATGTGGGACAAGATTTTGCCCACAGTAGATAATAGACAGATGCCTCTCCAGTTGTCACATATTGTTAGGTCCCCCTTTTTTGGTATTTTGACTATGATACCTTCCGTCCAATCCTCCGGAAAGGTACAGGTATTCCATGCTATTTCCAGGATTGGCAGTAGCGCATCTGCTATGAGGCTTGAGTAGGCTTTCAACAATTCTGGCGGGATGCCATCTTTTCCAGCTGCTTTACCATTGGCCATTGCATGAATTGCGGTTACTATTTCAGTCTTGGATGGGGCACGAGTGGTGATTCTTATTGGCTGTGCATTGTTGTTGTTGTTTTCCTGAGGTTCCTGTATAAATGAACCATTCAGGGCGGCGAAGAAGTAATCTCTCCATCTATGGAGTTGCTCCTCGTCGCTGCACAGCAGCCTTCCATCCGCACTCTTTACGGCATGCTTTTTAGTAGAGTGCTTTCCCGAGAGCTGTTTAGTGATTTGGTACATCACCTTACTGTTGCCTGTGTTTGCCGCGTTTTCCGCTTTCTCTGCGAGCTCATTTATCTGCCGCCTTTTATCACGCCGGACACTTCTCTTTACCTCCCGGTGCAATTGGGAGTATTCCCGTTCAAGTTGTTGTCGTTTTTCCGGGTCGCTTGTCGAGTTCACGTTATTTTTGAGGTCCCTTCTGCGTTCAATTTTTTGCCAGGTTGTGTCCGAGATCCAGTGTTGCTGGTTTCTTTGGACATAACCAATACTTGTTTCGGCTGCTGTTATTATAGCGCCCTTTGTTGTGCTCCACAGCTCTTCAATATTTGTGTCGTCAGAAACGGTTTGCTGGTTTAAGATTTCTTGCAGTTTGCCAGCAAATTCTCGCTTTTTGGTGCTCTCACGCAGAAGGTCTACGTTAAACCGTCTACGGTTTATGGCATCGCGTTGGACGTTTCTGATTGCAGCGATTTTTAGGCGGATAGTTGCTACTACCAAATGGTGGTCACTTCCAGTGTCTGCTCCCCTAAAGCTCCTGACATCCTCCAGAATAGTTCTCCATCTGCGACTGACGGCCACGTGATCTATCTGATTTCTCGTTCTACCATCGGGCGATACCCAGGTCTCCTTGTGTATCTTCTTGTGACAAAAGTAAGTTCCACCTACCATGAGTTGATGGGAACTACAGAAGTCAACGAAAAGTTCACCATTGTTATTGGTAACTTGGCTTAGGCCTTGATTTCCAATTGTGTGTTCAAGGCCGGTGTTGTTGGGGCCGATCTGTGCGTTTAAGTCACCCATCAAAACAATGATGTCTCCCCTTGGAATAGAGCGAAAAACCTCATTCAGTCGCATATAGAACTCGTCTTTGATGTCATCGTCTGCGTTCTCAGTTGGAGCGTAGCATTGGACTATCGTAGTACTTCTTAGTCTGGTACGTAGGCGCACGGTAATAATCCTCTCAGAAACTGGTGACCAGCTAATGAGGCTGGACCTGGCTTCCTTGGTGGGTATTACGCCAACGCCATTCCTACGATTTTCAGTTTCGTTTCTCCCAGAATATAAGAAGGACTCACCATTTGGGCAGATATGTTCCCCCGCATCGGGCCATCTGGTCTCGCTGAGTCCCATGGCCTTAATTTTATAGCGGTTCATCTCGTTGAGCGCTTCATCCATCCGTCCATCAGCAAGCAGAGTTCTCACATTCCATGATCCGATTCGTGTCCTGTTTCGAAAAGCAAAGGTCGTCGTCGTGTTGTCCGTCCGGTTCCGAGGCAATGTTTGCCGATTCGTAGCAATTGTGTGTTTTATGGGAGCGGGTTGCTAACCCTCAGCCCAACCGACTTAAAACTCTGTTTTGTGGCGCAGAGAACTCGCCATTCGACCGTCTCCCGTTAGCTCCTTCCGAAGAAGTACCCCAGGGGCACCGCGGGGAGGTGGGGTTAGGACTTGCTAACAGAGCTGCTAGGTGTTCGTCTGCAGTGACTCTTCTCGGGTTTGTGCAGAAGTGACAAATCGGGTGCCACCACCTTCCGAGGTCTTTGTTAGCCATTCGCCCCCCCCCCCCCCCGCAATCGTACATCGTACATCATATAACAATATAATTGTTTATGACTTTAAGAATGCGGACTGGGAGAGTATTGGCTTCGAATTATCCCTAGTCGACTGGGAACATAGGCTATCAAGTAGTGATCTTGACGAGATAGTTTCAAGCTTCTATACTATCATTTTCTACACCATCGGCAAATATTTACCGAAGATTAAAAAAAGGGATAATGTATCGGAACTTTGGCTCAATAAAAACACTCGATTCCTACGTAATCAAAGAAACAAATTATATAATTTGACTAAAAATAACATAAATGAAGACGAGCGTTTGATATCCGAACACACTGGGCTAGCCTCAGAATTTAATGTTAAGTCTCTGGCGGGGCCTACACTGCATACATCAATTCTGTAGGAGATAGCATTATAAGAGATCCTAAAAAAATGTTCGACTTCGTCAACATTAAACGAAAAACCTCGGGCTATCCAACAACAATGACGAACGGTAGAGTACACTCCTTGCGCCCCCAAGAAATCTGTGACATGTTCGCTGATAGGTTTGGCGAAATTTATACCCCCACATCCAGTGTAACAGGCGCGGATCCAACTGATACTGACAGTGACACCTCCTTTCTTATAAATAACATAACCCTGTCTGTTGACAAGGTAATGACTGGTCTAAATAATCTCTACACCAAAAAAGGTACCGGTCCTGACAATCTCCCTCCTATCTTGTTGCAGTGTTGTTTGAAACATATCTTATCCATCCATCCGATGGCGCTCCAACCCAAATCGAGCCTTGGCCTCCTCTAGGGCATTTCTCCATGTTTGACGGTCCCTTGCAGCATGTCTCCAGTTCCGGATGTTCAGCATTGTCTCTGCGTCACAGAGTCTATCTATCTCCTCCTGGGTCTACCTACTGGCATATTTGCCGAAATTTCTGATATCATGAGTCGTTTTGGGATGCGATTGTCTTCCATCCTGACTACGTGACCGGCTAGTCTTAGTCTGTTAATTTTTATTAAAGTTGAGAGTTCTGGGTCGTCAAAAATTTCATACAACTCGCTGTTGTATCTCCTTCTTCTTATCCATCCTCTCTGGTTGGGCCTATTATGCACCTGAGAACTTTTCTCTCAAACCTATTGACTCGTTCCTCTATGTCCTGGGTCATAGTTCAAGTCTCGTTTCTTTGCTACGGTACTGGTCGTATTACTGTTTTGTAGAGTGAGAGTTTCGTTTTTCTGTGCACAAATCTGGAGTGCAGTATTTTTTTTGGTCATAAAAGGCTCTATTAGCCAGTAGTATTCGTCTAGTTATTTCTTTTTTTCTTCGTTTCTTTTTGTAATTGTAGACCCAAGGTAGACTGTTTTATCGACTACTTCTAGGTTATGTTCGTCAATAGTTACATTTCTCCCCATTCTAAATCTTCCAGCTCTGGATTGTTGCATCACCTTAGTTTTTTCTTCATTGATCTTCAGGCCTATATCCTTTGCCGCCTCTTTTAATTCGACATAAGCTTATTTTGCTGCCAAAAAGGACCTACCCACGGCACGATGTTAACGTCATCCGCATAACCAAGTAGTTGTACCGACTGTGTTGCTATTGATACACTTCTCTGGACTGACGTTTTCCTTATCACCCATTCTAGGGCGAGGTTAAAGAGAATTGGGGCCAGCCCATCTCCTTGTCTAAGTCCTTGTCGAACTTCGAACTCCTCTGTTATAAGATTTTGGATCCTTACCTTCGCCAGTGAGCTATTTGTTGCGCATTTGATCAGTTGTACCAGCTTTGAGGGGATTCCTAATTCCGATAAGATCTCGTACAGCCTCTCTCTGTTTATTGAATCATATGCCTGTTGAAAATCGACAAATATCTGGTATATATCTACATACCTTTCCCAGGTTTTCTCCAGAATTTGTTTTAAGGTCAGGAGCTGGTCCGATGTTGACCTGTTTGACCTAAAACCAGCTTGATATTCTCCTATAAGGCTTTCCGCTATAGGTTCTAGTTTTTGTTTCACAAGGATTGTGAAGGTTTTGTAGCTGGTACTGAGGAGTGAGATGCCTCTGTAATTTTTACAGGTTAATTTATCTCCTTTCTTATATATTGGGCATATAATCGCTTTCTTCCACTCATCTGGTTTAACTTCCTCCTCCCAGATGCTGCATAAGAGTTGGTGTAAGGTACCTAAGAGTTGCGGCCCTCCTTCCTTTAGCAACCCAACTGCTATTCCATCGGCGCCCGGCGACTTGTTGCTTTTTTGCCTTTTTACAGCTTCACGTACCTCATCCAGGCGGTCTATCAACACATGGTCTATTTGATTGCGAGTTGCCTCATCAGGAGATATCCAGGTGGCTTTATGGATATCTTTACGCGCAAATCTGGTACTTGCAACGACCAAGTTCTTACTTGCTGCCATCTCTATAACTCGCTGCCCATTGTCATTAGTGTTCTCATGCAAGCTGTGGATGCCGACATATTGCCTGTATACGGGCTCCCGGCCTACTTTGGCGTTCAGGTCTCCCAATATGATTTTTACATCATATCTGGGGCAGGCATTAAGTTCCCGTTCAACTACTTCGAAGAATTCTTCTTTTTCATCGTCCGGGGACTCTTCTGTAGGTGCGTGAACGTTTATGAGGCTGATGTTCTTAAATTTGCCTCGCACACGAAGGGTACATAGCCTTTCGTTTATTGCTTTAAAGCCGATAATGGTAGGCTTCATCCTTTTGCTGACCATAAAACCTACCCCGAGCACATGGTGTTTCGTATGACAGCTGTAATATACATCATAATCAGGTTTTTGCAAAACACCATTCCCTGTCCATCGCATCTCCTGAATGGCGGTAATGTCAGCTTTATATGTTGACAGGGTATCGGCCAGGTGTTGTGTAGCTCGAGTTCTGTACAGAGTTCGTACGTTCCATGAGAAAATTCTTAAATCATTTTGCCTTTTTCGTTGCCGTGGTCGTCGTCGTTTTTTCCAGTATCCGAGGCATGTTGCTCGTTCCGTAATGTTTGTTTTTTACGGGTGAGGTTATTAGCCTCACGCCAACCTTACTTGGAAGGGACTAGCCCGATCATGTTAGCCTATCCTCTCTCATAGGATAGTTACCAGTGGCCACCGCTAGGAGGTTATGATCGCACTTCCACCAGTCCGGAATAGTTACGGCACGTGCATGTTATGCTACATGTTATTCCCCCTATTCCGCTGATGACTGACCACCATATAAATTAATACCTGTGTTAAAAATACTTAAGTAAGAATACATTTATAAATTTAAATTATTAAAAAAAATCTGCCTTCATTTTTGTGCATTTTTGTGATAATTAAAGTCGAAATTGTGAAAAATTACATGGTGATCGTAATTCGTTGATCACCCACTGTAGGTTAGGTTAGGTTAGATATGGCTGAGCTCTGCTGGTGTACAGCTCAAACACTTAGGCCAAAGTAGGCCCATTGTGATACCATAGTTATCCCACTTTAAAGCTGATGTTAAAGTGTCGTTTCTTTGCTAAACCATCTCGAGGAAGCAATGAATCTGCTGAGTTGCGGGATCCCAATCTCCGAGATTTCCGCAAGCGTGCTTAGAAAGTGTTCACCAAATGTGGTTAGTCTCCTTCTGCTTAGGGCTGGGCAGTGAAAGAGGAGATGTAGTACACTTTCCTCCTCGTCCGGATTTTTACAGTTTCTGCAAAAACCATAGGTCTCAAGAGCTAAGCGGGTCGCATGCGTCCCTATCAGACAGTGTCTGGTCAGCACTCCCACTATAGTTGAGAGGCCTTGTCTCCCGAGCCTTATTAGTGAAGTGGTCCGCCTGAAATCATAAGAGGGCCAGGTTAATTTGGCCAAGGTGCATTTATTAAGGCATACCAAACTTTTCCTTTCCTGGAAGGAGAGTGGCGGTCGTGCCTTTCCTAGCCAGTTCGTCAGCTTTACAATTTCCCTCTATGTTTTAGTGATCGGGCACCCATAGGAGGAGGGTCCTGAACTGCTGAGCCATCTCGTTAAGAGATCTGCGACATTCAGAGATAGTTCTACAGCTGCTTGTGCAAAAGTGCAGGGTTTTCAGAGCGACCTGACTATATGAGAAGATGTAGACAATCCGATTCCTATCGCCTTGCTAGTAAATTAGTAGAACAGCTTCGTGTAAGGCTACAACCTCCGCTTGGTATACACTGCAGTGATCGGGTAGTCGGAAGGAGACTTCAATCCCAATCTCTGCGGAAAACACTCCTCCATCAGTAAAGAAGTTTATGGCATCCTGAAAACGGTGTGGTCTGTTTCTCCATTCACGACGTGAAGGGATGTGGTCCCTTGTGAAGGTAGTCTCGGGTATACAGAAGTCGGTTTTTGTGGGGACGATAACAGAGTTCAGCACCTTCGTGTTACTTCCCCTGATTCCAGTCCAAAATCCAGATTCTTTTATTTTAAGGGCTGCGATGGTTGCGATTTCCATTGCCACAAGATTCAAAGGAGGAAGGATAACATAACATTTAGGGCATCTGTAGGTGTGGAGCGAAGTGCTCCTGTTATGCATAACTCCGCACATCTTTGTACTTTCTGTAGTTTGTTTAGCAGGGTGGACTTACTCAAGGTTGGCCACAATACTAAGACCCCGTGTAGGAGTTTTTGGCGGGCAGATCCATAGTACCATGGTAGGCGAGAAGCCCCATTTCTTCCCAATGGATTTTTTGCAGGCGAAAATCGCTATGTTCGCTTTCTTAATGCGCTCTTCTGTGTTTCATTCCAGAAGAGTTTCTTGTCAAGGACTACTCCCAGATATTTGGCACTGTTGCTAAATTGGAGCTTAAATGCCGGGTTTCCACCAAACAAACAAAACAAGAAACAGAAACAAAAACTGTTTGTGCCAACAAAAATATAAATGTTTTTCAAAAATCGAACAATTTTGAAAACATTTTTGTCGGAGAATTGTGTTTTTAAATACAAAACACTGTCCCATCTGGTGTGGGTAAATCAAAACAAACAAATTTGTTTGTGATTTTTAGTCGGCTTGGTTGGTACACGCGAATGTGTTGTTTTGTGTTTTGTTGACATTTAATTTGTATAAGAAGAGTTTAATTTTTTTTATCAAGGATTAGTCCAGGGGTGATAGCACATAAGTTGTTTCAATCGACCTCTCCATACAAAAATTCAGAATTTTTGTATGAAGAGGTCGATTGAAACAACTTACGTGCTTCCACCCCTGATTTAAAGTAAGTACAGTTTTTATATTTGTTTGGTTAAACGGCGGGCAATTATGTGTATATACATTTACCAAAACTGTAGTTTTAATTAATTTTTAGGCCATGGATTCAAAAAAAACAGTGGACTAAAGATGAGTGCAGTAATTTAATTGAAATGTACCGCCAACATACTAATTTGTGGGACACAAAAAGTATAGATTACAAAAATAGATATAAAAGGCAAGATTCTTTAAAGGAGATTGGTGGTACTTTTGAAACTAGCAGTGATGAAATCAACCGAAAAATTAAAAACTTAATAACTCAGTATAATAGAGAGATACGAAAGCATAAAAGTATGAAGAAGTCTGGGGCTGGACACTCGTGTGTTCCAAAATGGTTTGGATATGATGCCAAGAGTTTTTTACATGACAAGAATGAGCCGAGGAAAGGAAGGCAAGGTGGTTTAAAAGTGGAGGAGGAAGTAAGTTTTTAATTCCAAATATTGACATATTCAAAACAAAATAGTATTTTTTTTCTTTTATAGTACCTAGATACATATTATATTAATTTTTAAATCTTTATATTGTAATTATTGATAATCATCTTGCCATGGTACTTGCCCCATTTGTGATTTGAAATATGCAGTGAATTCATTTCTTATTTCAATTGGCCGTGAACCAGCTTTTCTTGGCATTCTTCTAATTGGTATTGGAGACTTAAGTGGCTCTGCATCTGGTCTCCATGCTCCCTCTGTCACTATTCCTGTTTGTAAATCTTCCGCGTCAAATGAACCTGGTGGACAGTATATATATCCCTTGACTGTGAATCCTTGCGCAAGAAGTTGTGCAAACATGTACATGCAAGAATTATATTTTCTGCCTTTGTTGGTTCTAAACGCATAGGCTTACGAAGAATTCTAAACACTGAAGCCAATATGCCAAAGACATTCTCCACTACTCTTCTTGCCCTCGAAAGGCGATAATTAAATATTCTGTTAGCTGATCCACGTTCCTGATGCCTAGGAAAAGGCTTCATTATATTTAATGGCAATGGAAAGGCGTCATCTGCCACTAAAACGTACGGTACTGGTTCTATTCGCCTAGGTAGAGGTGATGGTGGGGGCAAATGAAGTTCCAAAGCTAGTAGTTTCTTTGCGAATCCAGTACTTTTGAAAACACCCCCGTCTGAGATACGCCCTTGAGAGCCAACGTGAATGTAAATAAATTTATAATTGGCATCAACCACAGCAAAGAGCACAATGCTAAATGTTCCTTTATAATTGAAGAATTCACTGCCGCTAAACTTGGGAGATTGTATAACGACGTGTTTACCGTCCATACTCCCCAAACACATTGGAAAGTTCCACATACCGTTGTAGTCATATGCAATTTCTTTCCATTCCTCCGGACTTGTGGGTGCCTAAAACATAATGGAAAACTATTAGTTATTTCTATCCTCTGTGGAAAGAACTAATGTCAAAATAGCGGTTTCTATAATTTTCCCCTTTTTTAGGACAGCGACAGCTTGTCAGACAGTGGTTTGGATGACACCCAAAGAACAACTTGTTGTGCGGAAGTGGAAAGTGACGAGGGCCTACCATAAATGCCCTCAGGGACTATAGAAAACCAAATTTCATTATATGACGAGCAACCAGCTGTGGGGAAAGGGGATCAGTCATTTACTGTTTCCAAAGCTACCGCCAAAAACCAAAAAATAACTGCTTCCACTATCCGCCAAGAGGCATTTGATATGATGAAATCAGTCTATACTAGCAGGAAGACAAAAGAAGTCTCAACGCGTGATGATTGTGAGGTGTTTGGTGAACTTGTAGGCCGAAAAATAAGGAATTTAAAAACAGTTTACGCAAAAGCTACTGTGCAACATTTAATAAACAACATATTGTACGATGGAGAGGTAGGAAAATATGATGCACCTGTATCCATACATTATGATGGCACACCGACTTCACAAACTTTAAAATCACCGATTATTGAAGAACAGATGAACAACAACTTGAACCCAAGCAGCTACCAAAAAAAGGTGCCCCAAAAGATTAATGAGAACCATTTGGTGTGGGGTGTTAGCTCCCCTTTTTGCCTCAACCGAGAAAAATAATATTTTTATTTTGTGTGTTTTTGAATTTCTTTTTTAAATAATTAAATAAACTTTGTTCATGTTAAACTAAACCACTGTGTATGTGCTATTTTATTTCATGACCACTTATTTATCTGATTAAACTGTTGGTATATATATTAATAATTGGACTTACCTTGATATAGTGTTGTAGAGCGTTATACAGGGCCTCACATACATCTGGTACGATTCGTGAAACAGAGGAAGTTGAAATTTTGAATAAATATTTCAACGATTGGAAACTATCCCCAGTGGCTAAGTACCTCAGAGTTACTGCCAGGCGATCCTTCACCGAAATTGCGTCCCGGTAATTTGTGTTTTTTTGCAATTTCAGGTCCCAGCAGATTAATTAATAATTCAAAGTCAGTACTTGACATTCGAATAAAATTGGGAAAAGAGGATCTCAGTTCTCCATTTAATCCAAAATCGCCAGTACTTAAATCTTCCAGTAATTCTTCCGTACCGTACTTAACTCTTTGTTTTAAAAGACAACTGACCCAATATTTCGGCCTTTTCTTCTTTGGGCTATTAATTAAAAATGAACCATAGCTTAATACAAAGAAATCTTCGTCGTCGGAAGACATTTCTGCGGGACTAAACAAAATGGGAAAAAAAGAAACAAAACTAGCAACAAAAATTAAAGCAGTCTGCGAAACTGTTTCAAAAAAACAAAACATGCTTTAAAAAAACAAAACATGTTTTGTTTTTGTTTTTGAAAATAAAACTGTTTTTTTAAACTGTCTGTTTGGTGGAAACCCGGCATAACATTGTTAAGCGGAATAAACTCAAAAAAGTCCTACACTTTTCATATGTTATAAATAACCTAACTTAAATTAAAGACTATTTATATTTCTAATATTTAGTTATCAATATCGAGTTAATCTTCTAGCTCAGAAGTACACTTCTCAGCTGGGCTGAGAAACGGGCCACGCTTATGTGCAGGGACCGAATCTGGCCGAAAGCACCAAAAAAGGTATAAGAAGAAAAAACACCGCAAAACGAGCATGCGACCGAAAATGCGGGTTCCTTCTCAACCCTCCCCGGCACTCCTGTACCGAGCCGGTCCGGTCCCTGAACACAAACGCGGTCACATTTACCACTGCACAGTGGCTCGGCTAAGACATGCAAACACAAAACAAAAAACAATGCAACATTTAAGAGCACAAAACATCAAACAGAGAAGCGTGCAAAAACAATGAAAAAGTGGGACACACAGGGAGTCACGCCACATTAAAAAAGTCCTTTTAAGGACATCTTCGCTAACTTGCATGCTAAAAGCACTCGCATTTTTGTTAACATTTATAAGCATGCGGTTAACTGGTTCGTACATCCCATAATTGGTATTAGAGGAATTAATGCACAAGAGAGGTGGACCTCTCAGGTTGTAGTTGTTCACTCTAAATGACGTACGGGTTCGTAGGAAGCCTGAGTCAACTTTGTCATTCAACAAACGATGAACGAATATAACGTCAGCGACCTCGCGACGCTTATGGAGAGAGCTCAAGTTGAGCAATCTAAGTCTGTTCACATAAGACGGAAGAATAAGTGGGTCATCCCACGCGAGGTGACTGAGTGCAAAACGGACGAACTTCCTTTGAACCGATTCGATTTTATCGACATGGGAGGAGTAGTAAGGAGACCATACCTGGGAGGCGTATTCAAATAAAGGCCTAACTAAAGATATGTACAAGTGCTTTGTGATAAGGGGGTTGTTGAATTCCTTGGACCATCTTTTTATAAATCCCAGGACTGAATTGCCCTTGGAAGAGATATAATTGATGTGGGTGGAGAAATCCAACTTACTTTCTAACCTAACCCCAAGATCGATAACAGAGTTAGTGCGGGAGATCTTGTTATCGAGAAAAGTATAGTCGTAAGTTATAACGCCACGTTTTCTACAAAAAGTCATGACCTCACATTTACTAATGTTAAGGACCAGGTTGTTGTTGGAACACCAAGAATAGAAGGTGTTTAGGTCTGCTTGCAGAAGTTTGCAATCCTCGATACTCCTTATGTGGCGGTACAGTTTGATGTCATCGGCATAAATAAGGATTTTACAGTGCCTCAGCAAGGTAACAATGTCATCGATTGATAAAATAAAAATAAGAGGACCAAGATGACTTCCTTGCGGGACACCAGAGGACGCCTCGATGTTTTTAGATTTGGCTCCGCGGAATAGAACCTGGTAGGTTCTGTCGGCTAAGTACGACTGGAACCACATAACCAGGGCATGCGGAAAGCCTAATTTTTTTAGTTTTAGAACTATAATAGAGTGAGAGAGCATATCGAAAGCTTTACTGAAGTCTATATAAACACAGTCAGTTTGACAGCCAGTGACAAAGCCTCGAACGGTGTAAGAAGAGAACTCTAGTAAATTAGTAGTAGTGGAACGAGCTGCAAGAAAGCCATGTTGGTTAGTTGAGATAAGTCTCTTGCAGATAGGGGCAATAGCAGAATAAATAATGGATTCGAAAAGTTTTGGTATACATGATAACTTCGCAATCGGTCTATAATTAGATATTTCGTTCTTACAACCCTTTTTATGAACAGGGATTATAAAAGAGTTCTTCCATAAGGTTGGGAAGCGCCCTGTATTGAGGGATTTCTGAAATAAACATAGGATAGGAGACAGTAGGGCCCCTGCACAGGATTTTAGAACAGCAGGAGGGACACCATCAGGGCCGGACGAAAAATCTTGTGGAAGATCATTTATATGTTTCGAGATATCTTCCCTGGTTATAGACAGAGATAAATTTTGAGCCGTTTGTATTGCGTTGATATGTCGAAAATTGTCTTCATGAGGTTGGAAGACAGGAGACGAGAAATATTTGAGGAAGAACGATGCGAACTTGTCGCAAATCTCGGATGAATTAGAACTAACAGAGTTCTCGTATTGCATGGTGTTAGGGTAATTATCGACTTTTTTCTTAGAGTTGATAAATTGAAAGAATGCTCTGGGATCGCCATACAGTTTACCTTCCATGTTACTAAGGTACTCCTTATAGAGAGCCTCGGAGAGAGCATGGAATTGGTCATAGCAATTGAGAAATGCATAGAAACTCGCAGTGTCTTTTCTCTTCAGGTAGGTTTTCCAGAGTTTATTCTTCCGGTTTTTGGTGTGTCTCAACTCATTATTGTACCAGGGTGGGGATGATCTGGTCAACTTTAGAGGCTCAATAGGTACACAGGATGCGAAGGTTTCATACAGGACGGAGTAAAATCTTGTTACGTCGTCATCCAACTCATTAGAGGAAAGCAAGGTATTGAAATCAATCGAAGTGAGCTTGCATGACAGTACTTCAAGGTTGGCCTTTTTAAAGTTAAAAGTAAAGGTTGACTCCTCCAGGATTAGCTTATTGTTAAAGGCAAAACAATAGCTGAGTAGGAGAGGAGGGTGATAATTATCAACAGGCGACAAGACAATTGAGCTAGGCTCAACATACATGTTGTCTGAGTCGGAAAAGAATATAAGATCTAACCACCTTCCTAAAGTATTATTCACACCGCTCATTTGGTTCAAACCGCATGAGAATAAGGAATTCAGAAAGTCGGATTCCCTATCATTAAGGTTGTTTTCAGGTAGGTAGTTGTCGTCCTCATCGGAAGATACCCATAGAACATTGGGTAAGTTAAAATCTCCTAAAAGTAAGAGTTCGTCTTTAGAGTCCATCATATCCTGGATATGATTAATGCAAGATATAAGAATATCATAGAGGTTTTGACCTCTATCGTCAAGAGTGCTGAACATAACCGGTGGGATGTAACAGCAAATTAAAAATAGGTTCTTATGGACGAGGGAGACTTTAAGAGCGAGGAGCTCAATGTCCAAAGAATTGGAAAAACTAGGAAGCGTTATTAAGCAACAGTTGAGAAGGTTACTACAGGCAAGTAGTACACCACCTCCGCGAGCCTCCGAGTCAGTATATCTATCCCTCCGAAAAACTTGGAAGGAGGAATCAAAAAGTTCGGCATTAAGGATCCCACTGTGTAACCATGTTTCAGTGAAAGCGATTATATCGAAATCACTGGCCGAAGTTGACAGAAACACATCGTGGGTTTTTGATCTGATACCCCTCACGTTTTGGTAGTAGAGGGAAAGCGTCTTAAGTTTTTTGAAAATTGTGGAGTGTCAGGAGTACGATGCACACGCGTGCGAGGAACAAAACACTTTGAGAAAGCACCGGGAGGCCAGAACGAGGGGTCTAAAAGCTTTTCAGCGGTATTGGGCGGTGCAGTCAGAACAAACGACGCAACCGGTTTCGAAGCATTGCTGATCTTCCGACAGGAGACTGTCTCGGGATTAATTGCTTTTCCCCTTAAGTATTCTTTAATCTTCTCGGACGTAGTTGCAGGGCAGAAACGCGAAATAAAAATATTTTGTGGCCTGGGAACCGTTACCAAGTTGGTGTGGGTTACTGAAGACCCAGTATCCCCAGTGCCCGAGGGTCCATCAATACTACTAGAACTGGTCGATGCCAGATCCGGCTCCGGGATAGAATTAGAGCCCATTGGAAGTGAGGGGGCGGGGACGGACGAAATATTGGAGGAGTTCGTAGTGCCAACACCTGTAATGGAGACTTTACGATTTCGTTTGTGTTTGTGTTTGCGATGCTTCCCACGCGTTTTCGGGTGGGCAGGAGCCAGCCTAGGAGCAGTTCCGTCTGAGAAGCCCTCCACAGGTATTATAGCCGGCCCTACTAGATTACAAACTTCAGAAGCAGTAGCCAGGGTGGAGGCTGGAGGTTCATTTTGCTCTACCACACAATGAGCGGCGCGGGGATAATTGCTATCGAAAACTGTAAATTTTTCCGAAAGTGAGTTCAGGGTTGTGGGAGAGAGGGGCGGATGTTTCTTTTGCGATGGAAGAAACCGCACCAGGGCTTAGAAACACTGAGTGCAGATCTTCGAGAGTATCAATGACCGTAGAAACTCGAGATGAGAGTTCGTGGATTTTGGTCACTAGGGAACTCGAATTCGTTGAGAAAACAGACAAAGTATTTGACAACTGGTCTAGCCGGACATTCACGGATTGGATATCGTCGGCCAACGCTTGAAAATGTGAAACGTTGCCCGAGAGGGAAATTAACTGATTAAGAACATTCGTATGATCAGTCACAATCACCTCAGAGATACCCTTCATCAACCTTAATACATGGCAGGGTTTGATTTCAGCACACTCTTTACAAGTTGATCCTCTCGGAGCTGAGGATTTGCATTTAACACGACCATTCAGGCAGTCTGGGTGAAAAATACCTCCACAGACACCATCGCAAGCAATGCCATCTCGAACGATCTCGGATGAGCAGAGCTTGCAGGAATGGTAACCATCCATGTGAGAACGAGGGCGGAAAATAGAGATATAGTAAAAGAAAGAAAACAAAATCAGTAAGATTAGAAATAGAAAATGAAAAACAAAAATAAATGTTTCCTTTTTAATCTTTTACTATGTACTTTAAATTTAGACCAATTATTTAGTACACGAGTGCAGCTTAATTGCTACCGTGAATTATTAAAATAAAGGGTTCGTGTATACGCTAAATAATCGGATTTGGCCCAAGATAGCTCACTATTGACAGAAGGAGCCGTCAAGAATTCAAGAATTTAGGAACCGAGGAAAGAAGAGCATTCACCAAAAAAACAAGAAAACAAACAAGCAGGCACGAGAAAAAGGATAAGTAACAGCAAATAAACAAGAATCAAAACATAAAAACCTGCAGAAACACCTTGTTTCAGATACAGAAGACACCAGGATCAAGGCACCACAACTGACACAGATGACACTTGACACTTCAGACATATTTAGTCCCTAAAAGAAATTATTAATAACTTTTACTTCGTTGGCGAGGGGGTTGGTGGAGGTAATATTTTTGTTTACAGATGAAAAAATAATAAAGTTCTAAACAAGTAAAATTGTTGAAAGACGAAAAGTTAAAAAGTGAAAAATTTACGAGGATTGACATCGGTTAAGTCCTAGCAACGCCGGGTAATTTCAGCTAGTTTTACATAAAGTGTAGTTTCCGATTCTGTCAAGCAAGTTGCTTTTTTAATTCTTGCTGTTACGAAACACAAAAAGATTTCTTATACTACTGTGAAATACTATAGTTTGGCACAGCGGTTTCGGGTCGTATCGCCGCCGATTCCAAGAGTTAAACGTGAGTGGAACGACTCTAAGGCGCCAATTACACGATTGGTTCTGCTGACAGTTTTTCCACAGTTTTGCCTACGACTGACGGAAAACCTAACGTCTAAGGTGATGACTGACGTAATCCTCCGTATATTTTGATTTCCATTAATCATGACTGGTGGAATTGATTGCCGCTTGCATGAACGTGTAATGGCCGCCTAAGAACGATTATCGAGCAAGATCTTCATCTCTTCCCATAAAAGGTGCAACTTACTCAAAGAATGTTGCCAACGGACAAGCCACGTCGTTTGAAATATGAAAATGCCGTCGCAAGAATGATCGATGCCCATCCAGATTTTTGGGACAACATTTTGATGACGGACGAAACTCATTTTACACTCTCTGGCGGAGTCAATAAATAAACTGTCGCATTTGTGGAACAGAGAACCCACACGTCATTCACGAAAAACCACTGCACCACGAGAAACTCACTGTTTGAGCCGGAGTGCCCCCAAAAACCATCATCGGACCATTTTTATTCAAAGTTCGAGAAACCCTCGACGGCGCACGCAATCGTTGGATGTTGGCGCACTTTGTGTGTCCGAAAATGTGTGAAAAAGGTCTGACGAACTTCTATTATCAACAAGAGGGCGCACCTACCACACCGTAGCCGCTACGATGAAATTCTTGCGTTGTCTCGATAAATGGTGATTTGAAGTGGCCTCTTCGTTCTCCGGATTTAACGACACCAAACTTTTTCTGTGGGGTTATTTAACAAGTAAAGTTTATTCCAGCAAGCCGAAGACCATTGACGAACTCAAAGTAACATACGAGCCGAAATAGCTGCTAAAACGCTCTTTTTGCGTATCGAATGGAGGTGGTCATTTAATTGTAGTCAAAAACTGATTTGAAATAAATGGTAGAGAATATCCTAAATAAATCTTGCTCATTGATCAAAATCGGCTGAAAAATGTCAAAATTATTCAATGCTGAATTACCGAAGGTCTAGATGGCGCAGCCCATATAGTATGTAAATTTACATAATTTATTGGGGGGGCGCGAAGGTTTTCAAGGTGTTAATCTTGAGCTCTTTCAAGTAATTCCAAAAATTTTTAAAAGACAAACAATTTATTCATTCCAAGTCCACTAGAAATCGTGACTGATTTTATTTTAAAAAATTCGTATGTTATATTCCAGTTACGGTATAACATGATTCCGATAACAATAAAATGACCAAAAATTAACAATAGTCAAAATAAGAACAATAGAAAGGGACTGAATTAAATTTTAGAGTGTTACCAAAAAAATTTATGTGCATAGGACCACACGTTGGAAGTGAAAACTTCTATGGCCAGTCTATATTTCCAAATCAATCTTACCTCTACAGGAGGATAAGGACCAATAAATGTTTTCTATGAATATTCCATTTAAGTTTATTTTATACTTGATGTCGCAATAAAATAAGAAAAACAAAAACATAATAGATAATATAAAATACACAGTTGCAAAGTGCATAGTACATATTACATAGTGCATAGTAAGTAGTGCATAGCTCATAGTGAATAGTACATAGTAAGTGCATAGTATATAGTACATATGCAGTACCTAGCACATAATACATAGTACATAGTACATAATAGATAGTACATAATACATAGGGGCACAGTTCAACTTTTTTTTGCGAACTTGGAAACACATTTTTCCAGACAATTCGTTCTTATTTAATTATACAGTCGTTATACCGGTTTTTATGCGCCCGATGTTTTTATTTTAGTCTGTTAAAAGTCCCAGATTATAACTTAATCTGCTGACGCAGCGACACAAAGTGCCCCTTGGCATACGACATGAGAAGACAGCACTACTACTATTGCACGGTTTCTTACAGGACGTCAGAATCTCCCAATATTGGTGCCGCCATTTTTAATTTTCAAATTTTGATCACAGAATCGTCCTTCGTGTCCCGAAAAACCCGCCAATACCGGTTTTCAATGGATTCAGAACACATTTGCATAATTCATCCGCGATATTGGCGCCGCCAATTTGTATTTGAACATTTTGACCACAGAATCGTCATTTGTGGGCCCTAGAAACCAACAGATACCGATTTTCAATGGAATCGGAACACAGTTGCAAGATTCGTCCGCCATCTTGGAACCGCCATCTTGATTTTTTTTACAAAATTGTCAGATTGTATTGTCACGGGAACTAAATGTGGGTGCAAAGTTTCATAAGAATCGGTTTGGTAGAAGTAGTTGAATAAGCTGTCACAAGAACCAAAGAAATATTCGAGGTTAAGCTATCTAAATAAAACCATTAATAATGCATAATAATACATACAAATAATACATAATTATATATAATTCATATTAATCCATAACACATAATCATACATAAGAATACATAATAATATATAATAATACATAAAACAAACTAAAACGCCCAAACACAAATTTTTTTCTCTCCACATGGTACGGAAAAAAAGTGCGCGTGAACTAAATTAGAAAAATTCCATAAATATGGAAGTTGCTGTTAACAACTGGCTTAGAGGTAATGCCCTTTTAATTGTAGACGGTTCTAGCATTAAGGGTACTTTCGAGAATTCACCACTGTAGCTACCTTTTTGGTGGCGCTACCATATTGGTAAGCTGATCAGGGTTAGGGTGGTTAGTTCTTACCGAGTGGTAGATGTGGTTAAGTGGTGAATCTTCGAACAAGAGTTTGATAAGTGCAATATTGGACAGCAAGTTCTAGTCAGAAAAAGATAGTAGAGAGAAGAGTGAAGTAACTGACACAACGCCAACAGGTGATTTTATTCCACCGGCATCAATCAATGCCACCGCGGCATAAAGCTGACTTCAGTAATCGACCAAGAGATTACAATGGAAGGAAAGAGAGCAGGGAATTTCTGTAAAGAAGCAAGGCAAGACAGAAAGAAAGGTACGACTATCTAGGTTGGGGAAATGGAAAGGAGAAGGATCATGCCGCGGACTTTTCGAGCCAAGGGCCTCTGGGATGGTGATAGGGGGTGGTAGGCACTCTAATCCAAAGGTTTTACCGACGCGGGCGAATAGTGTTGATATAAAAGGCAGTCTTTTTTAAATCTTGCTGTTAACCGCAGAAAATAATTTCTTGTCATTTTGTTTTAAACCAGATTAGCATTCATTCGAGCTGGAAAGAATACGCAAATAAATACATTAACACCAAGAGTTGTAACTGGAGATCAAATGTAGAATGTAAACGCTTTTATTAATTTTTATGCATGTTTATTGAATATTTATTAATAAAGTAACATTAATACGTGCAAAAAGGCCGCATTGTTGTGGCTATGACTGCTTAATGGTCTTCACGTTTAATAGTGTCCGCAATCCATTCCAGATATTTTCCAACATTTTCATACATACCGTGATCATCAGCGCAGCCCTTGGTAGTTGGTAAAGCAATACCAACCACATATTTCTTGCCATCAACTTCTGCAACAAGGCCACCACCATTATCACCAGTGCAAATGTTTTGGTCTTTATTAACTGACACAGCGCACATATTCGCATTATATTTCTCTCCAAGTTTCTTTTGGCACTCTTTGCTATCAACTATACGAACTTTGAACCATTTAAGATTTCGGGAGTTATCGTAGCCTAATATTAAAAATTATGAAAATGCTTAAGGTTAAACACTAATTTCGATATATTGAAGACTTTTCTTACTTTTGATGCTGGTTCGTCCGAAACCACTTACCAAACCAGTTTGGCCCTCAAGAGACTTTTTAGCGATTTCTGCGGTTGGTAAAGGAACTGGTTGGATGGAATCTACTTTTGGAAGAGGCTTATGGAGGTGAACTAGGGCAATGTCGTTCTTATAGGCGTTGTTGTTGTATCTTTCATGCAAAACGAAATGATCAGCTTCAGTGTAGTACTTGGTATTCTTCCTGTTAGTAAGCCCTATGCGGATTTCAATTGAGTAAGCTCTGAAAATAGATGCAATTAGGTTATATTAAAATGCTTTTATTATTACTTACTTTAACAAGCATTGAGCTGCTGTTAGGACCCAAGTGTGGCTAATTAAGATGCCTCCACATTTATTATAACTACCGTCCTTGTTCTTAACCATCATGTCGACATGCGAAGGAAACTGGCCCTGTTTGGCATTGTACCCGTTAATAATGCGACCTTCGCGTTGGCCGTTTATTAAAGTTGAAACACCAATAAGGCACAAGCTACACACAATCGTTATCTTCAAAGCCATGATTAAATTTGGATGTTTCAAACTCAATCCTGCCTCTTATATACCAAATTATTTCAATGACAATAACTTCATTAGCGTGTTTACTGCAGTGATAAGGAATGAACTTCTTTGTTCATTTTTAATTAATTCAAATAAAATTTCCCCATTCAAGAAAATTGTTTGAAATTGTTGTTTTGTTAAATTTGGTGAATTTTTTTGAATACTCGTATATTGAACAAGAACCTTTGTCTTCATGGAATTACTCAGAAATGGTGATTCAGTATCTTTTCTTTTCGGTGGGAATCACTATCGAATGATAAATATTTGTGTGTTAACTTTTGTCTACAAAAACAATTCATCGAGTGTTTCCCTCTCGCGACTTCAAATGAAAGCAAATTCTGTTGTTTGATTTTTACGCGGAAATCGCGCAATATTTCAAAAGAGCGTTAATAACACATGTTCTTTGGATAATATTATTTGGCATTTTTCCGGATTCCACTAGAATTCGGATTTAGTACTTCTAGTAGATAGGGGAGCTGGCCTTGAAAAAGTCGTGTCGTTCCAACCTTCTGCCGTTTGGTATATAAGCTTTTCAAGTAATTCCAAGTATTTTTTATAATAGGACATTTTTGCGGGCAGTACAGTTAGGGTGTTGGGAGGCAAGGGGTTCAAATTGAAAAAAAAATTCTGCCGCTGAGTATGTAGATTCTATTAGGGCTAAATAACCTTAAATACTAGTGGCAGAAATTTTTACCATTTGCACCCTCCCCAAGCCACCCCTAGCTGAAATTACCATTTCACCCCCACACCCGAGTAAATCAT
Source organism: Thereva nobilitata (assembly GCA_963855945.1). Lineage (NCBI taxonomy): Eukaryota > Metazoa > Arthropoda > Insecta > Diptera > Therevidae > Thereva > Thereva nobilitata. The sequence continues at coordinate 157,903,340 of OY979694.1, read as the reverse complement.
CGAAAATTTCTGCCACTTGTATTTAACAATTATTTAGCCCTAATAGAACCTACATACGCAGCGGCATACATTTTTTCACCTCTAACCCCTTCCCCCCCCCCCCCCCTCAACCAACTAACTCGAGATGGGTCCACTTCCCGCAAAAGTATCATATTATAAAAAATGCTTGAATTTACATGAAAAGCTTATATACCAAACGGCAGAAGGTTGGGACGACACGATTTTTTCAAGGGCCAGCTCCCCTACGTCGCGTCGTGCTTCATTAAAAAAATGATTTAAAAAAAACTTTTTTTATTTAGTACGTTTTTAAAACGAACTAAAAAGTATAAAATAATTTCTCCTAGCCCCATACAAGGTGTATTTACTAAAGATACATAGCGCCGGGCTAGACGGTTCATAACTCTGAAAGTTGTGGAACCGTCAGTTTTACAATATTAAGTTATACGGTAACAAAAATACAGGGTGATATGTAAAACTCAACCAAAATAATTTCACAATGCCCTAGCACCTAAACCGTTACGAGGTTTCCAAATGCAAGGTGTTTGATCCTAGCAAGAGCCCGACAACTGAAAGAGGTTCATCAATGGAAGAAAATAACACTTCATGCACCCGCCTCTGACTTGGAGCCATCTACGTCATACAGGCAGGCCTTTCTGGTGAAGATCTGGATATTGAAACCTGAGTTGAAATTAATTTTCGTTGTCATGAAATTAGAAGGCCCTTCTACCGTTCCCAGTATGTTGTTTTGTCCATACCTCTTCTGCACCCAGGAGATCGCTTCTCGTAGCCTCAGGTCCTTACAAGCTGCCTGTTGCCTGATATATTATTATATAGATTAGGTCGCAGCAGATAGAGAATCTTTATTCATCGCCTCCGTGATGGTAGTACATAGTCCATAATTTCCCGATATGACATTCTTTGGACTTGGCCTAGCCTAGATTTGTTATATTCTTTTGCAAGAGCGAAACAAGAGAGTTGTATGTCAACACTGGTCTAATCACTGCCATGTAAACCCATGTCTGGCTTAAAAACTCATCTTTTGCTGAAGGTCTACTTATGGGGCCCATCCTTATGGGGTACACATACATAATTAATATATTGTATTATAAAGATAGAAAAAAGAATTAATACGTAGTTTTTAACCTCTCTGAACTTGTCAGTTTTATGCAAGATGAATTCAAAGTACCGTTTGTCGACTTCCGCCATATAGTCCAGTCAAAATAGAATTTTGACTGAAGATAATTCGGAAGTTGCTGAAAATTGGTACACCCCTTATAGCCTTATGACACTGGCTTTTTCGTAGGCTGAAAATGCTGCCTTGGCTAGGCTGAAAATGACGAAATCTGTTATACTGTGTGACAGAGATAGCATGTGAGAGTAAGAGCGATTTTCTGATTGTTATAACAGATAGTTGTGAGTAGATTCATAAGAAATCCGTTGGGACATATTTGAAATATTTAAATTTATTGTGATTAAAATTAAATTAATTTAAATTTATTATATTTATAATTAAACATCGTCAACATCAGGTACATAAATTAAGATACTGTTTTCCCTTCCTTTCAATTTGCTACTTCCTCAATAAAAAATCTGTTTTTGACCTGAGTCCTTCTTTACCACCGTTCGGTTTCCCCACAATTAAATACTTTCATACATCGAGATTTTTTATGGCTCTGTACTCTTCTTCAAGTGAGTTTGTTACTTTCAATACAAAAACTTGTAGGGATCACAGGTCACTTTTTTAATTCCCCGGTCATGCATAACAAATTCTGTCGTGAGTTATAAATTGTGAGTTGTTGCTGTTTTGTCCGTACGAAATGAAAACAAAAATATAAAAAATGAAAAACTAACTTGGACAAACGATCAAGTAGAGTTTATAATAGATGAGATAGTTTATCGTCAAACTGCGGCACCACTCCCCCAATTCGCAACAACGTCCATTGCAATAAGAAAAATATGCCTCTCCCGCCTTGAAATTACTACTGGACTATTAAAACATCACCGTAAACGCCTCAAATTTTTTTGAAGCGTTTATACAGCGGAGCCCCAATTCTAAACATTTACCCTTCAATTATATTTATTGTCAGTTCAATTATATTTAAAATCACTTAAATAATATTTATAATCACTTCAATTTATTGTTAATCACTCACTGTAATAAAAAGTCTAGAGATGCTGCAAACTGTTATAAAAAGCATAGAATAAAGAACATGAATACATTCTTTTCCTATGATTTTTATAACAGTTTTCTAGACTTTTTATAACACTTAAAATCCAGCCAAGAAAAATTTGAGTATATTCCTCTCACTCTTACATATGGAAAAAAACTCCTTTAAATTATTTCTTTCAGGTTTCAGCCTAGCCAAGGCAGCATTTTCAGCCTACGATAAAGCCAGTGTCATAAGGCTATTAAAAACATCATTATACATAAAATGTCGAGACTGACACGCAATCGGTAGCCGCGAAATATTTTTATTCAAGGTCAAAGGGTCACAATATCAGTTTTTTGCAAATATCTCTGAAACGGTAAGTCTTATTATAAAAAAGTGTTTACAAAGTTTATAGATTATGTGATTATCTACAAAAAAAGATTATACATTTTCCCGTACGAATTGCCATTCACGAGATATCGCCGTTTTAAAGATTTAAAATACTCATATGCACTCATTCGCGACTTGCAGAAGTCATCGGACGTTGTTGGACTACGTGGTTAATATTTTCAGGGTGATTCAGGGGTGTGTTTGGAAACAAAAAAATTGTTCTAGAGAGGGTGGCTATCCCCACTATCCACAGTGACAGAAACTAATTATTTTTTTACAATTTACTTTATCTTAAATTACTCCTAGACTAATTATCGTAAAGTAACATAATTAGGCTCATCTTTTAGGTAAATGTGTATTCTTTTATTTGATTTAAAGGACAGAAACTTGAGTGACTCCGTTTAGAAGATACGGAGGCTCAAATCGATGCGTTGCGTCTTGACCTGGCAGATTTCTTCGTTTTTCTTAGAAAAATGCGTTATTAACAGTATATTTTTTTGTTTTTTTGATGCACCAAACTATTAACTAAAATATTTCTATACACAATAATCGTGTATTTCGGATAGTTCTCTAGGTAGTGAGTTTTATCTTGAACAGTGAAAAAACTAGTTGGGATGTGGTTTTGACCCTTTCAGTCCACAAGATCAACTTCCCAGTGGAATATTATCAATGGATATTTTTATAATAAATTAACAATAATCAATATATAATATATAATACCTAACATTTGTCACATTTGTTTATCAATACTTTCGCTAGGTTGTCAAATGATATGTGCGTATTTACAAGATTAGGATGACGAAGTTGTAAACAAAATTAATGTATTTATTTTAACACTGACACTCAGGCGCGGATCTGAAATTTTGTTTTTGGGGGGGGGGGTCACGAAATTAAAAGTGGCGGAAAAAAATTTCTTCTCGTAAAAAAACAAAAACAAAATTAACAAAACAAACAAAACTAACCGAATTAATCCACCAGATAACGTGCCCTACGAACTAACTAATTGCGCCTTTAATCCCTCATGGGGCATAGGGTGGAAACAGTAGCCCTCCGGCGGGCTCTGTTTTGCGCAACAGCTCTCAGTTCTGACCAGGATCTCCCAGTTGTTGCGGCCTCTGCTAATAGGGTTCTCCTCCACATTGTTGTAGGTCTTCCGATTCGACGGGATCGTTGCGGGTTACCCTCAAGGGCCTGTTTGGCTAGATTCTCGTTTTCGGGTCGCAAGGTGTAGCCAACCCAATTCCATTTCCTTCGCCTGATTTGGTCGTCTATCCTTTCTTGGCCGGCACGGCGCCATAATTCATTTGAAATTCTTTCTTGCCAGTGAACTTTTAGGATCGACGTAGGCATCTGCTGATGAAAAATTGTAGGCGCCCCGTGATGAATTGGGTAACTTTCCATGTTTCGCAACCGTACAAAAGAACTGCCTTAACGTTGGAGTGGAACAGCCGCAATTTGGTGTTAATTGAGATCTCTGTTGATCTCCATATGTGAAACAGGCATGCATATGCGCTTCTTGCTTTATTTATTCTGGAACTGACGTCTTCTTTTGCACCGTGTCGCGTCGTTTTCGGTAATATAGTAATACTACCGAGGTAACAGAATTTATCTACCAGTTCCACGTCACGGTTATTTAGCGCAGTTTATTCAAGGGTATTTGCATTTATCCGCATTTCTCTGATTTTAGTCGGATTTAACCTTGTTAAATTGTTTAACCCATTCACTGCCAACTACGAGATATCTCGTAGTAAGCGTCTGTACCAAAACAGCCAGCTACGAGATATCTCGTATTTGGCGCTAAAATTTTAGATTGGTCGCAATTCGTCAAGGAATAAGTATAAACTTATGAAATTAGGGATTATTAGAAAGTATAAACTAGAATTTTATATAATATTTTTTTAAAACAAATTTACACGTTTACAAAACACTTTTTATTATCAAAATAATAACTTACATGATTCAGTTATAATTATTATTTATGGATTGTATATATATACGTGTATTTCTAAAATTAAATTTTTTTATTGTTGTGGCTGTGTGTGATAAGTTTTGAAGCAGGAATCGATGCATAGAGCTGGCTTATTGGGACATACTGGACAAAAATACCTACTTTCTTTGCGTCGTTTTTGCTTTGTGCACACCCGGCATGGTTTTGTAGGCATTCTTTTTTTCCGTGTAGGAGGAAGACGTTCCATGTAATGAAATCCAGAACAATCAGTGTTACGGGTGCTAGTTTCTCCTGCACCGCTGGGGCCGCTGTCAACCAAGTGCAGAATAACTGCTTCGATAAATTGAAGCGCTGTCATCTTTTTATTTCCTGGATTTCTTTGGGTATAAAACATGTGCGCATTCTGTATGAAGATTTCAAAGAAATGCAACGCAATTTTTTTGTACCAACGGACAGTTTTCCTGAGGAAGGAGTAGTAGGACATACGTTGGTCAGCGCGATCAATACCTGGCATTCCCAAAATGTAGTCTCTGATTATATCCGGCTTAGTAGAAATTTTTCCATTTTGATTTTTCACTTGCACCATTTCACCTGTATGCATGTTGGATATAGTTAAGACATCTCGCTTATCCTTCCATTTGTTAACTATAACGGATCCCGATCTAAGCCATTCAGATTCTCCTTGCTTTAATTTTTTCTTCACCAAATCCTTTGGATTATCCTTCCGATCAAATCTTAATGTTCCGCAAACATACGTTGACTTTCTCGTAAGATCCTTCGCCAGCCCGACTGAATTATAGTAGTTATCCATATAAAGCTCATGACCACGGTGCAGAAAACCGTCCATCAGGTTCAAAACAACATTTGAAGCATGATTTCGTCCACTTATGTCGTCATATCTCCCTGTATAAATTTTTATTCTCAAGATTATTCCTCCAGGTTCGCAAAGCTCATAAAGTTTGACACCGTACTTATGTCGTTTGTTTTTTATGTATTGTCGAAAAACCAACCTTCCTCTCCAAAGAACTATCGCTTCATCAACACATAATTTTCTTCCAGGCTTATAAATGCGGTCCATAGTTTCGTTGAAGTGTTGCGAAACGGGATTAATCTTATATAACCGATGATCTCTTTCGTCTTCATTATTATTGAAATGAAGAAATCTTAATAGTAGCTGAAAGCGATTTCTGGGCATTCTCTTCCTCCAAAAGTCGAAATCGTAAAGTTCACTCTTTTTCCAATAATGCTCTATAGATGGTAAACTGACAGTACCTGTGTGCATAAGCAAACCAAAGAAAAGACGTAATTCCTTATCGTTGGTATCCTTCCAATCTCGCAGCCGGGAGGATCGCAATAATGGAGACTTTGCTATTTCTTGACCAGCATAGCGATTTGTTTCACGAACAATTTTATTTAAAAATTCTTCTGTCAAAAACAGATCAAAGAAATCTCCTGGCGATTTGACGTCATCTGGAATTATCAAACCAGGACTTCCTATAAAGTCAAACTGAGGCAAATCCCTCCTTTCAGTTGTCCATTCATCGCTATCGGTTTGATAAGTCACACTTGTTGATGGTTCACCGGGATCACTACGATGCTGTTCACTCGAAGAAGTTGAATAAGTCCTTTGAAGCCGTTTTGCTGGTAACGATGCCATTTCGTCTTCATTTTCAGAAGTGGACTCTGCTTCCAACTCACCACTTCCTGCCGAAAAAGAATCGCTGTCATCTTCAATGTACTCTTCCTCGTTGGCAGAAACCTCTTCTTCAAAAAAAATTGTTTCCTCCTCAGAATCCATGTTTCTGGGTTAAGGAAAAAAATTGATATTATTCAAGAACAAATTTAATTTTCTATAATAGTATTTCTGCACTTACCTAATTGCACTTCACTTGGTAAATATTATTATCTTCTCTTTGTCACAATTTCTTTATGTAATAAAAGCTATGTCCTTTTACTTTTATAAAATATTTCCGACTGCCTTCATACTTTATCGCGAATATATGATTCCTACTGATCTGTAACCAGGTTTATATATATGGCTTTGTTCTATTTTTGTGCTTGTTGGTATTTCCAATAAGCATGATGAAATACGGAAAATGTAATAACGGTAATTCCGTCCGTTTATGACCCCAATGAACCGTTAGGTAAAAGGATTTATTGCAGAAATACATCCGTTTTGCTAGCAGGTGACAAGGACAACACATTTCAAAAATCGAAAGGAGTGGAAAGTAGGCGGGCTGATCCTTTACATGCGATCCTACGCTTTGCAGCATACGATGCTACTGCACACTTCTTACCATTCCACTGGAATTTTAAAATGTATTTGTACACTCACTGATTGGTTTTGTCTTACTTGCCTGTCCATTTTTATTACTTTACAACCCAGTAAAGCTGGTGACATATACAAGCGTACATGCATTGCATTCAGCGGGTCCCTGATATGCGGAGATTTTCCACTGACACATAACTGCATGGTTGCGTTCCGTCCCGGCTTTCACAGATAGCCCAAAAATCTAAGTAACGAGTCGCATGTGTTTGTTGTGTATGCTTGTGTGTCCTATGTCGAATGCGGCAATGCAGAAAAAGTTGAAAGTAGCCCGACATTTGCGTGGCATGCGGAACATTCACGGAATATTCCGTCAGGCAAGGCCCTCTCAACTACAGGCCATGCTGTAGATTTTTGCATATGTGTGACGTAGTCTGAAAGTTGGTTAAAGAACTGTCAAATTTATATGGAAAGTGCGCGAGTCGGGGCAGTTTTTAAGTTTCGTAAAAGAAATTAAAGGATATTTTGGAGTTAAATAATATAAAATAAAGGTGAAATAGTAATAATAAATAGTGGCAAGTTCTTATAATAAAGTTAAATAGTGAAAATGTTAGGGTAATTCCTGCTTTTATGTGAAAATTTAAAATTGTTGTGCCGTTTAGTGAAAATGGTTTTTAAAATAATTTTTGTTTATTTCTTATAAGAATATTCTTATTAACAAAATGAAATAGGGAAGTGGTTAAATTGTGCGTTTAGGGTAAAACGTCCTTACCATAAGTCAGAATTATTTTTTAAAGAATGTAATCAAAAATTTTGAGGTTATGGTGAAGGCGCCAAATTGATTAAAATGGAATTTCGTCGGTTTCCATATACAAAATTTTTAATTTTATAAAAAAAGAAGTAATAATTAATTGCATTGCGAATAATTTACTTAAATGATGAATGTGGAAATAATAAATTTTTATTTTATAGTGCAAAATCATTAAAAAAAACTAATTTAATAATATACTCTTTTAATAGAACATCAAACTCAATACCTACGCGGCCTGTTTCTCTCCCTCAATTAACAAAATGACCTACAAAAGAAAACTAACTTCCCTGCTGTCCTCCTGATTGTACTAACATGATAGACCTAGACCTTAGTTTAATACGATGTTAAATACTCACGATGTTCCTTTACACTAATTAATTTTTGTATTTAATTGTAATTAGTAATTACGTGCCTTGCTTGGCAATAAATAAATAAAAATAAAAAATAAAATAAAAAATGAAGTTTCTAAAATAAAAAAAAGAAATTTTAAAAAAGCAGAGAAGCTGGTATGTAAGTGAAACTAATAAGCTTATATCTTAAGTAGTTCGAGGTTTACCAATTTGATAAATAGCCTTTGATTTTTATTTATTTGAAAATTTATTTTGTTATATTTTAGTGTTAGCATTTCATTTATTTGAAACATTTTTTAAATAAGTCTAGTTAATTAAAGAAATGCAAACAATAATGTGGCTCCTAAAATCCAACCCCTCGTCCTCGCCGTGGGAGCTGGAAACGCAATAAGCGGCTAACGGGGCGCTGGTAAAACCCTTATAACATTTCCGAAACGATAGAATATTTTACTATTCAATCAATTCCTAATATCTCTTCTCCTTTCAAAGGCGACACTAAGAAAAGTTGTTTTAGATTTTTCGCAAAAGCATCTATGAATGCTTTTCTTATGATCTCATTGTACTAAAAATAGTTGTTAATTCAATATTATTACTAACACTTTTTGTAACACAACACTTCCGTACTACTAAAATTTTAAAATTCATCTATGTTACATGATTTATGATGAATAATTTACATATTTTTTATGTTATTCTAAATTATTTAAGAAATGAATTGATTGTCGAAGTTTTTATAAATAAATTCAGTATAATTTATTTATCTAAAGGCAAAAAATCTTAAATAAAACGGTTGTCATGAAAATAATTCCATTCATAATGTCAAAAATCCCATCACTTGCCTACCTTGCTCAACAAAAATTCAGACTAAGTTTGCGCTTAGTTGTGTTTGTGCAAAGATTTTATGCAAGGCCTGTAGTTGAGAGGGTCTTGCGTCAGGTCGTATTTGAATACACACACTTCTATATTATCTGTCAACGAATGCAACGCATGTACGCTTGAATATGTCACCAGCTTATAAAAGAAGCAAACGAGTGTCCCATTCGCTCTGGTTGTTTAAAAGCGCAGCTTTTCACTCAAACAACCAGAGCGAATAGGAAGCCCATTTTGTTCTTTTATGGTTTTTCCTCTACTTACTTTTGCCGCTGGCTAAAAGTTTTTGGAACGCCCTGGGAATTTTGTAAGCGCAGGTATTTTTTGCTTCATGATCTCGTCTTGGCATTGGGCTCACAATGGGTTTTTTCTTATGAGGATCATTACACATCTGTATTATTGACCATAACGAAATGCAATTAAGGGACAATCATTGTAAAAACAAATGCGAACTTCTTTATATATGAGAAATTGAATTGAAAAAAACCACTACGAGATAACTCGTATGCGGCACTCAGCACAAAAATTTTATTCAATGACGCCAGCTACGAGATATCTCGTAGTGTTTTTTTCTTGTTTTAATTACTGTAAATCCATTGTAATAATATAGCTGATACTAAATATTATTATGTTTTGTGAAAATCTACATGTTTTCCTGAAAATTAAATCTTGGCACCCAGGGCAAAACACTCCGAAATTGCCTGGCAGTGAATGGGTTAATGATCGACATACAGGAGACGTAATTCAGGAAGAATTTAAAGCAATACTTCTGGAATGGCAAATAACCTCTGACAAAATCCACTGTTTTATTCGTGATTGTGGGTTAAATTTGATACGTGCAATGAGACTAGCTGATATCCCTGATGTGAATTGCACTGTACATCAATTACAACTATGTGTGAGAGCTATGTTAGATTCTGATGAAGAAATCAAAAAATTAATTGCAAAATGCAAAAAAAGTTCCACGCATTTTAATCACTCTCAAACAGAACAACTCAATCAAGAAGCTTTAGGCGTTGTGCATGAGTGTAGCACGCGGTAAAAACTTACTTAATTTAATTTTTCCTTTAAGATTTTTAGTTTGAGAATTCATATTCTTTAATTTACAGGTGGAATACCACTTTCTACATGCTGGAACGAATGACCAAAATAAAAGATTCACTGTGCCTTTATACTGGTAAACATAGCATTCCACAAATATCTCCTGAAGAATGGCTGTATCTCAACAAATTAGTGTCTGTTCTTCAACCATTTGAAGAGGTTACCAAAAACATGAGTGGTAGTAATACTAGCATTTCATCGGTCATTCCACTTATGTATACATATTCTAAAACGTACATTACAACTGGAAGACAGTAAACCCGACACCAATAGAACATTTAAGACCGCAATAAAATGTACCATCGAACAATTGAATTCAAGATTAATAATAATAATAATAATAATTTATTGTTAAAGTAGTACACAAGATTTACATCTTTTATAGTACCTATACTACATGCTATGTACATATTTTTATTTATGAGACTTAACTTATCATAATCTAGTTACTAAATATTCTAAACTTAAATAAAGAGGAAAGAAAAAAAAACACTAGAAAAAAGCAAGAACTTAATGTAATATTCTAAGGAAGCAGAAAGCGAAAGGACAAAGATAAAGGAAGTAAATGTGGGAAAGATGGAGAGAGAGAGAGTGATTAGAAATACTAAATAGAGGAAGAGGAAGAAGATAGAAAGAGAGAAGCTTGCCTTCTGAAAGCCCTGGCTGTGCCTATTCTTTGAATATAGTTAGGAAGATTATTCCAAAGTCTGAGCGAGTGCATGTTTGCAACAAGAAAGTTTAGAGTTAATAACAATTCCAAGATTATTGACTCAGTCAACAATAGGAAGGGAAATATTATTGAGTAGAAGAGACGAGACTTTACCAAGGGACAGAGAGCGACGACTAAGGAACATTAGTTGGGATTTATTAGGATTAAGTTTAAGAAAATTTACAGAGCACCATTCATTAATTCGGGATAATGTGCTGTTGAATTCAGAAATACATTGTTCGATCTGGTTGGGATTACATGAAGAGTACAGGTGGAGATCGTCAGCATAGAGATGGTAGGAACAATTATAGATGACAGCGGGAAGGTCATTAACATACAGCGAAAAGAGAAGAGGACCAAGTATTGAGCCTTGCGGAACTCCAAGAGACACAGGTAGGAACGAGGATACCGCATTGTTAAGGCGAACACATTGAAGCCTATTAGAGAGAAGAGAAGCAAAGAGTCGAATGGCAGAAGAAGAAAAGTGATAGAGTTGGCTAAGTTTGGAGAGCAAAAGAGAGTGAACCACAGAATCAAATGCCTTAGAGAAATCTAAAAGAACCAGTAAGGCAATGTCACCATTGTCGAGCACAGAACGCAAATCAGTCCTTACCTTTAATACTGCCGTTTCACAACTATGGGATCTACGGAACCCAGACTGGTATTTAGAGAGAAGGTTGTTAGACTCAAGATATCGTAGTACTTGTATATAAAGGATTTTTTCAAAGGCTTTGGCAAGAAAAGGAAGAATACTGATGGGACGAAAATCTGTTATGTCAACTGGAGGGGATTTTTTAGGTAAAGGAATCATTATGGTTTTTTTCCAAAGCAGCGGAACCTGAGAAGTTGTCAGGCAGTAATTGAAGATGTGTGTGATAGTTTCAGCGATTAGCGGCGAGAGAAGCTTAAGAAAACGGGGAGATAGATCATCACAGCCAGTGCTGTTGGAAGAGATGGAAGGCAGTATCTCAAGAACTTCAATTGTGTCAACACAACGGAAATTAAAACCATCAGAACTAAGTGTGTCGGGGGGAGGAGAAACAGAAAAGGAAGCAGGTTCAGGAGGAGATTGAATAAAAGACGCATTGAGGAGGTTTACATCAGCATCAAACGGGATGACCACAGGAGCATGGATGCCCAGCGAACGAAGATTAGACCAGAGTTTTTTAGAATTTAAAGTGGGATCAAGCTTGCGGTAATAATACTCACGTTTTGCAGACTTAACCTTACTGTTGATAAGGTTGCGGAGCCGTTTGTAGTCATTACGGTACCTAAGTAACTTGGTCCTACGGTAACGTCTGTACATGAATTCACGCTGAATTATCAAGTCGCGGATTTCACGCGAAAACCAAGGAAAAGGTAAGGGGGGGCTGCGTCTTCTTGTGACAAGGGGTACACATTGGTGGTAAGCTGATTGAATGAATGAGGTCAGGATATCGACTTTTGTGTCGACAGAAGTTGTGTTATAGATATCACTCCACGGTATAGAGGAGGCGACTTCAGAAAGCCGGTCTAAATTGATGTTATTATAGTCGCGATATGAGAATGAAGAAGGCGCAGAAGAAGGGATGAAAGTAAAGCGAAGGGAGAGGAATAATATATTTTGGCCAAGAAAGCTGGGAGGGGAAATTTGATTGTATTTTAGTACTGAATCAGTGGAGGTAACACTTAGAACATCAAGTAGGGAGGGGTTTTGGCAGTTCAGAAATGTTGGAAGATGATTTAAAATATGCAAATCCAGAGATTCAAGAAAGTATCTAAAGGAATTCGCACGTATGTTGTCCTTCAACAGATCGACATTAAAATCACCAGCAGCAACTATAGTCTCATAGTGGCGAGAGAGGCTTGAAACAAGGTTGAAGAACTCAACAGCAATGTCAGGGTTAAACACATTTGGAGGACAGTATACATTGATCACAACACATTTGTCATAAGCGGACTTTATTTCAACGGCAATAAATTCAAATTGCGATCCGTTGGACTTGCCAACTACTCTAGATGAAAGCGCAAAGTTAATATAAATTGCAACACCACCACCATTGCGGCTAATACGATCATTGCGATGCAACGAGAAATGAGGAAGTGATGCAAAAGAAGAAGGAATTTCTGGTTTCAACCAAGTTTCAGTTACAGAATGAATTGTACGAGTAACTAGCACGGCACATAACCACGAACACAGAAGCAGCCATGAAGCGAGATTTTAAAGAGAGAGGGAAGTAAATTAAGGTGGAGAAGAGATAAAAGGAAGGATAAAGGGGAGCTGAAAACGATTGTTCCACTAAATGTAGTTTAAAATTAAAAATAATAGAAATATACTTAAATGGAATAAACACAAGAAGAAAGCTAGAACTATAGATAAAGTAAAAGATAGATATTATTAGTACTAATACATCACGCTGCATATCCAAAGCCTCGGAGAAGAACCTGCGATGATGAGGGTGATGAAAACATCACAAAGGAAAGCCGACCTCTTGACAAATTCGTACTATGGAAGAGCTTACTTAATGAGTACCTGTCAGTACCGATCCCTTGTTATGGTAGAGAGAAAATAAAAATTTTAAAATATTTCACTCAATTGCTCGCCAATATTTATCGTGTCCACCAGGATCAGTGGCAAGTGAGCAACTTTTTAGTGGCGCCGGTCATGATCCATTGAGAAATCGATTGGACGGAGAGAAAGCTGCCAAGCTTTTGTTTATTAAGTACAACTTGCTACTTTTGGAGTCAATTGATTTAAATAAAATTTAAAACTGATATATAGTTGAGTACCTACATACTTTATGTAACTATGTAATACCTAATTCATATTTTAAGTACTTATTAAAGAGGCTGATTATACTGTATTTATGTTTCTTTTATTCTATTAGTCTTGCCCTTGTTAATTAACACATCTCTCCTGTACTTTACTTCCGACTCCGATTCCGATTCCGACTCCGACTCCGATAAATCAAATTTAAAAACTCCGAATCCGACTTCGTTTCCGGTAAAGTCACCTCCGTAACATCCCTACTCCATACATATATGGGCGAAAATATTTGGTGGACCATACAATTGCTAGGAGTTATTTTTCGATGGTACTATATTTAATCTCATGCTCGTTAAGAGTACGACTGGCGAAAGATACTGGGTGGCCACTTTGTGACAAAACGGCTCCAATAGCATATTGGCTCGCGTCTGTTGTTAACGTAAATTTTTCATTGAAATTAGGATACTTTAACACCGGATCCTTGGTCAGTATTTCCTTTAGTTTTTCGAATGCCGCGATGTAATTTTTATCGTTTATATTGATTTTTCTATCTTTATTTAAGCATTGAGTTATTGGTTGAGCTATTTTCGCGTAGTCCTTGATGAACTTGCGATAATATCCGGTAACACCCAAAAAACTCTTTATTGCTTTCCGATTCGTAGGAATTTTTAATGATTTAATTATCTGAATTTTACTAGGGTTCGGTTTGATGCCTTCACTAGTTAGAAGATGGTCTAAGTATTCTGTTTTCTTAGAGAAAAATACGCACTTATCGATTTGTATTTTTAAATTGGTTTCACGCAACTTCTGAAAAATCCTTTTAACAGATTCCACATGCTCTTGAAGAGAGGTGCCAAAGATGAGTATATCATCAAGATATACAACACAATTGATATTTATAAATTCCCTTAATACGTGATTAATCATTCTTTGGAAAGTAGCAGGAGCATTCTTTAGCCCGAATGGCATCCTACCGACTGCGCCAGTTATTTTATAAAGAAAAGTCAATTGATTTTAAATTAAAATATTAAATCTTGATCTTTATTAAAGTTTTACATAAACGACAAACGGTTAATTCCGAGGTTAAATCAGAACTGACTAACTTTAATCTAACTTTCTTATGCTAAGGTACCTTGTACCTATCTATTAAATGTAAGATCAGCAGATTTGTAACAGATTTCTTAGAATTTAGTCTATCTAGTGATTGAAGATCACATGAAGGAAAATGTGTGGGAAATGTTGACTCAACAAATGTTGTTCGCGAGGAAATATGATTCGAGTGGAATTTATGTGGGAAAGGAAGTAGGTTATATTGTTTGGATGGGGTTTTTGTGGGAAAGGAAATCGGTTATTCTATTTCAGCTAAAAGCTGATTATTTGGATATATAACTTACACACTGTACATACTGCATACACTGTACACTCAGTACACTCAATACACTAATTCATACGTTGCCACTCGTAAAAAACGGAGTACTTTTTTAAAGCTAACGGTTTTTTATATGTACATGACAATTAAAATTAAATATTTTTTCGCCCCGCCAACTTAAATATAACCAGTGAAACATCCAAATTCTCTATATTTCGACAACAACTTCACTTATCTGGACCAAAATTATCCTATCTTTCAATCTGGAACCAACCCTACACATTCCCAAATTTTCATTTAAATCTTTTGGGCGGTTTCGGAGATTAGCGTGTACAAACATTGTGACACGTAGTTTTTATATATTAAAATTATCCAAGCTTTCCAATTTTGCAAAAATCAGTTAACTATGTATTTCATGGAGAAAAAGGTGGTTTTAGTTGAAATTTTAGTTAAAAAAAACGAAATTTTGACTTTGATGACTCATTGCTCTGGAAGTTGATAGGATAGAACCTTGACTTCTACAGTTTTAGATAGGTGGGAGTATTCTGCGTACACTGATACGTCATGTAAATAGATCATAGGGTTACAAAAATACAGGGTGATATGTAAAACTCTAAAAAAAACTTCAAAACGCCTTAGCTGCTAAACCGTTACGATTTCTCCATAACCTATCCACAGCCGGCCGCTTTGTCACTGTTCGTAGTACACCCTGTATATTATGGAATTGGTATTAAAAATATAAGTGCAAGAAAAAGAAAAAAATGTTATTGTTTTGATTGCCATATAAATTGGTGTATCGTAGACTATAGCAGTAATCGGCAAAATCTGCAATGACATCATCAGGAAAGACAAATCATCATTTCATGATAGGTTTACAAGTAAGATTCTCAATACCACTACAGGCAGTCTAAACTTCTGGTCCTTGGCAACTTCCCTGAAGAAGAATTTCACTTCCTCCTCAACACCTCCTTTCATTTACAACCAGGAAGTGATAACAGACAGCAAACCCAGGCCGACTTATTAGCATCTCTGTTCGCCTCTAATCTTTCTTACCCGATACTTCTATGACACCCCCAACCTCGAGAATACCATCCACTCAATGGACGGGGTTTACTTCAGGACTCGCGAGTTATATAGGTGTCTCAATGAACTTGACGTCGACAAATCCACTGGCACTGACAAAATTGCCCCTATGGTACTTAGAATATGTGCCTCACCTTTGGCTAAACCTCTACGTAAAACTTTTTGCCCTGTCTTACATCTGCGGAGTATATCCTAATTCTTGGAAACTAGCTCATGTTCAGCGCATTCCAAAAAAAAGGTGAAACAAACGTCCCTTTAAACTACCGCCCAATAGCTATTACTTCTAGAATCCAGCCAAATTATATACGACAGGCAGTACGGCTTTAGATCAAAACGGTCTACTGGCGATCTCCTTGTGTGTTTAACCGAGCATATCAACCAAAGCATTCATCGCTTTGCTGAGCCTGGTCTGGTTGCTCTAGATATCTCAAAGGCTTTTGACAGAGTATGGCACCCTGCTCTGTTGACCAAACTCCAAGCTATTGGTATAAACTTAGTTCTAAGGAACTGGATTAAGAGCTTCTTTTCTGGCCGTTCGATCAAGGTAGTCACACCATTTCGCCCGGCGCTCTCCAGGGGTAAATTCTATCACCAGGGCTTTTCCTAATCTTCGTCAATGATATGCTCTCAATCTCCTCCAACTCATTTCACTGCTATGCTGATGACGGTTCTTTGCGTTACTCGTACGCCTTCTGCAATATTTTTCCCGCAACACAAGACTGGCCCGCTCGGCTCACCCCCAGACCCTCCAGCCCCCTTTCGCACATAATACTGTCTAGAAGTTCGTTTATGAATAGAACAACTCGACTGTGGAATAATATCCCACAGTCAGTATTTCAGAACTCCTACAACATCTTCGAGTTCAAATGCAAGGTTCATCGATATTTCCTTGAGCATCCCCCAGACCCCCTCTAACCTTTCCTATTCTCCTCTATTCTTAAAACCAAGCTTGCTACTAGACATTGCACCATGACCTTAACGACATGACAGACTGATAGTACAAAGGGTGACTCCTAAGCTTGGTTTTTTCTTATAAAAAAAAAGTTCGCCAATTGTATTCCGATTCCAATGAAAATTGGTATATGAGTGTTTCTAAGATAGCAAATAACGAATCTATGATCACAATTTATAGATTTAAAATTTCGGGCCAATATGACCGACGAATTTTGCCAAATAAGTGTCATTTCCTAGTCAGCTGTATGTAGGTTGTTCAAGAGTTGGAAAATCTGAAAATCTTCACATCCTCCAAATGGAAGAACATTGAACATTGTGTATCCTGAAGCTCTCTAAGCAATCGGTTTAGAATTGATCAACAAGGTTTTTCCAATTTGTTTTTATTGTTTATTTCCTACCTTTTGGTACCAATAGAAAAATTAAACGATTTCTGTCAGAACTTTTAGACGTATTCACGTCATTTGTCCGTATCCACGATACAAACACCCGCTTTTTCAGTATTTTATAGTTTACTACCATTTCTAATTAAATCTCTACGTTTCTCGTTTCGAAATAAACTAGCGTTGGTGTTTTATATTTCGCTCGCTCGTTAGCTATCCACTAGTCACTGCTGAATGAATTTCTTTCACGTTTTGCTCCCTTTAATTCGTCAGTGCATTGGAGTTGTACAGTTCTTAATTTGCAATATTTAGTAATTACTGAACAGAACACTACTTTCAACTAGACTTACACATTATCCATAAAGATTTACATATAAAGGACATATCTAAAGTACGCTCACCCATATTTTATTACGTTTCGAACCGTACCTTTTCTTTATTTGATAATGGATATTTTTTGTTTTCACTATTGAAAATCAAACAAAAGCAAGGTTAAACAAGAACGTATTGCTTCCGATGCGCTCCATTTGAAATGCACCAAAATAAAAGTTTGCAAATTAAATAGTTTTCTGAATTTTAATTAACAGAATAAGCACGTAAAGTTGTGCATTACTAAAAATATTAATGATCTTCCTTTTTAATTGTCTCTACAATCCATCCTATTTGATCTCCAACATTTTCGAAGCTTACAGGAGATCCGATACAGCCACTAGTATTAGTTAGTGTAATACCAAAGACATACATCAGTTCACCAACTTTGGCAATAAGACTGCCACCATCATCTACACTGCAAATTTTTTGGTCAGATTGAACTGATACTGCACACAGATTTGATTCATTAATTGGATCAACCCTTTGTTGACATTCTTTTTGATCAACAATAACAACGTTCAACCAGAGTAGTTTTGGAGAATAATGATCACCTTAGAAAAGACTTTATAAATTTCCAAGAAAGTGGTATTTTATGTATACTTACTATCGAGGCTATATTTTCCAAATCCACTAACGAAACCAGTAAGACCTACAAGATCAGCCTTTAATATTTCCGGTGTAGGTAGAGGAACTGGATGTATCTTTTCTTTCGCAGGGAGAGGCTCATGTAAGTGAACTAAGCCGAAATCGTTCTTGTTAGATTCGATATCATAATTTTGATGCACAAAAAAATGATCAGCTCTAGTGACATATTCGCGATGGTCCTGCTCGGTTAGTCCAATTAAGATTACTATTGACGAAGCCCTAGAAATCGTCTATGAAAGTCACTGTCCTTCTTTCATCTATGCCTTACCTTTGTATGCAATGAGCTGCTGTTAGTACCCAGGTGTCTTTTATCAAAGTTCCTCCACAAGCAATGAAACTGTTGTCCTCGTTCTTGACAAATACGTCGACGTGCCAAGGATATTGCATTTGAAGTTCTCCATTGAGTGATGATAACTCCAAAATGAAGAACAAAGAGCACAGTATTGTCGCCTTTGAAGACATGTTTACCTTTAAACTTCTCAAGCTCACAGCATCTGTTATTATATACTAAGTTCTTTATTAGTTGCACCTAGTTCATTAGCATAAATATCTAATAACGAATGTAATCTACTTCTCTTGTGTAGAGAAACGTAAATTTGTTTTTAATTGTTTTCTGGTGAATATTGTTTAAATATGGTGAAATTTTTGTTTTATTGTGTTCAGAAATGAGCAAATTTTTCTTGGAATTTTCAACATAATGAAACTCATAAAATTTTATTTGCCCTGGGAATCACAATTTTAATTAAGTTTGCACTTGTTTTATCACGAAATAATCGCAATGAAATGTTTGTTTTAGTTTATTTTTAGAAAAGAATAGCATTGATGATTAAAATTTGATTTTTTCTTATCGTCGGCTGCAGACGCAAAAGTCGTGAGTCCAATGGGAGATTGTACAGTTACGCCGTAAAACTTACTTCTTTATATTCTGTATATGACTAACGATATTACAGAAGCCCAAATATAAATGCTGACTTTTTTACTTAAGCATTCAAATTGCACCACTTAGCTAAAGTATTCAAATGGCATGTGTTTCTGGCAAAGTCGCTGAGATCTTTGCAGTCACAAACGATCTGTACCAAATTGCAGAACAATCTATGCCAGTTCCGGACAGTGCAGATCCGGACATCCTGCATCCGTGTTTTCGATATAGTAACGTAACATAACACAGAGTTATATCAAACTGAGTGGCAGTCTCACCCAAAGACCTGCGGCAGTGCAGAACAGTCGCGGATGTTGTTACGACAGGATTAAGAGCTATGAGGGCCGCCTGGCTATCCGATAGAATACATATATTCTTATCAGATTATATTATTTATCTTCAGCCATTCGAGAGCCTCGAGAGATTCGGCCTCCAGGTTACTTTCCTATCCAGTAAGAGACCCAGAAATTTCGCATCCTCCTTAAGTTGCAGTCTTTCATTGCAGAGTCTTAGAGAAGGAAAATCGGGAAGTCTATGCTTCCTTGTAAAGAGCACTACTTCAGTCTTAGCTGGGTAAACTCCTATATCCTTTGTAGTAGCCCAATGAACAAGAGTGTCCAATGCTCGTTGCATTATATCTCTTATTATTAAGATGTACTCGCCCGTCACCACCAGCACAATATCATCAGCATAGGCTACAGTGGTGCACCCAGACTCCCTTAAATTTTTGATTCCAGCGGAACTGCGCCTGCAAATTCGCACCCAAGTCCGCCGCGAGATTTTTTGAAACTATTACTAAGGTTACATGTCGGACTGAGGACTTGACTTGAACTTGAACTGACAGTTTAATCCGCGGCGACAGCTTACCTACTTGAGAGCTTGACTTCAAGCTGGCTTGAAATATATTTGACACTTCACATAAATTTGCCGCGAAATACGTGATGGAAGAAACAAATTTATGTGCAGATTATATAAATAAAATAAATTTATTAAGTGAATTGCACAGGAAATGAATTGCACAATCAACGGAGAACTAATTTCAAAACTCAGGCGCTGAAGCAGGGGTTACATGGGTAGTTCAAGTCGATCCGATTAATTTTTTGGACCGACTTGAGTGAAGTAGAGTTGAAGCCGATCTGAGGTTACATGACTTTCAAGTATACTTGAAGCCGACTTTAAGTATGCATGTAAGCATAGTATATGTGCAGTGGCAGTCATAAAATAAGGGACAGTACCTTTACAAAATAAAAATCACTATATTTTCTTTAGACTCGATCCATACATTAACAGTCCTTCTACTACTTCATTTGTCATTGATTCTATTATTACAAAATGCAATCCCATCCAACTTCATTGGCGTTGTCTTTATGGGATTTCCCGAAATTCATTTTCACTCTTAAGTTAATAGTGTCAAATAATTAGGGACAATTAAATTATATAGGATTAACCTGCCTCAAAGTTTTGTCATAAATTAGTCTCTGTAAAATTTAAAAAGGTAAACACGTAGTGTAGCTGATGATTGCCAGTAACAAATTAAATGATTAAATGAAATATTTTAGTAAAATGGGTCACGGTCCAGATTGTACTCCCGAAAAAAAAGAAGTTATAAAAAAGCTCCGAAATCAAGGAATGTCATACCGGCAGATTGCTGAACTAACTCGTTGGATGTTCAAAAAATATGGTTGCGTACGCAATTTTAAACAAAAAATCAACAAAAAAGCGAGGACGAAAAAGGAAAATAACTGCTCAGACTGATCGTCGAATTACTCATTTAGTTAAATGTGATCCATTTAAGACTTCGGTACAAGTAAAAACCGAACTAAACTTAGATGTTAGCTTAAGTACAGTACGGATAAGGCTAGTTGAGAGTAACCTACGTGGAAGAACTGCCAAACGTGTTCCGTCTCTTATGCCCCAGTTACACGAATGACAAAAAATTACAATTGTCATAATCTCTGGTCATAATTAATGGCATTGTTGTTGTTTATTTTTTATGACAGAAATAATGACACAAATTATGACCGTGTATGACGATAATGACAAATTATGACAGAAAAAATGGCAAGTGTGTCATTCGTGTAACAGCACCATTAGTGTAAAAAACATAAAACAACGGCTCGTATTTGGGAAAAAGCATTCCGAGTGGTCTGGTACGGAAGGAATAAAAAAATGGCGAAATATTTTGTTTAGCGACGAATCAAAGATTAACCTGTTTGGATCGGGCGGCAGGCAATACGTAAGGAGGCCTCCAAAGCAAGAATTTCGTCCACAATATACGAAAAAAACTGTTAAGCACGGAGGAGGAAATATTAAAGTTTGGGGTTGTTTTTCGTACCATGGGGTTGGTCCAATATATTGGATCCGTGAAAATATAGATCAGCATAGTTACGTGGACAACATTTTACGCGATGTTATGCTGCCGTACGCGGAAGAAAACATGCCCTTAAAATGGGTCTTTATCCAGGATAATGACCCCAAGCATACATCTATAAAGGCAAAGTGCTTTTTTCGTGAAAATAATATTGATGTTTTAGAGTGGCCATCGCAATCACCGGATTTTAATCCAATAGAAAATTTATGGAAAGATCTGAAGAATGCGGTGGCTCATAAAAAAGCAACAAATAAACAAAAATTGTGGGATGCTGTGAAGGAGGCATGGGAGGCATTGCGGATTCCAATCAAGGGCCTGTTTGGCTTGATTCTCGTTTTCGCGTCGCAAGGTGTGGCCAACCCAATTCCATTTCCTTCGCCTGATTTGGTCGTCTATTCTTCCTTGGCCGACACGGCGCCATAGTTCCTCATTTGTGATTCTATCATGCCAGCGGATTTTTAGGATACGACGTAGGCAACTGTGAAAACTTGTAGACGCCCTGTGATGAATTGGGTGACTTTCCATGTTTCGCAACCGTACAAAAGAACTGCCTTAACGTTTGAGTTGAACAGCCGCAATTTGGTGTTAATTGAGATCTCTGTGGATCTCCATATGTGAAACAGACATGCATATGCGCTTCTTGCTTTATTTATTCTGGAACTGACGTCTTATTCTGTACCGCCGTTTTCGGTAATAATACTACCGAGGTAACAGAATTTATCTACTAGTTCCACGTCGCGGTTATTTAGCGCTGTCCGTTCAAAGGTGTTTGCATTTATCCGCATTTATCCGAACTACTTTCTGTCGCCAAATTGTTTAACATGTTTTTGAGGCAACCCCTATTGAATGTCACCTGTTCTACTATCTAGAGCGCTGACAAGAATGTCGTTTATTGCTATAAGAAATAGTAATGGTGAAAGTAGGCATCCTTGTCGTACTTCTGAGCTCACCTCAAAGCTGTCTTATAATTTTCCGTTATGGAGAACTCTGCATTTGGAAATGTTGTATAGAGCCTTTATCAATTCTCTTATTTTGTCCGGCAGTCCACGTTGCCGTAGAGCTCGCCATATAAAGCTCCTATTAACCGAGTCGAACGCTTTCTCATAGTCTACGAAAGCAAGGTAAAAGGGGGATGGGAATTCAGTAGACTGGTCAACTATGATTGTTTAACTAATAAACTAACTAATTGCTCCTTTAATCCCTCACGGGACATAGGGCGGAAACAGTTGCCCTCCAGCGGACTCTGTTTTGCGCGACAGCTCTCAGCTCTGACCAGGATCTCCTAGTTGTTGCGGCCTCTGATAATAGGGTTCTCCTCCACGTTGTTCTAGGTCTTCCAACTCGACGGGATCCTTGCGGATTCCAGTCAAGGGCCTGTTTGGCTAGATTATCGTCTTCGCGTCGCAAGGTGTGGCCAATTCAATTCCATTTCCTTCGCCTGATTTGGTCGTCTATCCTTTCTTGGCCGGCACGGCGCCATAGTTCTTCATTTGAAATTCTATCTTGCCAGCGGATTTTTAGGATACGACGTAGGCATCTGTTGATGAAAACTTGTAGGCGCCCTGTGATGAATTGGGTGACTTTCCATGTTTCGCAACCGTACAAAAGAACTGCCTTAACGTTGGAGTTGAACAGCCGCAATTTGGTGTTAATTGAGATCTCTGTTGATCTCGATATGTGAAACAGGCATGCATATGCGCTTCTTGCTTTATTAACTTCCCAGTAGGAAGTTATTGTAATCGGTCCGAAAATCGGATTCGAAATTTTCAATGTATTTACACGTTTCAAGGTCCCAATAGCATTTTAAGCAAAAATTTGAGAAGAAATATGTGTGTGTGTGTGTGTGTGTGTGCGTACGTATGTGGTCATTTTTTCCTGCACGATTTCGCGCGAACCGAAAAAGATATCGACTTCGTTAAGGTGCCGTTCGAAGCGTGTTCAAGGAAATATGATCTGAAAAGATTTTCATAAAAATTGGTCGAGCCGTTTTTTTGTTTGAACGACTTAAGTGATTTTTGTACCAGCACGATTTCGCGCGAACCAAAAAAGATACCGACTTCGTTAAGGTGCCGTTCGAAGCGTATTAACGGACATATGAACTGAAAAGATTTTCATTAAAATCGGTCGAGCCGTTTTTTTGTTTGAACGACTTAAGTGATTTTTGTACCGGCACGATTTCGCGAGAACCAAAAAAGATTTCGACTTCGTTAAGGTGCCGTTCGAAGCATGTTAAAGAACATATGATCTGAAAAGATTTTCATAAAAATCGGTCGAACCGTTTTTTTGTTTGAACGACTTAAGTGATTTTTGTACCGGCACGATTTCGCGAGAACCAAAAAAGATTTCGACTTCGTTAAGGTGCCGTTCGAAGCATGTTAAAGGACATATGATCTGAAAAGATTTTCATAAAAATCGGTCGAGCCGTTTTTTTGTTTGAACGACTTAAGTGATTTTTGTACCGGCACGATTTCGCGAGAACCAAAAAAGATTTCGACTTCGTTAAGGTGCCGTTCGAAGCATGTTAAAGGACATATGATCTGAAAAGATTTACATAAAAATTGGTCGAGCCGTTTTTTTGTTTGAACGACTTAAGTGATTTTTGTACCAGCACGATTTCGCGCGAACCAAAAAAGATACCGACTTCGTTAAGATGCCGTTCAAAACGTGTTAAAGGAAGTACGATCTGAAAAGATTTTCATAAAAATCGTTCGAGTCGTTTTTTTGTTTGAACGAATACTGGGAAGTTAATCTTATGGACCGAAAGGGTCAAAAGCCACATCCCAACTAGTTTATTCTGGAACTGACATCTTCTTCTGTACCGCCGTTTTCGGTAATAATACTACCGAGGTAACAGAATTTGTCTGCCAGTTCCACGTCACGGTTATTTAGCGCTGTCCGTTCAAGGGTGTTTGCATTTATCCGCATTTCTTTTGTTTTAGTCGGATTTAACCTTAAGCCCGCCGAGCTACTTTCTGTTGCCAATTTGTTTAACATGTTTTTGAGGTCCTGGTGTCTGTGGGCCAGCAAACAGATATCATCCGCGTAGTCGAGATCCTTATTTTATTTTATCAATTCTATTATTTTGTCCGGCAGTCCACGTTTCCCTCGCCATATAAAGCTCCTATTGACCGAGTCGAACGCTTTCTCATAGTCTACGAAAGCAAGGTAAAGGGGGATCGGAATTCATTAGACTGCTCCACTACGATTCTTAAGGTGTTAATATGATCTATGCACGAGCAACCCTTTCTGAATCCAGCCTGCTGTCTTCTAAGCGTTCGATCTATTGCCTCTCTTATCCTTGATAATAATATGTGGGACAAGATTTTGCCCACAAGTAGATAATAGACAGATACCTCTCCAGTTGTCACATATTGTTAGGTCCCCCTTTTTTGGTATTTTGACTATGATACCTTCCGTCCAAGCCTCCGGAAAGGTACAGGTGTTCCATGCTATTTTCAGGATTGGCTGTAGCGTATCTGCTATGAGGCTTGACTCGTCTTTCAACAATTCTGGCGGGATGCCATCTTTTCCAGCTGCTTTACCATTGGCCATTGCATGAATTGCGGTTACTATTTCTGTCTTGGATGGTGCACGAGTGGCGATTCTTATTGGCTGTGCATTGTTGTTATTTTCTTCAGGTTCCTGCGAAAAGGAACCATTCAGGGCGGCGAAGAAGTGGTCTCTCCATCTTTGGAGCTGCTCCTCGTCACAGCAGCCTTCCATCCGCACTGTTCACGGCATGTTTTTTAGTAGAGTGCTTTCCCGAGAGCTGTTTAGTAATTTGGTACAGCACCTTACTGCTGCCTGTGTTTGCCGCGTTTTCTGCCTTTTCTGCGAGCTCGTTTATCTGCTGCATTTTATCACGCCGGACACTTCCCTTTAGCTCCCGGTGTAATTGGGAGTATTCCCGTTCAAGTTGTTGACGTTTTTCCGGGTCGCTTGTAGAGTTCACGTTATTTTTGAGGGCCCTTCTGCGTTAAATTTTTTGCCAGGTTGTGTCCGAGATCCAGTGTTGCTGGTTTCTTTGGACATAACTAATGCTTGTTTCCGCTGCTGTTATTATAGCGCCCTTTGTTGTGTATCCACAGCTCTTCGATATTTGTGTCGTCAGAAACGGTTTGCTGGTTTAAGATTTGTTGCAGATTTCCAGCAAATTCTCTCCTTTCAGTGCTCTCCCGCAGAAGGTCTACGTTAAACCGTCTACGGTTTACGGCATCTCGTTGGACGTTTCTGATTGCGGCGATTTTTAGGCGAATAGTTGCTACTATCAAATGGTGGTCAATTCCAGTGTCTGCTCCCCTAAAGCTCCTGACATCCTCCACAATAGTTCTCCATCTGCGGATGACGGTCACGTGATCTATCTGATTTTTCGTTCTACCTTCGGGCGATACCCAGGTCTCCTTGTGTATCTTCTTGTGACCTACCATGAGTTGATGGGAACTACAGAAGTCAACGAAAAGCTCACCATTGTTATTGGTAACTTGTCTTAGGCCTTGATTTCCAATTGTGTGTTCAAGGCCGGTGTTGTTGGGGCCGATCTGTGCGTTTAAGCCACCCATCAAAACAATGGTGTCTCCCTTTTAATAGAGCGAAAAACCTCATTCAGTCGCATGTAGAACTCGTCTTTGATGTCATCTTCTGCGTCTTCAGTCGGAGCGTAGCATTGGATTATCGTAGTACTTCTTAGCCTGGTACGTAGGCGCACGGTAATAATCCTCTCATAAACTTGTGACCAGCTAATGACCATCAGCAAGCAGCGTTCTCACATTCCATGATCCGATTCGTGTCCTGGTTCGAAAAACAAAGGTCGTCGTCGTGTTGTCCAGCCGGTTCCGAGGCATTGTTTGCCAATTCGTAGCAATTATGTGTTTTATGAGAGCGGCTTGCTAAACCTCAGCCCAACCGACTTAGAACTCTGTTTTGTGGCGCAGAGAACTCGCAATTCGACCGTCTACCGTTAGCTCCTTCCGAAGAAGTATCCCAGAGGGCACCGCGGGGAGGTGGGATTAGGACTTGCTAACAGAGCTGCTAGGTTTTCGTCTGCAGTGACTCTTCTCGGGTTTGGCAGAAGTGACAAATCGGCCACCACCTTCCGAGGTCTTCGTTAGCCGTTCGCCCCCCCCCCGATAGTTTGTACATTGCCAACATATAAAAAAATTATAAAAATGCATTTTTTTCGTGTGCCCTGTTTGAACGAAATTTACCTTTTATCTCCCCATATCTCAGTTGATATTGCCGATATCGATTTCAAATTCTAACATAATCTAGTTTAACTGATTCTTTAAATACAAAAATTTATCCGAAATGTTTAAAAATGCGAATGTATAAAAATTTTCCAACGGATTCGTGAGATCTTTTTTCTAATCAAAAAGTTGTGTTATAAGTTTTTTAAATTCGCTTTTTTGGCTACTCCACATTTTAGTCGAATACTTGAGACTTTATTGTAAGGCAATATGAACAAATTTTATTAGAATGGTTAATATATTATTTATCTACTAATCAGTCGAACTCCCAATTTTCATTTTGGTTCTGTATTATAGGTTGTGAAAAACATTTTGAACGGCATTTAGATAGTGGGCAACATTTTATTTTTTGAGTGAAGCAAGTGCACGATTCAGCTTGACTGCATGAAGTAGATTTTTCACTACAATTGCAAAAATATTTCTGTAGTAACTCTAGACTACTAGGTCCTTCGAACATGACTGCTAAAACGACATTTTCTTCGCACCTCCAACCACAAGTTGTTAAACCAAGAGGTTGAATTACTGTTATTGCATTATACCATACTTATGTTTGCCAATGACACCATTTTAAATGTTGCAGAAGAGCGGCATATGACGGTGCAAGGCTCTCGACTGCGACTATTTTTGCGAAAGCATAACACGGAACTGATTAGTATTTCTATGGAATTTTAAATATTTTCCGGGTAAATCGTATAGAGTAGCAACATATCGTGTGCATACATAACCTCATCTGAAAATCCTTTCTCCAAATGAGCTGCTCTGCTTTGAACGCTTTAGATTTCCCAATGTTATAAAACGACGAGGTAGTGTCGCATCCTTTAAGTGCATGAATCGAAGGACGTGCAAAACTCAATTCATTTCCCAATTCTTAAATAATGTCGTTAATAGGTTAATATCGTCTTAAATCTTGCTTTATCGAATATGAAAATATATTCAAACCTTCATCGGATGAAAAGTTATGATGAAAATCAATCAGTTATTAATTTCTTACAAAAAATTCACTAGCAGGAAATGTTTTGAATCTGAAAATTTGCCGACGAATTTCACACTGCGAAGTTGAGCGTCAACTAATGTTACTGTCTCAAGTATTCGACTACAATGTAAAATAGCCATGGTTTTTTCATTTCTCGGCTAAAAGAAACAACAAAAATGTTTTCATTTCAGCATATACATATGTACCACATATAAATATGTAAATGTATATAAGCTGTTCATAATAATGTACTATCGTTCCATGTCGAAAAACGAAAATCACAAAACAACTTTGACTGATGACGGCTACGAATTAGGAATTAATTTCACAAAATGGTCGTGTCCGGTGCTCATCGCCGTAACCGTGGTACAATTTTGGGCAACTTCATAAGAATCGTGTGTATTATTAGGCGAGGAAATATAACGCAAAAATAGCCCCAACCTTAAAGTTTTTGTGCAGTAAGTCGGTTTGAGATGGGGTTTTTTGCATTCACTTCGTTAACTTGTCTAGAAACTTTGTACCATATTTCGGTTTTGTACTTTTTTGAAATTACATTGCTGAATCGAAAAGTGCATTCTTATAAGCGCATCTTTATGTAGATAAATCTTCCATTCATATTGACCCACTTCCATATAACCGATCAACTTCAAATTTTGCACATATGTATAGTTCACGTGGCAATGCAATCTGACCATTTTGTAAAAAAAGCAAGATGGCGGTTCCAAGATGGCGGCCGAGTTTTGTAACTGTGCTCCCCGACTCCCGGAATTGGTAACAAATGAAAGGGTATGACAAGTACAATACAGTAAGCTCAGTGGCGTCACTCAAAATTCGAAATGGCGGGCCACAAAAAATGGCGGATTACTTTTCTATTTACAACGCCTTCGATATGGGTATCAAATGAAATGATATGACAAGTACAATACAATTAGCTATGTGGCGTCATTCCAAATTCAAAATGGTGGCCAACACAAAATGGCGGTTTACCTTTTTCTTTACAATGCCCTCGCTATGGGTATCAAATGAAAGGGTATGACGAGTATAGTACAATAAGCTGTGTGGCGTCATTTTAAATCTATTATGGCCGTCACCACAAAATGGCGGTATAATATACTAAAAAGTAGAAAATTAAAATAAATAGTTTAAAAAAACTAAAAAATACGCTTTTATTTTAAAATGAACTAAAATTTAAAAAATAATTTTGAATGCAATGTCTTTATTGCTCCAGCCAGCATATGGGGACAACTTACCTTTTGAAAGCAAGCTCAGCATGAAATTAATGAAGTTTTTGATATAAATTTTACCAATTTAAGCTCAGTGAAATTCATTTAGTAGAAATGTTCAGGTAGATAATGTACTTAACGGCAGTTGCCAGCAAAAAAAAGATGCATATCGGAAAAATCATTACTACGATAGATGCCCTCTCTCAACATTTGAACGGTTTTATTTACAAGTACAAAATTGGTTGTTTGGAGAAGAGCATCACCTAGATCCAACAGAATGCGGTTGGAAAAACGAGAACGATAAGCTTATCCCGATAAGGATGACACAACCACCTGGCCCACCGAATATAATTAAGTTGATATTCTGTGGATGTAAAACCAACTGCGGTTATAGCTGTGGGTGTAGGAAGAACGGCCTGATTTGCAATATCGCTTGTAAGAATTGTACCGGCTCAAATTGCATCAACGTCAAGAAATATTCCACAGAAGAATTAATTGCCGCCGAAAATGATACTCTCTAGGAAGAAAGTACTAACGTATCAGTTGATGAGGCGGACGATGTTTAGAACACACTGTAAACTTAAGAAATTTTTTTGATAACTTAATGTATTTGAAGAAAGAAATATAAAGTTCAGATATTTTTGAAATTGTGCCTCCTTTTTTTTACCCATACCATTCATTTTCCCCTCGAAAAGTTCCAATTTAATCAACTATTCCAACTCTGGTGATATAGTAAGTTCATTGAAAAAGAGAGGACTTGCTCAGAGAAGACAGCGTGGGGCGTTAACGAAAAGTTTCAGTATTAATAAAATAAGAATATAGAAAAAACTTGCCCCACCGTTTTTCAAATTTAAGTTATATCATAGACAAATAAAAGGAAAGATATTCCATTTCATACAAGAAAAGTGTGCACTTTCCTATTCAGAGAGCTTTCCTATTTCCTCCATTTAAGCTTCCTCCAAACGAAAGCTGCCCCCGCTAAATCTTTATTTTCGGTGGCACTGTCAAGATATTTGAGTAAATCTTATCTGATGAGAGTAAATGGAAAGAAAAACCATAGCGATGCATGGGAGCATGGTTCTTCGAGAGCTATTCGCGTTTGCGCTTGTTTTTTTACAGGCTTTCTCTTTTATGAAATCGGCATATCGTCGCTGCGACCTTAAGATCTCCTATGTGACACTTTTATCGAAATTACCTTTTTTAATTGAATGTAAACTTCATGATGTCCTCCATCGATGGCAAAAACTCCCACGTTGATATAACAATAACTTCAACTAGTTATAAAAAATACTCAATTTGAAATCTCTTATGTGAAAGTGATAATTACTTCCATATGAATGAAAAAGCAAAAAATGTCTTATGTCCCCGCAAAGGTTTTATTCATAACGTTAAATTGCATTGTTAGTATACAACTTAAAGCAAAACTATTTGTTCAAGTAATTTTTTCACAAAACAGTTTTTTTCATTTTTCCTAAAGTTTTGCATTTTGCACATAGGAGATCTTAAGGTCGAAACGACGATATGTACGAATGTGTATATTGTATTCTAGGTAAATTTAATTAAAGGGATTTGGCGGAAATAAATGTAAACAAGAAGGAAGCTGGTAAATGAATTGTTTGATTTTTTGTTTAAATGACAAAAATCAATTACATATTTTTAGAAGTAACGATTTTGTTTTTTCAGGTCCGACTTTTCGGTTTCTACTTCTATGCAAAAGTTAGTAATACCGTTAGGTTTGTGTGAATTTTGATTCCGTTTTGATTTATAACAATCATTTCCACAATGTGTTTATTTTCAAAGATTTTCAAAAGCAAATTATTGCGTTGTACAACGATTTGAAGATGTAAAATATCAATCATATCATGAACAAATTTAAAAATATGAAAAGTGGAAATTATTGCTTTATGGTTACTTATGGACATTCTCCCTTAATATAATAGTACGTGCAGCCAATATAAGAATTTTATCTAATGGCACTATAAAAAAGTCCAAATAACTTGAATTCTTTTTACCTTTATTATGATGTTCTACTGACATCCTGGAAAGTATCCTAGTTTCAGCGGTCACGTTTTCTATTATAGGGGTAAATTTTAACTTGGCCAATTATATCGAAAAACATAACCATTTTAATTCTAAAACGTGCGGGAAAGTTTCGGTGTCCCTCTAATACTAGTATTTTGTTAAAAATAAATACATACTCCTTTCTTCACCCACGTAGGGGTAAAATATTATGCTCGTTTTTTTAAAGTGTTTTCCCCAGTAAGCCTAATCCACAAAAAAATTGTCGGTAAAACCCTTACAGGTATTTATTTAATCTTCGTTGAGTAAATCCGACATAAAATTACATTTTTAAAAGCAATTCTCCAATTTGCTATTCACGCTACTAGTCCTAAGAATTTGATGTAACAACTTTCCGTTTTGAGATTGTATAATTTTTTACTTGGAAAAGTTTTTAAATGAGCTGTTCTGTTATCTTTAAATTGATGAGAATGCCACAAACAAAATTTTCGAAGAAAAACGAGTATCAAATGAGGAGTGGGCAAACAAAACGGCACATGTCCAGTTTTGAAAATTGTTCAGAAAACGCAAAAAACTGTTTATGGCACTGAACTGATCACATTAACTATTTATGATTATGACAGGTTCGGCTACTATTTGAACTCATTCAGACACAAAAAAAATATTTTAAAACTGTTTAATACTTTAAGAGAAAAAATTAAAACAAAAATGGACATGTGCCCTTTTGCAGGGACACAACACGGACGTGTGCCTTTTTGTTTTGCATTGAATGGACATTTGCCTTTATGCTGAGTAAAATTAGATAATTTATTGTAAACATTAACTACTGTACTCAACAATGTCACCAATTTGTTTATAAAATTAATTTTATTCAAAAATGACTTTTTCTAAAAATTCTTGACTAAAATTTTTTTTTAATTCTGTTATACCATGTGCCGTTTTGAACTTCCATTGTTGAGTACACACTTTTTTTGAATGAAATAGGTGCCCTTTTGAAAATCCACATTGACAAATGGTAAAAAAATATAAATGTTCGTAGGACATGTGCCTTTTTGCAAGAAACCTTCATTTTTCTATCAAAAAAGTATGACCATGCAAATGCTTTTTGAAGTGTCTGAGATTGAAATTAGCTGTAGTTTAGTGTAATAAACACGGTTCCGTCAAAAAATTTATAACGGCCAACAATGGACATGTGCCGTTTTGTTGTCCCACTCCTCAAATAATCTAAGAATTCTTTGTGGTGATCTAACATTCATTTTCTTTAGCTAACCATTGGGAAAAATCAGATTTTTTAGTTATACTATCCACACAATGTTCAATTATTTTGTTTTTTAAACCTATTATTTCAGGCGTATTCTGAACAAATTTAGTGAAGATTTTTACAAAGATTTTACAAATATTAAAAAAATAATCTGTAGGATTTTTAAGTGCACCAAAATCGGTACTTTTTGAATAATTTTTAAAATAAATAAAACTTTCCGAAGGTTTTGAATATACTTAACAGTTTCGTTTGGGTTTCTCATAATCTTATCGCATAACAAACATTTTTCCTTTTTTGAAAATTATGAAAGCTACAAAATACCTTAAAGAAGTTTCTTCGACAGAAATCGAATTTTCATTTGCCCCACATTCCAACAAATCAATTGACTCGATTATGTTGTTAACTTCGTGACCCTCATTAGTGACATCACCAACCGTCCGATCCTCTACAGTAAAAATACAATGATCGTAATTATTATTTATGGTTTTGCCTTCACTAAATGAGTCAATATCAATAGCTATAAATTGCTGACTATCTTCGTCACAATTCTTCCTTTGGAAAGATATAGACAAATTTTTTTTTCGATATAATTTTGCAAATGATACATAAGTAGGTACTATTGAAATTATATAAAGAAAAGATGGATTGTTACCCCCTCTTGATCGTACTAAGGAAAATAGGTTTTCAATTGGGTCTTGGTTAAATTCCGATGTCAGAAAGAAATGTTTATTGGGAAACTCCTTTAATATTTCATCAGTTAAAAGAATAATAAATTTTATAGTCAAAATCAATCCACCAATTCAAAATGTTTTGTTTTTGTTCTAAAATTAAATTGATTGGATGTAATCTAGCATTTCAGTAAAATATTTCCTTGGAGCATTTGTTTGAGTTAATCCACACTTATACCAATTTCTACTAAAAGGTTCTTTACTATGGAGACAATGGAACAAGTTATTGAGTCTTGAAAAGAAATCGGAAGTAGAAATAGTAACTCATGAAACATTAGGGCTAAGCAAATTTAATTCCAAAGCAGTTTTAAGAGCAGCACAAACTGTGTTACTTAAAACTTGAAGAGCATAAGAAACCTTCATTTTTTCCCAAGTATTTGGCCATACAAATTTTGAAGTTAGCTTCGGCACTATTTTAGTAGAACCATTTTTTCTAAATTATAGAGTTCTTTAACACAGTTCCAACTTACTCTTCCATCTTCACAGTGAATATCTTTTACCAATAAAGTATTACGTATTAATTGAAACAAATGCGGAACATCAAACATTGCGATTATTATAATAAAAAAAGGGTCCTTTTCAGTTACTCCGAGAGAACTAAAGCAACTGCGATTGTTAGAAGTGTAACTGTCAGGGTAGGGTGTGCCGGGGCACGAAGAAGGGAAATTGCCATAAAGGCCGGAAGACTATCATTACAAAAAAACTTGGGGAAGGGGACTCAAAAAAAAGGGGGTGGCTCGGACGGTTCGACCGCCGGGGGAAGTGTCGCGACTTTACGCATCCAATGCACCGGTTGCAGGCACGACTAGCGGTGCTCTAGCTAGCTCGTCAGATGGGGTGGGGTTCGCGGTGCTTGGATGCCTGAGGGGGTGACAGTTATACTGTTAAATCGCTCGTGCCTATGCAACAACAAAAAAATATAGGGCGATAGGGGTGGGTGGAACAACGTCCGGGCCAACGAGAGGGGCTAACAAGGGGAAGAAAAGAGATAGGGGTGGTCACTAGACGCCGGTCATTTTATGGATTACCTAATGTCAGACAATATAATAATATACAAATATTAATGGGGCGGCACTTACCTTGGTGGGGTTATCCATCATTCCGGGGGCCACACATACCTGGGGGGTGCCTTACTCCATCATTTAGTATTTCCCGATTTTAATTCTTCGTATTTAATTTAGTGTTTTTATTTCAAGTATATACTTATTATTTGTTGTGGGATTTTATTTCAATTTTTACCACGCTATTTATCTCAGATATCAATAGGATACGTATTTATTTGATCTTTAGGTTATTTAGTTCCAATATTATTACTTTATACATATTTAATTAGTTTTTTTTTGATTATTTAATTCAAATGTTATTACTTTATACCTATTTTATTAATTTTTAGGTTATTTAATTCAAATTTTATTACTTTATACATATTTTACTAATTTTTAGGTTATTTGATTCAAATTTTATTACTTTATACATATTTAATTAATTTTTAGGTGATTTAATTCAAATGTTATTATTTTATACCTATTTTATTAATTTTTAGGTTATTTAATTCAAATTTTATTACTCTATACATATTTTATTAATTTTTAGGTTATTTAATTCAAATTTTATTACTTTATACATATTTAATTAATTTTTAGGTGATTTAATTCAAATTTTATTACTTTATCCATATTTAATTAATTTTTAGGTTATTTAATTCAAATTTTATTACTTTATCCATATTTAATTAATTTTTAGGTTATTTACTTCAAATTTTATTACTTTATCCATATTTAATTAATTTTTAGGTTATTTACTTCAAATATTATTAATTCTTATCTAGTTATTTAATGTTAGGTTATTTAATTCAAATTTTATTCAGTTAATTTTTCTTATTATATCATTTCCAATTACTACTATCTGTTTAAAGTCGACAAATTAATTTTGTTTTTATATATAAATTTCATTATCAATGCCACTTTGTTAAAATTTATTAACCATGTACCAATATCCGAGGGTTTATCATTTATCTTCACTTTAAGCATAATTCCATTTTTATTTTCATTATTTATGTTAATATTACATTTCAAATGTTATCACAATGAAACACAAGCGACTCATCCACAGATAACTTCTGGGAAGCAAGGATAAACTACTTTTTCTGGGTTTTAACAGAAGAAAACCCCTTTTTTTTGTTTTCTTGATTGTGTTCTTGTAAAAATTCGTTTTATTTGTCAAATTATGCAATTTATCGTAGATTTATAATAATTTCTGATTGGTTTTTTTATTGAGACAATCCAGCCAGTACAAAAATTTATACTTCCCTTTTTTTTCTGCTCCTTCGCCGAGGCCAACAAATGCTCGCCGGCGGACATTGAGCAAGCACAATAACGGGAATCCACTAACCTCAACTACCGTTCTGGTGGCATTCTTAGCACCGAAACGAGTTACGAAATCACCGTATGTAACAAAAATCACCTCCTTTTTCTTCTCACTTGAATATTGACACACACCCTTCAATCTTAAAACACAGAATTTTTCTTTTCTACCTATATCTTTTCTTTCTTTCACTCTATTCAACTTTACACAACTTCTGATGTAATACCTGCCATTAGCACCTTAACTTTTCCTCAAAAAAAAAATCTCAATCCGTTCAAAGCAAATTTAATCACATCCGCGACCGAAAATTGACATTCAATCCTCTTCCCAGCATTCCCGTTAGTAACTATCTAGATACTCTCTCAAAATCGACCGAAAAAAAAACGAAGCTGGATTTTCCAACAAAATCCCACCGTCCACACTCCAGATTCAAAAACAATCGACCTCTTCGTTCAAAAAAATTATCCCGACTCCCGAATCAAAATCGACTCTCCTCCGTCCCAAAAATCGTTCGCCTCATTTTTTCAGTTTTTATGGATGCTCCGGCGCAATGAGCGGTAAATTTTTTCCCATTGTGTCACCACAACTACTTGCGCTGGGAACTCAATAAAAAAATTTTGGTTCATCGGGGCTTCAAATTTCAAAAGCAACCGATTTTTCTTTTGGCATAACAGAAGTTGAAAAGGGGAAAAGGCAAAAATTTTGGATTTGCGAGATTGCGCCGATGGCAAATATTTGTTGCCATTGATTTTGGTCGGGATTTTGTCGACAATTACGGTAGCCTGTTCCTTTTCCTGTTACGTTATATACGGGTATATGCCTGGCGTCCGTTACAACACGCGGCACTTAGAAGCCGCCAGGCGAGAGGTGGCGCGAAAAAAACAAACGGCGGCCTTGTTTGATCACTAGCCCAACGTGTGGCTCGACTACGCCCTGAGTTTAAGAGTCTCATGCTCTACCGATTGAGCTAGCCGGGCAGTACCAAGGTAATGGAAAAGGCCGCTCGCGCGCGCAAACATTGATACATAGGCGTTCGGCATGCCTGCAATTACGTGGCTATTGGCGTTATTTCTAATGGCCGCCATCGTGTACTCTCAGGTATAGATGTTCTGCTCTACCTGGTGTTTTTACTGGCGCATCACAACTTTAAAGACAATCGTCTCGTCCTCGGTCATTTTCGTTCAAGAGTGGGTTACACCATGCGTCCCCTGCTGCTTCATCTACCAGCGGATCCTGGTCCAGCTGGGACGAAGCTAGGTTATCTTCCTTTTCAAAACAAAATCTTAGGCGGACGTCTTATAGGGTCGTCAGGACCTAACGAGAGTTTATGTCTATATCTATAGCCGTACCTGCGTGGGCAGCGGAGATTGTCATTAGGTTCTGCCTGTATACTGTTTGCGCACGAGAGCGGTCTCCTCCCTACTGGCAACCTAGGCGTCTCGGTAGTGTCTGTCTATAAACATGAGTCCCCTATATGCGTATGAGGGTTGGCCTGGCAACCCCTGAAGTTACTAACATGAAAGCTTGGCTCCAGACAGCCAAGTATAACAAGCAGGTGTACCATCCGCTGGGGAAGCTACCCAAGCGGACCTCGATGGGTACCCTATTAATAACCGGTTAGGCCGGCGAGATGCCTTATTAGGGCTACTCGGAGTTGACCTGCTTCCAGAAATGGTATTAGGGCGCGTCCTAGGACTGATCGTGTTGTGGAGGGACTTCGCACTTCCAGGGGAAAGTCGAGGCAATTCCACATTGTCCCGGCGAGTCCCAAGGAGCGTGAAGTATCTCTTCCGGAAGGTGTCTCCTGCCCCAAGGACTCGATCCGCCGGCTATACCACATAGTCGTCGTCTCGAACCCCTGGTCCACGAGGTCACTTTCCGCTACTCAGGCTGTCAGGCCTTGAGGTCCTTGGCGTGAAAGGTTCCGATTAGTTTGCCCTTTAAATCTTCCAACTCATATCTCCCACTCCCAAGCTTTCGCTTCACGCGAGCCTTCGTGAATTTATTTGCCAGTTTAGCGTTAAACCGGTCGACCTTGTTACTTACGGGGAAGGTTCGTCGATAGACTACCTGGCCGGGCGAGAACTCTACCGCTCTGCAGCGCAGATTATAGTGTTTCTCGTGTCTAGTGAGAGCCGCGGCCAGGTGTTGCTCTATTTTGTCACGCCGGGCTTGCCATCTATCTACGGCCGGCAGTACTGTTATATCTCCCTCTTGCAAGGCACCTAATGTCTTCAGCACCGGGTAAGCGGATCCATGAAGGATCATTGGACACCCGAACAGGGCCTGGTAAGGGGAGGTATCGATGGAGGAGTGATGAGCGCTCCGTAGGGCACATTCAATTGCAGACAGATGTAGGTCCCAATCCCGGTGGTCTTCCTTCAGATACGCTCGGATAGCAGCTAAGACGGAGCGGTTCACCCGCTCGGAAGCGTTGGCTTGTGGGGAATAGACGGCGGTGAGTTGGTGTTTGACGCCGTAGTCGGACAACAGTTTCGCGAATTCTTTAGACGTAAAATGGCTTCCATTATCAGAGAATATCGCCTCGGGGACTCCGAAAGCGTGGAAGATTTGGTGCTCGAGAAAATTCACAGCGGCTTTAGATGTTTCGCCAGCTACTGGGTGGAGAAAGCAGAATTTAGAAAACGCGTCTAGGACTACCAATACAGCCGTATGGCCTTTCTTCGTCCTAGGATATGGGCCCATATAATCGATGTACAAGAGTTGAAAAGGTCGGCACACATCCATGGCTTCGCCCATAGGGGGCCGAAGGGGTGTGTTTGGAGCTTTTGTTTCCTTACATACTTCACAGCTCGCTATATATTTTCTGACTTGGCTAGCCATACCGGGCCAATAATATTTTTCCCGAAGGCGTGCAAGGGTTTTGTGAATACCGCCATGGGAAGTTTGAGGGGGCTCATGAGCGGACTGGACCAAGGGAGCGGTCAATTCTGCAGGGATCCACAATTTCCAAATCAGATCGTCCGTCTCGGGGTCGCCAGTTCGTGGGGCCGAACGGTGGAACACATAACCATCCGAAACCTGCAGGTCCGGTAACTGCCCGGCATCTTTGCTGACTTTGTCAACAAGATGCTGGTAGTCCGCTGACCTGAAGGCTGGGGACGTTAGATCCACGTCACGACAGAAGGACACTTCATCGACACAGTCGACTCGTGACAGTGCGTCCGGAACCACATTCTGACTACCCTTGCGGTGCTCGATAGAAAATTGGAAGCCCTGCAGCTTTAGGCTCCACCGCGCTAGCCGGCCGTTTAAGTCGGTCTGGCTCATGAGCCACTTCAAGCTGGCATGGTCAGTAATTATTGTAAAAGGCTGTCCTTCCACATACGCCCGGAACTTTTTAACGCTCAGCACCGCTGCGTAACACTCTAGTTCTGTGATGGAATAATTACGCTGGGCGCTGTTCAGCTTCTTAGAGAAAAATGCGATGGGATGTTCTTCATCGCCCTGTCTTTGGAAGAGGACGCTTCCTACCCCCGTTTTGCTGGCGTCACATTGGATGTAGAAGGGGCGTGCGAAGTCTGGGGTGACCAGTAAAGGAGCAGACATCATTGACTTCTTGAGTTCCCCGAAGGCCTGCTGGGCCTCGTCGGACCAAACAAATTTGCCGCCTTTCAAGCAGTCCGTGATGGGAGAGGCGATACTTGCATAGTTACCTATGAAGCGCCTATACCAACCCGTCATACCTAAGAAGCGTCGCACCTGTTTGGCTGACTTTGGAACTGGGAAGTCCCTGATGGCTGCCACCTTGTCGGGATCAGTTTTCAGGGACCCATCGCCAATGATGAACCCCAGATACTTCACCTCGCGGACGCAGAATCGGCTCTTTGACAGGTTTACTGTCAGCCCGGAGCGACGAAGGCAGTCGGCGACCTTTTCTAAAAGTTGAAGGTGGGTCTCAAAGTCCGGAGACACCACCAATAAATCGTCTAGATAGACGAACACATTTTCTCTAAGTGAGCCCGGTATCGCCTTGTCCATCAAGCGACACATGCGTTGCGGAGCATTACAAAGCCCGAACGGCATCACTGTAAATTGATACAGCGGTCTTCCTGGGACGGTGAAGGCCGTTTTCTCCCTGGATTTTTCCTCCAATGGGATTTGCCAAAAGGCATCCTTCAAGTCGATTGCGGAAATGAACTTAGTGTCCTGCAGTCGGCCCAGGAGACCGTCTATATGAGGCAGTGGGTAGGCGTCTTTTACTGTTACTGTATTCACTTTGCGGGAGTCCAAACAGAGGCGGACCTTTCCGGGTTTGCGGACCAGGACCACGGGTGAGTTCCATGGACTGTTGGACTCTTCGATCACACCTAGTCTCAACATGCGATCGACTTCCTCATACATGAGGGCCTGAATGGCGGGAGAGACAGGATAGTGCCTCTGCTTAATAGGCACCGCCTCGCCAGTGTCGATCACGTGTTGTTCCAGGTGTGTCCGACCAAGTCCACAGGTGTCGAACGACGGGAATCGCGCGCGGGCCTGGTTCAATCGCTCCTGTTGGAACTCCTCAAGGATATGGCAATCGGGATCCGGTGGTGGGGCGTGATGGATTTCCCCTATTATGTGTGGGGCCAACTTAAAGGCCTTCCAGAAATCTACCCCTAGGTATAATGGTTGCGAAAGGCTAGGAGCTATGTAGATGGTCAAAGACAATGTACGGTGGCCATACGTCACAGGGACTATGATGAAGCCCAGGATTTGGTTGGATGAGCCGTCGGCTGTCTGGACAGAGGTACGCAAACGCGTTAGTTGTGCCTCTGGGTGATGCAGGAGGAACGACTCTGCCCCTCTTCCCAGGCAACTAATGCTTGCTCCACTGTCCAGCAAGCCGAGGACTGTTTCGCCCAAAATTTGCACCTTGGCAAATGGACGTTCATCAGAGGCGTCAGCAAGTATCGCCGAAAGAACTAGCTTGGAGTGAATACGCTTCTCTAAGGCCTTTTGGCGGATGCGTGGGGTTTTAGCGTTGGGCTGCACCGCGTCGCCTTCCTCAAAAATTCGTTTTCGGACTTGGTGATAGTTGGCCCATCGTTTCATAAAGGAGGCTCTGGTCTGTGGAGAAGGGAAGTCTGGCAGAGATTCCATTATCGACAGGTCAGAGACCTCGGACAGGCTGGAAGATAAATCAGGTGTGGTGAGCGGACTTTCATAGTAAGGATCTGAGCAGGGTGCGGGCTCGCAAGGAGACTCGCACCCCAACTCTAGTTTCCCTTGCAGCCAGGGCAAGTTGGGGCATAGGCATCCGGTCGCCCGCATCTATAGCAAAAGATGCTGCGGGTGGGGGAGGTGCATACCATGAACCCATGACCTTCCTGACGGCAGTTCCAGCACTTGAGAGCTGGTCTGCTTGATTGAGTCATACGGACCTCCTCAAGGACAGGCTTTTGGCTAGTTTGGGGCTCCGCTCGGTAGTCCGGATCGGGGGCGTAAGGCTGATACTGGTTAGGATATGGCTGAGGCGGCTGTGGCTCGAGTTCGTGGATCCGGTGGGCAGCTCGGTGATCACTCCTCCGTTCACGCTGCCACCTTTCGACCCTCAGGCAAGCATCGCGAAGCTGGCGAACATCCTGATACGAGGCTCCCATTATGGCGGACCCTAAAGAGACGTTCAGGTTTTGCATCAGGATGCGAACCAGCTCCGCAGGAGGCATCGGCCTTGATAGCCGGTTATGGAGGGTGAAAATTTGTGCCGAGTAGTCATCAAAGGACCGGTTACCTTGTTTGGTCTCCAAGATTTCTTTGATGACCTGGTACTCGGAGGTTTGACCACCGAACTGCTCAACGAACCTCAAGCGGAAGTCTTGCCAGGTGGGGGAGGGATAGCCTCTTCGGAACTGTGCCCAGTACCAGTCCTCAGCGCTTCCCATCAACAGTACTGAAATGTTTCTTACTAGTTCTGCGGCCTGGACTCCTTCGTCATGGGCCTTCGTTTGCACCCTGAATAGAAACTCTTCTGCTGGGAGCTCGCCTTCTCGTCCCGAGAACTTGAGCTTCCAGTGGACTACTGGGGACTTGTGTTTGACAGGGGCTACCGAGGAGCTGACCTCCGCCGATGGTAAGGGAGGTCCCATGGTATGTCCGGTGGACCAGACGTCGCTAGGGCCTGGATGGTAAATTGGGGCGTAAGGAGGGTAGGCGCTGGGTGAAGGGTGAGCGCTAACGTTCGGGCCTCTTTGCTGAACGTCTAGCATCAGCGGGACTTGGAGGTTGGCCGGTCCAAAAGGGGCCTGCGCGCGGGACCGATCGGGCTCAGAGGAGCTATAGTGTAACGCCCGATTGACGGCGTTCTTCATGTCGGCCTTGGACACCTTGGGGGGGCCGGTGTCGGAAGCGCTCTTCAAATTTGGCATGGACCCTTTTGAGGGGCCGGCTTTGGAGGTGCTCGCCCTATCGTGCCCGCCATCCTTTTGGGACTCGGAGTGTGTCCTCAACCTAGTCTTGGGGTCTTGTTCGTCATCGCCACTCTCAGATGGGGGGTTATCGTTGCCTTCGTCCCCTCCGTCGTCACCGACAAATTGCCCCTTTTCGTTCCTTTTTTTTGGCATAGCACGAGTCAGGGTACGGTCTCGGGAATGTAGAGGCTATATAAGTTATCGCTCAGTCCGGTAGGAGGACCAGAGAAAAATTATGTTTTTTTTTTTTTTTTTTTTCTTCCTTCCTTTTTCAACTAAAAAAATTGATAATCCTACAACTCAAAACTAAACCATAATGGATTGGACAATAAAGAAAAATTATCAATTAAGTAAATATATAGAGAAGATACTCTTCCAAAAGAAATACGTGTATAAGCGAGAGAAACTTAGTATCCCAAAAATGTATCAAAAAAATTATGAGTGTTGTGGGTGTGGCCCCAGGGAAAGGATGTCCTTCCCAAGGCTACGGTGGCTGATGGCGCCGATGACAGTCAGCCTGAACTCAGGACTGAGTGGCATCCGCGTCATCAGAAGCACCAAGTGCGTCCGCTTGTGGGATTCGATGATGAGGGTGGTGCTAGACATCAGTCTAGCACCATCTTCATCAACGAATCCCTATTACCTGACATCCGCCAACCCAAAACA
Organism: Thereva nobilitata; assembly: GCA_963855945.1. Lineage (NCBI taxonomy): Eukaryota > Metazoa > Arthropoda > Insecta > Diptera > Therevidae > Thereva > Thereva nobilitata. The sequence continues at coordinate 157,861,016 of OY979694.1, read as the reverse complement.
ATGACCGGATCCCAGTGACCAACAAGAGTAGAAAGGGTGAAAGAAGAGGAGATAGAAGCCTCCCTTGAGAACTAACGGGGGCCGCTCTGACACCCAGCCACAACTGGTCAGCAACTCTGCCGAGTAGCAGGAAGGTGAAGTGTCAGAACGGTCAAACAGACAGGGGGACGGGTGCATATCAGGACGTCGACCCGGTCGCATCGTCAGGCGTTAGAACGCCTGTTAGCTTGACGGGGCAGGTCCGACGTCCAGGCATACCTCCGTCCATACTAAAAAGCAAAAACTAGCGGAGTGATGGTTCCTGTCAGGGAAGGATCGCACATTGCCAGGCGATAGAACGCCTGTTAGCTGGACTTTCCTGTCTCCTTGACAGGAGCCGTAATTAAAATGGGAGGCTACCGCAGAAGAAACGAAACTGAAATGTGTGAAGAAGAAGAAAGATAGGAAAGAGGAAGAAAACAGAGGTGATGAGGGCTAGAGCACCGCGGTAAGTACTATTCGCCCACTAACCAAAAGCCGGAGGGACTTGGACTGAAGTGGTGAGGGTATATTTAAAGGAAGTCCGCTCCTGGCTCCTCTCATTGGCCTGAGCCACTAAATTTAAAAGATAAACTACAATTTAAATGAAAAAGAAAAAAAATCTAATCTGAAACATAGCTCGGCAATGGAAAAGTGACTAATAACAACAGACTTTCCGAGCTATGGTACCGAGACCAGAGAATCAAAACAAGTTATCATCCACTAGCCATCGTTGGGCGCCATTTGTAACTGTCAGGGTAGGGTGTGCCGGGGCACGAAGAAGGGAAATTGCCATAAAGGCCGGAAGACTATCATTACAAAAAAACTTGGGGAAGGGGACTCAAAAAAAAGGGGGTGGCTCGGACGGTTCGACCGCCGGGGGAAGTGTCGCGACTTTACGCATCCAATGCACCGGTTGCAGGCACGACTAGCGGTGCTCTAGCTAGCTCGTCAGATGGGGTGGGGTTCGCGGTGCTTGGATGCCTGAGGGGGTGACAGTTATACTGTTAAATCGCTCGTGCCTATGCAACAACAAAAAAATATAGGGCGATAGGGGTGGGTGGAACAACGTCCGGGCCAACGAGAGGGGCTAACAAGGGGAAGAAAAGAGATAGGGGTGGTCACTAGACGCCGGTCATTTTATGGATTACCTAATGTCAGACAATATAATAATATACAAATATTAATGGGGCGGCACTTACCTTGGTGGGGTTATCCATCATTCCGGGGGCCACACATACCTGGGGGGTGCCTTACTCCATCATTTAGTATTTCCCGATTTTAATTCTTCGTATTTAATTTAGTGTTTTTATTTCAAGTATATACTTATTATTTGTTGTGGGATTTTATTTCAATTTTTACCACGCTATTTATCTCAGATATCAATAGGATACGTATTTATTTGATCTTTAGGTTATTTAGTTCCAATATTATTACTTTATACATATTTAATTAGTCTTTTTTTGATTATTTAATTCAAATGTTATTACTTTATACCTATTTTATTAATTTTTAGGTTATTTAATTCAAATTTTATTACTTTATACATATTTTATTAATTTTTAGGTTATTTGATTCAAATTTTATTACTTTATACATATTTAATTAATTTTTAGGTGATTTAATTCAAATGTTATTATTTTATACCTATTTTATTAATTTTTAGGTTATTTAATTCAAATTTTATTACTCTATACATATTTTATTAATTTTTAGGTTATTTAATTCAAATTTTATTACTTTATACATATTTAATTAATTTTTAGGTGATTTAATTCAAATTTTATTACTTTATCCATATTTAATTAATTTTTAGGTTATTTAATTCAAATTTTATTACTTTATCCATATTTAATTAATTTTTAGGTTATTTACTTCAAATTTTATTACTTTATCCATATTTAATTAATTTTTAGGTTATTTACTTCAAATATTATTAATTCTTATCTAGTTATTTAATGTTAGGTTATTTAATTCAAATTTTATTCAGTTAATTTTTCTTATTATATCATTTCCAATTACTACTATCTGTTTAAAGTCGACAAATTAATTTTGTTTTTATATATAAATTTCATTATCAATGCCACTTTGTTAAAATTTATTAACCATGTACCAATATCCGAGGGTTTATCATTTATCTTCACTTTAAGCATAATTCCATTTTTATTTTCATTATTTATGTTAATATTACATTTCAAATGTTATCACAATGAAACACAAGCGACTCATCCACAGATAACTTCTGGGAAGCAAGGATAAACTACTTTTTCTGGGTTTTAACAGAAGAAAACCCCTTTTTTTTGTTTTCTTGATTGTGTTCTTGTAAAAATTCGTTTTATTTGTCAAATTATGCAATTTATCGTAGATTTATAATAATTTCTGATTGGTTTTTTTATTGAGACAATCCAGCCAGTACAAAAATTTATACTTCCCTTTTTTTTTCTGCTCCTTCGCCGAGGCCAACAAATGCTCGCCGGCGGACATTGAGCAAGCACAATAACGGGAATCCACTAACCTCAACTACCGTTCTGGTGGCATTCTTAGCACCGAAACGAGTTACGAAATCACCGTATGTAACAAAAATCACCTCCTTTTTCTTCTCACTTGAATATTGACACACACCCTTCAATCTTAAAACACAGAATTTTTCTTTTCTACCTATATCTTTTCTTTCTTTCACTCTATTCAACTTTACACAACTTCTGATGTAATACCTGCCATTAGCACCTTAACTTTTCCTCAAAAAAAAAATCTCAATCCGTTCAAAGCAAATTTAATCACATCCGCGACCGAAAATTGACATTCAATCCTCTTCCCAGCATTCCCGTTAGTAACTATCTAGATACTCTCTCAAAATCGACCGAAAAAAAACGAAGCTGGATTTTCCAACAAAATCCCACCGTCCACACTCCAGATTCAAAAACAATCGACCTCTTCGTTCAAAAAAATTATCCCGACTCCCGAATCAAAATCGACTCTCCTCCGTCCCAAAAATCGTTCGCCTCATTTTTTCAGTTTTTATGGATGCTCCGGCGCAATGAGCGGTAAATTTTTTCCCATTGTGTCACCACAACTACTTGCGCTGGGGACTCAATAAAAAAATTTTGGTTCATCGGGGCTTCAAATTTCAAAAGCAACCGATTTTTCTTTTGGCATAACAGAAGTTGAAAAGGGGAAAAGGCAAAAATTTTGGATTTGCGAGATTGCGCCGATGGCAAATATTTGTTGCCATTGATTTTGGTCGGGATTTTGTCGACAATTACGGTAGCCTGTTCCTTTTCCTGTTACGTTATATACGGGTATATGCCTGGCGTCCGTTACAGAAGCCTGATCTGAGGTTATACTTCAGATTTTAAGCCCAAGTTCACGACAGTAGTCCAAATTCAACTTCACTTTTTCGGCTAATACTTTAATGTTAATGGGTTTATCGGTGGCAAAAAAACTAATAATGAATTTCCAATTAGATAATAAACCTCGGACCATAAAAACAGAAACATACTTTGCTGGTTCTTTATTTTTAAAATCATCCGTATCTACGAAATCGACTATTTCATCTGTTACCTGATCATACTTATATGTTAACTCTCTTCTAATATTAATTTCATAGGATATCAACACAGCTTGCTCCATTTCTACATCCCAATATGAAACAATCTTCTTAAGGTTTTGTGTAACCAGGTTGAATACTTTTAGTTAGCTGCTAACGATGCAAAGAGCTCAGAGATGGTAAATTTATGTTTAAATTATCTTTAAAATACCTGTAAGTTGTAGGAGATTTGTAATGGAAATCCTTGTTAGAAATATCATAGCGCAAAAAGCTTTAAAATTTTTAGTCGCATATGGCGCGGATGCAATTAAAGAAGTTAGCGGTCCTTTGACTATTCTACTGAGATAGTTATTTCGACATATCCTTCTTTCTAGATTCACCTTCTTAGTTCTATTTTCTTTGCTGCAGCTGTTCAACTTTTCTATAAGTTTTTTATATTTAAATAAATTTTTATATTGTGAGCGATAAAAATTTACCGAGTTCGCCGATTCCCGTTTAACGTAAAAGAAAAGAGAAAGAAAAATGATAGCCTACTGGGGAAACCACTTTAAAAAAACGAGCATAATACTTTACCCCTACGTGAGTGAAGAAAGGAGTATTTATTTTTAACAAAATACTAGTATTAGAAGGACACCGAAACTTTCCCGCACGTTTTACAATTAAAATGGTTTTCGATATAATTGGCCAAGTTAAAATTTACCCTTATAATAGAAAAAGTGACCGCTGAAACTAGGATACTTTCCAGGATGTCAGTAGAACATCATAATAAAGGTAAAAAGAATTCAAGTTATTTGGATTTTTTTATAGTGCCATTAGATAAAATTCTTATATTGGCTGCACGTACTATTAAGAGAAAATGTCCATAAGCAATAATTTCCACTTTTCATAGACCTACAACAGAGCCTCGGATAGGATTGACCACACAACGAAGACCCGGATATTGTATTAAGGACCATGATTTACGAATTTTTTCTTGGAATGTAAGGACACTGTACCAACCTGGCAGCCTAAAAGTTCTACTAAACGAACTAGATAAATATAAAAGTGACCTGACAGCAGTGCAAGAGGTGAGATGGATTGGAAAGGGGATCCTAGAGAAAAAAACGCACAATATATTTTATAGTTGTAACGAGAAAAATCATACTTTTGGGACGGCATTTATTGTAAGAAAACAAATTAAACATCTAGTAATGGGGTTTGACGCTATAGATGAAAGAATATGTATGTAGAATACGTATAAGAGATGCACGAAAGTGCATACCGACCAACAATAGGAGCATTTAGTCTACACGACGAAACAAATGAAAACGGTATGAGACTGATCAGTTTTGCAATGATGAATAATATGGTGATCGCAGACACAAGATTCCAGCGAAAAGATATCATTGATCATATACTTATAGATGCGCGTCACTGTTCAGAAGTATTAGATGTCAGATCATATCGTGGTGCAAACATCGACTCTGACCATTATATGATCGGGACGAAGCAGAATATCGACATTAAACGAAAGAAGAAACCACAGGGAAAGAAAATTGAACTTGAAATTGTTAAAATAAGTAGAAAAACAAGAAGAATATGTAGAAGAAATAAATAGAGGTCTTAAGTACCAAAGAACTAGTTCTAACTAGATGGTATGAACACTTCAAAGAACTGCTAGCTCGATATGAGGAGCAAACCTTATCAGAAAACATGGAACTAGCAGAAGAACTAGCGGGAGACATGCCTACATTAGAAGACGTACAAGACGCTGTGAAAAAACTAAAAAAGCAACAAATCTCCAGGCAAAGATAACATCGTAACACAGCTATTGAAACTAGGAGGTGAAAAGGTAATATTAAGCCTGCATGAAATCGTAACACTAATATGGACCCACAAACGAATACCATCGGAATGGAGCGAGGGCATTGTGTGCCCTATACATAAAAAAGGAGATCAGCTAAACTGCCGTAATTATAGAGGCATCACTTTATTGAAAGTAGCATGTAAAGTATTATCAAATATTTTATACGTGGGGCCTCGGTAGTCTAGGGAGTAAAGCGCCTGGCTACTATCCCAGAGGTCCCGGGTTCGAGTCCCGGCAGAGCCCCACGGTCCTTCGCCTTTCCCAACTCTGTCACAACCCTTTTATCACACCACACGGATCTCGCGCCAACGCAACATATTGGTCAAAAAAGCACACCACACGGATCTCGCGCCAACGTGTTGGCCATCACTCCCCATCATTCCAATACATACCAACGTGAGCCAAATCCCCCGCTCTACACGATGGCCAAGGTATTGGCCGCAAACACATTGGCCAACGTGTAGAGCAGCCATTAGGCAGGTCTTAGAAAAGGCAAATGAATTTAACATGAATTATATATGTAAAGCTATGTAATATTTAAGATTTCCCATACACCTCGTAGATTTGACCAAAATGACAATGAAAGAGGTAATATGCAGAATAAGAATTGAAGGAGAGCTGTCAGAACCATTCAACGTTACAGTAGGACTAAGACAACTGCTTACTTAACGTAGCTATAGAAAGAGTGATAAGAGACGCAGGAATTAACACCGCGGGCAGTATTTTCAACAAGTCGGTACAAGTATTGGCAAACGCTGACGACATCGTAATACTAGCCAGATCCACCATAGCAATGAAAGAAGCCTTCTAATCGCTAGAAAGAGCAGTAAAGAAATTCGGACTAGCAATTAATGAAGAGAAAACGAAATATATGTGCATCTCTAAAAGACGGAATGATGGCCAAAATATGACAATTGATACATATAACATCGAAGGTGTAAAAGAATTTATATACTTACGGACGCTAATCTCAAAAGATAACGACACGACGGTAGAAGTCATAAGGGGATTGGCACTGGGAAATAGATGCTTCTTTGGGCTACGTAAACCCTTCTTAACAATGAAAACAATGAACATATCATGGGGGACTACAGTTAAACTATACAGAACCCTTATAATGCCTGTACAGAATTACCACTTTAATCCTGACAAAATGGTGTGATTCAAAAAAAGATAACTTTCGAATAATTCAATTATAATTTATTTCTGACTGATAAGTTGTTTCCTTAATATCTAATTCAGTATAATTTAACGTAAAATCCAATAATATATTAATTTTTGTACTGCCGAAAATATTTGCCTTTAAAGGTAAGTATGCTGTTCCTAAGTACGGCGGTCAAGAAAAATTTCGCCATATAAACTTTATGTAAAAACACGCTTAAGCAATCGGTCAAGAAATGCTCCAAGAATTTTTGCTCAAGAAATTTCTGTACCTAGTACGCTGTTCGCTCAAGAAAAGTGCTAGTACTATTCTGACACGTAGATGGAGCCTTTTCCTGATGCGGTAAAGAAAAAATTGGGAAGACAATTTTTTCTTCACCGAAATTGGCATTTCGTTTGTGGCGGAAAATAGATTTGGCTGCGGGAAGTGTTTTCATTATTTTTTTAATGGTTTTTATAGAACTTAATATAATTAAAGGAAAATTTAAGTGATTATTCATTATTTTAGTGTTGTTTTAAAATACGTTTCTGAGAAAATTCCTTTTTTTATTATGCGGAAGGACTCTAAAAAATATTTCCCGCAGCCAGATATTATTTTCCTACACAAATGCCAATTTTAGTCAAGAAAAAAAGTCTTCGCATTCACTTGTCAAAATTTTCTGTACCGGCGTCGAGAAATAATAAGAGCATTTTTCTTGACCGCCGTACTTAAGAACAGCATACTTAGCTTTAATTACGAACTACCTTGATTTATTATTGTTTGAATAAACGCCACCTGTACGTCGGAGTTTGAACTTGATTTATGTGATCTTGCCTTGCTTCTGTTGTGTTTTGCTGCTTCACTGCGTCGCCTTCTGTGGAATTTCCTGCTAACGCTGTGATAAGTGATACACGCAAATTCGCCAGTAAAATGGTTGTGCTGAGAAAATTGATTTGAGTTAATGTTTATGAAGGTCCAACGACCTCTATGATTCAAGCTCATCAGCGGATCTGGGATAGGATAGGATGAAAACCCTCAACTCGGTTTTCTATGGATATTGACTCAATCTCGTCAATAGATCCTTTAGGAATGAAATAAAAAGACCTCAACTCGGTCTTTTTATTTATGGTTATAATTGAGATCACTTTTAGTAAAATTCTCAGACTCGAATTTTATTATATCTATAAGCTCAAACTCGCTTAAAGATCTGAAATGATCTGATTTGACGTCGACTGTGCGTCGTTATTTATTTTGGTTTCGAACAATAAAATTGGTGGGGAACTTTGATTTTCGAAGTATATAATTTGGTTTATGTAGTCACTCACAGCTGATCGTCTCTTTTTTTCTTCAGGTGTCAAATGGATTTGTGGACATCTAATGGTAAGTTTGTTTCTTTCTATTTGGATAGTTATTATCAAACTTATATTATTTTTAGCAATATTTGGATTTTGGCGGGGATATTCAGAGGCGGAGTCTAGTTCTAGTGTTGACAGGTAAGTGTTCCTTGTGGAACTTGTTTTTAACTTTACTGATTGCTTTTGTTTTCAATATTTTCAGATTGCCGACGGGATTTCAACCATCTTCTGTCATCTGCGTCGAGTCGACTTATGCCACTAAGGCGAGGTGATGTGGCGGTGTCATGTAGCAGACACATAGCCAGTAACGTTAACGTATTAGTAAACTTGTATATTAAAACGTACTGAAAGAACCAAGGTTCGCCATATTTGTTTTTTTGTTAATGTAGTAGCTCAGACATAATGTTAAGTTAGCAGTAAGAAATGTATAAAGATGTATGTATTAACTTGTTATGAAGCTCAATAAATTTTTTTTCTAATTCGAGTCGACTTATCTGGTAGGATATTTTAGAAGTATTTTCATATTTATTATGGTTTATAATTTATACATTTGGTTTTTCAGAAAAGATTATAATGTTCCTGGATTACCTTCCCCCGTTGAGGACTTCCGCGGAGTATTTTATTGTGGTGCTTGTTTTAGTGTTAGATAATGAATTGTACTTTGTTTAGTGACAAAATCAGTATTTTATTTGTTTATGTTTTTTTTGGATTAAATATAAAATAGTGAGCTTTAACTGCAAAATTTGTGTTTTATTCACATTGTTTCATTTCAGGACGTTTAGGACGGAACATTCTCCCCGCCTTGAAGCGTTAAGCTTCAAAGAAAAATTGTTTTAGGCGGTGTCCCGGATTCCTTTGTTGTTACTTAAGGTTAATGGTGACCTAAATTTTCTTCCAATTAATATCCATTCTAGACTTGATTTCATCCTTTGCTGTGTCTTCCTTTAGTTTGAGGACGGATGTTTGGTTTAGATTTTTGTTTAGATGGTTTTTGTTCGTGGTAGTTGGTTTGCGTACGTTGCTTGTGGTTTCTTATCTTACCGCGGCGATGGCGCTGCAGTGGTCGTTGCTCTTTGAACATTTCTCTGAAATAGGTCCCTTTGGTTGTGTGTCGAAAATCGTGTATCGACTTCTGCACCGATGTTTTAAATGCGACGTTTAACGGTCTTTAGCTGCAATTCCTTCACCATGACCTCGGCATATAGTAACATCACCATTATGATCGCCAATGATTTTGGCAATAATGTAATTGTGATACTTGAGAATGTTGTGAAATTAGTATGATATTCCTTTCTTGTTTTGCCTCTTCTTAAGTTGAAGATTTCCTTGATTTCGGCTCGTGACCGTAGTAATTGTTCTACGAAATTATTGTGCGTTTTGTAATTAGTTGTCAGAAGTAGCCCCAGACAATAAATAAGTTTTCGTAGTGGGTTGAGCCTTTGCATCTAGTACAGGTTTAAGCCATTTGGGCAGTTGTTAGACTTAACTTCACATTCAGTGGTCCATTAGGTGGGTCCCAAGGTCTGTTAAAAACAAGCTGATGTCGATCTAGACTGAAAAATTGATTATAGTTAGTTTAGCGCAGCTTTACTATATGTTGTGAGTATGATGACTTCTTCCTATGTAGGTATGATATCGCCTATGGTTTGTTTTAGGCAGGACTTGCAGATTTCACTCCATTTTCATATGGTGCTCCAAATTGAGGTGAAATTAGTGGAATGAAATGCCAGTTAACCTTTAGCTCTTCATGACTTCGACTATAGTATCGTATCGTATATTGTTATCTGTTATATGTACATGTCGGAGCATAATTCTCACTTTGTGATGAATATGCGGCATGCTGGGAAGAAGCCTCGCTGGCTGGATTAGTGAAGACCTCGAACTTCATAATTTTGTTTACTATGTAGACGGATGGCGTGATGTAGCCCTTTTTGATTCTGGTTTCGTACGTTTGAACAGTTTGATTTGAACGGACCACAATGTTCGACTCCAATGTGAGTGAATGGACTTGTTGGGTGGGCCTTAAATGCTGGAAGGTTGGCTATCACTTGGGTTCGATTTGTTGATATCTGCTTGAAACACTGCAAACATTTATGGTTGTGTGATCTGACTGCGTTATTTGCGTGAGGAATCCAATACTTCTGTCGGAGTATGTGTGGCATCAGTTGAGTGCCGCCGTGCTGTGTGGCGTGGTGAACATTATCAATGATTAGCTTTGCGAATCCTTTTGCGTTGGAACGATGTGATGACATTCGGGGGTTACTATAATGGCATTCTGGACACGACTTCTTGATTTTATGATTCCCTTTTGGTTGAGGAATGGATTTGGGTTTAACTGCTTACCTTTTCTGGGTAACCTTTGTTTCGTTTGTCGTGAATGGAGTTCGTTTTGAAATGTGCGTTCTTGGGTCATTTTAATCCGATGAGTCAGGGACCTCTGGACGTCCTTGGAAGTTAGGTGCGTTGATTGTGCTCTATGAAGCTTTGGTTTGTGATGCTTTCGCCGTCGCTGTTGATAGGCTATGACTCGTGGTAGCTTTGTTAACTAAGCGACATTATTCAAAACATCATGGCTTGGAAGATCGGTTCTCACATGCAGATTAGTGATGTCCTCTCGTTGTTCCACTGTGGTTACCTTGATCTCTTTATGCTTAGACCATGGTTGCTTTGAATGCTTAATGTATTTCGTATTCAGAACTGGATTCTTTACGAGCTGCTTCTTCATTTGTGTTGACCGTCTGGTAGCTATCTGCTTCGGTGCGCCTGATTGGACTTGGTCTTTGGTAGATGGATGTCGAGCTAGATGTCGTCTATCGTTACGCTTGCTGAATTTGTCGGCGACGTGTCGTTTGGACCGTGTCTCTTTCTTAGTACTTGTAGGTCTTGAGGGAAGTTCTTCTACCTCCTCAAACATTTTTTGATTGATGTCAGGGCTTACTTGGCTGAAAAAGTTTTTTATGGTGTTTCCTTGTACTGCTGGAGCTGTTTGTCCAAAAATGATCCATCCAAACACTGTATTCTGTCCTACTGGAGTTCCATCCTTGCCCTTTCTTAACCCGTCCATGAGAACACTGGAAATTATGTCGGCTCCCAAGAGGATGTCAATGGGTCATGGTTTGTGGAACGTCGGATCTGCTAATTGGAGTCCTTCCTGATTAGGCCAAACCCTGATAGAGCATTCGTTGCTTGGTGGTGGGTTTGTGATTTCGGTGACCACGAGCGCCTGTGCTTGAATTATCTTGGATGGTTGTCCCTGTGCCTTCACCTGCAGCATGACCCTATTGGTTATTGTGCCGGCTGGCATGCCTTTGAGTACTAAAACCTCGGTTTGTATGGACTCCCGTTGGAGTCGCAAATTCTTGACCACTGACCTTCGTACAAATGAGGCTTGCGATCCAGGATCGATGAGTGCTCTGTATACTTGTTGTCGTCCGGATGGCGCTATTACAGTGACCAATGCTGTGGCCAAGAGCACTTGTTGACAGTTGCTAGGGGCTGCCTGAGCAAAATATTTCTGTGCCTGTCTACTTGACTCCTCATTGTTTGAACTTGATGGAGTTGGACTGATGCTGTCGTTCCACTGGCTTCCTCCTTGATTTCTGTGCAGGGACGTGTCAGGGGGTCCTCCACATTGGAAGCAGCTAATCTTGCTGGGACACTGGGCAGAACGATGATTTGTTCCCAGGCAGTTGATGCATAGTTTCCTTGATTTAGCTGTCTTATACCTTTCGTCTACGCTTAGTTGTATATAATCGGGACAATTTCTTATGACGTGTGCGCCTTTGCATAAGCTGCACGTACTGTGATGTGACACGTGGAACATATGAGTTTTTTGCCTTTGATGGTCTCTGGACTTAGTTTCGTGAAGATCATTCTTACTGCTTGTTGATTCAATGACGGCTTCTAATGTCCTGAATCTGGTTTCCAAGAATTCTCGTAATTCCGTCCAAGTTGGAATTGATCGTCTTGACTTGGTGCTTTGCGACTGTTCCCATAATTCGTGTGTTTCACTAGGTAATTTTTGAACCAGTAAGTGGATGAGAATGGGGTCGCAATTCTGGGTGGAAACCTCCAGATTCTCAATGACGGTGAGGCATTTATGGGTCCTTGTTTTTAGCTCCTTGATGCCTTGAGCAGATTCTCGAGTTAATCGGGGTTGGCCGAGCAGAATGTCGAGTTGCGTCTTCAACAATGCTCGCTTGTTATCATATGTGTCTACGAGCAACTTCCATGCTGGCTCATAGTTGGCGTCGCTGATGAGAGTGTTGCTGAGTAATATCCTAGCCTCTCCGGAAAGATGAGCTTTAAGGTATTGGAGCTTTTGCGCTCTCGATAGCGATGCTTTGTTATGGACGAGGCTATAGAATAGATCCAGGAACGATGGCCATGATTCGTAATCTCCCGCGTAATACGACGATTGCTCATCTCTTGTTGGTTGCTTTGTTGCTGGAAGAGTTTTGTAATCTTCCTCGATTTTGGAATAGGTATCGATGTATGTCTCTTCTACTTCTGAATACCAGTCTTCCTTGAAGTATGGATGCTTGCATTCAGTTTCACTGGCTGCCATGTTGACCATTTTCTCCTCGTTGTTGCGGAATTTTTCCCAGTCTTGATCTAGAGAGTCAAGTTTTTTTTGATAATACCGCTCCGTTCTTCTGCTTGGTCCATCCTTTGTAAAGTTGCGATATGCTTTTTCAAAGCGATCTTTGAGACGAATTTGATGATCGAGTAATGCCTCCATGTTTATGTTTTTCGACGGAATTTATCTTATTGAATCACTATCCGGCTCGAAGGACCAATTGTACAGAATTACCACTTCAATACTGACAAAATAAAAGGTGTGATTCAAAAAAAGATAACTTTCGAATAATTCAATTATAATTTATTTCTGACTTATAAGTTGTTTCCTTGATATCTAATTCAGTATAGTTCAACGTAAAATCCAATAATATATTAATTTTGCCGAAAATATTTGCCTTTAAATTACGAACTACCTTGATTTATTATTGTTTGAATAAACGCCACCTGTACGTCGGAGTTTGAACTTGATTTATGTGATCTTGCCTTGATTCTGTTGTGTTTTGCTGCTTCACTGCGTCGCCTTCTGTGGAATTTCCTGCTAACGCTGTGATAAGTGATACACGCAAATTCGCCAGTAAAATGGTTGTGCTGAGAAAATTGATTTGAGTTAATGTTTATGAAGGTCCAACGACCTCTATGATTCAAGCTCATCAGCGGATCTGGGATAGGATAGGATGAAAACCCTCAACTCGGTTTTCTATGGATATTGACTCAATCTCGTCAATAGATCCTTTAGGAATGAAATAAAAAGACCTCAACTCGGTCTTTTTATTTATGGTTATGATTGAGCTCACTTTTAGTAAAATTCTCAGACTCGAATTTTATTATATCTATAAGCTCAAACTCGCTTAAAGATCTGAAATGATCTGATTTGACGTCGACTGTGCGTCGTTATTTATTTTGGTTTCGAACAATAAAATTGGTGGGGAACTTTGATTTTCGAAGTATATAATTTGGTTTATGTAGTCACTCACAGCTGATCGTCTCTTTTTTTCTTCAGGTGTCAAATGGATTTGTGGACATCTAATGGTAAGTTTGTTTCTTTCTATTTGGATAGTTATTATCAAACTTATGTTATTTTTAGCAATATTTGGACTTTGGCGGGGATCTTCAGAGGCGGAGTCTAGTTCTAGGTGTTGACAGTGGTCCTCGTGGAACTTGTTTTTAACTTTACTGATTGTTTTTGTTTTCAATATTTTCAGATTGCCGACGGGACTTCAACCATCTTCTGTCATCTGCGTCGAGTCGACTTATCTGGTAGGATATTTTAGAAAGGAAGTATTTTCATATTTATTATGGTTTATAATTTATACATTTGGTTTTTCAGAAAAGATTATAATGTTCCTGGATTACCTTCCCTTCCATTTTATTGTGATGTGCTTGTTTTAGTGTTAGATAATGAATTGTACTTTGTTTAGTGACAAAATCAGTATTTTATTTGTTTATGTTTTTTTTTGGATTAAATATAAAATAGTGAGCTTTAACTGCTAAATTTTGTATTTATTCACATTGTTTCATTTCAGAACGTTTAGGACGGAACAAGGCCAATACTACTGTATGGATCCGAAACGTGGTCATTAAGAAGTAATGAAGAACACCTCTTGGGGTGCTGTGAAAGTGAACCAAAATGGTGTTTGGAGTAGAAGATACAATCACGAACTGTATCAGTTATATAAAGATCCAAACATCATAAAAACTATACAAATTAACAGAATTCGATGGGCAGGACATGTTGAACTTAGCAGTGATGACAGCATAACAAAAAATATTATGAACAAGAGACCAGACGGACACAGAGGCACGTGACGTCCAAAAAAGGCATATACTTATAGCGCAGAAGAAGATCGACGAACCCAAGGTATAAGAAATTGGAGACTCCAAGCCAGGGACAGACAGTTCTGGAGGAGGATGTTGCAGGAAGCCAAGGCCAATAACAGGCTGTGGAGCTATGATGATGATGATTATCAACAATTTTAAAGGAAACAAATAGTTACATTTGAAAATTATTTAAGCAATATCTGTCCACGAAGGATATCAAAACTCTTTGAGAGAGGATGAATATATTTTGCACAACCATTCGATGTTTGCACTTCTGCGCTGCGATGTTTGCACTTACCTGGAGCGGGTTAAGGTTAAAAAAACTTTGAAGATAACGTACAAATAATTATTCAAAAGGCAATAACCCAACCTTATTGAAATTTTTTTTAATTATCGGGACAGCATAGACAAAAGTTCCTAAACTAAAAAATAGGCTTTTATTTTAAAATTAACTAAAAATTAAAAAATAATTTTGAATGTAAAGTTTTTATTGCTCCAGCCATTATATGGGAACAACCTACCTTTCATAAATAAAGCACGAAGCGCATATGCATGCCTGTTTCGCATATGGAGAATGACGGAGATCTCAACTAACACCAAATTGCGGTTGTTCAACTCTAAATTTATGGTAGTTCTTTTTTCAGTTTCCTAAAAATCCGCTGGCAAAATAGAATTTCAAATAAAGCTATGGCGCCGTGCCGGCCAAGAAAGGATAGACGACAAAATCAAGCGAAGGAAATGGATTTAGATTGGCCACACCTTGCGATGCGAAAACGAGAATCTAGCCCGTCGAGATGGAAGACCAAGAACCCTATTAGCTGAGATCGCAACAACTAGGAGATCCTGGACGGAGCTGAGAGCTGTTGCGCAAAACTGTCCGCTGAAGGGCAACTATTTCCTCCCTCTGTCCCATGAGGGATTTAAGGGAAATAAGTAAGTAAGTAGTTTACCTTTTGAAATCAAGCTTAGAATGAAATTAATGAAGTTATTGATAAAAATTATAAATATAGCCATAGACAAATAAAAGGAAAGATATTCCATTTCATACAAGAAAAGTGTGCACTTTCCTGTTCAGATAGCTTTCCTATTTCCTCCATTTAAGCTTCCTCCAAACGAAAGCTGCCCCCGCTAAATCTTTATTTTCGGTGGCACTGTCAAGATTAGAGTTTCACGGGAGCGAGACAAGACAACAGTCGGCCGCAGTCTCGATCTCGCAGTGCGAGAGCGAGACTGCTGTTGTCTTGTCTCGCACCCCAGTGCAACAGTGATATTTTAATGTTGTCTCGCGTTAATATGGCGTTACTCTCGCGAGAGTCAGTGTTGCACTCCCGCCCTCACTCACCCCTGTTTTTGCCATCATCTTCCTGCTCAAAGAAACATCGGATATCAAAATCTATGGAATTGTTTTCGTTAGCGCGTGAACATTCACTTGACCCTCTATTAATATTGACACTTTCGCAGTTTACAAATTTTGCATCATATATTTCTTTAAACATTTTCTCAAATAAATGCACGCTCTTTTGTTTTAAATATTTCCCCCACGCAGTCATATCAAATGTGGAAACTTTGTGTCGCGGATCTAAAATAAGCGAAGCGCTATAAACCCAATTACAATTACGATAATGTTTAACAAGTTTGTCTCTACAAAATTGAAACGCTTATAACAGAGTTTCATATATTTCGCTCCTATCCAGCTTATCGTCTAACCTACTGATAATATTCTCTACTCTGTCTAATAATATATTAAAAAATTTGAGTAATTTATGCTAACCCCCCTTGTAAGCGGATTAAACAAACCACCCCTAAATCGAAATATAATAAAAAATGCATTCAAAAAAATTTCTTTTCATAGATGAAAAAAAAGTTGAAATGCAAAATGATACGTGATAATAAGACTGGGAAATCCCGCGAGACCGAGCGAGAGCGCGACAGTCTCGCATTCGATAGTGTTGTCTCTGCGAGA
Organism: Thereva nobilitata; assembly: GCA_963855945.1. Lineage (NCBI taxonomy): Eukaryota > Metazoa > Arthropoda > Insecta > Diptera > Therevidae > Thereva > Thereva nobilitata. The sequence continues at coordinate 157,844,747 of OY979694.1, read as the reverse complement.
CTAGGCTTTTTTTTACTGTCGCGCTACTCTCGCTTGGGGAAAGAAGCCGTTGTCTCGCGTGTTGTCTTATCTCGCAAGACGACAGTGCGAGAGTTGCAACACTACATAGTGTTGCATCTCGTGAAACTCTACATAGTCAAGATAGGGCCTGGTCAAAAACGCAGAACTGCGGTCATTTTGCAGAATTCAGCAATTGGAAGTCTGTAGCTGAATATTGCAGAAAGACCGCAGTTCTGCGTTTATGACCAGGCCCATATTTGAGTAAATCTTATCTGATGAGAGTAAATGGAAAGAAAAACGATAGCGATGCACGGAATCATGGTTCTTCGAGAGCTATTCGCGTTTGCGGTTGTTTTTTTACAGGCTTTCTCATTTATGAAATCGGCATAGTTACGAATGTGTATATTGGGTGCCTTCCATTTAGACACAGAAAGACAATTGTGTCCGACACAGCGTGTCGCTCTGTGTCGTTCTGTGTAAGCCCAAATGGAACACATAAGTTCATGAAAAATCCGCCACGGCGCACTTTCCTCGTTTTTATTTTTGTTTGGCCAGTAAATCGTAAATTTTATGTTGATAATTTCTTTAAATTAATTACCCCACTTCTTATAAATGCTGGGAATCTTAAAAATGAAACAATTTTGTTGTAATTATAAATTAACGATCACATTTCAATTGGCAAGGGTTGGTAGCATTGTCTTAGTTGTGCCCGGCTGTGTCGTTGATGGAACACTTCTGTGTCGGACACAGTGTCACGCTGTGTCTCTCTGTGTCTAAATGGAAGGCACCCATTGTATTCTAGGTAAATTTTATTAAAGGGATTTGTTGGCGGAAATACAGGCGTTGCCACAATTATTTTCACACCCGAAATTTCACAGGGAAAAATGGAACGAAAGGCTAAAAATTCCTAAAATTTTCATTATTTTAAATTCAGTTTTATTTTACTGATTCTTCATTATTAAAGCTAACTTAAGACAAACCACAACAAAAAATAAGTACAGCAAAGCACAGAAACAAAGAAAAAGAAAGTGTTCAAAATTATTTGCACATGTATTCTAGGTGCCAAAATTATTTACACAATGTTAAAAATCGCTCAAAGAAGTTTTTGATTGGGTTTACCGTTATTCTTTGAATGAGAAAGGAATGCTTTTGCAATCATTCGAGCTCGTGTTTTTGAAATTTGTGTGTTTAAAATTTCGAAATGGCACAATAAATTGAGTTAACAGTAGAAAAACATGCAGAATATAATAATGGTGTTTCGGCCATGGAACTAGGAAAAAAATATAAATATCACCGACATACCATTTATTATCACGTTTCCAAGCATAATCAATTTGGAAGCGTTATTAATATTAAAGGAAGGGAATATCGCGGGCTACTACTGCAAGAGAAGACAAAAATATAACTCGCTTCGTGAAAAAACTTATCCGAAACGATAAAGAATGTTGTTAAACTATACCAATAGTGGCAGGAAGGAAAATATTAGTAAAACAGCTGTTCGGAGAAGACTAAAAGAAGAAGGTCTCAAGGCTTATGTGGTTCGGAAGCAGCCCTACATTAGTAGCAAAAACCGCCAACTTCGGTTGAAATTTGCTGAAGAATACAGAATAAGCCGGTGGAGTTTTGGTGGCAGATCCTATGGACTGATGAAACCGCAATTTTATTGGACGTAATTTACGCGAAACATTTTTATTATTCGCACCAAAAGAACAAAAAAAAATCGAGCAGTCTTTACCCCAACACAGCATTCCCACGGCGGTAAATTTATGATATGGCGATGTATTACTTACAATGGTATTGGCCCAATTGTAAAATTCCCGGAGAAGAAGAGCTCCATATTTTATTTGCAGATTTTAAATGACGTTGCGATATTTGCGGGTGATAACTTAATAGGCAATAGTTTTATCGTGCAGCAAAATAATGCAACAATACGTAAAGCTAAAATTGTTACGAAATATTTATCCGATCTTCAGCAAAATGTTTTAAATTGGCCACCGCAAAGCCCCGATCTTACTGTAATAGAAAATGTATAGCACTACCTGAAATTAAGGATCCCGGAAAAATTTGGGAAAACACCGGAAGAAGCCTGACAGAATGCCACATCTGCTTGGAGTACGATTCCTACTGAAATGTTACAGAACCTGATTGATTCGATACCTAGGCGGCTCGAGGAGATAATTATTGCGAAGGGAGGTAACACTAAATATTAGGTAATGGATTAATACGTCATTTATGGTTAGCTAAATAACAAAATTGGATTACTCCGTAGGTTTATAACACTTCAACCAAGTCGTGTAAATAATTTTGGCACCTAGAATAGGTACATGTGCAAATAATTTTGAACACTTTCTTTTTCTTTGTTTTTGTGCTTTGTGTACTTATTTTTTTGTTGTTGTATGTCTTAAGTTAGCTTTAATAATGAAGAATCAGTAAAATAAAACTAAATTTAAAATAATGAAAATTTTAGGAATTTTTAGTCTTTCGTTCCATTTTTCCCTGTGAAATTTCGGGTGTGCAAATAATTGTGACAACGACTTAAATGTAAACAAGAAGGAATTTGTTAAATAAATTGTTTGATTTTTTGTTTAAATGACAAAAATCAATTACATATTTTTATAAGTTACGATTTTGTTTTTTCAGGTCCGATTTTTCGGTTTCTACTACTTTGCAAAAGTTAGTAAAACCGTGAGTTTTGTGTGAATTTTGATTCCGTTTTGATTTATAACAATCATTTCCACAATGTGTTTATTTTGCAGATTTGGGAAAGTTTTATTTGGGTCAATGATTTTCAAAAGCAAATTATTTCGCTTTACAAGGATTTGAAGATGTAAAATATCAATCGTATCATGAACAAATTTAAAAATATCATCATCATAAATAGCTCCACAGCCTGTTATTGGCCTTGGCTTCCTGCAACATCCTCCTCCAGAACTGTCTGTCCCTGGCTTGGAGTCTCCAATTTCTTATACCTAGGGTTCGTAGATCCTCCTCTACGCTATCTGTATATCTCTTTTTTGGACGTCCTGTGCCTCTGTGTCCTTCTGGTCCCTTGTTCATAATAATTTTTGTTATGCTGTCATCACTGCTACGTTCAACATGTCCTGCTCATCGAATTCTGCTAATTTTTATAGTTTTTATGATGTTTGGATCTTTATACAACTGATACAGTTCGTGATTGTATCTTCTCCTCCAAACACCATTTTCGTTCACTCCTCCATATATTGTGCGCAGGATTTTTCTTTCAAAGCACCCAAGGAGGTGTTCTTCATTACTTCTTAGTGTCCAGGTTTCGGATCCCTACAGTAGTATTGGCCTTATAATGGTTCTGTATAGTTTAACTTTAGTCCTCCTTGATAAGTGTTTACGTAGCCCAAAATAACATCTATTTCCCAGCGCCAATCTCCTTATGACTTCTGCCGTCGTGTCGTTATCTTTTGAGATTAGCGTCCCTAAGTATATAAATTCTTTTACACCTTCGATATTACATGTATCAATGGTCATATTCTGGCGATCATTCCGTCGTTTAGAGATGCACATATATTTCGTTTTCTCTTCATTAATTGCTAGTCCGAATTTCTTTGCTGCTCTTTCTAGCGATATGAAGGCTTCTTTCATTGCTATGCTGGATCTGGCTAGTACATATTACGATGTCGTCAGCGTATGCCAATAGTTGCACCGACTTGTTGAAAATACTGCCCGCGCTGTTAATTCCTGCGTCTCTTATCACTTTTTCCATAGCTACGTTAAATAGTAAGCACGATAGGGCATCTCCTTGTCTTAGTCCTACTGTGGCGTTGAATGGTTCTGACAGCTCTCCTTCAATTCTTATTCTGCATATGACCTCTTTCATTGTCATTTTGGTCAAATCTACGAGGTGTTTGGGAAATCTTAAATACTCCATAGCTTTATATAATTCTTCACGTTTTATTTTATCATAGGCGTTTCTGAAGTCTATGAATAGAGAATGTATGGTTATATTAAATTCATTTGCCTTTTCTAGGACCTGCCTAAGGGTGAAAATATGGTCTGTGGTGGATCTTCCGGGGCGGAAACCGCTTTGATAGTTTCCCAGAGCTGCTTCTGCGCATGGCTGCAGTTTAACGTATAAAATATTTGATAATACTTTATATTCTACGTTCAATAGCGTGATACCTCTATAATTACGGCAGTTTAGCTGATCTCCTTTTTTAGGTATAGGGCACACAATGCCCTCGCTCCATTCCGATGGTATTCGTTTCTGGGTCCATATTAGTGTTACGATTGCATGCAGGCTTAATATTACGTTTTCACCTCCTTGTTTCAATAGCTCTGCTACGATGTTATCTTTGCCCGGAGATTTGTTGTTTTTTAGCTTTTTCACTGCGTCTTGTACGTCTTCTAATGTAGGCATGTCTCCCGCTAGTTCTTCTGCTAGTTCCATGTTTTCTGTAAGGGGTTGCTCCTCATTTCGAGCTAGAAGTTCTTGAAAGTGTTCACGCCATCTAGTTAGAACTAATTCTTTGGTACTTAAAATCTCTCCAACCTTATTTTTGCACATGGTTATTCTGGGTTTGAAACCGACTCGTTGCTCCTTTACTTTTTTATATAGTTTCCTGACATCGTTTCGGTTGTTCGCTTCTTCTATTTTCAACATTTCGTTTTCCCAGTACTCTTTGTGCACTCTTTTCTCCTGTCTTCTTTTTTCTTTGTATGTCTCAACTGCATTTCTCGTTCTGTGTTTCTGTATCATTACTTGATATGCTATATTCTTTTCCTGCGTTACACGGGTACATTCATTTCTGCTTTCACGGGGTTCGTATCCTAGAGTATTTGATGCTGATTGTTTGATAAGGGTCTTCAAGTTATTCCATTTAACTTCTATGTCTTCGGCGTTGTGATTATTTGCATTTATCACTCTTCTATTTATTTCTTCTACATATTCTTATTGTTTTTCTACTTATTTTAACAATTTCAAGTTCAATTTTCTTTCCCTGTGGTTTCTTCTTTCGTTTAATGTCGATATTCTGCTTCGTCCCGATCATATAATGGTCAGAGTCGATGTTTGCACCACGATATGATCTGACATCTAATACTTCTGAACAGTGACGCGCATCTATAAGTATATGATCAATTGAGTTTTGCGTTCTTCCATCCGGAAATCTCCAGGTTACGTTATGTATATCTTTCCGCTGGAATCTTGTGTTTGCGATCACCATATTATTCATCATTGCGAAACTGATCAGTCTCATACCGTTTTCATTTGTTTTGACTTGTAGACTAAATGCTCCTATTGGTGGTCGGTATGTCCTTTCATGGCCGATTTTTGCATTTGCATCTCCTATGACAATTTTGACATCATGTCTAGGACAGTCTCTTAGCATTCTATCTAAGGTTTCATAGAATGCATCTTTCACTTCTTCTAGTGCATCTCCAATAGGGGCATGTACATTTATTATGGAGTAATTAAAGAATCTTCCTCTTATACGTCTTCTACATATACTTTCGTCTATAGCGTCAAACCCCATTACTAGATGTTTAATTTGTTTTCTTACAATGAATGCCGTCCCAAAAGTATGAGTTTTCTGGTTACAGCTATAGTGCGTTTTTTTCTCTAGGATCCCCTTTCCAATCCATCTCACCTCTTGCACTGCTGTCAGATCACTTTTATCTTTATCTAATTCGTTTAGTAGAACTTTTAGTCTGCCAGGTTGATATATTGTCCTTAAATTCCAAGCAAAAATTCGTAAATCAAGGTCCTTGTCCTATCTGAGGCTCTGTTGTAGGTCTCGTGGCAATGTGGTAATGCCAGGACGGGTTGTCAGCCCGTCGCCGGTATACGGGAATATAGCGTCCCACCCTCGCTACTACCGTCGTTAGTTGGCTATCCAGTGGGCACCACTACCACGGGGAGGTGACGGTTCGATTTTGACAACCAAAAAAAATTGTTGATAATGGCGTAGAAAACCCAAATGCATTTATATTCATTTCATTCAAGATCGATGCCTATTTTTTAATTCTAGGCAATGATTAAAAACTATCTATATATAATTTCGAAGTGTCCGTAGTGAAAGTACCATATTCGGAATTGTAACCTTCTCACTTCTGTAAATGCCATTTAGTATTTCTAAAATTGTACAAAACTTAAGTATATATTCCATTAATAGAATTGAGTCCGGTAATATCTTCATTACGCTCTAAGCCTTTGTATCTTTGACATTGTTTTACGACTATCGACTATACCCACAATAAAATCAAATCCGAATGCCAAAACCCCCATTATTTTCTCAACCTGTGCCCCAACGTCATACCCTTTCCATTGGAAAAGCATTAGCTACTGGCTGATATGAGGAATCTTCGTATAAAAGATTTTCCTATTTTATTACCAGAAATTTGTCATGCAAATCAATTTTTCTTTTTTAGGGGAAATGGAAAGGTTTTCAAAAAGTTTTTCATGACGAAATGTAACAAAACTGAATCTCCCTAAAAGTACCACAGTTTTATGGCCAGCAACAGTTAACCTGAGGGTACACCCTACTCCAAACGAACTTTCAGAGATATTCTGCTCGAGTCCAATGTTCATCTAAAGAACACATGTTAGTCACTGGAACGACTGTTGGTGTTCAGGACATAAATTATTGGGACTTCGTAAGGAAGATGTATGCTTTTCCATAGGGTGGGCAAATCACTCCTCCTAGGCGTGTACAGTCATCCTAAGTAAGCGATATAGAGACGTGCAATATCTTTTGACATTGTGAGCCTTACGCATCCTGGCCACAAATCATTTTTTCCGGTTCCTTCGCCTTTGGCACAAGGGATCGGGTGTTCTTAGTTAAATCCACCGCCTTACCAGGAATTCCTAATAATCTCCTCACACTCATGTGAATGTGCTAAACGGAAAATTTATGCGCTCTCCTTCTGCTGAGACTTTGTCTCTGCAGCAAGGCAACGTTAGAAAAATACACACTTCCTTGGAACGAGTCCACCCCGCAGCATCGGGCTGGCAACGAGACAGAGTCATCTATCGGTAACATCTGTTGTCTTAATAAATGTTTCCTTACTGTGCTCTATATCCGAAGGTATACACCAGTTCCTTTTGCTTACAAACATTTGGACTGGAGCTAAATTTCTTCTTTGATTTTGTGTTTCGCTTCCTTGATTTTCCTTCAGAATCCTTTTATATACAACTGCAAGTTTGCTCAGCCAAGAGTCAGTCGAGGCCTTCAGCCTTCATGGAGACATGCATTGTATAAATTGCAAGTTAGATTGGTTTGCTGCATTTATGCAAACATTTCGAGAAATGGCAGCAATATGAGCTGAGTTGAAAGTGATTCAAAAAAGATATACGAGCCACATGCACCATTTGCCAGCGACGACTGCTTGCAACGATATTGTTGTAAGAGGTTCTTTATAATTCAGCGAAATTGAACTTTTCCAGCATTGATGCCAAAAATTTTGTTTATTTTGCGGTCAGTTGCATAGAAAAAATTCGATATAGAATTTTATTGCCGAAACTTTTCAGATAAATCATCAAATAAAAACTCGGCATTAATATAACGTAAAAGTTGTGTTTTGATTTGAAAACTTAAAGCTCATTTAGGCGATGAGAAACATTACAATTGCCTAAGCGGGACTATGCCCTAGTTATGAAAAATGCTTATTCAGTTAGCAATAGAATGTCTTTTGTTAAATATTTGGTAAATATGAATTTGCGTCAAATTTAATCAAATTTAATGCATAGTAGGTACTGTAATATTTGTCGTTCAAATCGAATGAAATTTTGGGGCACTGACTAATTTTTGATCTTTTAAAATTATCTTTAACAATATTTGTGATTTCATGCGAATAGTGCTAGCAAAAAGTCTCATAAAAGTTCCTTGCGTGACAATTTTTCGGACATTTTAAGTATTGTGTCAAACTGACACACAAGGGACACTTTCGATGAAAAAAGTAAAGGACGGATGTGTGTTAATGCATTTTTATTTATCATGTTCAACAAATTTGAGTATTTCAATAAATTTTTTTACCGGGCTTTGATTTAGCATCATTAAATGTTTTGATTTCGTAATTCAACCGTGCAAGTCTTATATGTAGGTAGCGAAGGCAATTTTTTTGTACGTGGCAGATCTGCCCACGTCATGGTGCAATGTCTAGTAGAGTTCGCTCTTACTAATAAGGGAAGTGAGGGCGCATGTTGAGAATAAAAATAAGCTGCTAATTTGCGTTTTTAAACAGATTAACGTTGCTCGCTTGTGGGCACTTGAAACTCACAGTGCGCCTTGAAACAACAATTATTTATAGAATCCCTTATTTGCGAGGTTGTAGTAAACTTTTTTTTATGTGATTGCGCGCGTCAATATGTACGATTGAAAAAACTTCTAAAAAAAATAAATAATAGCTTTACGGTAATAATTTAAATTTATTCACGTCCGGTATGATTGAGTTGTTATGAACAAGTGAAGTTACAATATTAATTACAATTATTTTAAGTCAGCGCAATTTTGCTGATTATCTACATTTTATTTAAAAATTTATTTCATAAATAGGCAAGAAGTTATTAAACTCGACGTTAATAACCTCTGGCTAAGTAATTAATTTATGCTGGCATTTCGTAGATTACACCGGCCTACAAATTTTTAACCCAGAGACTAGACCTATCGTACCCGAAGGATTTTGATGCGCTGAATCCGAATCCGTGCTCAGAATGGCTCCTACACGTCTGGTTTTCGAGATATCCTAACCTAAAAGTGCAAAAAACGCGTTTTTTGCAGTTTTTGAGGTTACGTGATGTAAGGAAAAAAATTATAATCAAAAAATGTTGTATGGCAATTGAAAGTACCACCCTGTCCCTTTTAAACCTACTTGGATTTTTTGAAATATCTTTTTTTTTCACCAAAATATCGCTATTTGAAATTTAACACTTTAGCGTATTAACCCAACTACAAAAAAAATTCGAAAAAATAGGTAGGAAGGTATTAGGGGGGTTGGGGGTGGGTAAGTAAGCTCGCTAGTATTGTGGGATCCAATTTGAATAAAAAAAATGAACTAAAAAGTCAAAAACAAGTTTTAAGTACTAATGTAAGACAGAAACAAGGTAGAAGATATTTTATTTATTTTGTTAAGTATCACACAACTATCCTATATGTATAATCTGTATTTTTTCAGTCGGGTACAGTTTTAATTGTACTTATTCTCGTAACATTTTGTACCCCGGCTGCAAAAATACAGATTATACATATACGATAGTTGTGTGATACTTAACAAAATAAATAAAATATCTTCTACCTTGTTTCTGTCTTACATTAGTACTTAAAACTTGTTTTTGACTTTTTAGTTCATTTTTTAATTCGGCGTCGTGTTTTTTAATTTTTTAATTATTTTGTTTTTTATTTTATGATATTTTAGTGATTATAATTCGTAAACCAATGTAGTTTTTATTAAGTGATTTTATTTTACTTCTTATTATTATAGCACTTACAACTATTGAGATACAGTTTTAATGCAAAAGTAAAGTTATCGAAGTTTGATTTATTCTATCTAAATTTAGACACGCTGATAGATTAGGCAGAAATCGTCTCAATGAGACCTTTCATTTGATACTCATACTGACCCGATCAGAAGAAAAAAATAAATCGGGTGTGACGTAAATTGGGTCTGACGGCCGCCATACTGTTTTTTTTTAAAATTAAAGCCTATGTTACTCGGGCTCACTAAACGATTCTAACGGTACTCCAGCGATCTAAATCCGTTCAGGCGTTTAGAAGTTATGGTGGAACAAAGAAACATACAAACATACATACATGAATCCTGAAAACATTACACTCCTTTTTGGGGCAGTCGTGTTACATAGCGTTTGTTTAGGGAATTTTAATTTCGCCTCAACAGCATACTAGGCTTAACTATTAAGTGTTCATTCATGGTGATGGGTTAATAAAAGACGTTTTGAGTAATTTAATTTTATTTAAGCTTAAAATTCGCGATCATTTAACACATATCTATTAAGTGTTATATATATTTGAAATCGTCTCAATTTTAGCTTTCGTTTGATACCCATATTGACCCAATCAGAAAAAAAAAATTAAATTGGGCGTTATGTAAATTGCGTCTGACGGCCGCCATATTGTTTTTTTAAAAATTAACCTAGCCTATGTTACTCAGACTCATTAAACGATTCTAACGGTACCTCAGTCATCTAAATCCGTTCAGGGGTTTAGAAGTTATGGTGGTAGAAAACAACGTACATACACACAACAAACCTAAACACATTACACTCCTTTTTTTGGGGCAGTCGTGTAAAAATAGGACTTATTTCAAAAGAAATAATCTATTTAACTCCCTGTTCCCAAGGTCAGGTGGGTTAGCCTGGTTATGGTTTGGTAGGGGTGGTTTTCAGGGGTTGTTTTTTGAGCTTACGAAAAATTCTGACCTTATGGGGTGAATTAGACCTCGGATTCGGAATCAGCGACCCCAAAAACACAAGATCAACATGGTCTGGTCTCTGGCAGAATTTTTTCGATTTTTGTAGTTGGGTTAATACGCTAAAGTGTAAAATTTCAAATAGCAATATTTTGGTGAAAAAAAATGATATTTCAAAAAATCCAAATAGGTTTAAAAAGGGACAAGGTGGTACTTTCAATTACCATACAACATTTTTTGATTATAATTTTTTTTCCTTACGTCAAGTAACCTCAAAAACTGCAAAAAACGCGTTTTTTACACTTTTAGGTTAGGATATCTCGAAAACCAGACGTGTAGGAGCCATTCTGAACACGGATTCGGATTCAGCGCATCAAAATCCTTCGGGTATGTTAGGTCTAGTCTCTGGGTCTGGACTTTTGTTAAATTTTGTCGGCCTGTGTTATTTAGAGCACTTGCTCAATAATTATGTTGCTTAAACATTCTGCGCCCATTTGAAATCGCCTAGATTTCAACTGCTGCTTAATGATCTGAAAGTAAGCATTTATTTTTCGACTGTAGTAACTACAGAGGGATATAGAGAGGTTCTTTCTGTTAATGTGGTTAGATGTTGGATGTTTTCATTTTCACGGTGTGTTGATTCAGCTGTACGGGTTGATACATCATGTATGACTACGGATGTAAGTTCAGGCATTGTTTCCTTATTTTGTGATCTTACTTGTTGGTGTTTTTGGATGACGTGATTAGTTAACGTATTCCATGCCGCTGTTGAGACTCTCCAATTCCATCCGAATATTGCGTGTAATCGGGTTCCATTTAAGATAGTATCGCAAATAAATTTGATACCTTTCACACATGTGTAAAGACCAAGAATAATTAAATATATTTTCCCAATTTCACCAAATACATTCCATATTTTGTTCTGAACGGATTCTATAACATTGTGCATTGCTCCTGGCGTTAACAGATTAAGTACATTCATGTCTTGATGATTGACGTCTTCACCTAGGAGTCGTTTTGTGATGATGTTTGTTATAGCTTGCCTTTCAGAGGCATACATTGCTTGTCTTCGCAAATCGGTGATAGCATCTGGGGAATATATACCAGCGTTCATTAAATCTCCTGGTTTTTCATATCACCAGTCTATATTAAGTGATGGATGTAACTTGTTTGGGGCCTTTATTTTGTGGATTAATGGATTTAACCCATACCAGTCATTTAGAATATGATATGCAGGACTCATAATGGACGAGCAGGCAACTTCTGTACCGAATTCTTGGATGAGATGGGTTTTGGGTGTCATGAAAAAGGATTTATTCATATATGTGATCGGTAGTTCATTGAAGCAATTTTCACTTTTACGAACCGCTACTTCTACAGGTTGACATTTTATGATATATATAATTTCTCCTCTAGGTACAGCAGTATAACCTCTTTCTTTCATATGCCTTAATGCGAATTCATCAGGGTAGTGAGGTGCTAGAGTTAGCAATATTTGAATTACTTCTCTTTCAAGCTCGCATCTTCGAGTTATTAGGTTGATGTATAGTTGTTCAATTTGTTGCCGCATATGTCTTTCAGCATATACACATTTAGAATTTACATATGTTATGATATCTAGGTTTGTTGGTGATATCGATTTCTTGGTGAACATAAATTGTGTAGAAAGTTTTGGTACGATTATTAAACGAGGATCTTCTGTTTGATACCCTTTAAATTCACACACAGGATTTGGTTTTCTTATCTCTAACGCAAACACAGTTTCCTCTGTATTGACAGTGTACACGATTGTCGTTTTTCCTACATCATTGTTATGTTCATTCGTTATTTTATTAGCCTTTCCTTCCCACAGAACATCGTACTTAGACTCTTCACATTTTTCTTCGGTAACTATTTTCCAAACGGTAATCCCGTTCTCCGGATCGGTGCATTTTTCGCTGAGGTACGAGCACACTATATTATTTCTAATCGTAATTTGGTTTTCGTCTAGTCTTACGGTGCTAATTCCATCGGTAATAGTGATTGTTATGGCTTGTAGGACTATTACATCTTTCCATGAATTTCCATTTAAGGTGTAGTGTATTCCTATGCATTTTCCGCTTTCTTCTAAATCACCTGCTACTACCTCAGAATATGATGATGATGAATTTGGTTTAATCCCTGCAATTATTCTCCCATTTGCTACTTTATAAGTATGTCCCTTCATTATGTAAAAGCATACATTCTTCATATGTTAGTTCCACAATAAATGTGGATAACCCTCCCGGCACCACAGAGATATGGCTAAACATGCCGCATGTGTATACGGATTGTATGATGTTAATTTTGCATTGATACGTATGCGTGTAGGTAAGTTCGCTCAAGTGTAGTCCCAGCAAACCAAATTTTAAGATATCTTACCGAATTCGTTACGGAAATTCGTATATTTTTCCCGAATTCGCAATCGATTTCTGAACAAATTCGGAACGAAAAATATATGAAGGGGTTGACACGACATCGTTACAAAATTCTTTTCGAATTCGTTACGAAATTTAGTAAAGATTTAGCAAAGCTTTTTACCCCTAATATAAAAAAGCGATAAAAGCGATGTAACGATGTCGTGTCAACCCCTTCAAATATTTTTCGTTCCGAATTTGTTCAGAAATCGATTGCCAATTCGGGAGAAATATACGAATTTCCGTAACGAATTCGGTAACATATCTTAAAATTTGGTTTGCTGGGAAATTGCATTATAAAATAAATTCACAAAAAGGCCACTCGCGCATTTCACTCAAAGACTCACGATTTCACAATGAAATTTGACAGGAACGTTCCGATTTCTTTCCTACTTCTTTAAGAAAATTTGTTACCGGCTTCTTTGTGACATTGTTGCGAAATTTTTTCCGAATTCTTTTTGAACTATTTTCGACTAATCGCCACATACAAAGCTTTAGTTTTTGTTGTTGTATTACTTCCGAAAACCTTTCGACTTGTAGGAATTCGGAAAGTTTGGTTTGCTGGGGTAATTGTATCTCGTCTAATGGGCTTGATACACGGGCACGAACGAATGATCATTCTTCCAGCTTCATCCATTTGAATGATCATTCGTTTACATGTTGATACACGGGGAAGAAGTAATGAAGTTACAATTGAGTGACAGTAGCTTTCAAAATGGATGAACTAAATGTAGTTTTATTTAACTACTGTGTAAAGCGCAATAAATCAAGGAAATTGAAAAGATTAGCGATGAAGAAAAAGAAAAATATTTTTGTGAATTTAATAAGAATAAATTATTTAGTTTCTTTGCTTCTAAACGAAAGGAGAAACCGGAATATTTGGACAATTGTAAGTTAAAAGAATAAAAGTTTATAGTTAAGATTTGAGTGTCACTATTTGAATTTTTAAGGAAAAACATGGTAAATACTGGGAGGAAGATGTTCCTAGGTTCGATGCCGTCATATTCAAAGAAAATTTTGGCTTTACTCATTGTGAAATATTGTTGTTTTGTGCTTATCCAATAAATATTTCAGACGCACTTTGTCTTTATCTACGTCAAAACGTCAAAAGATTGTTTCTCCTCCTCTTTTTATAACAAGGGTATAAGCTACAGACAAATTTTTTGACTTCTAAACACTTTAAATAGTGGAAAACTTCCAGCTTCCAACTTCATTGAAGACTTCATTCAGAAAAGAAACGAATGAAGATATTAAGGGTCATTAGAACTTCATTTCATGTGATACACGAAGATGAATGATCATTCCTCTTTCAATGTTCATTCGTTCGTGCCCGTGTATCAAGCCTATAAGTCAATTTTTGTTTTCGGTTTTTCTATATGACATTCCTCAATCTCTATCAATGAAACAGCTGACATATTTATGTTATTATGTCCGCAATCGTATGCAATGGTGGCAGAAACAATTACGAAATGCAATGCTAAGCAGATCGGGAAGCACAGGTGATATGAGTTCATTATGCTGGAATGAAAGGCTGTTATTATTATGATTATTTTTGTGGTGTACTCTTGTAATTAGGTTATTTGTTTTCTTATATATTTTTGCTTATTTTAGTTTTTTTTGTTGATATTTTAATTAACTGTTTTTACTTGCTACTTGGCACGTTATGTGTTATGGGAGATTTTGTGGTTTTGTTTTATTGATTTTCTTCAATCGGTAGTAGGCATATTTTGGTTATTGGTCTTTTAAGGCTGGATTCTTTTGATTTTACAGTCACAACTCTTACTAATCCGTCAGGTCCAGGGTGTACCTCTACTACTCTTCCTAACAACCATCGAGTAGGTGGTAATCTTTCATCTTTTATTAAAACAAGATTTCCGATTTTTATGTTGGGTACGTGTTTATTCCACTTAGGTCGTTGCTGCAATCTGTGGAGATATTCTTTCTGCCATTCTTTCCAAAAGGTTTGATGCATTTGTTGCATATATTTCCATCGATTTAAGTTGCTTATTTTGGTATTTATTAAATTTTCCTCTGGTGGAGCAATAATTGCATTTCCAGTAAGGAAATGCCCTGGAGTTAAAACTGCCGTATCTTCTGGGTCATTTGTAAATGGACATAGTGGTCTTGAGTTTAAGCAGGCTTCAATTTGTGTTAATAAAGTCGTTATTTCTTCAAAGGTAAATAAGGCGTTTCCTGTCACACGTTTCATATGGTATTTGGTAGATTTTACACCACTCTCTCATAATTCTCCAAAATGCGGAGCAGCTGGTGGTATGAAATGCCACTTTATTCCCATTTGTTCAACAATTCCGTAGACTTCATCGTCCAATCCCCATTCTTGCTGTAGTTGGATAGCGGTTAGTTTTCGGTTTGCGCCAACAAAGTTGGTGCCACAATCACTGTATATGTGATTACTTAGCCCACGTCGTGCTACAAATCTCTTAAGGGCTGCTAGAAATGCATCACTAGATAATTCACTTACTGCTTCTAAGTGGATGGCTTTGGTTGCCAGACATACAAATATGCATACATACTTATCCCTTTGACGTTTTTATTCTCCCTCTACACCGAGATTCTCTGATTGTAATAGGTCCACAGAAATCAATGCCAACATGTTGAAAAGGTGTACTTCTAGTAATTCTAGCTTCAGGCAGATCACCCATTAATTGTTGTTGTGTTGTTGCCTTCTGTTTCCAACATATGACGCATTTATGAATTCTTTGTTTTACAGCGGTCCTAGCCTTAAGAATCCAAAATTCCCTTCTAATAGTGGCTAGTGTTAATTTCGTTCCTCCGTGTAGGGTTGTTTTGTGCACTTCATCTATTATTGATGATGTTATTGGATTGTTTAGTTCAAGAATGATGGGGAATTTTTCGTTGTAAGGTAAAATGGAATGTTTTAAACGTCCTCCTACTCTTATAATTTTATCTGTATCAATAAATGGGTTTAGGTTAAAAATAGAGCTTTTTTTGTTCAAGGGAAAATGGTTGCGCAGGTCATGAATCTCTTCCTGGAAGGAATAAAATTGTGCTTTTCTTATAATTGCCTTTTTTGCACGTGCTAATTCTTCGCATGTTATGTATCTCGTATTCCGTTTATCTGGTGACTTACAGTTATTAGTGAATCTGAAACAAAGTGCGGTAATTCGTATAAGTTTGCTCCATGATGAGAATTTAGTTAGCAGATCGATATTTATGTTGGTGGTTTCCCTTGCTATATGCACTGGTATTCGTCGTATTTCTATCTGTGTGGTTGTTACAATATTTTCTGGCCACTGATGTGCTGCTTCAGTAAGCCAATGTGGTCCATTCCACCAAATTTTATGGTTTAATAATTCTTTGGGCGTTAATCCTCTGCTTGCACAATCAGCAGGATTGTCTTTTGTGGGTACATATCTCCACAGGCATCCATCAGTTTCTTTATGAATGTCGCTGACACGATTAGCAACGAACGTTTTCCATTTTGATGGATGTCCCTGTAACCATGATAGCAGTATACTAGAATCACTCCATAAAAAGATTTTTGATGCCATTTTTGGTAGTGCACTTTTAACTTGTGTAAGTAGTTTTGCGACAAGTGATGCAGCACACAATTCTAATCTTGGAAGAATTAATTGTTTTAAGCCTCTCTTGTTTTCGATGTTAGCAGTGTGCTAGTGTATTCACTATTGCTCCTTACACGAAGGTAAATCACTGCTGCATACCCTTGTATAGATGCGTCGCAAAATCCGTGTAGCTCAAATTTAACATTTGAAGTTGTTTTTAACCACCTAGGGGTGCTGATTATTTCAATGATATTCAACTCAGAGCGGAATGTTTGCCATTTATCAATAATAGGTTTTGGTAATTCATCATCCCAGTTTGCTTTTAATAACCATAATTGTTGCATTAATATCTTTGTTGTTATGACAATAGGTGCCATCCATCCTAAAGGGTCAAATAATTTTGCGACTTCTGACAGTAATTCTCTTTTCGTTTTGGGTATAGTGGATGATGCTTTTATTTTGAATTTAAAGCTATCACTAATAGGGTTCCAGTGTATCCCTAATGTTTTTATGGTGGTATTGACGCTAATTTCCATAGTAGACTTTAATTCGCGATCTTCATCCGGAATATATTCTAAAATTTTTAAAGAGTTGCTACTACATTTACGAAGGTTAAATGCTCCTTTATTCATTACTTGACGTAAAGTATGCAGTAGGCTTTCTGCTTCTGCCTCGGTATTAGCTCCTGACATAATATCATCTACATAGAAATCTTGAAGAATTGTTTTGCTGGCTAGCTCATGTTTATCCTTTTCATCATGTGCCAATTGATGTAAAGTACGAATTGCTAAGAACGGTGCAGCTGAAGTTCCATAAGTGACAGTTAATAGTCGGTATTCTTTAAGTGGGTGTGTAGGATCTTCTCTCCACAGGATTCTTTGGAAGTCAGTATCTTCTGAGGCAATTCTAATTTGCCTATACATTTTCTCTAAATCTGCTGTAAACGCGAATCGATGTATTCTCCAGCGTAGTAAAATGAAATGTAAATCTTCTTGAACAGTTGGTCCAGCGATAAGGCTGTCATTAGGAGAAGTATGGTTTGTAGTTTTTGCTGAGGCATCGAATACTACTCTTACCTTTGTGGTGGTACTATCCTCTTTGATGACGCTATGGTGAGGTATGTAGTTTGTTGGCTTATGTAGGTTGGTATGGTCATTTTCAATTACTTCCATATGTCCTAATGATACACTGAGAGAAAAGGTTTAGTAAATTTTACTGTACCAGAATAGTACAAAAATTCTGCTATCCGTAAAGTAAATTATACTAAACGAGCAGTATAATTTACTATTACTATTCCTTTTCGTATAGTAAAATATACTTTACGGAATAGTAGTAAATACTTAAATTTAGTCAGTATTTTCAACTGACCGGAATAGTAATTCTATCGCTCCACTAAAGTATCTCCGATAGAGCAGTGAGAATTACTATTCGGTCAGTAAAGCAGAGCCAAACAATCAGTGCGACGGAGAAGGAGTGTTTTTTAATTCATTATGAATATCGAAGTGGGAGTCGCTGACCTCCTTAAACAGTGGGAGTTGAGTGCGTATACCGATGCGTTCGAAGGTAAGTGAAAATAAATTAATATATGTACATATATGTGTATAGTATAAAATCAATTGGGCATTTATCATATTCGATAGGTTAGAAAAGTTATTTTCATCGGTCAAATTTTAAATTGAAATTTAAAAGTTCATGGAAACGATGCAGTATTTTTTATTTGTATCTGTATGACAGCTTGAAAGAGAATTTGACTATACTTTACACAAAAACACACACGTATGTATACGAATGTGTGTAACCAAGCCCTCGTAAGTACAGGCCTGGAAGCAGACTTTTTGCTTGTGTCTGTGCGGGGCCAAAATCGTCTGACAGTTGTGGAATTAACATGGCCGAAGCCGTACGAAACAATTTTTTAACTTTGGTTTTGGAATAAAAAGTGGTAAAATATTGTATTTTATCACTTTTTAGTGCACACGGATTATCAGTGATAAGTTATTTAGTGATCTGAGTCCATAAATTAAAAAAAAATTAGTGGTTAAGTGTATTTTAAGAGTGTTAATTGATTAGGTGACCATTTTTGTTTACAATCGCAAATTCAACATTTTTTCCCTAAATTAACACGAAAAAACCACCGCGAATGTAAACAAAAATGGTCACCTAATCAATTAACACTCTTAAAATACACTTAACCACTCACTTCATTTTAATTTTTTTTATTAAATCACTAAAGCACTAATCACTGATAATCCATGTGCACCAAAAAGTGATAATATACAATATTTTACCACTTTTTAGTGCAAAAACAAACTTAAAAAATTGCTTCGTATGGCTTCGGCCATGTTAATTCCACAACTGTCAGAATATTTTTGGCCCGTTTTCAGCTATGTTAGTATTAGTGCGAATGGCTGCTTCCAGGCCTGTACTTACGAAGGCCTTTGTGTAACAAATTTTTCATAACACGTGCATATATACCCTATCAAAAAAGTGTACATTTTCAGAAATTTTGTTTATTTCCAATTTTTTTTAAATTCA
The DNA here is from genome assembly GCA_963855945.1 of Thereva nobilitata. Classification (NCBI taxonomy): domain Eukaryota; kingdom Metazoa; phylum Arthropoda; class Insecta; order Diptera; family Therevidae; genus Thereva; species Thereva nobilitata. The sequence goes on along the minus strand of OY979694.1, from coordinate 157,825,843 downwards.
GGTTCACTTTAAGATTGCGCCAAATTTCTACGAATTTGAAGTGGAATCAATCTGCAAGGTTGGCTACATATTCTAAACATTAATTTTTATTTATTATTTAACTTAAATTATTCCTTAAATTATTGTTCAGGAATTGTTTAAATTGTTAAGTGTTATTGAATTGTTTTAATAGAACAATGTACACTTTCAGGTGCAAACATTAACTTGGAAGCCCTTCATCTTTTGAAATTTGAGAATACAGAAACGCTGTTTGGAACTAAAGTGGGAGATCGGCTGAAATTTTGCGAAAGACTGAAAGTATATCAAGCTGCTCAAGCTGAAGCTTGCTTTTATGAAGACATTGGCAATAACGTACGATGTTTTTTCAACATTAGAATTTGTAAATATATTGCACATTCCAATGCTCAAGTGGTTTTATCCCAATTTTGCAGATCAATGGACAGAACGGAATTGTAATTCCTCCAAGGACAATTGATCCACCAACTTTACCGTTTAATCCTCTGGCCGAAATTGCGCAGATTGACCATCGACCTCTCCCAGTACTTCCTGCTGCAGCAGCACTAAACCGTGGTGCACCTGTAGGACCACAAAATCTGAATCTCCCAGCGCCTGCTGCAGCAGCACAAAATCCTGGTGTACCAGCACCTGCAGCAGCACAAAATCCTGGTGTACCAGTACCTGCGGCAGCACAAAATCGTGTTGCACCACCAACACCGGAGGTGTGCATATTTTTATCGAACATTTATCAAAATTTTATGCAATTTTTCACATGAGTATGTCATTCTTCAGGGCATTGTAGCGCAAGTATTGAACACCACCAGGGGAAGAGGAATTGTTCAAAATTACATTATCAGACCAGGTAATCCACTACCGCAATTAGATGACACTCATCGGAATATTTTAGTTGAGTTGATAGCTCATCATGAGTTAGGAAGGGACCCGAATCTGAGGTAATTTTTCGTGTCCAATATCATGAAGAACGTAACTTCGATAATACCTGATCAATTAAATACTCATGTCCCTTATTTTCAGTTGGAATGCGAATAGATTGAGGGAATTAGTCAGCGAAATTCAAGCACAATTTCCGGATGAGCCAGACGTAAGATTTCAATTTCTTTATATCGAAGAAAATATTATACTGTATAACGTTATACTTATGCTCATTTTTTCAGACCGAATATTACACTCATTACAAGTCTTTTAAGGTTGATGGAAAGACTAAAAAAATATCTGCAGGAGGAAAATTGTGGAATAAATATAACAATTTAACAAAAACTCTGATAGCAGAAGGTACGCGTGCTAGAAAACGTCAAAGGGTTGATAATTTGACAACTAATTCGAGTATGTTGTTTTTCTTAATTTTTAATAGGGGTATTCATTGTCAACCCTCGTAATCCTGTTAATCTGACATTAGTTACGCCGTTTACTAGTTTACGCGATTTACGAGGGTTGACATGAATGCCCCTAATAACAAAATTTTGTATGTTGTGATTTAATATAAAAATATTTTAACTCGTAGCTGTAGGCAAATCTGCTGCCGAGGGTTCGAACGATACTCTCGATACTGAGTAGGTATCGATACTGTCGTCTTGAAAACCGATACTAAGCACTCGATACCAAGATCATGGTATCGTCAAGTACTACTCATTAAAAGTATCGAGTATTTTAAACTCTTTTTTCTGTTAAATTAATATTATTAAATGAATTCAAATTATTTTTTTTTAAATTTATTATTTATAATTTAAATAATAAAATTTTAATCAATAAAATTTGGTAACATAGTGTAGTCTTGTAATATCTTTCTCAGTTGTAAAATTTCTTGGGTGTGCCAATAATTTTGACAGCCACTGTATGTACTACTGATAAACCGAAAAAATCGGAATATTCTTCAATCTTCAGAGATGTCGCTACATACAAGTTACGTTTATTTGTGAATGCAGCTTTAACCAGTAGCTGTTTTTAAAGGAGCATTTACATCGCAAACGCATTGTGGGAACCCAAAATGGAGCTCATCTATCACACAGAAGTTTGTATGCTGTTCTACCAAACATGTGAACATGCTCAATTTGCGTTTCCATCTTGGGCTGAAGATGAAAACGAGCCTTAGTCATGCCTTTGTTCATATGTGTCTGTGCTGTTTTTTTGTCGACGGAGTCTTCATACCGTTGGGTTATGTTATTTACGTAAATTTTTGTCAACAACGTCTTCACATCCTCGAGCTTTTGTTCTAAATAAATATTTTTTTCTTAAATATATGTATTTTAAAAAGTACTCGATACTGAGTAGTATCGATACTTCCAGCCCGATACTTTCTAGGTATCGATACCACGGTTTGATTCTGTTATTAGTACTTGGTATCGATACTAGAAGCCGATAGTTCGAACCCTCTGCCGCAGCTCTGCAGTGGCTGGAAGGACAGCGTGACATCAACGACACAGTTAAAGAAAAGTGGAAGGAAACTGCTCCTGCGAGGTGCGAAATCCTTAGGAAAGCCAAAGCAGAGTGCGCAACTTTCATCAGAAAGAGTGGCAAATGCCACGTCAATACATATGTGCTGAGGTATCCGTTCTTGCGCCAGCCGAATGGATTAGAATTGGTTTGTACTTAATTTTTGTCTTCGTTTTTTATATTTTTGTATTGCAATACTGATGCAGCAACTATTTTGCAGTTTGAAGATGATTTCGCCATCTTGTTTCCTGACAAAGTCGACGCATTATTCAGGAATTGGGTGTGGTTCAAAAGCAAAGTTTTAAGCTTGTTTCCTGGCGAAGCTGGTATGTTTTTTTCTCTGTGCTGTGACATAACATACAGTCAAATATGCTGCATATTAATGTTAAAATACATTTTCTTTACAGATCGCAGTGATTTGACCGTTTTGTTTGACTTCTGCCACTTAGTTTTGCAGATTCAACCTTCGAAAAGGGTTACGTCGACTTGGCATGCAAAGCGCTCGGAAATTCTGGAAGGAGTCATTTTCCAAGTCGAGGTAAATAAATGGTTAAATATTACATAATGTATTATATATTTTCATTAATTTTTTTCATTTTACGTTTTCTATAATGAAATTTGTTTTTTAGGTCATTGCCAGTTTGGACGACGCAATCAAGAAGGTGTGTGAAAGAGCAACATTACACCACCTTCAAGTGTCTCCATTTGTGATCACGGTGAGACAAGAAACATCCGACGACGTAGACTGCTGCGTCTATATTGATGGTATCCAGTATCGCGCTACCTCAATATTACATGCAGTGGATCGCTGCATGAAAGCAGTCCATGCATTGCACGCTGTATACCAGGAGCAGTCGAAGACCATTTGGCTTTCATTGCAGCGTTTGTTATACGGCATCACGATAGAGTGGGACATTGTCGATACGGCAGCCAGTAGAGTTCTTAAGAAATTTAGCTAATCATTAGTCTAGCTAAAGGCTTTCCAAAGCTCACGCAAGCTTTGTACGTTTAAACGGTCTCTGACTCTTATTTTAATTCGTAACTTTAAATTGTGTTGAATAAATCCACAATCAACTTATATTTAACTTTTTGTTCAAATTTCAATCTTTTATTAAACAGATTCGCGTAGCGCGTTCATCAATTAGTGATTTTCTGCATTTTTAAAAGGTCAAGCACCTATTCACAATGATTGCCTGTGTAGTATGCGGCGATTTTATTAATTGGGTTAAGTCGATGAAAATGCACTTGAGCATGCAACATCCCAATTTCACCGGGCCATTTAGATGTAAGAGCGAGAAATGTTATCGGTCGTTGGGAAATTGGGGTGACTATCGAAGGCATCTCATAAACGTCCATAAATTTTCTGTGACATCGACAACACAACCCTGCGTTGAGTTAACACAACCAACAACATCCACTCATAACGAACCCATGCACAAGGACAATTCCGAAAACACCACATCTGATACTCCGATTTCAAATCCCGAACGAGTCGCTGACGATCATCTATTGCATTTTGTATCCAAATTGTACAGCAATCCCAAATTGCCTCGTAGTTGTGCAAACGAAATAATTAACAACGTTACAGAATTGCTCGAAAACGTTTCAAATCAAACGCAAGCTTCAGGGCGATCAGGTGATATTTTGGAAACGGGTTTCGATTCGTTGATCAAACCATTAAAAGAAAATTTCTCTACAGAGTATAGGTGTATGAAAACATTTGAAAAAACTCGTTTCTGGATTAAAGCGAGAGATTTTATTATTGGTGACAAGTTAAAAAATCTTATTCGTGGAGATCGAGTCATTCAAGATATAACTGCTGTCAAAGCTCAATTTGTGAAGTCTTGCAACAAGTTTTTATGTTAGAAGGAGTATACCGCGAAACAATGGCATACATCGAGTATCTCAAAAAAGAAAAAGAACACGGTTTCATTTCGAATTTTATTCAAGGAGAATTATGGAATGATAAATTGCAATTTTTTGTTAGCAAAATTGTTCTCCCACTATTCATTTACTTCGATGATTTTCAGGTCAATAATCCTTTAAGTAATTGGGCTCTTGTTGGCAAATTGGGCGGAGTATATTTTTACATTCCATGTTTTCCACCAAAGTTTAGGTCAGCAGTTGAAAATATTTTTTTAACATTGATTTTTCATTCTAATGACCGAAAAAATGTTCTTGACGGAAATGAAGCTATTTTTTCAATACTTGTTGAAGAGTTGAACTTTTTAATGTTAGAAGGTGTTGAACTGAATGTTGATGGAGAAAATATTAGACTTTATTTTGCAATGAGCTTACTGACAGGGGATAATGAAGGATTGAATTCTGTAATGGGATTCATGGAAGGGTTCAATGCATGCTATTATTGCAGACTCTGTCATCAGTGTAAATGTGACGCGCAAAAAAATTTCAAGATTTTAGAGCTTCGGACTCAAGAGAGTTACGAGAACGGCGGATTTTTGGATAAAAAAAGCACAGGTGTGAAAGAAGCTGCAATTTGGAATGACATTGAACATTTTCATGTAGTGGAAAATTATTTTGTTGATCCAATGCATGACCTCCTGGAGGGCGCGTGCAGGTATGGCATGTGTCATGTTCTTTATGACTTGGTCTTTGTTAAAAAAAATTTGTCTATAGATAGGTTCAATGATAGGCTGAAATCATTCAATTACTTTATCAACGGTTTGAAAAATAAACCTCCATCACTCGATTCAAAAGACATTCAAAATCATAAACTCAACTTGTCATCCAGCGAAATGTTTACGTTGTGTTTTTCCAATATTAGTCAAAGAAATTGCAGACATAAATCTTGAAAATAAGACTTGGGCATTTTTCATCGCACTTCGACAAATAGTCGTTTTGTGTTTTAGCAAGACAATCGCGATGGTAGATTGTAAAGTTTTGGAAGAAAAAATTAAGTTGCATCACAGCTTATATCTTGAATTGAATGACACCTTGTAACGGTCGGTTAATTATTACAAAATTCTTATTATTAATTATTCCCCCCATCTATCGGAAATTTCAGAAATTAATAGTGCAATCATCCAATCACTTCAGGAGCTTTTTGATGCGAAATTTTTTTTGAATCACGTAGGCGAAGAAAAACAAAATTTTCTTAGAAGAAAAAAAATTGAAAATTTTTGGACAGTCTGGAGGAATTCTTCATGAGAGACAGTCGGTATTGAAAGAATGCCCAGAACAGTCTGGGCTTAGATGGTGTAAAATCGAGTCGGATTTGTATAGTATTCGTGGAATAAAATTAGAAAAAAAATTTCGTTATTATAATTAACTACCATTTCAACTGGTCGAATCGAACCAAGTCATCAAGCTGGTTAACGCTTACCTATACCGAGGCTGGCCAAGGTGGTTGGGGAAAGTATTCTCAAACAAAATATCTCCCAATGTTTGCAAGGATTCCATTCATCAACACAAAAACCAGTATTCGGTGGCTCGAGATTGAACATTGAAACTCAATTGAAAGTGGCAAGGAACAACTGGGATTGGGCATTGTGAACAGCTGTCTGTCAGATCGCAAAATTTTGTTTGTTATGATTTCTTCCTAACGAAAAATCGGAAAAAGTAGAATATTCATGAACAAAGTGATTTAGTCCGTCAAGATTACGTTATAATCAAAGCCACAGATATAATAAATGAGATGTAGCTGTCCTCACCAAGGGAATTAGGAGAAAAGATCATCAACATCTTTGGGAATCCCGGAACGGGCTGCGTTTTTTTCTTTTTTTAAATAAATATTTAATCTTCTAGCACTTTTGACCGAATTTTCAGTAATAGAGATAAGCTTGAGCGGATTGTACTAGCCTCCAAACTATTAGAGGACAACCCAAGACTCTTAAATATTTGTGCAGTGTACGTGTAATCGCATTATTTTGGTACAGAGGAAAAACCTGCAAAGTGAAAGCTAGACCTGTGAGTTGTGTATCAGGGTATAAGGACCCATTTGCGAAGTGACTGCGGTGGCGGTGGCGGTGATAAAGGCCAAGGCAGATGCGGCAAGCGAATAATCCTAACTTGAAATTATATGAAAAGGTGTAGTAACAGAACCGGATTATGTAACAGCTATAGTTACAAACAGTTACCTATGTAATTCTAAAGGTCAGTAAAATAGTTATATAACCTCCGCCCATTCCGTTAAATCGGTTGTTTTTGTCTTTTTTTGTGAGGATGAGATATAATTATTAATTCAATAATATACTGAGTGCATGTATCAAAGAAAAAAAACTTAATATTACTTAACAGTAATTATATTTAAAATTTTTTATGATTATATTGATTAACTTTAAATATAATATTATCACATTTTAATTAACTATTATGATTATATTGCACAGAATTCCCTATATTTACAATTTTTTTTGATTATCATTATATAATTTAAGTACACATTCTTCTTATATAATATATATTACACATTTTAATTGATATAGAATACTTTTTATCTTGTGATTTGGTTGTGTTGTACGAAAAACAGGAATCGTCGACTGGTACCAGAGCGACGATTTGTTTTTTTCCTTTCCGTTCTTGGATGGAACGTGTTGTTTAGTGGTAATAGTTGGTTGTATCCCCATTACCTATATTGTAAGGTTACTTTTTTTGATTTACACTTATCTAATAGTTAATTCAAACTTACATTTATTTGATTGTTAATTAATTATATTGTCTTGGGCTGTAATTCTTATATAATATATTTGTTATCCATTTCTTGAACTCAACGAGTATTACTGGGCATGACAGCCTAAGGGGGTAATTTATCCAGGATGGTTGGGTGTTGTTTTCTCTCCAGGGTTCTCTCGAAGTCGCGTTGAACATTTACAGGTCCACCCGGTCGTTGGGAACTTCCAACGATGAATTCCTTTGGCTAACCTAGGACAAGAACGGTATGAAGAAATCTCCCTTTTGACTGATAGGTAAGTGGTGAATCATATGAATATTATGTGTATATTTCCGGTCACACACCCCCACGACCCCTTCCGGCGAGCTAGCGTAAACCGTGTGGCCGGTTTAGCATCCCCTATAAATATTTAGGAAACTAGGGAGGATGTTGTCTTTCAAAATTTTTTTATGTCTACCCAAGCATGATGGCAGTAGCCTTGCTGTCACCAGCAAGGAGCTCCATTGTGCCGGTACATAAAATGGCGCCCAACGTATGCTTACATGCCAACGCTTTCGGCAAACCAGTTTCGATATTAAATTACGGCGCCCATTTATTTCATAAATGGCGGCCAAATTCTGTTAACTTATTAAAATTATCTTTGACTATGGTTCACCACCAATGCCTCTTTTTACAGATTCGTCTCTGTTGTCTAAATTCAGTGTGAATTTTCCTTTGCTTTCACTTTTAGATTGTCCCGTACCATTTTATCTTCTTCGCTTTAGGCATCTTTGAACTAGGCTTACCGGCACCGCTGGCTAACAAGCGTATGACTGCTTGGCCATGGGTGAAGGCTGAGTCTGGATTTCTTTTGTCCTGTTTTTTTGCTCGTCGTCCTGAGTATCAGGCGTCATACCGCCTGCCAGTGCTTCGTTCAGTGGACAGGATCCTGGTTACTTTTTGCTGATGGACGTTTGAGTTGAAACTCGGGCTTAACCGTCTGAGGTAACAGGCGTGCTATCGCCTGCCCACTGCGCCCCGTGGACATCTTTAATCCATTCAGTCCCCTCAAATTCTTTTTTCTTTTGTTTCACTTTAGACTTTGGTCGAAATATGGTAAGGGTTGGTGTCACTTCAGGTGAACCTCTAGGAGGCCGCACAGGCTTAACCGTCTGGCTAATCACCTGCGCCCTGTGAACTTTTGTTGAGGGACATCCCGCTCCTTCCTTGTGCTTTTATTGGTTTTTCTCTCCAGTCTGTCTCCACTGCTGATTGATTTTCCGTAGTGTAGCTCAGTTGTGGTTGGACAGCGGAATCAAACTAAATTTTTATGATTTTCGAAGAAGATTTCCTTGTCTTTTATGTTGAGGTAGACTCTTCATGTCGTTCAAGGGGCTGAAGACGTGTAGTGATTCCGGCGTTGTCGATGACATTCGGTGTTGGCTATGTCTCATAACTACCACCGACTGACAGCGATGACCTCGGCCACTGAGGATCCTGGGGAGAGAGATTTTTTTCCGACCATCCTGGAAATCCCAAAACATTTTAACACTAACAAAACTATTTTGCACATTGATTTTTTTTTCAGCTATTGTACGGTTTTGATTATTGCGAGTATCACAACTATTGTTAGTCGGCTCACGGAAGTTTTTTTGATTAGGATATCTACAGTTATCGTAGTAGTTTTATTAATTTGTTTCTTTTGTTGGTTAGTCCCGATTTTGTGGCATATACTGTTTACGGGTATTGGTTAACTCTCGACTAGTAATGACCAATTAACTGGTTTCTCTGTGTAATTATTGTGAATATTGTTGAATTTTTAATTACTCCTACCTCTTATACCTTCTTTTCGGCACGGGTATTGTTTATATAGCGGATAGTAACCCGAAGACATTCCCCTTCATCGTTATTTTTGGATTTCGGGGTAATACGTCGTATAAATGGAACTTAGAGGCGGAAAGAAAACCGCTCTCGCCACTGGCGAAAGCGACCGTCCAGGCGAATCACACATCGACCTTGATGAGTCGTCACTTTCCGAAGTCAACTATCCCACCCCGGAGGAACAACTCCAACAGGTACAACGGGAACTAGAGGCACTGCGGGCCCAACAGCGTGCTGCAGAGATTCCGATGCCCCCCCGTATGGATCGTCACTATCCCCCTGCTGAGCCCGTACATACCGACAGCAGAAGGGAAGCGTCAACCGGAACCTATCGCCGCAAGTCTCCAGTTACAACCTGGAACATCAAGTTCTCCGGTGAGAACCCTGCGCTGTCGGCAGAAGAATTTTTGTTCCGGTTGGAGCTGAGGGCACGTGACGAGTGGGTCAGCCAGTCTGAGCTATGTCGAAATATTTCGGCTTTACTTACAGGCCGAGCCGAGGACTGGTACTGGTCCCAGTTCCGCCGGCAAGTCCGTGACCCAGATTGGGAAACGGTGAAAGGTCATTTCACCAGACAGTTTAGGAGTCGTGAGTCAGACTTTGAACTGATAAAACGACTGTTGGAACTGAAACAACAAAACCACTCATATGATGACTACGTCGCAAAAATGTTGTCGTTGTATAACAGAATGTCCAATCCAATGCCGGAGGTGGAGTTGGTGGACATAATCCTTCAGAATTTGGACGCACCTTTAGGTTCAGTGGTGATAGGCCAACGTTTCGCAACCATGCATGACTTGCGGGAAGTCTGCATCCGAGCTGAACGCTGGCATAGGCAGAAACGTCTGGAACGAAGGCCCGATCGACAAATACACGAGATTGACTATATCCCCGCAAGGAGTAGATGAGATGACCGCGCCGCGTCAGTTCCCGGCGAACCCGCGACCTTTCCGTTGTTGGAATTGCCAGCAACAGGGTCATCCTTTTATGGACTGCCCATCTGAGACTCGTGGCCTGTTTTGCTACAAGTGTGGCAAGCCAGGAGTCGTGACCCCAGTCTGTCCCACCTGCCAGGGAAACCGGAGCAGGGGTGCGAGACCATACGGGAGTCCGCGCCCGAGCTAAGCTCGCCCGTTATTCCCTCGTCCACTTCATGTATACCTGCTACGTCTACCATCAGCGACTTTACGTCAAATGAGGCTCTTCCATCTTTTCCCTCCGAAGAGGTCAGACTCTCATTTATTTCCCGTTGGAAGAGATATATCTCCACTCGTGCACGCATCTTTTCGGAGCCACCTTTTGTGGACTCCCTGCATTCTCGGCATACCCCTCCCCAAATTAGAGTACGAGCTAAGGAGAAGCGACATCTTTCGCAGAAACTTGTTTCTGCTTTCATCTCGGACTTGTCAGATCCTCGTCCTTTTACTAAGGTCACCTTACTTAATGAGGAGGTGAATGGTTTATTGGACAGTGGCGCTAGTATCAGCTGTCTGGGAAGAGATGCTGAATCCTTTCTGACCAATCATCCCGAAGTGACAGTCTACACTTTGCACACTGCGTTGCAAACTGCTGACGGGGCTTCACAAAGAATTTGCGGTTACATCCGGGTTCCGGTCTCCTGTGGAGGACGGACCCGTGATATGACTATCTATGTGGTGCCCAGTTTCAGCCAGAGACTGTATCTAGGGATCGACTTCTGGAAACTTTTCAGCATCGCTCCCCATTTAGTCTGCGAGTTAAACACTCCATCCGCGTCTGCTAACATGCACGACTTAACGTCCTTGCAAAGCGAGCAGTTGGAGCGGGTCAAAGCTAGGTTTCCCTCTTTCGATGTCTTAGGACTGGGAAAGACCCACCTGGAAGAACACACGATAGACACTGGTGACTCAGTTCCCATTAAGCAGAGGCATTATCCTGTCTCACCCGCTATTCAACATTTGATGTATGGCGAGTTGGACAGGATGTTGGCTCTGGGGGTGATTGAGCCATCGAACAGTCCCTGGAATTCTCCAGTGGTGTTAGTTCGAAAACCAGGTAAGGTCCGCCTGTGTCTTGACTCTCGCAAGGTCAACAGTGTCACGGTCAAAGACGCCTATCCCCTTCCACACATCGATGGTCTTCTTTGTCGTCTTCAAGACACCAAGTTCATCACGAGTTTAGACCTTAAGGATGCTTTCTGGCAAATTCCCTTAGAGGTGAAGTCGCGAGAGCGGACAGCTTTCACTGTCCCCGGTCGTCCCCTGTACCAGTTTACAGTTATGCCTTTCGGCTTGTGTAATGCCCCACAGCGCATGTGTCGCTTGATGGACAAAAGCATTCCTGGACATTTACGTGAGAACGTCTTTGTTTATCTGGACGACCTGCTCATAGTTTCACCTGACTTTGACTCCCACTTAAAGCTGTTGGACGAAGTCGCCAGCTGTCTCCGTCGTGCGGGGTTAACACTCAATCTGGCTAAACGCAAATTTTGCGTGACTGAAGTCAAGTATCTCGGCTTCATAATTGGTGATGGGACTCTGAAAACGGATCCTACCAAGGTGACGGCCATTACGGAATTCCCGACTCCGAAGTCTCATAAGCAGACTAGGAGGTTCTTGGGTATGACCGGATGGTATCAGCGTTTCATCCCCAATTATGCTAGCGTGGCTTCCTCAATCACGGATTGTTTGAAGACAAAAACTTTTAGTTGGAATGATGAGGCCCAGCAGGCGTTCGAGACTTTGAAAAAGCTGATGACGGAAGCTCCTCTTCTAGTCACTCCAGATTTTTCTAAACCTTTTTATATTCAGTGCGATGCCAGCAGAACTGGTGTAGGTAGTGTGCTCTTTCAAAAGGACATGGATGGATGAGAACATCCGATTGCTTATATGTCCAAGAAATTGAACGGAGCACAGCGAAACTACACCATTACTGAGCTCGAGTGCTACGCAGCCGTTCTGAGTATAAAAAAGTTTAGAGCCTATGTGGAGGGACAGGCTTTCACAGTCATTACTGACCATGCAAGCCTGAAGTGGCTCATGGGCCAGAAGGAGCTCAACGGACGTTTAGCTCGGTGGAGTCTTAAGCTTCAGGGGTTCGATTTTACGATCGAACACCGCAAAGGCACCCACAATGTGGTTCCCGATGCCTTGTCACGCATGGATTGCGTTGACGATCTGTCCCTGTGTTTCGACGTGGACTTAAATGCCACGTCCTTGAAATCCCCTGATTATCTTCGTCTGGTTGAACGAATCAGGCAAGCCTCACCGCAGTTACCAGACCTGCGAGTTGAAGATGGGTACGTATTCCAGCGTACCTCCCCACGTACTGGAGACTCCGTGGCTGACGACTTAACATGGAAGTTGTGGGTCCCAACGGAACTGACCACGCCTCTCATCGAGTCGGCTCACTTGCCTCCCCAAACATCTCGTGGCGGAGTAGGGAAAACTCTAAACCGTCTAAGATGTAAGTACTTTTGGCCAGGTATGTCCAAACAGGTGCGGGAATTCATCGCCAACTGTGAGATCTGCAAGACCACCAAAGCCCCCAGTTCAGTACTTCGTCCACCTATGGGCAACCCCATGGATGCTTCGAAGCCGTTTCAATTTCTCTACGTAGACTTCTTGGGTCCTTACCCCCGATCGAAGAAAGGCCACACGGCAGTGTTTGTCGTCTTGGACGCCTTCACTAAGTTTGCCTTCGACCTTTAGTTCCTCGAGCAAACTATTTTTCACACCTTTGGAGTTCCTGAAACCATTTTCTCCGACAATGGTCGGCAATTCACCTCCAAAGAGTTTGCTAAACTGCTGAATGACTACGGCGTGCTACATGTGCGCACTGCTGTATATTCGCCTCACCCTAAGGGTGAGTGCAGTACGCAGCGTAGATGGTAGAGTAGAGCATAGCTGCGCATACTCGCTTATAGAACTCTCAATGGGTTTTAAATGGGTGTGTGCATAACGCAGCTCGCTTTTTCTGCGAGCGGAAAGCGAGCTGCGTTATGCACACACCCATTTAAAACCCATTGAGAGTTCTATAAGCGAGTATGCGCAGCTATGCTCTACTCTACCATCTACGCTGCGTACTGCACTCACCCTAACGCTTCAGAGCGGGTGAATCGATCAGTCCTAGCCGCCATTAGGGCGTACTTAAAGGAGGATCATCGTGAGTGGGATAGACATCTCTCGTCCATTGAATGTGCTCTTCGTAGTGCCCACCACGAGGCGATAGGCATGTCACCGTATCAGGCCCTTTTTGGTAGCCATATGATCCTGCACGGATCAGCTTATCCCGTCCTGAAGAAACTGAACGTTTTCCAGGAGGGTGACATCGCTTTCTTGCCCTTGACGGACAAATTGCAGAAACTACGTGAGCGGGTCTCGCTAAATTTAGCCGCCGCGCACACCAGGCATACCTCCCGGTACAACTTACGGTGCCGTGTGGGCAGTTTTCGCCCTGGGGATTAGGTCTTCCGGAGAACCTTCTGGGTGAGTAACAGAGTTGGACGTTTCAGTGCCAAACTGGCGCCCAAGTTCGTGAAAGCTCGGATACGAAGAGAAATTGGAACTAGCTTGTACGAGCTGGAGGATTTGGCTGGTAAAAGCATAGGCGTTTATCACGCCAAAGACATACGTCCCTGATTTTCCTCGAAGCAAGTGCTCCTCGGAGTAGCCCTAAGAAGGCATCTCGCCGGCTTCACTGGTTATTAATAGGGTGCCTTAATCCGCTTAGGTAGCTTCCCTAGCGGATGGTACACCTCTTTGCTTTTCGGCCAGTCTGGGGAACAACTCTCGGCGAATGGTTGTCCTAGCGATCCCCCGGAGTATGTCAAAGGCAATGTGGTATTGCTGGACCCGATGGAACGATAGGTGACATTTTCGACGTGAATGTCTGGATGAAAGTAGAAACCCGGAGTGGGACAATGTGGTATTGCCTTCCGCCGGATCTTTGCAACTCCAGGCATACCTTCCGTGAGAATCGTCAGACTGATCAATTTTCCAACATGTACTTGAACTTACGACTAAATCCCTAGCGATTTATAGCTCTGCAGCTGTGGAATGAGACTCTGGTTCTCAGGGTATGAGACGAGCCCCACATTGGCGCCACATACCGGACTTTACGACAGAAAAACCTTCCGTTTTTTTCGGCTCCTCACTGCCTCGCAAGTCGGCCTTGTGGACCCGAGGGTATGTAACGGTCGGTTAATTATTACAAAATTCTTATTATTAATTATTCCCCCCATCTATCGGAAATTTCAGAAATTAATAGTGCAATCATCCAATCACTTCAGGAGCTTTTTGATGCGAAATTTTTTTTGAATCACGTAGGCGAAGAAAAACAAAATTTTCTTAGAAGAAAAAAAATTGAAAATTTTTGGACAGCCTGGAGGAATTCTTCATGAGAGACAGTCGGTATTGAAAGAATACCCAGAACAGTCTGGGCTTAGATGGTGTAAAATCGAGTCGGATTTGTATAGTATTCGTGGAATAAAATTAGAAAAAAAATTTCGTTATTATAATTAACTACCATTTCAACTGGTCGAATCGAACCAAGTCATCAAGCTGGTTAACGCTTACCTATACCGAGGCTGGCCAAGGTGGTTGGGGAAAGTATTCTCAAACAAAATATCTCCCAATGTTTGCAAGGATTCCATTCATCAACACAAAAACCAGTATTCGTTGGCTCGAGATTGAACATTGAAACTCAATTGAAAGTGGCAAGGAACAACTGGGATTGGGCATTGTGAACAGCTGTCTGTCAGATCGCAAAATTTTGTTTGTTATGATTTCTTCCTAACGAAAAATCGGAAAAAGTAGAATATTCATGAACAAAGTGATTTAGTCCGTCAAGATTACGTTATAATCAAAGCCACAGATATAATAAATGAGCTGTAGCTGTCCTCACCAAGGGAATTAGGAGAAAAGATCATCAACATCTTTGGGAATCCCGGAACGGGCTGCGTTTTTTTCTTTTTTTAAATAAATATTTAATCTTCTAGCACTTTTGACCGAATTTTCAGTAATAGAGATAAGCTTGAGCGGATTGTACTAGCCTCCAAACTATTAGAGGACAACCCAAGACTCTTAAATATTTGTGCAGTGTACGTGTAATCGCATTATTTTGGTACAGAGGAAAAACCTGCAAAGTGAAAGCTAGACCTGTGAGTTGTGTATCAGGGTATAAGGACCCATTTGCGAAGTGACTGCGGTGGCGGTGGCGGTGATAAAGGCCAAGGCAGATGCGGCAAGCGAATAATCCTAACTTGAAATTATATGAAAAGGTGTAGTAACAGAGCCGGATTATGTAACAGCTATAGTTACAAACAGTTACCTATGTAATTCTAAAGGTCAGTAAGATAGTTATATAACCTCCGCCCATTCCGTTAAATCGGTTGTTTTTGTCTTTTTTTGTGAGGATGAGATATAATTATTAATTCAATAATATACTGAGTGCATGTATCAAAGAAAAAAAACTTAATATTACTTAACAGTAATTATATTTAAAATTTTTTATGATTATATTGATTAACTTTAAATATAATATTATCACGTTTTAATTAACTATTATGATTATATTGCACAGAATTCCCTATATTTACAATTTTTTTTGATTATCATTATATAATTTAAGTACACATTCTTCTTATATAATATATATTACACATTTTAATTGATATAGAATACTTTTTATCTTGTGATTTGGTTGTGTTGTACGAAAAACAGGAATCGTCGACTGGTACCAGAGCGACGATTTGTTTTTTTCCTTTCCGTTCTTGGATGGAACGTGTTGTTTAGTGGTAATAGTTGGTTGTATCCCCATTACCTATATTGTAAGGT
Organism: Thereva nobilitata; assembly: GCA_963855945.1. Taxonomy (NCBI): domain Eukaryota; kingdom Metazoa; phylum Arthropoda; class Insecta; order Diptera; family Therevidae; genus Thereva; species Thereva nobilitata. The sequence continues at coordinate 157,810,090 of OY979694.1, read as the reverse complement.
TACTTTTTTTGATTTACACTTATCTAATAGTTAATTCAAACTTACATTTATTTGATTGTTAATTAATTATATTGTCTTGGGCTGTAATTCTTATATAATATATTTGTTATCCATTTCTTGAACTCAACGAGTATTACTGGGCATGACAGCCTAAGGGGGTAATTTATCCAGGATGGTTGGGTGTTGTTTTCTCTCCAGGGTTCTCTCGAAGTCGCGTTGAACATTTACAGGTCCACCCGGTCGTTGGGAACTTCCAACGATGAATTCCTTTGGCTAACCCAGGACAAGAACGGTATGAATAAATCTCCCTTTTGACTGATAGGTAAGTGGTGAATCATATGAATATTATGTGTATATTTCCGGTCACACACCCCCACGACCCCTTCCGGCGAGCTAGCGTAAACCGTGTGGCCGGTTTAGCATCCCCTATAAATATTTAGGAAACTAGGGAGGATGTTGTCTTTCAAAATTTTTTTATGTCTACCCAAGCATGATGGCAGTAGCCTTGCTGTCACCAGCAAGGAGCTCCATTGTGCCGGTACAACCTTAAAACCAAAACACCATATGATGAATCATTACCCTATGATTATCAAAAAGTCAGGCCCACTAGCTCATTTGTCAGTGATGCGTTGCGAATCCAAACATAAAGAACTGAAAGCAATTGCTAGTTCCACGACTTCCAGATTGAATATCACACATACTATTGCAAAGAAAGAACAAATTCGATTATGCTACCGTTTTATGTCACACACTAGTACCTATCGCGATCTAGACTTTGGGCTTGGTGAATACATCGATCAAATTGCCTTCCAGCAGAAATTTCTGATAGTAACAACCGTTGAATCCTGCGACTTCTCAGCTCCGTGCATTAGCGTCCCCATGGTTACAAGTACTGGTATCACCTATCGTATAGGTTCATATATAGCAATAGATGTTTCAGCTGACTCGTTCGTGGAATTTGGTAAAATTGTTGATATATTCATCGACGAAGAACAAAAAGTTTGCTTTTTTTTGGAAGTAATGAACACAGACTATTTTTCTGACGACTTAGACGCGTACGAGGCAGTGTTGGCAAAAAATTAATCCGATTAGATATTAAAAATTAGCGATTAAAAAGTTAATCGCGATTAACGATTAAAGATTAATATTTTCAATCGTTAATCGCCGATTGAAGATTAATTTAATCTAATCGCCAATCGCTAATCAAGATTACGATTAATTGTTTCTCGTCCGTATCAAAAAAACTACAAAATTTCGGAATTTTTATCTTGTTAAAGGGAAGGGTTACTGTCCATATTCTTTAATTACTGTTTTCTTTTGTGATGAACACTTCATACATATTGCAGCAAGAATATTGTTAGAAGATTTGTCAGAAACTAGTTTAAAAGAAGTGCCGTCAAATAAAACAGAAGATGGCGAAAAAATTCACTTGGCAGATTTTTCCTAATGTTTTGGGTCGAAGATGTTGTTTGATTCCCATTGTCAATTTCGTTCTGTCTACTAGAACTTGAAGTACTAAGAATGCTATGTTCGGTGGCTTCGTCGTCTATATCCATTTTTAATAACGTAATAACTTTAACTTTACTTTAAAATACTTTAACTTTACTTTAAAATACTAGAATAGTAATTACGACGTGTGTACATAAATATATTTTCAATTTACTATCCGCCAAACGCACGAAATAATACGCAAATGAAAAAGATGTATAAATCCAACATCGACGAGAACCCACGGAAGTTAACGATTCTTCATTGTTTACGTAACGTACAATACGTTCAAGTAAGAGATAAGCATATTTAGAATAGTGTGTCCTCACATAGTGTGAGTGAATGAGATAACACAGTGCTGTCATTGTGTCTTGGTCTCATTATTCTACTCTGATTTTATCTTGGGTATTGTTTTGCTAATAAAACGTGTTGCAGTATGCCTCTGTCTTTCTAAAACTTCTGTGCAAGACTAAATGGGAGCGCAGTTATGCTGCCCAACATCAGTGCCGTGCCAAGGGTATACGGCACCTAGTGCACGCTTTTTTTATTTACCTTTGCTTACGCGTCCTTTAAAACACACAGCACTGCCCAACAAAATAACAAATATATATAGTCAAAAATAAATGTAGGAATGGTAATAGTGGAGTTCCTGGAGCATTAAAAACATGAAAACCTCGGATTTCAGTTACAGTGAATGAAATTTAAAAATTCAAAATGGAATGTTTAGCTAATAATATATATAAAAAGTTTACCTATTAAAAAATTGTGATCTTGATTTGAATAACCGAAATTCAAAATGGCCACCCAAATTTGCCAATTGTGTTCCGATTTCCATGAAAATCAGTATCTGGGAGTTTTTAAGGAAGCAAATAACGAATTTATGTTCAGAACTTATAAATTCAAAATGGTAAGTCTTCCACCTCTTTCAATATATTCAATTGAGTGTACAACATGACAGTACAGTACTGACCAGCTTGTAAAATCTCCTCAAAGGTTGCAAGATCATTGTATGTGACGTGTGTAAATACTTGTAAGTATTCCTGTGCCTAAAATGTGAGTATAATGTGTATTCATCAATACTCCAATATACGTGTTCTCATATCTGCAAAAATATGTGATTGGTTTTTTACCTATAACTCGCTTAGTTTTTAAGCTATCAAGTCCTTCAAATAGCATTTTGTAGGTTAAACTTTCTTTAATTAAACTTTCTTTCACCCCTTATTTTTGAAAGGGTTTGAGCTGAAAGGGCTTGAACAAGTTACTATTTACGAACATATGGAAACTGTAAACGGCAATATCTTACTCAATTTTTATCCAAAAAAAACACCAAAATTTTCAGAAAAGCAAAACCTACGATTCTGTACTCTACAAAATTTTTCGTATCATTAATAGTTTTCGAGTTATTTTGAAGGAAAGGCAATACTTTGCAAAATTACAAAAATGCTCTCTTCACTTCAAGCTCTAATTTTTTCAAAATGGTCAAACTTCTATAGCATATTAGAAGTATATTTATAAAGTGAATTGTGAAGTGGTACCGATTGTTTTCAATGGGGGTGGTAATTAGGGGGTGATTTTCACATTTTTTTGTCGCCGAAAAAATAGGGACCAACTTTATTTTCGTCATAACCCCACCATTTTTTTTGTTTTTTTATAAGCTACATTTTTAATAATAATATCTTTTTTACTTTTTGGCTTATTCGCGAAAAACCGCCTGAGAAAACGTGGTTTTTTTGGTTGAAAAATTGGCATTTTCACTCGCGAATAACTCGAAAAGTATTGACTTTCAGAAAAAACTTTATAGAACAAAAGTTGCTTAGAATTAGCCAATCTATCTATTCCCGGACTTATTTTCAATGAAAAAATTTTCACCCTCGAGAAGGGGTGGCATTCACCTCCAGGGTAAAAGCACAGAAAAATATTTGGTAAACTGCAATTTATAATATAAAAAACAAAATCCCACCTCGACCACGTAAATTCAGTCACCGTGTTTTTCATTTTATTATTTTTCAACTAAACTGAATTTAATCAGCTTTTGAATGGATTCATACTAATCAAAACTAATACGATATGACTTATTTATATATCAATCAAATTAACGATTGACGATTAACGATTAATTAAATTAATCGCGATTAGAATTAATATTTTAATCTCGATTAATTTAGTCGCGATTAACTTAATCGATTAAATTTTTAATCGATTAATTAATTGATTGATGAAATTAATCGATTGATGCCAACACTGGTACGAGGTATCCAAAACAAATGAAATCCATTGTTGTTTGTTACCAGATTTACTGAGCCCCTTCCTTGTTATTTATCATAAGTTTGAATGCGGCAAACAAATAATAACTCCTAAGCAGCGATTATAGGATTATAATATTTGATTACATATGTCTAAGGTTAATATATAATATATAAAATATATATAAATGTATATAAAATGATAGTTTTGTATTTTTATTATTAATAAAAAAAATTAAATTACGAGAATTGTACTGACCGTTTAGTGATTCCTGACTATAGTGTCAGTACTTCTCACTGACCGAACAATAATTATGACAACTACGCGTTAGTATTTCTCACTGATCGAATAGTAATTCTGATTACTGAGCGTAGTACTTCTCACTGATCGAATAGTAATTCTAACAACTATGCGTCAGTACTTCTCACTGACCGAATAGTAATTTTAGAAAATCCAGATTTGTGGCTTTTACTATTCGCTTCATATCTCTGACTATTCCTGGTCAGTATGATTTACTAAACAGCCGTTTAGTTAATATTACTATCCGACTAGTCCGACGAGGATTTACTATCACGTTCAGTTGGAAGTACTGACTGCTTAATATAATTTACTATTTCTTTTCTCTCAGTGTATGTATTCCCTCATAATTTTAATATATTCGGTTTTAAGGTTGGGATTATTTTCTAATTTATTTTCCAAGCTAATGCAAGCAAGTTTTAATGCTAGTCCACGGGATTCGCCCAAGTTGGGAGTAAGAGGATATGCTTTGAACGGTAATCTTACTTCATATCTTCCATCAGGTAACCGTTTATGTGTTTTTTGGTATATTTCTTCGCACAAGGCTTCTTCTTCGGTGAAATGTTTTTTATTTGCGGGGTCGACGGTTTCTTCAACTTCCCAAAATTTTTTGATTAAATCTGCAATTGGTGTAGCTTCACAGACTAAGCTCATAGTAGCAGTTGTTATAGGTTGGTGCTGGGTTGGTCCACAAAAGATCCAGCCTAGAGTGGTGCGTTGAGCTGAAAGACGATTAATAGAACCTTTAATTACGCCTTCCTCTATTATTTGTGAATAAACCTCAACTCCTAAAAGTATATCAATGTCTCCAGAGTTAAAGAAATACGGATCCGCTAATTGTAATCCTTTAATATGACTCCAGTTCTGAGGAATGATTGAATCGATTGGAGTTCTCCCTGTTATTTTTTTTATAACATGTGCTCGCACTCCAATCTCTTATGTATTTGTAAAATGTGGACCCAATTTAAATTCAACAACGCTTCTTGCAGGTCCTGTTAGTGTACTGCCTATACCATTGATTAACATAAAGGTTGGTTTTTTGCTTAATTGAAGTAATTGTGGGCTTCTTTCCGTAATAAAGGACATTTGTGATCCTTGATCAATCAATGCTCTTAAGACAACAATGCCTGATTTTTCGGTGTACACCTTGACGAGTGCGGTAGCTAATAAGGCAGTTGTATTGGTTGGTCTTTCTACAAGATGTGTATATGCTTGGTTGGTATCGTATGCCGTATTGTGGTTTACATTTTCTACTTGTTGAGTGTGTGGGTGATGAATTAGGTTTTCTTGGTGCGAGGTCGTACTTAAGTGGCTGGAACTTGGTAGTGGTGTAAATGTATTATTTCTATTTGGATTTGCATCAATATGGAGCATAGTGTTATGTCTTTTTTTACATTTTTGGCATGAAAATTGCTTAGGACAAGATGTTGTGTTATGTGTTTTTCCAAAACAGTTGCAACAACGACCGTTTCCTTGAATAAACTTTAGTCGTGCATGTGGTGACATTTGGATGAATTGATGGCATTCACGCAATCGATGATTTTTATTACAGAGTGGACAGTCATTCTACATTTGATAAGGTTGCTTACGCTGTAGGTTTTGCTGTTGGGATACGTGTACCTTGGTATGTTCTTGTTTATATTCTGTTTTTGGTTGAAGGTTTTTATTTCCTCCAATGGATTCTAACGTGCGGAATCGGTTTTTCAAGAAATGACTTGAATTCATTGATAGTTGGAAGGGCATTAGGGTCACTGCGACTACTTAAGCTAGTTTCCCAGTGTGTAATCGTTTCTTTATTGAGCTTTTGAGAGAGAATGTGGATGATCAATGGGTCCCAACTGGTGGTATTTATTTTTAATCCTTTAAGTGCCTCCAGGACTTCATTCAATTTGTCCAACATTTTTTTTAGATTGTGGGAACCCTCATATGCATGATTAGGCATAGATGTGAGAACATTTAATTGGCACGTCACAAGAATTCTATTATTTTGATAACGCCTTTTGAGAATTTCCCATGCAGCTAGGTAGTTCGAATCACTTAATTGTAAATGTTTTATTAAATTTTCTGCCTCACCACTCACGCTACTACGTAGATAGTGTAACTTTTGTACATTCTTTAATTGATTATTTTGATCAATTAATGATTCGAAAAGAGCATGAAAGGATGGCCAATTAATGTAATTTCCGGAAAACCTTGGAATTTCAATTCGGGGTAGTTTAATATCGGTGTGCTCCGGTGTTTTAATTGTTGGTACGGACGCTATAGGTAGGTTTGCTGATGATTTAACTTCAGTGGGGAGATTTAATTCTTGTAGTTGCTCATTCATTTTTCCACTAGTAACACAATATGTCTCCTCAAGATTAATAATCACCTCTTCTGCAAAATAATGCCGATCCTTGTCCGCACTAGAATACAGTTTTAATAGTTTTCGGTGGGTTGTATCTAGGGTTCGAACTATCGGCTTCTACTATCGATACCAAGTACTAAAAACAGAATCAAACCGTGGTATCGATACCTAGAAAGAATCGGGCTGGAAGTATCGATACTACTAAGTATCAAGTACTTTTTAAAATACATATATTTAAGAAAAAAATATTTATTTAGAACAAGAGCTGGAGGAAGTGAAGACGTTGTTGACAAAAATTTACGTAAATAACATAACCCAACGGTATGAAGACTCCGTCGACAAAAAAAACAGCACCGACAAATATGAACAAAGGCATGACTAACGTCCGTTTTCATCTTCAGCGCAAGATGGAAACGCAAATTGAGCATGTTCACATGTTTCGTAGAACAGCATTTCTGTGTGATAGAGGAGCTCCATTTTGCGTTCCCACAATGCGTTTGCGATGTAAATGCTCCTTTAAAAACAGCTACAGGTTAAAGCTGCATTCAGAAAAAAACGTAACTTGTATGTAGCGACATTTCTGAAGATTGAAGAATATTCCGATTTTTGCGGCTCTCAAAGTTATTGGCACACCCAAAAAATTTTACAACTGAGGAAGATATTACAAAACTAAACTATGTAACCAAATTTTATTGATTAAAATTTCATTATTTAAATTATAAATAATATATTTAAAAAAAAATAGTTTAAATTCATTTAATAATATTGATTTAACAGAAAAAAAAATTCATCAGTTTAAAATTTCTTGCGTGTGCCACTGTATATAGGTTGACAAAGTACACGATACTTTTAATGAGTAGTACTTGACGATACCATGTTCTTGGTATCGAGTGCGCAGTATCGGTTTTCAAGACGAAAGAATCGATACCTACTCAGTATCGAGAGTATCGTTCGAACCCTAGTTGTATCAATAAGTTGCCATTGTTTTTGTAGCAATAGCTTTTTCCCTTTATATAACCTTCTTTCAATCTATCTTTTGCTGTCTTCCTATAATTTTTGACAAGGCGTTCAAGTTCGGCTTGATTAATAACTTGTTCTTGTATTAATTCTTCTATCGCGGAGCTTCTGGATGTGGAAGATGTAAAAGCTGTGTTTTCTTTCGACTTACTTGTTGATGGTGGATTATTGTCACTATTATTTTCAACTGTAAAATCACTATCTTTTGAGGTCATGCTTGCAGAGATTCACGTATATCACTATTAGAAAGGAGGTGGCTCAAAATTGCCCCAGGCCCGGCGCAAAAGAAAATTATCTCAGATTGTAGGTTATAATGAGACTTGAAATTCTGTATAGTTGCTATATCCCGTAACTGTGGCTAAATGGTTAATATTGCTATTTCTTTTTATTCAGGCGAAATACCTAATATCACCCTGTATTTTTGTAACGCTATAACCTATTTTCATGAATAAGGTATCAGTGTACGCAGAATACTCCCACGTATCTAAAACTGTAAAAGTGAAGATTCTACCCTACCATCTTCCAGAGTAATGAGTCGTCAAAGTCAAACTTTTGGTTTTTTTTAAGTAGAATTTCACTTTCAACAACCGTTTTCTCCAAAAAAACGTGGTTAAGCTATACTTTTTTTTCCAAAATTAGAAACCTTGGAGTATTTCCTATGAATAATGTTCGGACAATTTTCGTGCTACGGCCTTTACTTTTGAGGTTATAAGCAATTTAAATGTTAAAATTGGCCTTATTTGGTACTTTTCGACATAGGTGGCTCTTTTTCGTACTTTTTTAGTACTTTTTCACTGTGGCTAAGGTGTTAATATTGCAATTTCTTTTTGTTCAGGCGAAATATTTTTTTCTCATGTTCTGAGCAAAAATGAATAACCTACTGCTATTGGTAGAAGATTGGTAGAAATGGTACAAGAAAACAAATAACTAATATTTTGAAATTCTTTTTATTTGTATCTTATCTACTATAGATTTTCTATGTCAATTAAAACATCGTATGGGAAAAACTACTATATTATATAAGCCATTGGCATAGTAGCATAAGAAAAACCCGCTAACGCAGCATGCCATTAGTGAACTAGTTTCAACAAAAGTTTAGATCTGCATGTTTTACGTTTTTTCTCGGTCACCTTAATTTAACGAATTGGCCTATTCTTCTGCTGGACTCGATTACTCGCTTTTTAATTGACCGATATGGCAGATAATAACTGTGTTGTATATGAACGTACACTTCGCCGTCGTCACAAGCACCTTCTCACTGAACATTTCTTGGAAACACCACCCCGCCATGCGACTAGACGATGTTTTAATTGACATAGAAAATCTAGAGTAGATAAGATACAAATAAAAAGAATTTCAAAATATTAGTTATTTGTTTTCTTGTACCATTTCTACCAATCTTCTACCAATAGCAGTAGATTATTCATTTTTGCTCAGAACATGAGAAAAAAATATTTCGCCTGAACAAAAAGAAATTGCAATATTAACACCTTAGCCACAGTGAAAAAGTACTAAAAAAGTACGAAAAAGAGCCACCTATGTCGAAAAGTACCAAATAAGGCCAATTTTAACATTTAAATTGCTTATAACCTCAAAAGTAAAGGCCGTAGCACGAAAATTGTCCGAACATTATTCATAGGAAATACTCCAAGGTTTCTAATTTTGGAAAAAAAGTATAGCTTAACCACGTTTTTTTGGAGAAAAGGGTTGTTGAAAGTGAAATTCTACTTAAAAAAACCAAAATTTTGACTTTGACGACTCATTACTCTGGAAGATGGTAGGGTAGAATCTTCACTTTTACAGTTTTAGATACGTGGGAGTATTCTGCGTACACTGATACCTTATTCATGAAAATAGATTATAGCGTTACAAAAATACAGGGTGATATTAGGTATTTCGCCTGAATAAAAAGAAATAGCAATATTAACCATTTAGCCACAGTTACGGGATATAGCAACTATACAGAATTTCAAGTCTCATTATAACCTAAAATCTGAGATAATTTTCTTTTGCGCCGGGCCTGGGGCAATTTTGTATGGGCCGTGAGCCACCTCCTTTTATGTCACTATGTATTATAATTTTATAAATTCGTGTTGGTGTATGGTAAATTGTGCACTGGTGTAACGAGGTTGTAATTATTGATTAATGTATTATTATGGTATATCACGTTGGTGACTAATATAGTATACTTATTTAAATGTGAATAAGGACAAATTAAATTCTGGGTATGGTAGGATTTTTTTTTAAGGTATTAGGTACTAAAGTCGATCAAAATGCTTACTAACCTGTTGACTTCGGTGGTGCTGATTATGATGGTGCTGCTGGTGGTGTAGATTATGGTGATTTCGGCTAGCGTTGGTGTTGATCGCTGGGTAGCTGGTTGGTGATAATTTGTTGTGGGATCGGCTCGTATGAATGCTATGGTTGATCAGTGTTGTCTTCACTTTCACTATTTGACACTTCACGAACAAACTGGTAGATGGTGATAGATTTCACGACAAAAATTTTTGTTTGAAAAGTTATAGTTCTATTACTTATATATTAAAACGTTTACACACGAGAGCGCGATCCGGCTCGAAGGACCATTGAATGTGCGCGTCAATATGTACGCATGAAAAAACTTCTAAAAAAAATAAATAAGAGCTTTACGGCAATAATTTAAATTGTATGATTGAGTTGTTATGAACCAGTGAAGTTACAATATTAATTATAATTATTTTAAGTCAGCGCAATTTTGCTGATTATCTACATTTTATTTAAAAATTTATTTCATAAATAGGCCAGAAGTTATTAAACTCGACGTTAATAACCTCTGGCTAAGTAATTAATTTATGCTGGCATTTCGTATATTATTTAGAGCACTTGCTCAATAATTATGTTGCTTAAACAGTGATAGTCTAAGCTCAAGTGTCACTTTTTGTACTACCAGCCCGTCACGTCGTACACGTCATGGTGCAATGTCTAGTAGTTCGAAGGATAGAGAGAAAGATAGGATAAATTAGGGGTAGTCGGATGGGTGTTGGAAGAGATGGTGGTCTTGGGTGTTGTATGAGTTCCAGGGGCGGATCCAGAGATCTGTCTTGGGGGGGGGGCGAAGGTACTTACAAAAGTACTTATAATAACTAAAAAAAAAAAGGTCGTAGCAATCCAATGAGGTGATTGTAATGTAAGTTTACGATACAATAAAACTTAATATATATTTTTAATTTAATTATTTACTTTGATTTTGGCGCATTGAGTTATATGAGTATACGAGAATTAGCAGCTTATGTCAAGGTTTTCTTACGCTCATACGGTTGATTCGTTGTTAATTTTTATTTATTTATTTTTTTTTTTTAGTTTTGAGTACTGGATTATGTGAATTTGGTTCGTTTGGCGTTTAGGGTATTCCGGGTTATGTGGGTTTGGTTGGCTTGGTGGGGGGGGGGGGGCGATGGCCCCTACCGCCCCCCCGCCCTTGGATCCGCCACTGATGAGTTCGGGAATGCTGACTGTAGAAGGTTGTTCCACAGTCAAGTTATTCTTGTTATAAACGAATTTCTAAACCGGAGTGTGCGCAGAAATAATGGGCTGTAAATTGTGATAGAGAGCCGAGCGGGCAAATCTTCTATTGCGCGAGAAATGTTGCCCTGGAGTCATAAGGTTACTTATTTCAGTGGAGCAGTCATTTTGGTAAAAGCAGTAAAATTTTGCAACAGCTGCTAAATTCCTACGGTGGCTTAGTGAGTGAATTTAAGAGCGAATGGTGCTATCACCAATAAGTTTGAGAGTGCGGTTTTGCACATTGTCCGCCAAGTCAGCCATTGTCACATGTCAGGCAAGCTAAGGTGATTTTCGGTGCGCCAGCCCAGATATACGAGTTGTATTCGAGGCGTGCACGCAGCCGGGCCGAGGAAGTGTAATACAGAGAAGAAAACGAAACAATATGTTGAGGGAGCGCTTGGGATTTCTTAAGAGGTGCAAGTTCCTCCTCCAGCCATCGGCACATGCTGTAATATACCAATCCTACATTCGACATTTTCTCGAATACATTCTACTGTGTCATTTGGGACGGCGCTTCGAATACCACTTTGGCAACGAAAAAGATCTCAAACTTATCAGTGATGACGCCGTTTGCTCCTCCATCGCCCCATTGAGCCAACCTAGGAATTCCACGGAAATTTTATGCCCGCAACGCCAGATTAGCCCACTCGATGCATTCCCTCCACCAACAGCCACCCCCCAGCGGCCGAATTTTGCAATTGTGCTCCCCGACCTCGGGTATTAAATGAAAACAAATGACAAGTAGAATACTTTTAGCTCTATGGCGTCATTCCAAATTCAAAATGGCGGCCAACACAATATGGCGGACCAGCTTTTTATACGCTTTATATTAACTTCACCTGTATCTTGTATCTAGTATGTAAACAAATCTTGCAACTTGATTTTGACCAACTTCCATATAACCGATCAACTTCAAATTTTGCACATATGTATAGTTCGCGTGACAATGCCATCTGACCATTTTGTAAGAAAATCAGGCGGGTGCATTTTGCAATTGGGTTCTCCAACATGGGTATCAAATGAGAGGGTATGACAAGAGCAATACAATACAATAAGCTATGTGGCGTCATTCAAAATGGCGGTCAACACAAAGTGGTGGATTACCGTTTTTCTTTACAACCCACTCGATATGGGTACCAAATGAATAGGAATGACAAGTTAAATACTATTAGCTATGTGGTGTCATTGTAAATTCAAAATGGCGGCAAACACAAAATGGCGGATGTTTCGGCGCAGAAGCCGAAATGTGTTAAATTCAAAAAAAAAAAACTTCTGAAATAAAAAATGCTGGATAGGTCGCTGAATCAAAGATTAGGTGTAGGTTTAAAATAGATATATTTCCCTAAAATTTAACAATTCTAATTAATTCTACGTTAAAATTAAACTCTACTTTACTCTTTTAATAAATTCAAAATTCTTTTAATTTTCAAATTCAAATTTTCTTACTACTAGTTTGGTCTTATCACTACCTTATAATTAATCCTTCAATCCGTTGAATCCACGTATTGGACCTGAAATGAAGTTAAGCAAATTAATTACTTGAATGACTATAACAGCTTTGACAAACTTCTGTTTATAAATTTCCCTTGATATATCGGAAATATATTTGTCTGACTCGGCTACGTTAACAAGACTGGTGTGCCCTTGCAATCACTAACACTGAGACAAACGCTTTGCTTATCTTTGCAAAAATCCGTTTGCTAGATCTCTTGATCTATCAGTGTTTTGTCTTCTTTAAATTACTTGGAGCTTTGCCCCAATTTGCGAATTGCCGTTCAGTTGACCTTAATTCTAATTTCTCAAAGCTTTTATACTCATATATCGAAGGTGAACTTGTGTGATTTTACCGTTCACCCATGTTCAAAACCTTCGCGTGCCCTAACTAATATGGTGGAATTATTGACCTAAAGTCGAAATTGCGACTTCAGTCGAAATTTGGCACAGTTTTATACTTGTGCTATTCTTATTTATGTATGTGCACGTTTAAAAACGCCGAAATTACAGCCGTTTTTACCGCGACCTAAAATTGACCGCTATTTTGTGGTTAACTTGGTATGTTAGCAGTTGAAGACGCCAAACTCCAGCCGTTTTCAACTGTAACGTGTTTTGGTATTAGTCCTTTATTAAATGCAGAATTATTTCTTGAAATTGGAATAAAGTGCCGACATGCAGCCACTCTAATGGATTTCCAAGAAATAACAACCTGACACCACGAAATAAAAACACCTTGTTATTAATTAAGTCACCCGGACTTGATGGTGAAACCCTGTCAATTTTATATTTGTTCCTCCACCAACATAAATAATAACAAAACTTTTATGTTTTATTTAAATATTCTAACACAAGAGTTGACGGTGAGACCCGGCCAACTATCTAAAATTCTTAACTTCTACGTGCTAATTCCACGTAGAATTCCTCCACCTGACACGAATATTTGAAACAAAATGTATTTTCTTTTCTGTTTTTTTTCTTTTTATCTAACCTATCAAGGAGTTGACGGTAAAACCCGGCCAACTATCTAATTCCCTAAATTCTACCGGCTAATTCCACGTAGATCCTAACAATTGATATGTACTTGCCGAATCGGTCCAAGTTTTAATCAGTCAGCTGGATTTCCAGCTGCTGTGGATTATATAGCCAGGGACTTCTTTCCGCTGGCTGGCTCGTAGTTGGGGGAAATCGCCTTCCCCATGTGGTGAAGTTAATCACGATCGGCTGAGCTTTTCCTTTTTTTTCGAAATTAAAAGCTTTTTCTTAATCAGCTGATCTGATTGACAGATGTCGTGGTAAGTATTTTTATTTATGTTGTTTGTTATATTTTGAATTTTATTAATATTTCTTTTTTTAGATTTTCTTTTGTACAATAAGAAGTTGCCGCTGGGGAATTGGCACCGCGGACTTTCCTAGTTATACGGAACACATTGGTTCTTATTTGTTTCACCAGGTAAGTATTAATTTGTATTTGTTTATATTGTCATATATATTCTTTTTATTTTCAGGTGCTAAGTACGTCTTGCTTGTTTATTTTAATTAGTTTCTAATTTTAATTAAGTTTTTTTTTTTTTTTGTTTTAGTGTTTTTATTGTTGAGTAGTTTTAATTATACGTTCTGATTTATTTAGTTGTGCATGTTACGCACCGTAACATACTGCCCCCCGTTGATGCATTGCATCAAGACAAAAATAGATAATGCGACAAAGATTCAATATACTTCATTTATATTTCATTCATTGAGATCATTTTTTTTATATTTTTTTTTTTTTTTACAACTAATTATTAGTAATCTTATTTTATGTTATTCTTGGTTAGTAAACTTCATTTGTACTTCATGTTTCTTATGGCTAAGGGTTAGTATATCTAATCTACCTCATACTCTTGTCGGAGTAACCATGCCAGGCAAAAGTGTTATCGGCCTGCAGTTTCAACCGTACCTTTCGGTTGTCGCCAAGAAATACGGTATATCTTTTTCGTTGTCCTGCCCGTATGCTAGCGTATGGTATTTGTCTCAGTTGTTTATGACTGATAGCAAACATCTTTCCATCGAGAGTTGTCTTGTAATACAACTTGTCGTCTAAACATGACGGGGTTTGTTTGTTGGGGGACGTCGCTGTTTCGGTCGTCGGTTGTGGTCGCTCTTTCCCAGAAGTTAAGGGTGCATCCACCTTCACGTCTAGTGCTGGAGGTGCTCGACTATTAACTACTAGAGGTGCTTCTGGCTCTTTCTCCTCTATTGTGAGGTTTTTCCCCGGTGTTGGTGGTGGATCTACCTCTGTCTCTAGTGCTGGAGGTTCTGGGATCTGAGGTACTGGAGCCTCTGGCTCTTCGTCCTCTATAGGAAGGTTTTTCCCCGGTGTTGGTGGTGGATCTACCTCTGTCTCTAGTGCTGGAGGTTCTGGGATCTGAGGTACTGGAGCCTCTGGCTCTTCGTCCTCTATAGGAAGGTTTTTCCCTGGAGTTGAAGGTGGATTTAAATACCAATCTTCGTGTAGAGAGATATCCTGCATCTCTCCCTCGTCTATTGGCCACTGCTTCAGGAATTCGCTTAGCGAATCTTCATTTACATTAAATTCTTCCATCTTGTTATTTTGCGCCTGTAATATGTTAATATACTAAATTAGAATATGGTTACTTAAACTAGATTACACATAATTACCGTACCCGGACATACAAACATTGATGAACATTAACGTTGTTTGTTTCATGCAGCCAATGGACATAGTTTGGTAATCGGTCGTTGTACACATGTATTTTGTGTCTTCACCGATACTACCCTAATCCTTCCATCGGATCCTGGGAAAATTTCTGTAATTACGCCCATGGGCCACTGTGCCGGTGGGCGATTACTATCCATTATTATAACTACCTGTCCGGTTGTTTTAGTAGCCATTTGTTTCTCTGTTGGAGCTGTACTAGGTACTCGCTAGACCATTGTTTCCAGAACAGTTGGACTATTTGTTGAACATACTTCCATCGGTCCAAGTATGTGGCCTTACTGCTTATCAGGTCTGGTTCCGGCAAGGTTTTCAGATTCCTGCCTATCAGGAAATGTCCAGAAGTTAGTATGTCTAATTTCCCTGGATCAGCAGATAATGGGCACAATGGTCGTGAATTCAAGCAGGATTCGATTTGGATCAGAGCTGTATTCAGTTCTTCAAAGGTAAGTATCTTGCCATCTATTGTTCGTTTTAGGTGGTGTTTTATACTCTTGACCCCTGCCTCCCACAGGCCTCCAAAGTGTGGGGCTGTTGGTGGATTAAAGTGCCACTGTACATTATCATTTGCTAATTCTCTTGCTGCGAAGTCTGCAGCTTCATTTGTGGTTTGCCTTAATAGTTTTTGTAGCTGCCGGTTTGCCCCTACAAAGTTGGTCCCATTGTCTGAGTATATGTTTCTACATAAGCCTCGACGTCCAATAAATCGTCGTAGGGCGGCCATGAAGGCTTCCGTGGTCATATCGGATGCCACTTCAATGTGTATTGCCTTTGTGGTCATGCATATGAATATGCAAAAGTATCCTTTATAGACCTTAGAACCCTTATGTTTAGACATTTTGAGATCAATGGGCCCCGCGTAGTCAATCCCAACGTTTTCGAACGGGTTCGTTCGTGTAACTCTTGCGCTTGGCAAATCGCCCATTATTTGCGTTGGTGCCGCTGCTCGGTACCTGATACACCTTGTGCATTTATAAATCCTCTCTTTAACGGCTGACATACCGTTTATTATCCAGTGCTGGCTTCTTAGAGCGGTCAAGACCATTTGAGCTCCACCATGCATTGTACTTTTATGATAGTGATCTATAATGATGTCCGTGACGTGATGGCGTTTTGGCAGGATCGCTGGATGTTTTGTGTCATACGGTAGCATTGAGTGATGGAGCCTGCCTCCAACTCTTATAGTGCCGTCTGGCGCTAAAAAGGGATGAAGTTTGACCAGCTGACTCTGTTTTTTTATTGTCTTTGCATCTTTTAATTGGCTATATTCTTCGGCGAATGCTTGCTTCTGCACCATCCTGATGAGGTCCTTTTTAGCGTCCTCAATTTCCTTCGCCAGTAGTTGTGAGGTACGCCTGCTCTGTTTATTCCTGCTGTTGTATATGAACCGACGACAATACGCTATTATCCTTACCGTCTTCATATATGAGGAGTATTTCGTCCACCAATCGATTTCAGTTGGTTGGACTGTCATCAAATTTTTTGTTATGGTTTTAGCTTCCAGTTCGGTTCTGAACTCCTTTACTGGTTCCCGTGGCCACTTTTCTTCTGGCTCTCTTAACCATTGCGGCCCTTGCCACCATGCAGGAGTTGCCTGTAACTTTGCTGGCATTGTACCCCTGGACGCTATGTCCGCTGGGTTTTCTTTGGTGGAGATATAATGCCACGATGTATTCACCGCGTTTTCGTGTATCTCCACCGTTCGGTTGGCCACGAAGGTTTTCCACCTGTTTGGCAGTCCTCTTAACCAGGCAAGGACCACCTTCGAGTCGGTCCAACATTGACTGTAGATATTTCCCAGCTTCATATCTACCTTAATTTGCTGAATCAGCTTGCTTAACAACACCGCCCCGCACAATTCCAATCGTGGCAGTGACATGGGTTTTATTGGGGCTACTCGGGTTCTAGCCATGAGTAATCTGGTGTCAATGCTTTCATCTTCGTGTATAGTCCTAATGTACACTACTGCTGCATACGCGCGGATAGAGGCATCGCAGAAACCCATGAGTTGACAATTTTTGATCCTGTTGTGTAGTTTCACCCACCGCGGTATTTTTATGTTTTGTATCGCGGGCAGTTGTTCCTTGAACTGTGCCCAGTCTGAGTGAATTTCTTCATCGACTGTCTCATCCCAATCATACCCTGCCATCCATAGTCTTTGCATTGTTATCTTTGCTAAGATTACGCATGGAGCGATCCACCCGAGTGGATCGTATAGCTTAGCTACCTCCGACAAGATACTTCTTTTGGTGGTTGCCGGTTTTTGAAATTCACTGAACTTTATGGCGTATGAGAAGTAATCTTCTACTGGGTGCCAATAAATACCTAAAGCTTTGACTTGATTGTCCTCTTTTACCTGCAATGGTAACTGGAGTTCACGATCTTCAGGTGGTATTGATTTTAACAATGCCTCATGGTTAGCGGCCCACTTCCGCAGATGAAATCCACCACCTTTTAGTAAACTTCTCAAGTCTTCTTGTAGCTTGATTGCTTCTGGTAGAGTGTCTGCTCCTGTGAGTACATCGTCTACGTAGAAGTCTGTAGTCGCTACTTCTGCTGCCTTCGGGTAATATTTTTTATCATCAACCGCTAACCTTTGTAACGTCTTAATCGCCAAGTAAGGTGCCGATGTTGTTCCAAATGTCACTGTCTTCATTTCATATTCCTCTATAGGTCCATCGGCCTTTTCTCTCCACAGGATGGTTTGGTATTTTCTGTCTGCTGGGTCAACAAGGATCATCCTGTACATTTTCTCCACATCTGCCGTCATGGCATATTGGTACTTTCTCCAATTTAAAAGCGTGGCGAACAGTTTGGGTTGAAGTGTCGGCCCTGTTAACATTTGTTCGTTCAAGCTCTTCCCGTTCGCCGTTTTGGCAGATGCGTCGAACACTACTCGGACCTTGGTTGTTGTACTTTCCTTTATTACTGCGTGATGTGGCATGTAATACCGGTGTGGTTCACCCTTTGCCACTTTCTGCATGTGTTGCAGATCGACATACTCCTGTAGGCATGTGGAATATGCTTGTTGTAATTCCGGCTTTTGAGCTAATTTTTTCTCTACTTGTAGCAGCCTGGATAATGCCTGCCCCCTTGATTCACCTAAGCTTGGAGGCTTATTATCTTTGAAAGGTATCCGGACCAGGTATTGCCCATTGGACTGGCGTTGCGTGGTTCTATCGAAAAACTCTTCGCATTGCTTTTCTTCGCTGGTCAGTACTCTTTCCATGGGTATCTCTTCCCATTCCCAAAACCTTTTTACCTGAAGGTTTAGTTCCTGCAACGTGTCCCTTGCCTGTGTTGTAAATGCGGAAAGGTTTACCTTGCTATCTTGTTTGACCGCTGTGGATAGTTCGCCAAACAAAATCCAACCTAATGCAGTCTTTTGAGCCACTGGCAGCTGCTTGGCTCCCTTTCGCAGACCGTTTTCCACAATGTCTGCATACTCTTTTACCCCCAAGAGAAGATCTATGCGTCCTGGTTCTGCAAAATTTGGATCGGCCAATTTTAGGCCAGTGATGTGTGGCCAATTTTGCCCGCGCAGTCTCCTCGGTGGGAATGGATTTGTTACCTTCTTTATAACAAATGCTTCGATGGTTGTCTGATATTTCGAGGTTGTTGTTGAGAACAACGTAAACCGTGCCAATTTGTTTGAGGTGGCTACTAGTTCAGCTCCGAGTCCTTCCACTTCTAATGTTATCGGAACTGTATCTGCTTTCATTGATTGGTAGGCCGTTTCCGTGATGAATGAGCTCTGAGACCCTGGGTCTATCAGTGCCCGTAACGTTAGCTCATCACCTTGCCGGCCTTTTACCTTGACCAGGGCTGTGGCCAACATCGACTTTGTTACGTTCCTGCTATAGTTGCAGGTTGTGACGCCCAACTCCTCCACGGTGTTGGCTTTTGTCGAGTTCTGATCCCTGGTCTTCTCTTGTGTCACGGAGTCATCATGTAACAGCATATGATGAGTTCCTCCACATTTGGGACATGTGTTACTACTAGCGCATGCCTTATCTCTATGCCCCCTCAAACAATTAACGCATAAATCGCGTTCAGTGAGCCATCTTCTTCTAGCGTTTATATTCATTCCTTTGAATGTCCCACACTGAGACAGGAAATGCTTGTGTTTGCACATAGGACAGTGGATTCGTGGTTTACTAGCTCTATTGTAGCTTGTGTTACCTGCTTCTCCATTTCTGTCTTGGTTCGCATTTTCTTCAATGCAACGAAATCTTCTCTGTTGCTCGATATGGTGGCAGGAAACTTGATTGTCCTTGCCTGCGAACCTGTTATGCTGGGTGGTATAGTAGTTCTTTACTCTACTTTGTTCCTTTCCAGCCTTACCAAATTCTTTTGGCTTCTGGAGGTTGATATCCTTGGTTGCTTCCAAGCTCCGATATCTTTCCTCCATAAACTTGCTTAAATCTTTCAACGATGGCAGCTCATCTGATTTAGCAATAAGTTGTTCCCACAGATTGCGTGATTTATCAGGAAATTTTTGCGCTGTCACGTAAACAAATATGGGATCCCAATTAGTGATATTCACTTCTAGGGTTTTTAGTGCGTGTTGCACACGCTGTAATTCATCTAACGTCGCTCTGATTTCTTTGAAAGACTCTGTCCTAATTTTAGGCTGGCTAAATAGCTGCTTTAATTGGGCGTATATCAGCAGTCTTTTCTTATTGTAGCGATCGCATAGCAACTTCCATGCTGCGGAATAATTCGCTGCAGTCATATCGAAGGCATCTAAGTCTCTACGGGCTTCTCCCGTGAGACAGCTCTTCAGATAGTGCAGTTTATCGACTGAAGTTAACCGATCCGCATTATGTATCAATGATACAAATCTGTCATGGAACATCCTCCATGACGTGTATTGGCCGTCAAACTTCGGTATATCTATTGTCGGAAGTTTTAACGTGACCGTTGCGGTAGTTTCCGAAGGATCAGTAGTTTGAGAAGTGCGAGCGTCCAACGCATCCTGCATATCTCCCAAGAATTCCGAATACACTTGTTCGAATACTTGATACTGATCCCCGCTTAGGTAGGCAACAACAGCAGCTCGCACCTTGGCGTCTTTGATCTCATCTAGGTCTTCCGTGGCTAATTCTAAATGATTCTCATTAAACTTATTCCATGCGGAATTGATGGTCTTCATTTTTCCTTGAATATAGCCCGGCGTTCGCCTATGTTTGGGTGTTTTGTTATAATTTGATAACGCCTGATCAAATTCCTGTTTGAGTACATTTTGCTGCTGTAAAATGCCTTTCATCTTGGAAATTTTAGTTAGATAGATAGACAGACAGAATACTTGAACGATAATAACCAAACTAGTAATGAACTAATACTTAAATTTACTACTCAAACCAATAATCAAAAATATTTTTCTTTTTATGAAATGCTAAAATTATTGAACTATATCTATTTGACCACGACCTATCCGGCTCGAAGGACCATGTTTCGGCGCAGAAGCCGAAATGTGTTAAATTCAAAAAAAAAAAACTTCTGAAATAAAAAATGCTGGATAGGTCGCTGAATCAAAGATTAGGTGTAGGTTTAAAATAGATATATTTCCCTAAAATTTAACAATTCTAATTAATTCTACGTTAAAATTAAACTCTACTTTACTCTTTTAATAAATTCAAAATTCTTTTAATTTTCAAATTCAAATTTTCTTACTACTAGTTTGGTCTTATCACTACCTTATAATTAATCCTTCAATCCGTTGAATCCACGTATTGGACCTGAAATGAAGTTAAGCAAATTAATTACTTGAATGACTATAAAAGCTTTGACAAACTTCTGTTTATAAATTTCCCTTGATATATCGGAAATATATTTGTCTGACTCGGCTACGTTAACAAGACTGGTGTGCCCTTGCAATCACTAACACTGAGACAAACGCTTTGCTTATCTTTGCAAAAATCCGTTTGCTAGATCTCTTGATCTATCAGTGTTTTGTCTTCTTTAAATTACTTGGAGCTTTGCCCCAATTTGCGAATTGCCGTTCAGTTGACCTTAATTCTAATTTCTCAAAGCTTTTATACTCATATATCGAAGGTGAACTTGTGTGATTTTACCGTTCACCCATGTTCAAAACCTTCGCGTGCCCTAACTAATATGGTGGAATTATTGACCTAAAGTCGAAATTGCGACTTCAGTCGAAATTTGGCACAGTTTTATACTTGTGCTATTCTTATTTATGTATGTGCACGTTTAAAAACGCCGAAATTACAGCCGTTTTTACCGTGACCTAAAATTGACCGCTATTTTGTGGTTAACTTGGTATGTTAGCAGTTGAAGACGCCAAACTCCAGCCGTTTTCAACTGTAACGTGTTTTGGTATTAGTCCTTTATTAAATGCAGAATTATTTCTTGAAATTGGAATAAAGTGCCGACATGCAGCCACTCTAATGGATTTCCAAGAAATAACAACCTGACACCACGAAATAAAAACACCTTGTTATTAATTAAGTCACCCGGACTTGACGGTGAAACCCTGTCAATTTTATATTTGTTCCTCCACCAACATAAATAATAACAAAACTTTTATGTTTTATTTAAATATTCTAACACAAGAGTTGACGGTGAGACCCGGCCAACTATCTAAAATTCTTAACTTCTACGTGCTAATTCCACGTAGAATTCCTCCACCTGACACGAATATTTGAAACAAAATGTATTTTCTTTTCTGTTTTTTTTCTTTTTATCTAACCTATCAAGGAGTTGACGGTAAAACCCGGCCAACTATCTAATTCCCTAAATTCTACCGGCTAATTCCACGTAGATCCTAACAATTGATATGTACTTGCCGAATCGGTCCAAGTTTTAATCAGTCAGCTGGATTTCCAGCTGCTGTGGATTATATAGCCAGGGACTTCTTTCCGCTGGCTGGCTCGTAGTTGGGGGAAATCGCCTTCCCCATGTGGTGAAGTTAATCACGATCGGCTGAGCTTTTCCTTTTTTTTCGAAATTAAAAGCTTTTTCTTAATCAGCTGATCTGATTGACAGATGTCGTGGTAAGTATTTTTATTTATGTTGTTTGTTATATTTTGAATTTTATTAATATTTCTTTTTTTAGATTTTCTTTTGTACAATAAGAAGTTGCCGCTGGGGAATTGGCACCGCGGACTTTCCTAGTTATACGGAACACATTGGTTCTTATTTGTTTCACCAGGTAAGTATTAATTTGTATTTGATTATATTGTCATATATATTCTTTTTATTTTCAGGTGCTAAGTACGTCTTGCTTGTTTATTTTAATTAGTTTCTAATTTTAATTAAGTTTTTTTTTTTTTTTTGTTTTAGTGTTTTTATTGTTGAGTAGTTTTAATTATACGTTCTGATTTATTTAGTTGTGCATGTTACGCACCGTAACAGCGGATTACTTTTTTCTGTACAATCCACTCGGTATGGGTATCAAATGAAAGGGTGTGACCATTAGAATACTATGAAATGTGTGGCGTCATTCTAAATTCAACATTTCGGCCAACACAAAATGGCGTTTTATCTTTTTCTATACAACGCCCTCGGTATGAGTATTAAATGAAAGTGTTTGACGAGTATAGTACAGTAAGCTGTGTGACGTCATTTTAAATCTAATATGGCTATTATTACAAAATGGCGGAAGACATATAATAGACTAAAAAGTAGAAAATAAAAAATATAGTTTAAAAAAACTAAAAAATACGCTTTATACGTTCTTTAATGAACTAAAAAGTAAAAAAATAATTTTGAATGTAAAGTTTTTATTGCTCTAGCCAGTATATGGAAACTACCTACTTTTCTAAATGTAAAAAAGCGTGGGACTCTGTACTTATATTCTTAGCGCCTTAAAATATGAAATTCGGTATTCAATTAGAGAATATTGTTATTATTGAAGAAAACGTAGTCGGTCCGAATTTTATTGTAACAAATGCCGTCAGCAGCCGATAGAAGAGCGCGCCTCGCACTTCTTTTTTATATACCGCGCTTGACAGGAATGTATTTTTATGTAATCTTACGTATACTTTTCAGTCTGCTATATTCCATAGAATATTATATTCCCTTGAAGAACCGTTATTTCAAAATAAAAGCAGGTATATTGTCAACGGGCAACACAGGCGTTTTTTAGAAAAGGAAAAAAGCGTCCATTTAATCTTCTGGTTCAGTCCAGCGTCTTCCAAACATCCTTTACCAATTTAAGTCCTTTACCAATTTAAGTCATTGATAAAAAAATGGAGGAATTCGTCTGCCGATTATACAATCAAAAAAAATTAAAACAGTCAATGAAGCTCGTTTTTCAATTTTTTCGAAGTCGTACACATTTAAAGAAACGACAAAACCTTTCAAATTCATAAGGGCCCCATACACTACTAGGTTTTATGTGTACAAACAAGGCGTTCAAACAAAGATTGACAGTGGGTGGTGAATTTGGTTTTTGGTTTTATGTTTGTCACAAGTTTGTCCCAAATATCAAAACGTTTTGATTTTTTCGTGGTTTTATCTGACAGTTCTCTCCATAGCATAAAAAAAGTCTGCTGTGGTGTTGTTTATTTTGTTTCGGTGTTTTTAGTATTTAGCTGTATTTATTTATTTAGTTTTGCTGTAAAACTTTATAGTGTATGGGCAGGCTCAACGTACAAACAAGTTTGTCACAAACACTGTGGGACATGTTTGTACGCATAAAACCTTGTAGTGTATGGGCCCCTATACGAAGGGTTACCACGCATCAAGTCTTCCACCGTGTAGATCTGAGCTTATTAAACACATCCATCGCAGTGCATACATATCTGGTATTTGGGCCAATGCACACCAAAAAGTACCAACCACAAAGGTAGCTACAGAAAGTGGTTGGCAGGAAATAGAAGGGCGATATGAATTCGACTGGTTTGAAGGGCAACAACTTCCAACATTTGTGAAAGACGTAGACAAATGATGTTTCAGGTAATAAATTATACGTATGGTGAGTTTACACGAATGACACACTTGTCATTTTTTCAGTCATAGTTTGCCATTATCGATTACATGGTCATAATTTGTGTCTTTATTTCTGTCATAAAAAATGACAAAAATTCGTGTCATAAAAGTTGTCAGAAATAATGACACAAATTATGACCGTGTAAACGATAATGGCAAATTATGACAAGTTATGACAAGTCGTCATAAAAGAATTAACTTGGTCATTCTTTTATGACAGAGTGTCATAATTCAAATCCTGTTGTGTTCTGTTTTTCGCAATAATTTCAATAATAATCAAAAATAATGGAATGAAATACACTTTTTTCAATATTTATTTACGAAGGTGGTTGATTTATACCACATTAAGCCAAATTTTATGATAACGGATAATCCTAAAGGGTCAAAACCACTGAAAATTAAAAAATTTGTAAAAAATTTTTTGTCCAACTTTATGCTTCAAATTCGATTGGATGCGTGTTGTCAGGTACAAATAAATTGTTTTCAACCCTTAAGAAGTTTAAACTACCCCTACAATTTTCAAAATCAACTTTAAAAAAAAAATTGCAAACCGTTAATTTGTACAATTTTTTTCCTTTTGCGGTTTAATAGATATTATCAGCTAAAAATTAATTATTTTCAAGCCTTAAGGGATAAACTACCCCTAGATTAAACGGGCGGACCACGTAATCAGGGACCCAAAAAACATATACATATACTTGCCATTATTTGTCATTCGTACAAATTCAACTCTTGCCATAATTTATGGCAACTGGTCATAATTTAATGACAAGTTATGGAAAAGCTCCACACATGTCATTATTTCTCATAATTTCCGTCGTATAAACAGGAATGTCATTAATTATGACCAGAGATTATGACCATTGTCATTTTTTGTCATTCGTGTAACCGGGGCATAAGAAGCACGTTTATCACAATTGTTAAATTATTTACAAACTAAACAACATTGCACTTTTTTAATTTGCAGACCCCGAGTTGTCAAATTTAACTGATATCGAAGAAGATGATGATGAATTTTACAATTGCAGCAGCGATTCTGATTGAAACAATTATTTTTCTTTGATTTTTTATTAGCAGAATATTAAAATAATTTAGTAAAATATCCTCTTTATATTTTATTATTTAACTAGTTGGGGCTCGGTACGCCTCGCTGCACCCAACTTTAAAACATTAAAAATTAATCCAAATCTTCAAAATTCAATTCTTCAACAAATATTTATAACCATTATCGAAAAAGCAATTATTCCTATAAAAGTTCGAGACATTAGATTCAAAATGCGCACCCAACGTACAGACCTGAGAGTCATTTCGTACCGGGGTCCACAAAGTTCGATTTTCGAAACTGACTTCGAGTATGAAATGGAACTTTTTACTCAATTATTATTATTAATGAATGAGGGGGCAACCCATATGGTGAACACTGCGGCCAAGTTAGGCCTATTGTGTACGTACCCCACTAACGGAACAGACTATCAGCCTTCCGGACGAAGGCAAGAAGGTCTTTAATTGAAGAAGAGCGGACTTGAGCGGGGCTCATAAACTCTCTGATAAACGTTCTTCTTCTAAGCCAGATCAGAGCAGGACATTCGCAAAGAATATGTGTGGAAGTCTCGTCGCCTTCCAGGCAGAGTCGGCATTCTGTCTCTTGAGACAGTCCTAGGTTGTGGAGGTGGTACCGCAGTCCTACATGGCCAGTCAGATAACCCACCAACAGCCTTAGGTCCGCTTTGTTTAAAGTGATAGTGCCCCTAAAGGCAAAGGGTCTTATAAGATCTTTAGCCTGTCTAAGACCTGGGATTGATTCCCAATAGGCAAGGTGTAGTCCCTTAATCCACTCCTCTATCAGGGACTTGGAGGTGGACCATGAGATGCCACAGAAGGGTTCTGGGCCCTGGACCAACGTCTCAGACCCCTCCCTCGCGAGGCTATCTGCAGCCTCATTGCCCTCGATTTCTTCTGGTCAGGCTCTGGAGTAAGTCAAAACACTCTGCAACTGTTTTGGAAGAAAACTTCCACGTTGAGAGTGCCTTGATGGCAGCTTGGCTGTCAGAGAAGATTTTAATGTTGGCGCCTCTCAAACCTTTCTCAAGGTTGAGCCTAGCGCAGGTCGCAATGGCATGTATTTCAGTCTGGAATACAGAGGGCCACTTACCCATTGCAATCGAGACCTTGGAATTGGGTCCTGCGACACCAGCCCCTGTACCATGTTCCATCTTTGACCCGTCGGTGAACCAGTGAAGATGTTTTGGATCCCCAGGAAGAATAAGTTCTTCCCACTCAGAACGATCCGGGATAATCGCCCTGAATTTCCTTTGGAACCGCAGTTCACCAACCATATGGTCGGATACGCGGCAAATGGAAATATTTGGGATATTGTCAAGGATATCCATGTGTCCTTTGACTGTATAGGGCCAGTTGGATGAGATCTGAAGTCTCAGGGCACTTATGGCCGCGGATTTCCATATGAAGATATGCAATGGAGTCAATCCAATGATTGCCTCCATCGCAGCTGTGGGACAGGTCCGCATAGCTCCGGTAATGGAGAGGCAAGCAAGCCGTTGTAGTTTGCTGCACTTAAGGATCGCCGTGACCTGTTTAGTCTTAGGCCACCAGACTATAGCGGCATAGGTGACCACAGGTTTAATGATCGTGTTGTACATCCAGTACATCATTTGTGGTGTAAGACCCCATGTCTTACCCAAAAGCCGTTTGCAGGCCCATATGGCCCTGGTGGCTTTACTGATGGCGTAGTCCAGTTGAGCGTTCCAGTTCAGTCTCTTGTCTAACTTTATTCCCAAATATTTGACTGAGTCTGAGTACTCAACTGTGGTACCCTGGATGCAAATAGGACCTAGGTCCACTTTGTAGCGTTTGGAGAAAGGTACCAAGACAGCCTTATTTGGGTTGATTGACAGACCCTCCGTGGTACACCATCTTTGAACTTCTCGTAGTGCTGTTCTCATGACCTCTGTAATGGTCAGGTCAAACTTCCCAGAGACGATGATGGCAAGATCATCTGCATAGCCGATGACATCGAAACCAGATTCAGATAGTTTGGTCAAAAGTTCATCCACAACTAGTGACCAGAGTAACGGGGATAGGACTCCACCTTGTGGGCAGCCCTTAATAGCTTTAACACTAATGGTGGAGACACCTAGGGTAGAAGAAATGTCACGATCTACAAGCATGGCATTTATCCACTCAATTGTGTGAGGATCCAGGGGTCTGAGAGCCAGTGCTCTAGAAATAGAATCATAGCCAGTGTTATCGAAAGCACCTTCGATGTCAAGGAATGCACATAAAGCAGTTTCCTTAGCAAGGAAGGCTTTCTCGATTTTGCTGACCAGGTGGTGTAAAGCAACCTCTGTTGATTTACCTTTAGAGTAAGCGAACTGGGAGCTATGTAGGGGAAGGGAGAGCTCCAGCTTGCACCTAATATGAAGGTCTAGCAGCCTTTCCATCGTTTTCAAAAGAAAAGAGGTTAAGCTGATAGGTCTGTACGATTTGGGCAGCTCCAGGGGCCTATTGCCCTGTTTGGGGATAAAAACCACCACGACTTTCCTCCAGATGGTAGGGATGTATCCCCAGTTGAAGCTGGCTCTAAAGAGGCAGACCAAGTTGTCGATAATCAGATCGAGGCACTTCTGAAGGAGTGCCGGAAAAATACCATCCCCTCCCGGGGATTTATAGGGTTGAAAAGAGGCCACTGCCCATTTAACCTTGTCGCGGTCAAAGATGTTCCCAGAAATACTTCGGGAATGGCGGTCTGGGATGGTAGACAAATGATGTTTCAGGTAATAAATTATACGTATGGTGAGTTTACACGAATGACACACTTGTCATTTTTTCAGTCATAGTTTGCCATTATCGATTACATGGTCATAATTTGTGTCTTTATTTCTGTCATAAAAAATGACAAAAATTCGTGTCATAAAAGTTGTCAGAAATAATGACACAAATTATGACCGTGTAAACGATAATGGCAAATTATGACAAGTTATGACAAGTCGTCATAAAAGAATTAACTTGGTCATTCTTTTATGACAGAGTGTCATAATTCAAATCCTGTTGTGTTCTGTTTTTCGCAATAATTTCAATAATAATCAAAAATAATGGAATGAAATACACTTTTTTCAATATTTATTTACGAAGGTGGTTGATTTATACCACATTAAGCCAAATTTTATGATAACGGATAATCCTAAAGGGTCAAAACCACTGAAAATTAAAAAATTTGTAAAAAATTTTTTGTCCAACTTTATGCTTCAAATTCGATTGGATGCGTGTTGTCAGGTACAAATAAATTGTTTTCAACCCTTAAGAAGTTTAAACTACCCCTACAATTTTCAAAATCAACTTTAAAAAAAAAATTGCAAACCGTTAATTTGTACAATTTTTTTCCTTTTGCGGTTTAATAGATATTATCAGCTAAAAATTAATTATTTTCAAGCCTTAAGGGATAAACTACCCCTAGATTAAACGGGCGGACCACGTAATCAGGGACCCAAAAAACATATACATATACTTGCCATTATTTGTCATTCGTACAAATTCAACTCTTGCCATAATTTATGGCAACTGGTCATAATTTAATGACAAGTTATGGAAAAGCTCCACACATGTCATTATTTCTCATAATTTCCGTCGTATAAACAGGAATGTCATTAATTATGACCAGAGATTATGACCATTGTCATTTTTTGTCATTCGTGTAACCGGGGCATAAGAAGCACGTTTATCACAATTGTTAAATTATTTACAAACTAAACAACATTGCACTTTTTTAATTTGCAGACCCCGAGTTGTCAAATTTAACTGATATCGAAGAAGATGATGATGAATTTTACAATTGCAGCAGCGATTCTGATTGAAACAATTATTTTTCTTTGATTTTTTATTAGCAGAATATTAAAATAATTTAGTAAAATATCCTCTTTATATTTTATTATTTAACTAGTTGGGGCTCGGTACGCCTCGCTGCACCCAACTTTAAAACATTAAAAATTAATCCAAATCTTCAAAATTCAATTCTTCAACAAATATTTATAACCATTATCGAAAAAGCAATTATTCCTATAAAAGTTCGAGACATTAGATTCAAAATGCGCACCCAACGTACAGACCTGAGAGTCATTTCGTACCGGGGTCCACAAAGTTCGATTTTCGAAACTGACTTCGAGTATGAAATGGAACTTTTTACTCAATTATTATTATTAATGAATGAGGGGGCAACCCATATGGTGAACACTGCGGCCAAGTTAGGCCTATTGTGTACGTACCCCACTAACGGAACAGACTATCAGCCTTCCGGACGAAGGCAAGAAGGTCTTTAATTGAAGAAGAGCGGACTTGAGCGGGGCTCATAAACTCTCTGATAAACGTTCTTCTTCTAAGCCAGATCAGAGCAGGACATTCGCAAAGAATATGTGTGGAAGTCTCGTCGCCTTCCAGGCAGAGTCGGCATTCTGTCTCTTGAGACAGTCCTAGGTTGTGGAGGTGGTACCGCAGTCCTACATGGCCAGTCAGATAACCCACCAACAGCCTTAGGTCCGCTTTGTTTAAAGTGATAGTGCCCCTAAAGGCAAAGGGTCTTATAAGATCTTTAGCCTGTCTAAGACCTGGGATTGATTCCCAATAGGCAAGGTGTAGTCCCTTAATCCACTCCTCTATCAGGGACTTGGAGGTGGACCATGAGATGCCACAGAAGGGTTCTGGGCCCTGGACCAACGTCTCAGACCCCTCCCTCGCGAGGCTATCTGCAGCCTCATTGCCCTCGATACCCCGGTGTCCGGGGACCCAGCAGAGCGAGACGTTATTTCTTCTGGTCAGGCTCTGGAGTAAGTCAAAACACTCTGCAACTGTTTTGGAAGAAAACTTCCACGTTGAGAGTGCCTTGATGGCAGCTTGGCTGTCAGAGAAGATTTTAATGTTGGCGCCTCTCAAACCTTTCTCAAGGTTGAGCCTAGCGCAGGTCGCAATGGCATGTATTTCAGTCTGGAATACAGAGGGCCACTTACCCATTGCAATCGAGACCTTGGAATTGGGTCCTGCGACACCAGCCCCTGTACCATGTTCCATCTTTGACCCGTCGGTGAACCAGTGGAGATGTTTTGGATCCCCAGGAAGAATAAGTTCTTCCCACTCAGAACGATCCGGGATAATCGCCCTGAATTTCCTTTGGAACCGCAGTTCACCAACCATATGGTCGGATACGCGGCAAATGGAAATATTTGGGATATTGTCAAGGATATCCATGTGTCCTTTGACTGTATAGGGCCAGTTGGATGAGATCTGAAGTCTCAGGGCACTTATGGCCGCGGATTTCCATATGAAGATATGCAATGGAGTCAATCCAATGATTGCCTCCATCGCAGCTGTGGGACAGGTCCGCATAGCTCCGGTAATGGAGAGGCAAGCAAGCCGTTGTAGTTTGCTGCACTTAAGGATCGCCGTGACCTGTTTAGTCTTAGGCCACCAGACTATAGCGGCATAGGTGACCACAGGTTTAATGATCGTGTTGTACATCCAGTACATCATTTGTGGTGTAAGACCCCATGTCTTACCCAAAAGCCGTTTGCAGGCCCATATGGCCCTGGTGGCTTTACTGATGGCGTAGTCCAGTTGAGCGTTCCAGTTCAGTCTCTTGTCTAACTTTATTCCCAAATATTTGACTGAGTCTGAGTACTCAACTGTGGTACCCTGGATGCAAATAGGACCTAGGTCCACTTTGTAGCGTTTGGAGAAAGGTACCAAGACAGCCTTATTTGGGTTGATTGACAGACCCTCCGTGGTACACCATCTTTGAACTTCTCGTAGTGCTGTTCTCATGACCTCTGTAATGGTCAGGTCAAACTTCCCAGAGACGATGATGGCAAGATCATCTGCATAGCCGATGACATCGAAACCAGATTCAGATAGTTTGGTCAAAAGTTCATCCACAACTAGTGACCAGAGTAACGGGGATAGGACTCCACCTTGTGGGCAGCCCTTAATAGCTTTAACACTAATGGTGGAGACACCTAGGGTAGAAGAAATGTCACGATCTACAAGCATGGCATTTATCCACTCAATTGTGTGAGGATCCAGGGGTCTGAGAGCCAGTGCTCTAGAAATAGAATCATAGCCAGTGTTATCGAAAGCACCTTCGATGTCAAGGAATGCACATAAAGCAGTTTCCTTAGCAAGGAAGGCTTTCTCGATTTTGCTGACCAGGTGGTGTAAAGCAACCTCTGTTGATTTACCTTTAGAGTAAGCGAACTGGGAGCTATGTAGGGGAAGGGAGAGCTCCAGCTTGCACCTAATATGAAGGTCTAGCAGCCTTTCCATCGTTTTCAAAAGAAAAGAGGTTAAGCTGATAGGTCTGTACGATTTGGGCAGCTCCAGGGGCCTATTGCCCTGTTTGGGGATAAAAACCACCACGACTTTCCTCCAGATGGTAGGGATGTATCCCCAGTTGAAGCTGGCTCTAAAGAGGCAGACCAAGTTGTCGATAATCAGATCGAGGCACTTCTGAAGGAGTGCCGGAAAAATACCATCCCCTCCCGGGGATTTATAGGGTTGAAAAGAGGCCACTGCCCATTTAACCTTGTCGCGGTCAAAGATGTTCCCAGAAATACTTCGGGAATGGCGGTCTGGGATGGTCCTATGACTACACCCAGCATCCAATGGATAAGCGGTCTGGAGGATTGACCCTGGAAAGTGCTCTCTGAGCAAGTACCTCAAAGTTTCTTCGTGGTTAGAGGTGTAGGAGCCATCCTCCCTTTTGAGAAGGCCCACTCCGTTAAAGGAGTCTTTTGCAAGTAGTTTTTGGAGTCTAGTCGCCTCTGGTAGAGTCTGAAGGCTCTCACAGTGCTTCCTCCAGGCAATCCTTTTGGACCGTCTTAACTCCTTGTTATAGGCTGTGAGGATGAACCTGTATTCATCCCAATGCCCGGTGTGTTTTGCTCTATTGAACAATCTCCTAACATCCCTACGCATTTCACCTAATCTGTCGTTCCACCAGGGTACTTTACGTGACGACTGAAAGGAAGAGACAGTGTTGCTGTCATGGTAGGAGGAGATCAGTAAGCTGGGTGGCCGCATTCTCCAGTTCACACACTGAGGTGATAGAAGCGGCAAGCAGGTCTGATTTCGAGGCCACAAGCCCCTGAAACTTAGACCAGTTGGTTTTCTTAGGAACCAAAGAAGAGGAGCGGATATGTGGGAGGCCCACAATGTCGAACCTAATGTGCAAGTGATCCGACAGTGAAGCCTCGTCCAAAACACGCCAGTTTTCAATCCTGTCGGAGAGAAGCCTGCTGGTGAAGGTGAGGTCCAGCACCTCCTTTCTACTAGCAGTGACAAAAGTGGGTTTGCATCCCTTATTTGCAATGTCTATGTTGTTCATAACAAGAAATTCTAGGAGACACTCACCCCTTTCGTTTACATCGGTACTCCCCCAAATGGAGTGGTGAGCATTTGCATCACAACCGATGACGAATTGCCGGTTCGTCTTATGACAGAACTCAATCAGTTCTTGAACCTCCTGGGGTGGCACTATTGCTACATCCCCCGGGAAGTAAGCGGACGCAAGGACAATTTCTTGGAATCCGTTGGCGGTGGGAACCGCAACCGAGATCGCCGCTAGATCTCTGGAAATAAAGTTAGTCATGGAGAGATGAGTGACACGGTTGTCAATTAAAAGGGCAGCACGAGGCGACCCGCATCTCCGATCATATACTAGTTTACTTGAGCCGGTGGAAAGTCCTCTGACTCTGCCATCGGTTACCCAAGGCTCTTGAATAAGAGCAAGGGTAAGATGCCTCTCCGCGAAAGTCTTGCACAGGGTGGAGGAAGCCCCTTTCGCGTGGTGCAAGTTAATTTGGAGTGCCCTTATGGCGCTCATTTTTTCTCCAAGGAGCGTTTGACAAGCCCGGTCTTCTTGGCTTGTCTAGGACCCTTTGTCCTACCACTTTTGCCCTTGGGGGGTGCTGATTTGCCCCGTGCTCCGACTCCAGAGTCGCCAGGAGTGTTCCTTTTTTGCCCCGCTGTTATCTCTGTCACAGGCTCCCTGGCGCTTGCGGCAGATGCGGGGGCCGGATCTGGAACAACGCCAGATGGTCCCGGAGTCGGTGCGAGCGCAGCTCCGTCGCCAGTTGGCCCTACGGCCAAGGTGACGGCATTACTGCAGTCCTCGGTAACACCAGAAGCGTTGGGAGGTGCCACTTCAGACCCTATGGTCTGTGTGTCACACGACGAACCCTGCCCTTGTGGCTGCTTCGGTGAAGGATCTTTGTCCTTAAGAATCAGCCTGATGTGGGAGAATCGATAGGCGATTTTCCCCTTCAGACTAATCAACTTAGCCATGGAGGCGGAATCCACTACCATGACCAAGTGAAGAGTGTTTTCACTCACCCGCCTCTGGACCACTTTCCATTTGTCAGCGGGAACCGAGTTTTGTGCGGCGATAGTCGCCAGCACTTTCTCATTTGTTAAGGTACCACTCTGAGGGAAGTAGCCTCGTATAACGTGAGTCTGAGGGAAGTTACCCTCTTCCACCAGAGTGATATCAAGAGCACTCTTGCTCTTAATGAAGGACACGTTACTCCTCACCCATTCTGCTGTGTCAAGGTTTGAGCAGACTAACAGCAGCCAGCCTCTTCTTTGGAAGCTCCCTTCGAAAGACGGCTTGACTTCGCCGCCTGCTTTTTCGATAACGACGTCGATGATCGCCTCCTGCAGCTGTGCCATTTGCTCAGGTGTCAGGGGGTGGTTGACCATGTCAGTCGAGATGAGGCCAAGTTTAACGCTGCTTACCACCTGGCTAAAGGTGGGGCGAGTGGGCCCCTTGGCCGTCTTGGTCCTCTTCTGTTCCGGACGTTCCGGAGTTTCCTCCTCTGAGCGAACCCTCTTCAGCTCAGTTTTTTTGGAGGGCTTTGCTAAAGCTTTTTTCAGGGCCATATCCCTGGATAGGCCTTTTGCCAGTGCTTCTTTGAAGCATTTTTTCTGGCGGTTGGAGAGCTTAACAAACCCAGGTTTGTCAAGCTCCATCTTTTCAAAGCCTCGGGCAATGGTTGTGGCTCCGGAAGTAACCGAACACACACTGTCCGAGTCTGCGCTGCAGACGGATTCTGAGTCTAGAGACTCGTCTTTACCGTGTGCAGAACCAGCGTGCCCAATGGCTCCGCTGGTCGAAGCAGTTGGTTTCCAACTTACGTGCCCAGTGGCTCCGCTCGTTGAAGCAATTGGTTCACAACTTGCGTGCCCAATGGCTCCGCGCGTTGAGGCAATTGTTATCTCTTGCGTCCCTATGGACACTTGAGATGTGGCCATCGTCGCAATTGACGAGGTTGATGCTGTCAGAGCTGCATCAAGCTCATTATTTTTTTTATTAAATTCCATATATGGACCCACGAGTGTACGGGAAAGTAAGTCACCCACAGCGAGCCCGTATACTGCGGGAAGGCTAATTAAAACTGGAGGACGCCAGGTATCCAGAGTTCGGATATTAGAGACCAAGCACCCCCTTGGCCATGCGTCTCTCGGCATATCCTGTTTCACCTTAGATTGGGGTGATTTTTTCAAGAGTGTTCTTCTCTCCGCCCGACTACCATCAGCCAGCACTCCTGGTAGAGACATGACCATGCCAGGAGTCTGTTTCCAGTCGCCCCACGAGGAGGGTGTAGTCGCGCTTCCAGCAGTGTAGCACAGTTACGGCACGGAGCACAAAGCAGCGTGTTTTTCCCCCTGTGTACCTGTTGGCTGGCGAACTTTTTACTCAAGGTTAAAGATTTTTTTTTTCATATAAAAAAACCATCCAAATTTCCGTAAAGTACATAGTACATTGTACATAATACATACTACATAGAACATAGTACATAGTACCTAGTACATAGTGCATAATGCATAGTACTTAGTACATAGTATTAGTCAAACTTTAAAGTCACCCTGAAAATATAACCGTTTTTTTATACATAAAAATTGAAATGAAATATTTTTTAGCACTGCCAATTACTCAATGTAGTAGAAAAACATTTTTTTCCATATAAAAATACCATCCAAATTTCTTTTCCCTTGTATTATTTTTACTATGTATTTAATTACTTTTCCCACGTATTTTCCAAATATTTTCTTTCATATGAACTTTGTACACAACAAAAGCCGTTCTCTAGTGATGCTCCGTCATACATGTGGCAGGCTGTGGATAGGTTTTAGATAAACGAACAGAAGATTTACAATAACTTTTCGTAACCACTAACGAAAAACCAATTATTCGTATAAAAGTCCGAGACATTAGATTCAATATGCTCCTACTAAATGATATTTTTGCCCTTGAATCTGTAATCTAAAATTATGAAATTGTTTCTGATACAACAGAGAATGATTCGAAAGACAATTGCATTGTAATTACCTTGAAAGTAGGCAAGAAATTGCCCGGAACAATATGCGTCATTTGGAAACAACTATTAGATTTTTGGATGTCGGCCAGGAAATCCCTTTCCAGAAAGTAATGAACGTAATGCCTCTGGTGGCGGGACCAATTGTAGCAATTTCACTTGTCCACCCGCACAACACAATCCAGGAGATTCACCGCTGTATTTTAACGCCTAAAGCGGCCTACAGACGATCAACTTGGGTTGTCAACCTGTTGTCAAAAGAAAGTGTACACACGCTTCAACTTGTTGTCAACCAGTTTGCAAACATCATTTCATTTTCAGTTTTTGAATGCAAAGCATGCTGATGTTCACTGCTCAAACTCACGATTTAAAATGATGTTGCCCACTACAGTTATCAACGTCACTACAGACGCGCAAACTGGTTGGCAGCCTGGAGCTTCGCCTACCAAAAATCTAAAAATTTTGATATTGCTTCAATCATTTACCAACGGTTGTTTTCAACCATAAACACGACCAGTGGCGGATTTAAGCTCGATTGCGCTCTAGGCCGCGTCCGATATGGCGCCTTTTTTGCTTTGTAGTGATACTTTTTCTAATAAAACATTTAATTTACGAATAATGAAAATATTTGTTGTATTTGTTGTAGCTGTATTAATTTGGGTGAAAACTCCAATTATATCCTCATAATCGATTTCTTGCACCAATTTTGCTTGGATAGACAGCATTGATAACATCGCTATCGGTAGTAGTTTTAAGTCAGTTCTACTGTCAAATAGAATTGGGTTTTTTGCAAATCAAATTTTAAATGTGATTTTATAAAGGCAAATATAAAAAACTAATAAACATAAAAAGATATTCCTTAGTGATACACGTGCTTCAGTTGGTCCTGCCAGAAATAAATTCAAAAAGACGCCTTGATGCATTGAGATTTAGAAGGGTTAAATTTTAGTGAATTTAAGGCGGACCAATGAGTTATGTTATGCAAATCTTCTGAGAGTTTATTTATGCACTACTCGAATTGATTTTTAGTATCACTAAAATAGAGTTGTACATCATCAGCATACATATGTACGTAAGAATGCTTTACTATTAGTGGAAGATTATTTATATATATATACTAAACAGTAGAGGGCCTAAGATAGATCCTTGGGGAACGCCAGCAAAAAGCATGGCACGGAAGGAAAATAAATGGGAAATCTTCAACTGTTGTGAACGAGCACCTAAAAAGCTATACATGAGCGTAAGGGTAGAAGAAGAAAAACGAAATTGTGCACAGAGTTTCCGTAAAAGGACGAAGTGATTGACATTATCAAAAGCTTTGGAGAAGTCTATCAAGAGTAGACAACATACGTTGTTTGCATCTAAAGAATTCCGTATGCTTGTCGTGATTTTTAGGAGAGCAGTGTCACAGCTATGGTGTTTCCGAAAGCCAGGTTGACATGGATTTACAAGCATAGTGTGCTCACAGTAAGCAATCAATTGCATTGCAATTAATTTCGCAAGACCTTTAGCCAGAAATGGCAGGGTGCTTATTGGACGAAAATCCGAGGGCTACTAGGATTGGGACACTTGGCAATAGGAATGATCAGAGCTTGTTTCCAAGCGGTAGGGAGTTTCGACCCAGTGAGACAAGCAATGAAAATATAATAACAGGTAGTAATAACGGAAGAAGAATTTTTAAAAATTTAGGTGAAATATTATCAGTTCCAGTGGCCTCAGGCTTGATGGAGTTAATGGCTGAGTTCACTTTAACGGCGTCTACTCAGCGAAAGCGAAACCCATCAATTGTTGAGTATCACGGTCACAGTTGGCGTATACATGTGAATCTTCTTTATTACGGTAGACGCTCAAGTTACGCAGGTTATTCCAGAAAATACGAGTTGAAAGTGAGGGATCAAATTTACGAGCATAAAAATTACATTTATCCTCCCTGATTTTTACAACGATTAGATTACGAACGCGATTGTATGATTTTCTAGCATTTTCACTTCTGAATTTTAATAAATATTGATACTCCCTTTCGGCGATAAGTGACTTGGTTTCAGTACAGAATTATGGTTTAGACTTATCACTCAGGCATTTAGTACGCAGGGGTGCAAACTGGACGTTAAACTCCTCCAATTTTATCATCTATGTCTTCTGTCGCAAAAATATTATCCCAGGGAAGCAATTGATAGTGCCGATCGCGGTTACTATTTTTAAAATCACGAGGCACTATATTTTTCCTGGTAATTGCGTCAACGCGAAAATTGTAACTAATAAATAGGATGTCGTGGTCCAAATAACTGGGAGGAGAGATTTGATTTTGAAAGAGAATCATACTAGGTTCGCAGCAAAGGAAAACATTTAGTAGAGTTGGGTGCGTCGCATTAAAGTAAGTTGGCAAGGTATTCATTTGAACAAGGCCTAAGGTCTGCATTGTATGATTGAAGAATTTTTCTTGACTGGAAGATTTTAATAAGGTTACATTAAAATCTCCAGCAACAACTATATGAGCATACGTATGAGAAAGATGCTCCAGGGTCGCCTCCAGTTCAGCGGAATTATCAGGTGATGAGGCCCAATCTAATATGGGCTCCACGACGTGATGTCAGGAATTTAGGAATCGCGGAAGAATTTGATTGAATAAAATCAATGAAAAAAAATAAATCACATTATAATTTTGTTTTTAATGTTTTCACTGGTTAAGAAATAACAATCCATTTAATGTTACTAATTTTAAAAAACTCGATCACTGCTGATGATGTGTTTCACTTCGTAGTCGTCAGGCCAGTGATGATGATTCCATCCCGATCGTATCAGATCCGCCTTGATCGACGGAAACGGATGCCGTCACAAAATAGTTACAGCGGTGTGGCCCGTTTAATAGTACTAAAAGTATTGTAACGGTCGGTTATTTATTGCAAAAGTCTTATTATTAATTATTCCCCCCATCTATCGGAAATTTCAGAAATTAATAGTCCAATCACTTCAGGAGCTTTTTGGATGCGAAACCTTTTTGAATCACGTAGGCAAAGAAAAACAAAATTTTTCTTGGAAGAAAAAAAATTTAAAATTTTTGACAGTCTAGTTTGAATCGTGTTTGAGGCTGGTTTGAGAATTTGCCCAAGGCAGGGAATGCGAGTCGTCTGATATAAAATCAGATTAATTTGTTTAGTTTGGATGTGCGGGAAAAGATTTCCCAGCTGTGCTCGTAATAATAAGTATTCGTGGTTTATAAACGGAAAAAGTACCGAGTTCGCTATTACCAACAGTTTGGCTAACCAATCTAATAAAGTTAACCAGTTGTGCCCAAGGATACAATCCATTTATCACGCCGGTAAGGGCTTGGACCGAGGAGAGCGAAAATGCCAATTCTGGAGTGAGATTCAAGTATTTTCAAGAATTTATTTGCATGCGACGTGTGGGAAGAAATTTTATTGTGGAAAGAAGAAGGAATAGGTCATTAAAAGGACTGGAATCGTTGAATAAATGACAGCAGTGAATGGTGCAAAATATTTACCCAATTTGTACCTTTCTCGCCAGGATAATTTCATATTGTCTTGACCTGGTGGTCAGAGACGAGTTTTGAGGTAAATTTCGTTCTGTTTTTCAAATATTGTGGCCGCCAGCAGCTCGGAAGACAGTAGTGAAGCGCCAGAAAATTCCCTCCTAGCAGCATCCCCTGAGGGCTGTGATAGTCACCTAACTGGTTATTCACTTAGACGTCCCTTGTATGCAACATTTAGAAGCAATTGTTACTATCGTGAATGTGTCAAAAGTGGTGATTTCATTTCTTCCACCAATCATTTGCCAGGAAAGTAAAATACTCTTAGATAATAAACTTTTTTTAAAGGACTTTGTAAGAGACGTGTAGATATTGGTATATCAAGGTGATTAGAGCTAAGATTGGGTTATAAAGAGGCACAGAATTTTTGCTTGTTTGTTGTGATTCCTATATTGATATACATATACAATTATATTATATTGCTTAACACTAAATATATATTTACACCTTTTTGGAGATAAATTTCGTAACCTCCGCCAGGTTAATCAAAAGGTTTGCCGTCAAGTGCATGTGTGATGAGTAAGCTGAGTGCTTTAGCAGCTGTGCTCAAAAGATTCTTCACGGAAAGGCGGGCAGTACCTGTTTTGTCCAAATCATTGTGAGGATATTCCGTAAGCTATTGTTCATTATAATAGTGCATTTTTGCGTATCTTATTACTATAAATATATAACATTTTTGAGTAGATCGTTTAGTTAACTAAATATATGTACCATTTTGTGGATTATATTAATTATATTAACCAACACTAAATACCTTGATAGACACATTTTGTATTAATATATTGATTACCATAATTTATATTATAGTGCTTAAAACATGTTGTATACCTATACATATTTACACCGTATCAATTAACTAATTTAAACAAGAAAAAAAAATTAAAATTAAATTAACAAATTTTAAAATAAAAGAAAAAAAAAACTTTTTACACTGTCCATTTAGGGGTGCAAACAAACATTAGACTGTTCTAATTGAACAAATTGTCCTAAACATATTGTCCTGAAACAGCGTTTGGCCAAATCGACGTTGTCACTTCTCTTGTGTTTTGTTTTTGGTTTTGGTTGGCCAAGTTTAATATTGGCTCAGAGTTTTTTTGTATCCCTCCTTGCCCCCATTACATCCAACACACACCGGTTCACTTATCCTGAGTATAAGTGGTAATAGTTGGTTGCATCCACATTACCTAGAGTATAAGTTTACTTTTGTTTTGATTTACTATTATGTAATATTTAATTCAAACTTACCTTCATTGTGTTGTTAATTAATTCTATTGCCTTGTGCTGTAAGTAATATATAATATATTTGTTATCCATTTCTTTAACTCAACGAGCATTAATAAGCATGACAGCTTAAAGGGGTAATTTATCCAGGATGGTTGGGTGTTGCTTTCTCTCCAGGGTTCTCTCAACGTCGCGTTGAACATTTACAGGTCCACCAGGTCGTTGGGAACTTCCAGCGATGAATACCTTTGGCTAACCTAGGACAAGAACGATATGAAGAAAGCTCCTCTTTGACTAATAGGTAAGTGGTGAATCATATGTGTATATTTCCGGTCACACACCCCCACGACCCCTTCCGGCGAGCTAGCGTAAACCGTGTGGCCGGTTTAGCATCCCCTATAAATATTTAGGAAACTAGGGAGGATGTTGTCTTTCAAAATTTTTTATGTTTACCCAAGCATGATGGCAGTAGCCTTGCTGTCACCAGCAAGGAGCTCCATTGTGCCGGTACAGTATATATAAGAATTAATAAAAATAATTAATTAAATATGTATATGCCGATAAACTGGCAAATTTCAATGCTGCTGCAACATACTCCGCCGCCTTGACACAACATATTGTGTCAATCATCTTCATGGAGTTATTGTGATGATAGAGATGTTTGATGTACGACGCAACGTGGAGCTAAATATTCGATAGAGTTACGATTTGTGGTGGTGATATTGCTACGCTATGTCTATATTATTCAAGTCATTGATTCGCAATAAATATAATATATAAATAGTTCACAGAATTTAAATTAGTACAAATAGTGTGTTACGTTATTATTATGCCTTTATTATATTAAGTTAAATTATGTTTTTTAATCTATGATTATAATGTATGAGTTCATGATAGTTTAGTGAAGTATTTCAGTATAAGTTCGAATCCGCGTTAGATTAATTTGAATAGTTCATTGATATGAGAAAATATAATTAATTCATGGATTAAAGTGACATTTATTAAAGTGGTTGAATTCATGTTTATAGTGCGTGATTGTGAGATCCGATCTTGTTATGTTGTAGAATCGCTCATGACTCTCTGCGTGGGTGGTTCCGTAATTGGTAACACACTCAATTTCGCAATTGGCCGTTTGAAAATACCCTTTTCGGTATTGGCTGATACAACTCTCACGAGCCCATCGCTTCCTGGATATATTTCTACAATTCTGCCAAGAGGCCATTGCGTTGGGCTTCTTCTTTCGTCTTTCAAAATGACTAGGGTACCTACTTGTATATTCTCCATTCTTCTGTTCCACTTGGGTCTCTCCTGGAGTCGTGTAAGATAGTCTAGGGAGTAAGGCGCCTGGCTACTATCCCAGAGGTCCCGGGTTCGAGTCCCGGCAGAGCCCCACGGTCCTTCGCCTTTCCCACCTTTCCTCCTGTCATAGCCTTCCGCTAGCACTGCCCCGCTCCACCAAGCGCATGTCATCGGTTGGTTGATGGGATTCAACTTGTTTCAGGAGGCATAACACTCCAGCGAGTTGTTTCTCATTGCCCCGATGCCAGAGTCGCGATAGAAATGGTTGGGGTTAGGTGGTTGTGGCAGTTCCTTCCTACTTCTCTCTTCCCCTTCACTATCTATCGACTAGAGCTTGCTGTTCGACATTGCACTCTATACGAAGAAAATAGATTGTCGACAGTACAAAGGGCTATCCCTGAGCTCTAGTCTTCCACATAAAAAAAAAAAAAAAATTGGACCATCTTTTCCAAAACTGCTGCGTGAGTCGTTGCAAGAATTGCCAACGGGAGAGGTAATGAAGTTTTGTGTCTGTGTAATCGGGTTCGGGCGGTGCTAAAATTGAATCTCCAATTAAAAAATGTCCTGGAGTTAGCGCTGACAGATTGGAAGCATCGGTTGAGATTGGACAGAGCGGTCTGGAATTAAGGCACGCCTCGATTTGACTTAACACGGTCGTTAATTCTTCAAAGGTAAGCGATGTTTCGCCGAGGATCCGTTTGAGATGATGTTTTGTTGATTTAACACCGGCTTCCCATAACCCACCAAAATGGGGGGAGGATGGTGGTGAAAAATGCCATTGGATGCCTTGCGCGGCGACCGTTGACGCTGCTGTCCTTGTGGCTGATTGTATAGCCTTTCCGTAGTCTTCTCGAAGTGTTCTGTTGGCCCCAACGAAATTCGTCCCGCAATCAGAATAAATATTGGAGCAAAGTCCTCTTCGAGCTGTGAAGCGTTTTAATGCCGCAAGAAATGCTGGGGTGGACAAATCGCTTACTGCTTCCAAGTGGATTGCCTTTGTGCTTAAGCAGACAAACACCGCGATGTATCCTTTCGTGGTCATTTTACCTCTTGTTTTTGATGGTCGAGTTAAAATCGGGCCCGCATAATCTACTCCGGTGTGCGTGAAAGCTCTCGAAACCTGGACACGTGGGGCTGGCAAATTTGCCATTAGTTGAGAGGATGTGGCCGCTCTTTGTCGAAAGCAAATCATACAATGGTGC
The DNA here is from genome assembly GCA_963855945.1 of Thereva nobilitata. Taxonomy (NCBI): domain Eukaryota; kingdom Metazoa; phylum Arthropoda; class Insecta; order Diptera; family Therevidae; genus Thereva; species Thereva nobilitata. The sequence continues at coordinate 157,767,345 of OY979694.1, read as the reverse complement.
ACCACGCGTCGTATCAAATTTCTCGAATTTGGTATCCAATAAGTTTTACGCAAATATGCGTGCGTTAATTGTGGCCCGCCATGAAGAGTCTTATGGTGTGCGTTTAATACCGTAAGTTTAGTAAAGTGGTGTTGGTTTGGGAGTAAGATTGGATGTTTTTCATTATATGTGTGGTTAGAATTTTCCAGCCGTCCTCCAACACGTAGAAATCCATCGTGAGAAAGAAAAGGAGTCAATGATAGGAGACGACTCTTAACGGAAACTCTGTCATACTTTCGCAAATTGACGATCTCATCCCCATAGATTTCTTGTTGCACAATCTTGATGCAATAGATACGAGCTTGGTAAATTTCTTTAGCTGTTAACCAAAACTCTTGATGACTTGATGTAGAAGTCTTGCAATTATTGATGAAACGAAAGCACCAAGCTATAGTCCTTAAAAGTTTAGTTAACTTCGAGTATTTGGTAATTAATTCGCACTGCGGCGATAATTGGACAGTCAAGGCTCGTATAACCTTTTCTTCCAAATCCGTGGGGTGATGATTTGCGGCTCTGGGCCACTCGTCTTTGGAGGATTTCAACCAATGAGGACCATTCCACCATAAGGGGATATCCAGAAGTTTAGCTGGTAAAAGGCCGCGAGACCCGCAATCTGCGGGATTGTCCTTTGACGGCACGTAATACCAACGACTGACTGATGTTTTCGTTTGAATTGCCGCTACTCGGTTGCATACAAAGGTTTTCCACCTTGTGGGTTTGTCATGAATCCAGCTACGTGTTATCATTGAATCTGTCCAAGTATAAACATCAAAATTTCCAGGATTCAGTGCCTTTTGGACCTTGTGCATTAACTTGGACAACAGCACTGCTGCACACAGTTCAAGACGTGGGAGTGTGATTGGCTTAACTGGCGCAACCTTAGTCTTTGAAGTGAGGAGTGATACGTGAATTTTATCGGATCCAGATTTAACTCTAGTATAAATAACTGCATAGTATGCTTTCGTTGAAGCTTCGCAGAAACCGTGTAATTGAATCATAGCGGTTGGTTCGATAGTTCCGATCCAGCGAGGAATCCGTACCGCCTTTAAAAGTTGCAGTTCATTTCGCAGTCTGTCCCATTCATTCTCAATTTCTGCCGGCAGGTGATCATCCCATCCTACACCAGCGAGCCAAAGCTTTTGCATCAAGATTTTTGCTAAAATTATACAGGGTGCCAACCAGCCTATTGGGTCAAATAATGAGGCGATTTGAGACAATAACATACGTTTTGAGAGAGTGTGAGTGATGTGGGGTTGTGTTATTTTGACCGCAAACAAGTCGTGACTCGGATACCAACAAATTCCGAGGGTTTTAACGCAATGGTCGATGTCGAATGATAATGGATATATGTTTTCTTTTAATTCTGGAGGGAAGTGATCGGTTAAAGCTGGAGCGTTGCTGGCCCATTTTCGTAATTGAAAACCTCCCGACTGAAACAGTTCAATGAGTTGCCTTTGCGCCCTTAATCCATTTTCCACTTCGTAACTACCAGACATGACGTCATCGACATAAAAGTCCCGATTTGCAACAGCATACGCAAGGGGATATCGTTCCTTTTCATCGTGTGCGAGTTGTTTTATGGTCCTCATCGCGAGGTATGGGGCACAGGCTGTTCCAAAGGTAACTGTGGACAAATCATAATCTTGTACTTTTTCATCAGAATTACCTCTCCAAAGTATACGTTGATATTGAGTGTGTTGGTCAGTCACCTTGATTTGCCTATACAATTTTGTTATGTCTGCCGTAAATGCGATTGAATATTTTCGTCAACGGAGAATGATGTCAATTAAATCTTCTTGTAACTTTGGACCAGTTAATAATGTGTCATTTAATGTAGATCCGTTCGTTGTACGCCCTGATGCGTCGAATACCACTCGAAGAGGTGTAGTGGTGCTCTCTTTTACAACTGCGTGATGTGGCAAATAATTTACCGTATAACCTGCTGCTCCGTTTTCATCAATGAAGCGATGCTCAATCTCTTTGGTAGGGGATAGTTTCATGTGTCCCAGCTCTAGATATTCTTGTAAGCACATGGTGTAGTCCGCGTTCAACTTTGGGTTCCTTCCCAATTTTCGTTCCATGGCATTTAATCGTTAGAGTGCCATTTCTCGTTAATTTCCTAATATTGGAGGTTTTGAATTCTTAAACGGGAGGTGCACTATATACCTTCCATCCTTGCCGCGACGATGAGTTGAGGCATAAAGTTCTTCACATGCAGAGTCGTCTTCATTCAATGAACGACGTTCCAAAATTTCTTCCAGTTCCCAAAAGTCACGAAGTCACATTACAATGGAATGATACAATCTTATTTGATTGTGACGACGCTTCCTTGTCTGATGATTTAAATACTGAATCCCGCTTCTGATGATGATGTACTTCTATAGGAACTTCCCCGAACAGAATCCATCCTAGTTCCGTATTCAGCGCGGTTGGACAACATTGAGCTCCCTTTTGAAGACCGGCTACTAAAATGGAGCTGTACACCTCAACTCCTAATAGTACATCTATCTTGCTGGGAATGTTAAAGTGAGGATCAGCCAGCGAAAGATTTTGTAAAGTGCGGACATGCCTTAGTAAGCTTGATATTTTGTGTGGGTAAGTGAGAAGTAATTTCAGCATAAGCGGTTACGTTCAGTGCAAACTCGTTGGTCTTCGTTGAGTGAATGGTGAAGGACACTTGGCTTTTTGATGTGCTAGCAGTAGAAAGATTAAAACATTGAATATGTGCACGGATGCGAGTTCTTCTAAGTTGTAATCTCTGTGCGGCGTCTTCCGTTATAAAGGATCCTTGTGAATAGGGATCGATCAGAGCCCGTAATATACATTCTCCAGTTTGTGTTGGAACAGAAATTAACGCCGTAGCCAATAGCAACTCATGTGATGTGATTTTTTGGTTTACAAGTAATGTAGTGATGCCTTGATGATTGGATCTATTAGCAGAGTGTTGTGAAGACGTGCTGCGTGATGTCTTGGGTTGTGATGGATTGTGGACTGTTGCTATTGGTATTAGAATCTGGTGTGATGATGTGATGTGGAGTAGCAGGTCGTAGTGCATTCGGTGGCGAGCCTTTCTGGTGAGGTGATGTGTTAATTGATGTGTGGGGAGTAGCACTAGAAAACCTTGCTGTGTTGACATGAGTTGGCACTGAACTATGTAATAGGGTGTGATGGCGCTGGCCGCAGTGAAAACACCTTCCCGGACTAGTGCATCCTTGAGTAGGATGACTGTTCGCAAAGCAATTTCGGCACCGAGCATTCTTTGAAACATATTCGGTTCTGACTTTGGTGTTCATGTTTAAAAACTGAAAACATCGCCGTAGCGGATGTGGCTTATTACACAGTACACAACCATGGCGAGGCTGCAGATGAAAGGTTTTTCTTTCTCGTTTAACTTGTTGAAATTTATCACGACCGTCATTTGATGTCAGCGTTTTAGTGTGAGTCTTCATCATCTCCAAAGCTCTGAATCTACCTTCCAGAATGGTGAGAAAGGTGCGTAAGGTCGGTAACTCCGTTGTGCTTCCAAGTGAAGTTTCCCATAAATCTCTAGTTTCTGAGGTATCTTTTGCACAAATGTTCGTATCAACTCCCAAACCGTGCAGCGCATGCAATGTTTCGTTGGTAGTGTCGATAATTTGTTTAACAGCTTCGTGAGATTCGGTCTTTGCGGACGGTTGCGTCATCAAACTTTGTAACTGATGATTCACTATTATTCTCTTATTTTCAAACCGTTGCGAAAGTATGTTCCAAGCGGCATCATAATTTTCCTCAGTTGCTTCTAAATGGCGAATTAAGGTCGCGGCTTCGCTCTCCAAATTAGATTTCAAAAAATACATTTTTTGCACCCGGGAAATGCTGCTGTTGTGTATGGTCGATACAAATAATTCTCTAAAAGATCTCCAAGTTTTATATGAGCCGGAAAATTTAGGTATGTCAATTCGTGGCATTTTTATTTCGGTTCTTATGGTTGGCGCTAATGTTGAATTGAGTTGCGATGCATATTAAGTTGGAGAGTTGAGAGTGTTTGCAGATAAAAAAAGCTCTAAATCGTCATTTAATTCCCCCAAAAAATTGGTACGAAACTCCTCTGCCATGCTAAAAACATTCTCGAGAAAATAATTATGTCTCCTTTCTATCACGCCAGCAGTTGATTCAATCACGCAATGATTATTACTAAACTGTCTCCAGCACTCGTTAACACCCGATATGAGAGCTTGAATATGCCCTTTAGTGCGTTTCTCCTTCGATCGTTTTTTATAATTATAACGATGTGTCTTCATCTGCTCGAATAAACTGTTTTGAGTTTTAAAAAGTGCCACCAGGCTGCTTGTTTCTTCAGGTGTACCCTCTGTAGTCGCCATTTCAGTTTTAGACGCATTGCCCTTATGCCTTTTCTTCCCAATTTTGAATTATTTTTTTTTTACACTACCAAAGCTATAGAGAACTTAACTTTATCTAACTGATTACCGGTTGCTCTAAATCAAGGCGTATAGCGAATAATCAATATTGTTTCAATATATGCAAAGACTATGTCAGATAACTTCAAAAGAAATCCTAGTAACTAATTATGTTGTTTATGTTTATTCCCTTTTGTTATAGAAATCCATATAATTATGTCTACGTTGTATTTACAAACTACTTATTTAAAGTTCAAAAAAAATCATTGCATTGGGTATGATATGAATCAATAAAATACTTATTTTCGTCAAACCCCCAAAAACCTTACGAGTTAAAACAAGTTATCATAGTCGTTATATCATGAAGTGCCGATGATTGATTGTTGATATAGTAATTAAACCAGATGATAACAATAACAACGACGACTTAATTCATAATAAAGAATAAGACAACCAAATTAGAATAAAATTTTATAACACTTGCATTTGCTTCTTTTTTCTTATTTTTATTTTATTGAATTAACCTTTTTCGGAATAGTATAGATTGCCTTTTTAAAACTCTCTGTACGCAGGTGGAAAGTTATGAGGGCATTAAATTTTTGCATGAGTAAAAATATTTTATTTTGTTTATTGTAAGTTTTCAATATTATGTATAGTATATGTATGTATTTATATCGGAAGGGTTCAATATATACTTGTACAAAGTTATTCTTGCATTATGATTCTATTTGTTTTAATAAAAATGTACAGATAAGAAAATGTCTATTTAGCACCATTACAATAATTCACTGTATATTCTTGCATATAAAAATTTAATAGAGAAAATGACCGATCACCGCTACTTTATACACAATAAGCCTTGCTTGTAAAATTTATTATTGTTTTATTTTAATTGATTGGTTTTATATTTTCTTTGTTTTGTTTCCGCACTGATTTTTGATGTATGAAGATAAAAATTCATTTGAATAATATAAAAAATTAAAATATATTTGGATAATATTAAATTTGGTTGAAATTACCGCACTTTGGGTTAATGAAATTGGTTTTAAATTTTGTTTTATGAGGTACATCACCAAGCGAAACTGTTCACTCACCTTATGGGTAACAATGGTTACTTTTACCGAGTCGCGTTAGCTCCACGTTGTTTTTTTTTGCCGATCTAATATTCTGAATAATCCCTGGTTTATCTTGGTGATCTGCTACTTCTCAGTTTTGAATATTAATTTTGTCTTCCTAATTCCGGTATCCGGCTCGAAGGACCATTAAATATGATGAGGCCCAATCTAATATGGGCTCCACGCCGTGATGTCAGGAATTTAGGAATCGCGGAAGAATTTGATTGAATAAAATCAATGAAAAAAAATAAATCACATTATAATTTTGTTTTTAATGTTTTCACTGGTTAAGAAATAACAATCCATTTAATGTTACTAATTTTAAAAAACTCGATCACTGCTGATGATGTGTTTCACTTCGTAGTCGTCAGGCCAGTGATGATTCCATCCCGATCGTATCAGATCCGCCTTGATCGACGGAAACGGATGCTGTCACAAAATAGTTACAGCGGTGTGGCCCGTTTAATAGTACTAAAAGTATATATAAGAATTAATAAAAATAATTAATTAAATATGTATATGCCGATAAACTGGCAAATTTCAATGCTGCTGCAACACAGGTTTAAATAGACCGGGGGAGAATAAACAATGACAAGTAAAGCCTTTTCAGAACCAAGTGAACTTTAACCCAAATAAGGTCAATACCAAGGTTCATAGAGTAACCGATAATCCTACATAAGGAATTTAGCAACACCACGACCAGTGCGACCTTGGCGATCGTTACGAAAAATTTGAAAACCATTTATAGCCACATGGGACGACAGGCACGACTTTGAATCTCTCCATTTTTCAGAGTGCTTCAGAGTACACAGCAAAACTAAGTTAAATTGATTTTTAAAATTTAATCGTTCTATAAATTTTGCAGCCTCTAAAATTTTGCCGCCCCTAAATTTTTGCCGCCCTAGGCCCGGGCCTCGTGGACCTAAGCGTTAAATCCATGACTGAACACGACTACAGACGTGCAACTCGTTGCCAACTAGCCCTAGTTGACAACCGGTTGAAAACCCAAGTTGATCGTCTGTAGGCTGCTTTACAATTCGAACAAACCCCTGACATTTCTCTAATCGTTACTGATCTGTCCGCACAGCAATCGATTTCCGGATCGTAATGGAATGAAGCTCGTTCCAGGTTCACAGGAGCACCGAGTCGGCGCAATCGGTTATGTTCATTTTGTCATGCTCGCTGACGTTGTGTATGATATGCACGAACTTGTTGCATTATCTATTCGCTTGTCGTTTATTTTCAGTGGCTGTCGAACGTAATTCGGACATGCCAATACGACTATTTTCATTATCCGTCACTTGCTGGTCATCAGTGCGGTTTGCACGTGAAGTAGCTCGCCGCGCATTTGGCTGACTTCGACGAGTTATGCAAGCTCGGGTTCTCCTCGGCATTGTAATGAACAATGTAAAATGATTCGGAATTGTTTTCACAGTCACTCAAATCTGTCGAACTTTCCTTGAGAACTTTACAATATTGAAATCATCAAACTAAGTCCAAAGTGGCTATGTCTAAGGCCGGCCGTATTTCAAAACCTCATATGCAGCTTTTCGTCACCTATTGCATGGAGATTTATGTTGCAAAACGGGATATAACGATTTGCAGCTTTGGTTTACGGCTGGCAAAGTCAATTTACCTTAATAGAATGGCTGATCAAAGTGAAAGTTCGCAAAATGCAAATAAATTCGCTTTAACCAAATCTATTCTCAAAATCCACTCAGGGGCGGATCCACAGGGGGGGGGGTTTCGATTGGGGCGATCGCCCCCACTAAATTAAAAAAAAGTTTTTTTATGAGAAATATACCTATTTTTTTATTTATTTATTTATTTACGAATACATGTACATTGATATTAATCTTAAAAAATAGCACATTAATGAACAACATTGGACAAACATAAGTTTAACTTAATACGGAAAAATTAAAAAAAACTTAAAAATAACTAACTAAGTATGAACGGAAAACAAAAAGCAAAAAGAGAAGAAAAATAAAAATAAAATAGAAATATAATACAATAAATAGAAATATAAAAAATAAAAAAAAATTGTATATTAATAAATAGTTGTATATTCATGCTCTAATTAGCCCTGGTAGAAATAAATTCGAAAAGACGCTTCTTGAAAATGCCCATTGAATCGATACACTGTAAATCAGCAGGAAGAGAGTTCCAAAGCTGAGCTACGAAGACAAAGAAAGAACGCTGACCAATTAACGTGCGAAAACGCGGAATTATTAAATTATTATTTCTGAGGGATTGCGAATGCTGCACAAACTGGTTGAGGTATGGAGGTTTGCGCTTGTGTACCCAATGAGAAATTAACAAACGGCCCAGATCTGGCCCAGCGCAGGCTACGGACGTTCGACGGTCGGTAACCAACCGCTGGGCCAAACCTGGAAATGATAACGCTACCCAGCGCTCAGTCTTGTTTGATTTTTGTACGATTAATTTTCTTATCAAAAAATTTGAAGATAAGTTTCACAACAATATTATTCACCTTTTTAATTGTCATTTTTTACGTAAAAGTTTTTATAAGCCCAGTACAAAAAAGTTCAACTGTTGGTGAGCGTTGGCTGTGCCCTGGCCCTGCGTTGGCAATGAGCACTCTAACACGCTTTGTTACAAGCGCAGGTTCAGCTCTGGTACTTTCGAAATTTGTGCACTGGCCCAGGTTAAATATTCAGCCGTTGAGTTTTTACGCGGGGCCAGCGCTTGGCCGTTTGCAACGGCTGGCAATCTACCGAAATTTCTTATTGGGTAGGATATCGTGAAGCAGTCGTAGAAGCCTATACTCACGATAGTCACTTAGAGAGCAGCCCAAAACGGAGTTCGAGTAGGGTGAAATGTGGTCAAAGCGGCGTAAATTAAAAACAAAACGTATGCAATCGTTAAACGCTACTTCAAATTTATGGGCGCAAGAAGAATCGAGAGAGGGAAAGAGGGAAGGCCATGCATTAGAAGAGGTAGTAGTAAGGCTTTTAGCAAATTCATACGCACAGCCCTTTTCAGCAAGCCACAATGGTAACGAAGTTTTAACAGGAGTCCGTAGGTTTACCTACCTAGTAGTAAAATTTTGTAATTCACGAATGCATAAAAATGGTTTTTCAAAACATTTTAAATAAGTGTGCATTTACAGCCTCAACCTCTTTTTCATTTCACTCAGATTTCATTTTATTTCTTAGACATATCCCGAAGTAGAAACATTCAAACAGTGTACTTTTATATAAATATTCACAAATTCATGGACATATAAACATTACAAATAATAAATATCCCTAAGATTTTTTATTTCTCAGATCGCCCCCCTAAAAAACTTTTCTCGATCCGCCCTTGAATCCACTACCTTTTTTTAAGAAAAAACGATGTTTACTGTAATAACAATTAATAATAATTGAATCGGTCATTTCAAAACCCTCATGAGTCACGTTACCACATAAGTCAACACATTCCTTCCTTGTCAAATAATACCGCGTAATCATTTGCGCCTTCGACATTATATGAGTTTTCATTATGATTCAGATAAAAAAGGTACTATCACAGTCGAGGAATTTATTGATGGATTCATTAAACATTCATTCATACTAAAGTTAAAACGCATGGCCCATACGTCTTTTTATCAGAACATATTTATGGCCAACTACAAATGTAGAAGCTAATCCAGATTAGAATAATGGAGAATATGATCTTGTACCTTAAAGATGTTAATAAGATAATGTTTAAGTGTAATTTTCAATAATGTACATCTATATAAAAAAATTAATTGCAGTGCGTTAGTCTCGCAAAAACTCGAAAATGGCTCGCCTCAATACAGGGGTGGCTTAAAAAAAAGGAAATCCCAAAGGTACTACTGCAAAATCTAAAAAATTGGTAATTTTGGGAGTTTTCACTGCAGATTAGTTTAATAGCTTCATGGCCTACCTATGTATATATTGTTTGACAGCTGCGTAAATGTGAAATTGTCATTAAATTGGGGTTTTTGGGAAATGACAGATTCAATTTAATGACAATTTCACATTTACGCAGCAGTCAAACAATATATAGGTAGGCCATGAAGCTATTGAACTAATGTGAGTGAAAAATCCCAAAATTACCAATTTTTTTAGGTTTTTCAGCTGTTCCCTTTGATTTTTCCTAATGTTTTTTTTTCTAAAACCACCCCTTTATTGAGGCGAACAAAAAAAAATATTATTGAATTCGGTCGAACCATTTTCGGGTTTTTGCGAGACTAACGCACGGCATTCAAATTTATATATGTAGATAAAATATAAAAATATAAATAGTAAAGAGAAATATAAATGAATAAATATAAAAAATAAAAATAAACCCTCTATTACTGAATAAACCCTCTCTAAATTAAGCGCGGTATATAAAAAAGATAATATAAAAATTCGGACTGACTACATTTTCTTCAATAATAACAATATCCTCTACTTGTATACCGAATTTCTTATTTTAGAATTCACTTTCTCGATGTATAGATTTTTTACAAGTTAAACACACCGCTGACGCGCCCGGTGCAAAATTTTTGAGACTGACCATGGTATAGCAGCTTTTTAATTAGTATACTGTTCACACACCAATTTTTAGATTTTAGAAAGTAGTTGCGCCATATAGTATATAGTTTTTTACAAAGTTAGACGCGCCGGCGCCAAACGCTAACGAAACAGGCAGACTGACGCGACGGCAGGCTATTTCTCTACACCACAAGTGTAACAGAATATAAAAAAACCAGCCTTTCGAAAATGGTTGCACTATTTTGTCGCTCACCTCTCCGGCTATTAGCCTATTTTATCCCCCGTACTACTGCTACACGTTGCACCATGACATGGCAAACGACATAATGGACTGTTAGCACAAAGGGTGATTCTTGAGCTTAAAACTGTCACATAAAAACAATAAACAAGATTCGTAATAAGGCAACCACGCGCAAACAACTTTGTTATGCACTCTTCTCTTTCAATATGGAATATATGTTAACAATAAATTAAAACTTCTGCAGACCAAATCATTATAACACGTAGTTATGGCGCTCGTAAATGTCATTCTACAAAATAGTAGCGGTAAGAATAAATAAAGTCCCAGCTTATGCTTTCTTGTTACAAGTCAATTTCAAATTACCCACAATTCCACACACATTATGACATGAAAAACACAGTTTTGCAACAAAAAACCAAACCCATAAAATCTTTTTCAGCTATCTACCCACCACCTACCATGGAAATTATAAATTTTTAATTCTGCTTAAAAATGCCATAGATAAATATTATTTTGCATTTTGGAACAATTATCCTTTAGTTTTTTTCCCAAAATAGGTTGATTTATCCCTCCAAAGGCTTGGTAAAGGATTAATGAAATTTGAACCCCACAATACGTGTACATACATAGTAGAGAACACTGTAGAAAACTGGAATTGAAATTTGCAACGGCACCAGACAATGACTTTAGAGGGGAAAATAAAATCTCACGGCTGCATTCCAATAAAAAATTTCACAGTTGGATGCAACAAAATTCCATTAAAACTTCAATTTGTACGAGAAGCCGAAAGAAATGAAATAATTAATTTTTTTTTGTTTCTGGGTTTTTTAACACTTCAATTATAAACACCCAGTTTTCAGTTTGAAAAATACATAAAATATTATTCGCTTTTAATCAGGGGAAAAGCGATTAATAAAGAAACCAACCTTCAGTATTTTTTCATTTGTAACATTATAAAGCTTAGTTTGAAATACGCTTTTTTTATTTGTGAGACAGAGTCGAAAATGTAAATTTAATAAAATCCCCAAATAGAAAACACATAGTAGAAATTGGAAATAGATATTTAATTACTGTAATTGATAATTCTGATTAGATATTTGTGCACATTCTACATCATCTGAGCCTTAGTAAACAACGTAATAAAGTAATAATGAATGCAAACTAGAGACGTTGATTGGCGAAGTTGTGATCGCAAAAATCCCAGAAATCCAGACTACAATTCCAGTATTTTTGGAATTATTACAAATTACATTTTACACTTAAAATATTGTATTAATTATTTGTTTCACTGAAATAAAATTAAAATGATATAATAAATTATATGCATTACTAGCTCGTATATACCTGCGACTTCGTCCCCGTGAAACTTGGGAAATAAAGGGTGGTTGATAGGTTTTGAGAGTGCTTTATTTTTTAAAATCAAATACTGTACAACTAACGTAATAATTTAAAAAAATAGGCTAAATCGACTGGTTAATAATTTATTTACTGGGTCAGTCACCTTAATTATTGAATACTTATTAAAAACAATCAAAACTAAATAACATTTCATTTAAACAACGTCCTTAGTTTAATTTTCTCGCTGAAGTTGTCAAATGTACTGACTCTTGAACATGCCACATCAAATTGAACCATGAGAAAAACAGTCACTTCTGAAATCCACGCTACCCGTTTTGAAAACTGAAGAAAAACACGCATATTAATTCCCAAAGATAGCACGTTTAGTATACATAAGGCCATAAAAAAGAGGACTTAAGGCAGGCAGGTATTATAGCAGGTAATGTCTGTCTAAAGTCACCGGACAACAGTACAGTTAGGCTGGCCGCACATGGGATACGAATTTGTATCGTAGGTAATCGTAAGGTATTGGACGTCTGAACTGTGCGCGCACACTGGTGGCGTTTTTCTCCGTTGAAATCGTCGCAATGAATAATTTATATTTGCTAGATAATTCTTCGCTGATTCGAAGACTGCGGCGATGTCGCAATAGCCATCGTAGAACCGAATGGGTGCGTGAAATTTATTTAAAAAGAGATGAATTTGGGGAATTCCATCATATTATGGCGGACTTAAATAATGAGCCCGGCCTTTTCGTGGTTATCTACGCATGAATAATGCTGTAAACATGATACAAGCGACCGATGAATCGCAGTAGGCAGGGACTGTCAAAAACGAACAGAATACACGGCTTGTGTATGAAGGCGCACATTCTGCAGACGACTGCCACGGCGACGTCGCCGAGCGTGACTACCGAATCAATCTAATTTCTATTTCGTAGCCGTCGCCTGTCAAAGTTGCATGGATGCTGTGGCATGTGTTTGTGTTGCTATTCTCCTGTGTTCTTGTGTGCCTGTGTAGCATATTCGGCTGTCCAAGATGGTTATTCCGGTGTGTGTGTTTTTAATGTTTCGCCGTCGCTCTTAGTGTGTGCACAAAACGAATTTCGTCGCATAATGAACCTTTGAATATATTAAGCACCATACGATCTTAATCTGACTAAATACTGTAACTTCCGCAAGACCATATATCCATTAGGGTGGTCCTTATTTTCAACATTTTAGATTTTTTTTCAAGGCAAGTAGGTGTTACGCCACTTTGGACTGGGAACCAGGTCACTGGGACTCGCCTCACATGGAATGTAGGTCAAAGCCATCAATGAATCAAAGGCTAATTGCTTGACCTTGATATCTAGACCAGAGGTGGGCAACGGAGGGGGTGGCGGCTGTACAGAATTAATATTTTAATCCTGACAAAATAAAATGTGCCGGAAAGGTGTGATTCTCAGGGACCATTCGCGTAATAATTGCTATTCATCAGCCGTTCATTTTGCCCATATTCATATATAGACGACTGATAATAACCGTTATCAGTCGCTACTAGGAGTGTAATATCTTTGGGACATACAGTAATGTGAATATAACTAGGAAAAATAGTGTAATACTGCAGGAAATTAAAAAAAATTACATTTCAAGGGTCAATACACATTAAAATGAAAAACTCATACTTTTTTCGCTGAAAAAGGATATCAACCATAACCTAGGTCTCGGGGCTGATAAACATGAGTACTATTAGTTAAATCAGCTGCCGCAAGAGCAGGAATATAATAGGAACCATAATAATTAGATTATAATGGTAGGATTGATTCCCTATATGATGAGAATTACTTTATATTTATGCTACATTACTGGAAATTGATTCTGGATTCGATATTGGTATAGTATAATTTAGCTATACTGATATAAGCTGCATTTTTTTGATAGAATCGATAATAATTAGACTATATAATTAGAAATTGGTCTTATATGATGAGAATTACTTTATATTTATGCTACATTACTGGAAATTGATTCTGGATTCGATATTGGTATAGTATAATCCAGCTATACTGATATAAGCTGAATTTTTTTGATAGAAACGATAATAATTATACTATATAGTTAGAGATTGGTCTTATATGATGAGAATTACTTTATATTTATGCTATATTATTAGAAATTGATTCTGGATTCGATATTGGAATACATACTCACACTATCTTGAGGGAAGTCGATTCCATCTTAAAATGAATAATTAAACTATAGTGATGAAAATTTATACTATATTAAAATAAATAATTAAACTTAAATTGATGACAATTTATACTATATTAAAATGAATAATTAAACTATATTGATGAAAGTTTACACTATATTAAAATAAATATTTGAACTATATTGATAGCAATTGATACTGTATCGAATTAGATAATAAAACTACATTGATGGTAATTGATGCTATGTTAAAATAAATACTTTAACTATATTGATGGGAATCGTTCCTAAATTAGGGGATACATAGTTAAACCATATTGATAAAAATTTGATTTGATATTGAAATGAATGCCTACACTTATTGATAAAACTTGAACCTATGCTGAACTCAACAAATAAACTCCTGAACAAATGAACGATCATCCTACGGAATCGGGATCGGATAAAAAGTTTTTTTTTTTTGAATAGAGTGTGGAGTATTGACATTTGGCTTGCTTTCCAATCCTCCCCAGTAACAAGTACCTTCGAATTTTCCAACGAGGTTCACATTGGATAGGTAAGCTAGGTGCATTCCGATAATCCTCGCCATTGAGATATCTTCCTTTAGAGAAATAAATTAAGGGGAAATTTTCCTAGCGTATCAGCTTAGGTGGGTAAACTGGAGCTTTAACACGGACGTTCTTTAAATGGACGAGTAGACACCCCTAATCCGTGTGGCCCCCAGGAATTAAGGATGCCTACCCAAGGTAAGTGCCGCCCACCTATACATCTTAAATATTGTTTGACATAATGTAGCCCCTAGGGATGACCAGGTGACCAGCGACCACCCTTCTATTTCTCTCTTTTCTCCTCAGTTTTTTTTTTTGCCCCTCTCGTTGGCCTCGGATGGCTCTAACCCCCATCATCGCCTATCTTCGTTAATTTCAAATTTCAGGCACGAGTTTCTTTAGCTATAACTGTCAACACTACCTACATCCTGACACCACGAACCCCACCCCATCCGGCGAGCTAGTTTGAGCTACGCACGTCGTGCCGCAGCCGGTGCAATGGATGTAAGTAGCTTTCGCGATACCCATCCGGCGGTCGAACCGTCCGAGCTAGCTTTTTTTTTGAATCCCTTTCCCCAAATGTTTTGTAATGATAGTCGTTTTGGCCTTTATGGCAATCCTCCCTTTCGTCGTGCCCCGGCACAAATTTTATCCAGACAGTTACAGTTTTCAAAATGAATTGGGTTTGCATAAAGAAATAGTCTAGTCTAGAAGAATATTTTATTAACAAAAAAATTAAAACTGAACTTTTAATACTAGACACATAGAAAAAATTAATAGGAATGGTTAGTAGTTTTCCTCCATCGTTTTATCAGCGTTGGTGGTGGGCCTTTCACAGATCTCATCGTAAAACGGTTTGTAAGTCTCTGGAATATATTGTTGAATTTTTTTTATATCTTCAATTTTTTATAATTGATTGGAATTTTTCCCTGATAAGCTGGGTTATTTACTTCATGATAGTAACTGAATTCATAAAACTGATTAACTGCAAAACTGACTTTATCTTTTGCTGGAACAGCTTTACCACAACTTCTCATAGAAAGCACTTTTTTCTTTAAAAACGTTGGCCACCACGTTTTAAAAGCTGCAACGTCTTGATTGGTAACATAATATCGAATTTGTCGGTAGAAGACGAAGAAATGATTAAGTTAATGTTAGTTGTAATGGTAATTTTGATTAAATAAGTTATTTAAGTAATGGGAGGGAATGCAGGGCTTACTCGATTCTTCCTTTCTGCGAGAGATGACCCGTTTTCGAAATGAACATCGATGCCTGCCAAACATAAAATGTACTTAGGTAAATAGGAGATTTTCCATTTTCATGAAGAATGTCAGTCTTTAGCAATAGATTTATATACTGGCAAAAATATAAAAAGTTAACATTTTTGAGATGACCTTTTTCAAAATGACCGATTCAACTGTTTCCTAATACCAGATGGGAAAAGGCCAGTCGGCAAACCACCTGATGTAGGCCAAGGCTCAAATTGGGCTGTAGATAGGGTTGCCAGGTGTCCGGATTTAGCCGGACATATCCGGCTTTCTACAGTCGTGGCGGCCAAATTTATACATGTCCGGCCTGTCC
The DNA here is from genome assembly GCA_963855945.1 of Thereva nobilitata. Classification (NCBI taxonomy): domain Eukaryota; kingdom Metazoa; phylum Arthropoda; class Insecta; order Diptera; family Therevidae; genus Thereva; species Thereva nobilitata. Next base: position 157,751,383 of record OY979694.1, on the reverse strand, counting down.
GGCTTTTGTCCGGATTTTAAGCGATTGTCCCTCTGATCACGTAAGAGTAGCTCCAGTACACAAAGATTTAAGCAGACCAAGTAACTTCCAACACTGCATCCCGGACTAATAAAAAAGGTAGTCCCGGAGTGAGCGTTGCAAGTGACCTGGTCATTTCGTGCCAATTGATTCATTTTAGAAATTTTTCCTTTCGGGTAGTAAGTTGATGATGTAAACGTCAGCTGCGTGAGTAGTGGTGGGGCTGATCGTGGCAATATGTACATTTTCTCCCCACCACCCCACCACAGGTGGCCTTATCTTAATTATCAATTCCAACAAAAATCAAGCGACCTGAAAAGATCATCCAAAATGCAACGCTGCCTCCTGGACTATAATGAAATGGCCAGTTTTCCGTCCAAGGAAAATAGATGATTGTTTATTTTGTTTAATGAAGAATATTTAGTCTATTTTGAAATAAACGATTGAAAATACCTAACTGACTCTATTTCTATTCAAAATGGGTAGTCCGGATTTTAGGGCAAAATGCCCGGCTAAATGTAACGCCGTGTCCGGCTTTTTTATTTTTGGACCTGGCAACCCTAGCTGTAGAGCCATCGAAAAAGAAAAGGATAAAGTGGAATAGAGTAAACCGATTATTATAAATATTATTTCAAACCACACTAAATTTCAGAGGCAGCAGAGAAAAATGTAAAGCACTATATGTATTTAACCCTTGGCATGCCTGGTGGGGTCCCAGCGACCCCACTTGATACAAAACCTGACATATCTTTTTAAATGCAAAGTTACGTGAACTGTCGCTCTTGCTAGCTTCGGTTTATGAAATAGCCGTGAAAACAATCCCTTATGCCCGAGATACACGAGGCTAGTTTTTCAAAGCTAGGATAGCAAGCCAGTTAATCTCTACTGTCCTGTATCCTATCCTGGCTTGCTGTCCTGGCTTGGCACAAGCTAGAATTGTGTACATGATGCTAGGAAGTTTGAACCTAGTATCTTTGCAGTGACCAAGGTGACGACACGTCCGATCAAAAAAAATGAACGACATTAGTAAGAAAAACAATATACATATATATAGTTTTAAAAAACGAATTACTAATCACTTCGCCGAAGTCTAACATCTGCCCCACGTATCCACACATCACATGCCTCTCTTTTGTTTTTTTTAATAATTTCTATCCATCTTTTTAACTTGTTTCATTCTTTTTGCTTCTCTTTAATTTAATTTTATTTTATATTCATTTTATTTATATTTTTTTATTTTTTCCATTCAATTCGCATGTGCTTTATTGTAATGTAGTTTCCATTAATATTTACCCTCACCCTCATTACCATTTTTGGATTTTATTTTGTATTCATGCCTACAGCAGAGTAGTGTACTATTTTTAAGACTCCTGTCTTTGTACATAAATTATTTTTTTTAAATAAATATCAAATATCAAAATATCAAATATACGCCTGAAACAGTTACTTAGGACACTATGCAAATTTGCACTAGACGAAGTACTAGAAATAACAGAAGATTTGATATATTTGCACAAACTTTAAATTAACTTCTGCATTAAGTTTTGGCATGTTTGCCTCGAAAAAACACGTGGTTAGCGGTCCAAAAAAACAAAACAAGTCGTCACTGTACACTACTAATCGGATTACTAGCTTCACTACTAGCTCAAAAATCTAGCTCAAGGTTAATTTTTGTTTGACATTTTTAAGAGTTTTTGTATAATTTAATAAAAATACTAATTTACTAAAACTATTTTTTTATTTTTTTCTTAATAATGTAGATTAATAGTATTTCAACCGAATCATAGCAAAAAAAAATAAGTTTTATATCATTTTCTGAGATAAAATATTATTTGAAATGGGGGGGTCTGTCAGACCCCACCAGGCATGCGGTGTGATTTTCATCCACCAGGCATGCGAAGGGTTAAGTTGTTTCCAAATAAAATCATATTTGAAAAAAAAAACCTTAATATGTAAACAAATTGCATGTAATAAACAGCTAGGCCCGTTTTTTTCATAAAATTATTGCAACAGTTGGCTACAAAAATTATCACCTCACCAAACAAATAAAACACAAAATGTTTCTTAATGCTCCTAGAAACAAGGCATGAACCCTTGCGACAATTTATTGTATTTCATTCAAAGCCAAAATCATTAAACAAACACATTCCTTTACTATTTTTCATTTACTAAAACAAATGAATCGAAATTTAAGTCGCTGCGTTAAAAGTTTCTCGAACATCCTATTTTTACCCAAACTTCCCTCTGCCCGCAGCAGCCGAAATAGCAAAACCAAAAACAAAAACAAACAAAAAACCTTCAACGGTCTTATCCCAAAAGCCTGTCGAATATTCATCCCTCATCCTTGCTATCACCCCCAATTGGTGTCGGACAAATAATTAATGATCCCTGAAATTCTTTTGTTACCTTCCGAAGTTGTTGTCGCCCCAACGTTCTTTGACTTACAAATTTGCCCATCATGTCACCGGAAACTACCTTTACCCAAGCCGTCTTACAGGATCTGCACTTCCCGAAAATAGGATTCGCCTCCTTGAAGGGTGCGGGCGAAGCTGCTTAAAAAATTCTCTTCATTCAACTTTTGCTCCTTGCGGGCTGATGCTGTGTTGTCTTTGCTGTCCTCTAGCACAAGTTAATTAAAAATATGGAAATGAAGTTGTTGGTAATTTTTTATTCAACGATCACTAATTAAGAGTAGGCGACTCAGAAGCACTGACGGTGCCTCAAAAGCGGTTTTCGACGTAATTGTATACATGTGTCCTGCCTCTGCGTTGAATTGCGCTGCTAGCGACAGAAGCATGTACACCGAAAGACGAATATACGCGTTCGTGTTAAGGACTGAAAATTGTAACTGTGCCTGTATACTTTAAGGTGAGTGAAGTTTGCCGTGATAAGGTGCTCAAATTAATGGCAGTTTGAGACATAAGAAAGTTGTCTTTAAATATGCATGAAGATGTTGACAACTTGAATGACGATTTGCCGTTGGAGATAAATTACTGGCGTGAATTTCTCTGGCTTGTGGAAACGAGACAGTAGCAAATTCCCTGCGGGCTCCCGTATTAATGCAAATTGGAATTTTCCTTATGTAAGTTAAGTAATTTGAAGGCATTTAAATCAACAGGGCGGCATTAATATTCTGACATGATACGGTTATTTATGTGCAGTGATGATAACTTCAAAATCACTTACCTTTAATAGCTGCCATATTTAAAACCGCCTTTCATAAATGATGGTTACTGTCATACTATTTAGTTCTTGATATGAGATTGTTTATGCGGCAGCTCCTAAGCTCAAGAATCACTTTTTGTGCAACCAGGGTCCGTCATGTCGTTGCTCAAACCAACGCAACGCCATGGTGCAATGTATAGTAGTACGCACAGTTCGAGGGATGGAGTAGGAGTCAGGAGGGCGTTGACAAAAAATTTAGTTTGAACTCGTGGAAGTTGTAGGAGCTCGGAAATACAGACTATCGAAGATTGCTCCACAGTCGTATTGTTCTACATTAGAACGAATTCCTTGTCGGTAGCATACGCGATGCGAAAGCATTCAAAGCATTCCTGTTTGTAACTTTTAATTAGTTTATTGACATTGTTATTAACTCTATTGAACGCTGCCTCATCAGCAGGATTGCTGGAAGATGCCATATTCTCTTTGCCTTTCTTCTTTCCTTGATGTGTTCTCTGATTTCGGCAGGGTATTTGATTTCACACATTTAGGCTGGCTGCCATTCGAATGTGTTCAGTGAAGTTACTTGTTTGTTGTTCCAATTCTTCATTACTTTTAAGACTCACTTTTACGTTGACTAGCTCTTCTAAAATTTTCTCTGAAGAGTCCCAAGCTGAATACTTATTTGTGAGGTTCTGATTTTTCTTTTTTTTGATGACTGTTGCGCTTATTGACAGCAGAACGGGTGTAAGATCAGATGTAAAGTCCTGAATCCCTTCTGCTTGAGTATAGCTGGAAAAAATACCTTTTATGATAAAGAAATAAAGTAGATCTGATTTGATAATAATGAAAATAAATACAAAAATGATTTAAAAAATTGCAAAACTTCAAAATAACAAATGCCAAGCCCGGAAAAGGAGAAAGCTTTAGGAAAAGGGGTATATACTAATTTCTAGTAAAATCTTTATAACTAGTGTCTAGAGGTAAACTAGACCAGTCATTATCTGAGGGACATAAATGTTCGGGGACCGGTTGGACGAGAGGTTGACAATCTGTCAGTGCCGCGGCCAGACAATGGGGGCCCTGTGCAAAAATTCAGCGAGGGGCCCCAGAGTGTCCAAAATTTTTTTTCGATCGCTTCGCTTGCGCATTTCCCTTCATACATACCCGTCCCCGGGACAGAATAATGGTCCATATGCTGATTTGTGTGGCCCATACTCATTTGTGTGGCCCATTCAATGAAGTAAAAATGCAAATAATGAATTCAAATGATTTCTATTGCAAAACAATATTTAGCTCGCTTCGCTCGCGGGGCCCTAATATCGCGGGGCCCTGTGCAGTTGCACATCTTGCACATATGGCAGCCGCGGCACTGCAATCTTTCCTCAGAAAACAACTTTTGTTATGGGTTCGAGAAGTCAGCCTTAGAACAGTCAGAATTTACAGCAAAGAGCCCAGCAAAGTCCCAGGACCAACGATTTCATGGACTACGATAGAATAAATGAAATGATAGAATAGATGAGCTTAAACGATAGAATACTCACAGCTGAACTACAAGAAGTAAGACGAACTGACAAAGGTTTTCTAGAAAGAAGTGATACTACCATGTTCTACACTGTTGTGTGGCTGGGTTTTCCTATAATCTTTTCCAAAAAAAAAAAACCTAATACAAATCAAACACTTGAACTTCTTGTATTTTACATTTATTCAATTAAATGGAAATAAGTTAATTAAGAACGATTTAAAGAACTCTACCAATTTAAGAGTTGGAACTTGGACTTGACTTGTGTTTATGCAAGTCCAGAGGTATTGTATTACAATGATAAATTGAAAAAGTCGCAAGCGTGCAACTTAAAGTGGAGGATGTTTATATGAGCAGATTTAACGTCTTTTGGACGGAAGTATCAAATATCTGAAACCACAGACTACTTAATATAATAATAACTGAAACAAAGTATTTAGGTGGCGGCTTTACTACACGCCCCTCCTTGAAGACGGAAATTGTACCTAGGAATGGTATAGTTTCCACGTGCGACAGGTATAGGATTTGAAATGGATTCGCTGGTCAGCTCGGGTTGAAGACTGGTTACATGTATCTGAAATTGATTCCAGTTTGGCTTTCTTACATTTAAAGAAATTAATATATAGCCTACGTATTATTTCTAGGCCTATTACAATTGCTATTATAGTTAATGTAGAAGTAATAATTATTAAATAGTTAGTATGATTTCTAATTTTTTGTAAGGGAACATAATTCTAATTCATTTATCTTTAAACTAATTTTGTTTAAGCTTTTTATCTGATCTGGAATTTGAAAGTACTGTAATTATTTACGTTATTTTGAAAATTTCTTAACATTTCTTCATGTTTGTAATTAAGTGTTAATTTTGGTAAGTCTGAGATATAGTAAAAATGTTTTAATCTTACTTCACTAGTAAATAAAGCCTTACTACTAAGTATAATGGTATTGGATAGTGCCTCACATCCTTCAGTTAGTTCGAGAATTCCAGTGTTGTTAAGGATTATTTGGAGTGTTGGAGCCTGTTTGCATCGTAGAATCAATCGTTCATTCGCAGGTGCTATAAATAACCATGAATTCTTCTGTGCCAATTGTAGATATGAAGAGGGGAGAACCATAGTGATCCAAGCGACATTTGCATCTTTTTGAGATAATGATGCAAACGCGTTTGTGCATATTGTTAAAAATTGGATGATTTGTTATGGATATATTTGCAATGAAGTGATGCCTAGAGTTGTAGAATAAATAAGAAAAAATGTTTTATTCAAATATTTATATTGAAAAGTAAAGAAAATAGGGTTTTGGTAAAAAAAAATCACTTGGATCAGTTTAGCACAACAATTTCAACAAAATATATTAAAGTGAAATCACACACATCAACTAAATTATAATTAAAATATTGAAATCAAATTTAATCATCTCCATATTCGGCAGGTAGCGTTTCCTCATTCCTGTTAACCTCTTCGCCCCTTCCTCTTCTGGGAACATGTGGAAGCGTTAGATAAAAAGGATGATCTACAGGTGGCACAAATTTTAAAATTTTTTTAATGTCTTGCATTTTCTGATAAGATATGGGCTTTGATGCTGCAACTTGTTCAGGAACGAAATTTCTTAAATTTTCCAAAAATGTCTCCAAGTCCACGTCATTTGGTTTTAAGTCAATCACCTTATAACTTTCGGCATAGTCGTCATTGTAATGCATCAGGCTTGACCCTGCACTGAATTTTATTTTGCGCATAGTGGATATTTTAGCGCCATGTTTTAAAACAGTATGATAGTCTTTAAAGTGGACTGATAAACTTTCAAAGTCGAGAAACTTACCAGCCATGTCGCGAACTGTGAAAGGTTTTTGTTTTCGACAGTTGCGTACCAGATCCATCCAGGCTTGTGGTGTATATATGGCGGTCCTCTTCTTTTGTTCTCGACTTATGAATGAGAAATCACTATCATTGGGCAAGTACGTATGGCCGCTCACTAGGAAGTGCATAACAATAGTTTTGGGATGGGGGACTGGTTGACCAGAAACATGAGAAAATGCAACACGTTCCAATTTCTATTTTGACCAGAGCAGCAGTCACTAAAAAAGCAAATGGTTGCAATGGTCTCCGGCAGAGTGTGTTCTGCGTAGTAATAGAGAGAGGACATTATTTCTTGGGAACCCCTTGCCCCACAGTGCTCTGGCCACATATTCATAACAATTTTTTCTCCATCTTTTAAATAGCAATGGATGCCAAAATTAAGTATTTGAAGTTGCCTAAGGTAATATACCTCACCCGTATTTAAATATGGAAGGGGAAGTGTGCGCTCCAAGTCGAAGGTTAATACTGTTAAGGATTCATCATCCTTAACTCTAGCTTTATAAGCATTAAGTATATCTCGCACCTTATTTGCTAATTTGAGATGTTCGTCTTTTTGGGTTCTCAGGCTCAGGCACTTTTCTAAGTTTTCTTCCGCCTTTATGGCTACTTCTAACATGTCACAAGTTTTACATGTGTCTAACTTCGGCACGTAAAAGTGCAGATTGAATTCTGTAGTAAATACTTTTTTATAAATATTCTTTTTTAAAATAGGCTTTTCCTCTAATAGGCATTTTTCTTTGAAAAGTTCATACATTTTATTCATGCATAGTTCCGGTGACAAGTACTGACGCGTAGGATTACTTTCGCCGTAATGGCTTTTATACTTTGGAAAGGTGTTAATGTGGTCTCTGATCCATGTTAATTTCTCTTCAGAGATCTTGTTTGGAGGTGTTTTTCGTCCTCTCTGGTCAGGTTCTGGTATTGCCGAAGCAAGAACTTTCTTGCCAAGTGCATAATCAATTCTTTTGTTACTAATCTGGACCTATGAGGAATTTAAAAAAAAACTTTCGTAACATCTAAAGATGCATTATTGGAATCACTAAGAACAGAGTGGAGCCAAATAAATTACCAAGAATGTTATAAGTTCGTAGGATCGCTGCTCTTATAAAAGCCAAACGTGGCTCCACTAAATACAAGTTTCAAATATATAATATACATAATCCAAACATCTTTGTTTTTTTCATATATCCTGATTTCTGAAAGTGTTGCCAACTTATTATTATTGACTTTCACATTTCATTTTTTGAAAATTAAAGTAATTTAGTTACTTGGATCACTTTGGTCTTCTTAAAAATAAAAACAATAATGATCCAAGGGCTGTTTTGTCACTTGGATCAGTATGGCACACTATCTTTTTGTATATAAGCTTAAGGCTAAAGTGGCAGATTGAGATTGGATGGGAATGGGATGTTATTTATGTGCTTGGATTAGTATGGCATGAAAGATTGTATTTTTTTCTATGGATTCAACTTAAAAAGTAAATATTGACAAAAATGTCGCTTGGATCACTATGGTTCTTCCCTCTTCATATATGGTATGACTTGGTAACATTGCTCTAGGGATGCAGCTTCTAGGAATAATGCTGACCTGATCGAATAGGGTTCTCTCGCAAGCACTATTGATGTGCGAGATGTGGTCAGGCTCTTTCTGCTCGCAAATGTACTTGCTTATTGTTGTAATTGTACATTCTCGCAGATCCGAAACGTCCATGAGAAAGTAATGTTGTTCTGAAGAGTCGATTATGAGAAATTGCTTTTCTGGTATTATAACAATGTAGGTTTTGTTAACTACGTAGTAATTTTAAAAATCCTAAATTCCATTGATGTGGTTAAAGGTATACTTAGTAGAAAATTTAGTCTTTTATTACTGTAATAACTAATAGTCTCAATTATCTTATAGTAAAATTTCATATTTATAGTATTCAACGTGATTGGTAAATTTACACCATTGGGTAAGGATGTTTGTATTTTAATGAGTTCCTTTAACAAATCGCAGGTACTTATAACATAGGGGTGTAAATTTCCTCTTAACGCTGAATTTAATATATCTAATAAATGGGTTTGCACAATTAAGTATCTGTCGGTGGGAGATATGAACATAACAAAGATTTCGTTAATGGTGGAAATGTGTGGAGCTATATTAGTTATATTTTGAATCATATTTATTTTAAATAGTGACTTAGAAATTTTGGAATCTAGTTCCGTAATATAATCAATTGTTTTATTGATGTGATCTATAACGGTTTTTTGGACTGTAGTTTGTTCCTTCATCAAGTTATAAACATGTTCTTCGTCATCGTTTAGTAATTTTATTTGTTCGTAGTAATAGACTCTGTCATTTTCATCCAAAGTTCCTAATAACTGTTTTGAAATAGTAGCTACAGCATTTACTAATCCCCGTTTGGATATCAAATCATCCTTAGATCCCAGAATGTTACTTATCTGTTTATTCTGTACTTGTAATATGTTTATTGTTTGATTTATGTGGGGGAGAACATTTTTACAATCGTTGTGTTCGGCACTTCTCGAGATAATTGCTTCACATAAGTTTTGTAATTGATTATGTAAAATTTGAACGCGTTTATTTTGTTCTTTAATGTCTTCTAAGTCAATATGAACTAGTAACTTCCACTGGTCATTAAAGATTTTGAGGTTCCCCACGTCTTCGTAATACAACCCAAGTTGATTCTTGAGGTGCGTTATCTTAAAATTTTCCGGATTCTCCGTAAGAACGTTGTTTCTACAAAAAATTGCCAATAATATTAGGAGTGCATCGATCTTAGCCATTTTAATTATTACCTATAAGGGAAAGTTAGTAATACAAATTAGAGTAGGGTATTATGAAGTAATTGAATGAATCTTAACTAGGCCTTAGTCTATTATTGTGTACTAGTGTAGCTTTATTTTTTATAAGTATTGTTGAGTTTATTTTACCTTTATCTATAACTTTGTATGGTCCTAGCCATGGTGACAATAATTTTCTATTTTGCCCCTTTTTACATGATTCGTTTTTAAGAAAGACTGTATCCCCTTCTTTAAAACTAGATGGGTTTAGTGTACGATCATAGTACAGTTTACTCAATTCCTTTTGCTTAGTAATGTGCTCTCTTGCAATTTCACTAGAATGTGGTAACCGAGATTTCAGTTCATTGTAGTAAACATCATAATTATATGATAGTTCAGGTGGACGTGAAAGGGTTGAAGGAATTTCAGGTTTATGTCCATAAACTAATTCGAATGGTGTGAACCCGGTAGTACTGCTAGGGGTTGTGTTGAAAACGAATATTGCATATTTGATCCAACTGTCCCAGTCATCTTCAGACTTATTTATAAAGCATCTTAAATATTCAGTCAGACTTCGATGGCTACGCTCGCACGAGCCAATTGATTGAGGTCGGTAAGATGTAGTCTGAATCTTTTGAATTTTTAACAACTTACACGTTTGCTTGAAGATGTCACTCATAAAATTCGAGCCTTGATCTGTCAATAAAATTTTAGGAGTACCATGCCTGAACATTATTTCCGTTGCTAGTTTTTCAGCTATTACATTGGCTTCTTGTGACGGAATAGGTATAGCGTCGCAATATTTAGTTAGATCGTCGATAAAAGTAAGTATGGGAGAGGGGGGCATAGTGGGGTAGCGGGGCATAGCGGGATAGTACCAAATTGGTGTTAACAAACAGTAGTACGATAATTTGAACGATGCACTGGGTTTAGTATTAAGTGGTAGTATGACCTTTGCTAATGTTACAAGCATTCGCGACATCGGTTTTAGCGCTCGCAACAAAAGTAATAATATTACGTATTTGTTAAAAAAAATGTTGTTATTCGTGTCAAAGTTAATGTAGGTGCTGGTAATGTCCTGTTTATGATTGTGTGCTACATTTTACTGTAAACTATTCCGGATACGAATACGAAATAAAAAATTTAATTAAAACCAAAGGTAATATGTAGTTATTAATATTTTATCTTTCAATGTGGGTAGGGGCAAAGTGGGGTATTCTAAATGGGGCATAGTGGGGTATTCAATCGACAAGGAGTTTAGTGTCACTCTGCCCCGTATTCATTCATAATTAGATATAACTTCATAGTTTACATAACTTCATAACTTGATGGTTTATTTACACAAACAATTGCTTGTTTCAGTTATTGTTCGCACATATAAGAAAAAAACGAATCAACGCTCTTGGGGTCTATGGAGGCTATAGAAAAAGCAGTGCATAGTGTGGTGTCAGAAAAAAGGGCTACAAAAAAGTGCACAGCTACATGTTGCTCCACAAACTATACTCGAATGCTATGTGAAAAAATACAGGGCTAATCCAGATAGTACTTCCTACAATGCTCCACCTGGTACCCCACTTTACCCCGCTGTACGGGGCAAAGTGGGGTAAACTTCACTCTGAATGTATTTTATTCCGTTAGCTAAACTGTTATTACTAAAATAAAAAAATGGCGGGCCAAATAATGATAGACATGCTGTACAACCCAAAAAAAATTAAACTCAACCTAACGCCATTATTAGTTGAAAAATGACCCATAACATCTTAGATACCCCACTATACCCCCTCTCCCCTAAGTACTTGTTTCCCAAAGAGGTAGTAGGAAGAGGGCGAACGATATCCATAGATATTTTTTCAAATGGTTCGCGGACTGTTGAAGTTATTAGTAAAAGTTCCTTCGTGTATCTAGTGATTTTATTGCGCTTACATGTTTCACAATTTTTGATATATTTCTTTATATCTTTATACATGTTGCGCCATTTGGATTCTTCTGAAGGTGCGATTCAGTCCACAATGGCCTCCAAGAGGTTTATCATGGAATTCTTGAAGAATTTTTAGTTTCTCTTCTTCCGAGAAATCTGATGAGAAATTATTATGATAGAACGAAAGTCGTAAATTGGATTTCTGAAATATATATCTGGTCATAGAACGAACGATTTCGAATTTGAGATTGATTGACGGTACTGATTGGACACCGCAATATTTGAGATATTGTTTTTGAGTGCCCAGGATTTTAACGATAATAAGGTTTTAAATATGTCATTGTAGTTGCATTTTTCAGTGGCAAGGTGAGTAATCAGACATATTATTTTAGTTTTATTATCCTTTGATTCTATAGGAAAAACTTGATGTGGAATTGGGTTTTTCAGTTGGAAGCATTCTGGAACAATATAACGTGCAAGGAGATCTTTATAATAATCATCTGTTTTTAGGTTATTGTCCAAGAAGATTGCTATACAATTTGAATTACAGTTTCATAAATTGTCGTCATTATCTTGTATAAGATGATTCACGACAATTTTATTAGTTAAAGCGTTTTCAAATTCTTCGTATGCCATTACGTTCTGACTGCCGCTTCGAGTAATAGCTAAGGTTGTTACTTCGGGTAGATAATTAGGATTTGAGCTTCCTTGGATGTCTGTGTATGGAATCCGACTTAAACAATCTGCATTCGTATTACTGGATCCTTTTTTATAAACAATATTGAAATCAAATTCTTCTAATTTCAGTTTCCATCTCATCATTCTTGAGCTAGTATCCTTACATCTGTGAAGATACTCTAGTGCTTTATGATCAGTGATAATGGTAAACTTTTTACCAAATAGATATGGTCTGAAATGCTGTACGGACCATACGACGGCAAGCAATTCTTTGTCAGTCGTAGAATAGTTTGTTTCACTCTTACGTAATAGTCTAGATGCATAGGCTATGGGCAAATCATTTCCAGTTTTCCTTTGAGACAAAATTGATCCAATGGCGTATCCGCTTGCATCAGTCGTTAAAATAAATTCTTGACTAAAGTCAGGGTATTGTAATAAAGGAAGTGTAGTCAAGGCATTTCTTAAAGAGTTAAAAGAGTCAGTGCATCGAGGAGTCCATTCAAAATTAGTGTTTTTCTTTAAAAGGTTAGTTAGAGGTTGGGAGATTTTGGCAAAATCTCTTATGAACCGACGATAGTAACCAGCTAAACCAAGAAATGCTTTGATTTCTTTTGGTGATTTAGGAGTAGGAAAATTTTTGACGCTGGAAATTTTTTTAGGGTCTGGAGACACTCCAGTTTCACTAATTATGTGACCCAGATATGCAAGTTCCGGTCGAAGAAACTCACATTTCTCAGGTTGCAATTTTAGATTATGTTGTCGTAACCTCTCAAAAACTTCTATAAGTTTTTTGTTATGCTCCTCTAGGTTTTTTCCAAAAATAACGATGTCGTCCATATAAATGAAGCTTTTATAACCTTGTAGTCCGACTAGGACGTTATTCATAAGCCTTTGAAACGTTGCAGGTGCCCCCTTAAGACCATAGGGCATCCTTTTATATTCGAAATGTCCGAAAGGAGTAGAAAAGGCAGTTTTTTCTTTATCTTTTGGATTCACTTCGATCTGGTGAAATCCGTGCGCCAAATCGAGAGTGGAAAAGTATTTAGAAGATCCGAGGAGAGCTAGTACCTCAGTAATGTTTGGGAGTGGGTATGCATCTCCCACAGTGACTTCGTTCAATTTTCGAATTTTCGAAAGTCGATGACTATTCGCCATCTTTTATTCCGATTTAAGTCGGGCTTCTTGGGCACGACGACGAGAGGAAAATTCCAAGGACTTCTGGACTCGGTGATGATGTTATCAGCAATCATTTGGCATATTTGATTATTGATTTCAAATTTTTGCGATTCTGGAAGCCTATAATGTTTCACATGAATGGGTTGTGCTCCCGGAGTGGGAATGTTATGAGAAATAGTATTAGTGTGAGTGAGTTTATCACCCGGAAGGTGAAATAAATCGTTGAATTCTGTACAGATGTTCAGAATTGTTTCCTTTTGATTTTCTGCTAGTACTGTTAGAAATAAGCAGACCATTATTTAATTCATATGAGATGCAAATGCAATCGTTTTTAAGATCTGATTTTATACGCGTAATGAGTTCTGACCTAGCAGGTAAAGTTATGATGTCTACGGAAGGTATAAGATTTAAGGAATACTGGATATTATTGTGTGAAATTGTTAACTCCTTATTTCCATGATCTACATTACATGCAAGGTCTTATAGAAAATCATTTCCTAATATTCCATCGTGTAAAATTGGGAATTGGTCATTGACGATATGGAAAGGATACGCGAAAATTGTATTTCCGAATTTCAGTTTTGCGTGACAAATACCAAGAGTTTGTATGAGTTCTGGGCTGATCCCTTTTAAATTTGCTTTTAAATCTGCATAGACGGTTTCATTGTCGTTGAGACAGTTTAATTTTAATAAGCAGACTTCGCTTCCGCTATCTACTAGCAATGAGATTTTTTCCTTTCGTATGGAAATGGAACTGACTTCGACGGTGTCGTGCTTCCGATTACTTTGTAAGGATATATTGAATACACGCAAGGTTTTAGAATGATTGACTTCGAGGTCCGAACTAGAATAAGAGTTAATGTTAGGCTCTATGCTGTCAAGATATGGATTGGAACATAAATTAGGATAAGAATTGAGCAAAGTTTTGTTTTGGTCATCACTTAGCTTATCAAGAGATTTAGGATGCCGCGCGCTAACGTGGTTTGTAATTCGCTGAGTGAGTGAACCTGAATTAGAAGATTTGATACTTTGTTTAAGATTTGGTAACGATTTCTTTTGCTCATTATTTAGTAAAGATTTCTCGATTTGGTAAAGATTTGGTAAAGATTTATCGACTTGGTAAAGATTCATCGACTTGGTAAAGATTTGGTAAAGATTTATCGACTTGGTAAAGATTTGGTAAAGATTTAGGGGATGTTTCACTCTCCTTGGAGGGTTTCAATGGTTCTGTCTTAGAGTTTGAGCACTGGTAGCACCTCCTGACGCTACAGGCCTGTTGTCGTTTCCCGCATATGTTTGTACTGATCTATTTCCTTCACGATTTGGTAATGAAGTTTGATTTTTGACTCTATTGTTATACGCTCTTTTTCGGCATTCACATATGTGATGTCCGACAATTTTACAGTAACTGCATTTTATAATCCGCACGAAATTGTTAGGTTGAATTGGTTCAGATTTTACTTCTGGCTTACGAGGTAAAAGGTTTCTTGTGAAGCTGTTACCTTGTCTAAGGTAGCAACTTGAAATTACATGGCCATTTTTATTGCAGTATGAACACCTGAGTTTACTTTTGGTTCTGAAATTAGTATTAATAGAAGGTTGCGGTAAGGATTTCTCCTCTTCAACCGCAGCTTCGATAGCTTCATAGAGTTTAGTATACCTACTGGCTTTTATAATTAATTTCAATGAAGGATTCAGTCCTTCTGTAAAAGCCTTGAGTGCAGTTTTATTGTTTAAATTGGTTATTACCGACGTGGCAGCGGTTCCTTCTGATGCAACGCATGCCCCGCTTAAATCGGCTAGCAATTGCTCTATGTTATTAGCGAAAGATCTGACACTTTCCCGATGACCCTGTTACAATTAATTAGATCCATCTGTATTTGGGCTAGTGTCTTAGTTTCCACAAAATGGTCTAATAATATTTTCTTCAGGTCTTGCCAGTTGGAATAACTTGAATATTTTGTAACATTGTCAGCAGCGTCAGTGATTTTTGATTCTATTTTCAATAGCAAATCACTGTCAGACTCATTATAGTTTGTGTTATACACTGTCTCACAACATTTAAGGAATTTATGAAGCTTTTCGCGTTTACCATTGAATTCGGGTATGAATCGCAAAGCAAATTCTTTATCAAGAACGGGTTTTTCGGCATATCGACTATTGGATATTCTTGGGGAAATGGAAGGTAATTAATTATCTTCGGTAACTTGCACCGTAACGTTAAAAATATCACTTCCACTATCAGAACTAGAATTTTGATCTTCCTTCTTTAGCGTCTCATCCAAATCGTTGGACGTTAAGAGAGGTAAATTACCTTCAGAGAGTGAACAAAGACCGCGAGAAAGACTTATTTTCGGAGAATTTATACTTTCCGCGCTACTATAATTTTGGTTTTTTGCTCTACTCCTCGTATTCATAGATAAACACACGTACTAATAGAACAGTAAAAAAAATTTCTTTTAATAAACCATAATAAAGTAGAAAGAAAACACTCTTTGAACAAAAGGCAAAAGGAACAAGAAAGTAAAAAAGAGATTTATGTTACAACGCGATTTCCACATATTAACCAATCTTTCACATTTTTTTTTTCACTTAAATTTTATAAAATACTAGCTGGGACCCGGCGCGCCTATGCTGCAGCCATAAGCCAATAGGAGTAATCAGTTGATATGAATTTTAATAAACAGTAGGAGAGTTTGCAAAAAAGGAAATTTTTTGGTATTTTTGATTCCAAATAACAAAATGTGAAACTATTAGGCAAATTCGTCGGCCATATTGGCGCGGCCATTTTGAATTTATAAGTTCTGATCATAAATTCGTTATTTGCTAGCTTAAAAAACCCCAGATATCGATTTTCATTGGAATCGGAACACAATTGGCAAATTCGTCAGCCATATTGGCGCGGCCATTTTGAATTTATAAGTTCTGATCACAAATTCGTTATTTGCAACTTTAACACTAGAAAGACCAAGGCCGTCAATTTGACCGCACGGCGATTTCATTCTCAAATATTTTACAAACTATGTTTTTGTTTCTTTTCATATTTTATGACTTTTACTAATTTGCTATTGTTAGGCTAAATCTATATAAAAAAATATTAAACTATATGTTGTATATGAGATTCCTTTACAAATACCTACTAAGACCGCACACCGTCAATGTGACGGCATACCAAGGCAGCGATAAGAATAGTAAACAACGATTTCTTCAAATTAATGAAGGTCGTTTTGTTTTTATTTATGTTGAATTCTGAGTAAGTTGTTACTGTCTAGCTTGTTTGCATTACATTTAGTAGACATTGGTTTCGTTTAGTGAGCAGTCGTAATTTGTTATAAAAAAAATGAGTCGCCGTCTCAGTAGTTCTCAAATAGAACAAGAACTGTTGCGATATCGGGATATACAATTAGATGTGTCAGGTGATGAAAGTGGTGACGATTTATCAGACAGTGTTTGTGAAACCCGTGATGCAGAATTTCAGCCGGAACAGGTCACTTCTTCATCAGAAGACTCCGAGGTAGATTCATCTGCTACAACTAACAATACTATTGTAAATTCGCGCAGAGGACGCGGGGTATCTCGTAGATCCATTAGCGGCGGGCGAACAGCGCGCGGTGGACGTTCAGCTAGGACCTCAGTACCGGAAGTTGGTATGTTACAAGTAGCAAGTAACGGCACAGAATGGACTTGTATTTCTACAGACGCTAGTGGAGTAGGACGACGAAGCCAGGAAAATATACTTAGAGAAATCTCAGGACCTACTCCATACGCCAAACGATACATTGAAAATAACGAGAGTAAGTACCTATGTGGAGGATTTCCGTATCTTGGAAAAGACGACAACCGTTCAAACGATATTTCATTACCCGAATATGTGGTTTTGAAACTGGTACAACCCTATTTGGAAAAGGGCCGAAACGTTACCACTGACAACTTTTTCACGTCTCTAAATTTGGCTAAAAAACTAATGGTTGAAAAGACTAGTGTTGTTGGAACAATGCGGCGTGCAAGACGAGAAGTACCGCCGATTTGTAGAAGTATTCGTACTACAAAATATGAAACTTTTATAATGAAAACCGAGACCGCGATACAACCCTTACTGTCTATCAAAGAAAACCAGGAAAAAATGTTCTTATTTTGAGTACTCTGCACCCCAATGTGAGCATAGGTACTGATCAAAAAAAGCTACCTGAGACAATTGAATTTTATAATGGAACAAAATTTGGTGTAGACATCAAGTACACCGTAAGATCTGGAAGTCGGAGATGGCCTGTTCACGTTTTTTACAATATACTTGATTTAGCAGCTATAAACTCGTGGATTCTGTACCGAAAAGTCACAGGAATAAAAATTTCACGGCATGACTTTATCCTTAAACTAGTGATCGATCTACGTGCAGAGTAAGTGAAAAAAAATCTACTTCAACTGCGACTCAAAGACAAGAAACTAATTCTGAAACAAGTGAACGATGTACTACAAACAATAACAGGCGGCAATGTCAAGTCAATCGTAATTGTAAAAAAAAATAAAACGTGTGAAAACTGCACTATCTGTAAAAAAGCTGTTGGTGGAAAATGTATAAAATATTTTAAAAAAACTATTACTTGTTACAAATGTTACTCAGTTTATGTGCTAAAATTGTTTATTATTAATAAAATAATAAATTGATATTATTTTTATTTTATTTTAATACAATATACGCAATAATTTCATAAGTATTCTGACTGAATCTTTAGTACCGTCAAATTGACCGCTGCGGTCTTTGAAGGTATAGTATGAAGCCCGAACCTTCTAGTGTTAAGAACTGTTTGTTTTGCGAGGGTGCGTTTCGCTTCTTTTTTTTTCTTTTGTACCAAAAATTTTCTCTGCAATTACCTTTTTTCTATTTTCCTTGGGCGCCATCTACCGGAGCGTATTTGCGCCATGATTTAGTCAAAACGCACATTCTGTGAAAGTTTCAGCTCAATCGGCCGTCTAGTTTTTGCGTTTTAGTGTCGCATTACAAACCAACAGACATTCATTTTTATATATATAGATTTTATTAAATAAAATAAAGATCAATTAATTAATTAATCAAAAAGAGAGAAAAAATTTTTCATCTATTAAGATAAGAGTAGAATAGCTATGGGCGTTCGAGCACAATTTAACATGGGATTTTACATATACCCTCTAAATTCACATTTTCCGCCATCTTGGATTTTCTTCGCTGTGCCAATTGGTTTGTGACGTCACATGGTCATGTACGAGAGAAAGAAAAGGCAAGTGAATGAGTGTATATGGGTGCGTGTGTATGTGTGATGCACATATTAGATCTTGTTGTGAAATTAAGCTGTTTTTTATTTTCGGGATTCTCCTTATAGGAAGAGGGGATATTAATTGCCAACAGCAGTTAATAATATTATTGAAAACAAAAAAGCGAAAAATGTTAAGCGAAAAAACAAAAGCTGTTTTGACCGAGTGGATCTAAAGGCAAAGCAACAGGAGCACAGAATTCAAAGGAAAATCAGAAGCGCAACACTTACATATAATCTTGATCGCAGTTGCGAAGAGCTGCGAAAGTAGGTATAATGAAAAACAAAATAATCAGCCAGACTCATGTAGGTATCTCGACTGTATGAGAAAAAACAAAAAACACTTGCGAGTTACCATATGCCTGTTAAGCAAGGTATTATAAGTCGACGGCCCATGCAAACTATTTGCAATATGCATAAGCTGACGTCATAAGAAACAGTTTTTGCTTTTTCTCTTTGCTATTCGGTGGTCGGCCTCAGACGTCGTACCTGGGGTATTCAAAAAAGAAGAATTTGCACTTGCGCACAAAATTGCTGGGCAGAATCAGTTGCTTGCTGCTTAACCTGTTCCTGTGTTCCTGTTACTTACTTTGCTTTACAGCGACTTTGTTTTAACTTCAACTTCGTTTTTAAATACTTTTGATTGTTTGCCGCGTAACATTTATTTAAATAATTAATACTCTTAATATAAAAATGTTGGTAAAAAAAATATGCTCTCGTCCGATGATTATAAGAACCCCGAAAATAGAAATTGGTTTTTTCACATCATGATGTGATCATCCTACATACCGTCACCCTATCCCTCTCAGACGACAATTTTAATTTAAGTTACTTTTATGTATGAGGGTAATCTGAGGTATCAATCGGTGTAGGTTTTCTTTTAATCTGCGACGCCTCAGCTTAAATCTCATATATGAGCGAGTCCGTATCTGTGTAACACAAATTACACTTGTCACCATATTTCTCTTTCATAATGGAATTTTACTTTATGCATATATGTACATATTATTAACAATAATACAAGCACTAAAGCTTTAATGTTCAGTCAAGTTGTTATGGCCGGAGGAAAAAATTGTTTTCGCTGTATGCGTTTATGAATACCTGTTATCAACCTTTTAAAACGAACCTATTGATCCTAATTATGAGGTCAAATTCTTTAAATATAGCTTGAAATTAAATCACGCAAACCTAATTTAGCATTTAGAAAATCTTCGCAGCATTTTTGCACACCAAAAAGTATAAAAGGAGTAAAAATAGTCAAATAGTTCATTCTTCATCTCTCAGTCATAGAGACAAGACACAACCGGAAAGGAATTTATTTGATATAAAATATCTTTTTGTGAAAAAAGCAAGGCCAATAGGAAATAATATGGAAAGTTCAGTGAAAAATTTTATTAACAGTGCGAAAGTAGCTTTTACGAAAGCTCAAAATAACTGGGGATTAATTGAACAAAGTGTTAAAGATTGTAGTAAGAGCCTAAAATGTTTAAATCGTGCTTTAAAGAGTGCATCAACAACTAGTGAACGTCATCACGTAGGTAATGGTATTAACCTCGTACAAGGATACCGGACCCAATTGAAGCAGTTGCGGCTAGTGACAGGTGCTGGCTTATCAAAAAGAACCAACTGGGCTTCACAAAGAATCAAATGGGAGGAGGGGCAAACTGCTTTTAATGGTCGCATTAGGACAGGCGCTATTATCAACCTAAAGCATAAAGAGCCGAAGGAGTTCCTAAATGATTGCAGCGGACTTTTCAGTCGTCGTATCAATAATGAATTGAAAAAGGAAGCTACAATCAAGGTCAACACGGTATTTTGCGGCGAATTTAAAACCATAAAGGGTGACGAGGAGTTATTTGAGTTGAAATACATGAACACGAAGAACGTGCCCATATACAGAGATACCGACATTAACAACTGGTTCAAGCAGAATGTTGAGGAACCAATATTAAAAAAACTAGAAGAATTCCAGGAAAGGGATAGTGGCTGGGCTTTATCCGCAATCATCAACCTTGCCATTAACATTAATAAATTCACACCTCAACTAGGATCTTCATATATTGAGCTGCCGCAACAAATTAAGCGCAAAGAGGCCTGCGTCAATGTTAAAAACGAAGACAATGCTTGTTTCGCCTGGGCAGTAGTTTCAGCTATGCATCCAGTTGAGAGAAATCCAAATCGTGTAACACAGTATCCGCAATATTCCGACGTTCTGAACCTAGGAGACATTATATTCCCTATGACAATTAAGCAGATTCCCCGATTCGAGAGGCAAAATAATCTGTCGGTGAACGTATACATTTTGATGAAGATTAAAAATAGTGCAGTAAAAAAAACATTTTTATTCGCACAGTCTGGTAACAGCAAAATTATGATTTAATCCTGTTTGGGATATCACCAGGAGTATATTGGTAAGTTTTGGACCTCGAAAAACTTGTGCTACTTTTGTTATAAACAATTAAAGTTTTTTTACCACGTTTTTCGAGCTTAAAATGTGAATTACTCCGGTTTTATAAGTCGGATCGGGGCAAAATAAATACCAGTCTCTTCGTAATAAAATTTCCAATAAATCCTCGTTGGTTTCAAGTTTCTGAAGTACATACATAACCTACAAAACGGAAAAAACAAGAAAAATACAGTATTTTTTTCAATTTAATGCCCAAGACAGTCAACTGTACCAATTTGCATCAAACTTTCAAAAAATATACTTTTTGATGTTACAAAAAGACTCTGAAAAATTGGTGCCAAAATACTGAACCCGTTGGCCAAAATTGCTATTGTTATCTAAAATTTGAAATGCCCGCCATTTTATGCCATTAAGTCCAAAATGAAAATTTCTTTTTTCAAAATGTAGCTCTCGATGCCACCTTTCGAATGCAATTAAAAAAAATTTTTTTTAATGTAATTTTGGTAACTGTTTTTTTATTTGTTTATAACTCAATTAATAACAATTGCATTTTTTCTGCCATTTTGAAAAAAAAATTAAAATTTTTTATCAGATCTGGTAGAAAATCTTGGGACCTTTAATTTAGAAAAACGAAAGGTTATTTTTGTTAACGTAAACCCGAGATATTTAACTTTTTGCGTTTTGGCCAATTGTTAATTAACAAATCCATATTTTGAGCTACAATTTGGACTGCATCATTTTAAAACCTATTAATTTCATGTGATCAATTCGAAAAAAATTTAAGTTTTATCTACATTTTTTACAAGCATTATAACTTATTTACAAGCAAAATAATCTGTGAAAAATGCTTCACTATGCGAAGCCGAGTGCAACAACACGTGATTATAATATTTCGCAATGCAAAAAATTCCAAAAAATGCCAATGCAAAAAATTAAATATCTCAAGTTCATGTTAACCAAAATGAACCTTGTTTTTTTTAAACTAAAGGTCCCAAAATGCTCTACCAGATCTGATAAAAAATTTTAAATTTTTTTTCAAAATGGCCGAAAAATGCAATTGTTAATATTTGAGTTATAAACAAATGAAAAAAAAGTTACCAAAATTACATTAAAAAAATTTTTTTTAATTGCATTCGAAAGGTGGCATGGAGAGCTACATTTTGAAAAAAGAAATTTTCATTTTGGACTTAATAGCATAAAATGGCGGGCATTTCAAATTTTAGATAACAATAGCAATTTTGGCCAACGGGTTCAGTATTTTGGCACCAATTTTTCAGAGTCTTTTTGTAACATCAAAAAGTATATTTTTTGAAAGTTTGATGCAAATTGGTGCAGTTGACTGTCTTGGGCATTAAATTGAAAAAAATACTGTATTTTTCTTGTTTTTTCAGTTTTGTAGGTTATGTATGTACTTCAGAAACTTGAAACCAACGAGGATTTATTGGAAATTTTATTACGAAGAGACTGGTATTTATTTTGCCCCGATCCGACTTATAGAACCGGAGTAATTCACATTTAAAGCTCGAAAACCGTGGTAAAAAAACTTTAATTGTTTATAACAAAAGTAGCACAAGTTTTTCGAGGTCCAAAACTTACCAATATACTCCTGGTGATATCCCAAACAGGATTAAATCATAATTTTGCTGTTACAAAACTATACCTATCTTTTCATTTTTTTGGCCTTTTTTTACTGCACTAAAAAGATAATTTTAAAGTTCTACCAACGTATTTAACCAAGGAAAAGAAGGAAAAGCATGTAAATTTACTTATGATACAAAATAAATACTATGATGAGGTGGATAAAAACAAGTATGTCTACAACAAAGATGGGGAACCCATCAAATACCACTTTGTTTGGATCAAGAACTTCTCCCGGCTGCTATCATCACAGCAAGCAAATCATCACAGCAAGAAGTACTTTTGCGATCGCTGTCTCCACTACTTTTATTCATCAGCTGCACTAGAACGTCACTTGGAGAACTGCAAGGAGCTCAACGACTGCAGAATCCGGCTACCAACGGAGGTCCAGAAGGAGCTTCAATTTAAGAATTTTAGAAATAAGATAGAAGCGCCGTTTGTTATTTACGCGGACTTAGAATGTCTTTTAGTAGATTGTAGTGAAAAGAACAATAATCAAAATCATGTGCCTTGTAGTATAGGGTTTTATGTTAAATGTTCATATAACCCCACGCTATCGTTTTTCAAGTCTTATCGTGGTGAGGATTGTATTGAGTGGTTTGTGCGCGAGTTAAATCAGTTCGCTGAAAATTTAGAATCAGTTTTTCTTTGCCCTCTACCGATGGACCAGATGACATCTGAGGAAATAAAGTCCTTTCAGGCTGCCACACTCTGTCATATATGTGAGAAACCATTTACTGCGGATGATAAAAAGGTTCGCGATCACTGCCACCTAACAGGTTTGTACCGAGGCCCAGCACATGAGGGATGTAATATAAATTTTCAAGACAGTCACACCGTCCCTGTAATTTTCCATAACCTTAGCGGGTACGATTCCCATTTCATTATTAAAAATATAGCTTCTGATATCCAAGGCCGCGTTGATCTCCTGCCTATAAATAAAGAGAGATATATATCTTTCACAAAACATTTAGATGGATATCCAATTAAATTTCGATTTATAGACTCTTTTCGGTTTATGGCCAGTAGCTTAAATACTCTATCCTCATATTTAAGTTCTTTTCCAGTTTTAAAAGCTCAATTTGAAAATTTATCTGAAAATCAATTCAATCTATTAACACGGAAAGGTGTATATCCTTACGATTACTTTGACTCTAAAGATAGATTTTTAGAAACTTCTTTACCTCCCATTTCTCAATTTTATAATAAGTTAAATGATTGTGATATTAATGAGGAAGATTATGCACATGCCGTTAAAGTTTGGTACGAATTCAATTTAAATAATTTGGGTGAATACTCGGATTTATATTTAAAGATAGATGTTCTATTGTTAGCTGAGGTTTTTGAACAATTCCGTGCAAGCTGCTACAAAACTTATGGGCTTGATCCCGCTCATTACTTTACTCTACCAGGTTATACTTGGGATGCTATGCTCAAACATACCGGCGTTACTTTAGAGTTATTAACTGATATAGATATGCTCATGTCTGTGGAGCGTGGAATTCGGGGCGGCCTTAGTCAATGTTCAAAACGTTATTCCAAAGCAAATAATAAATATTATATGGCCGACTACGATTGCTCTCAACCTTCAAAATTTATACAATATTATGATATTAATAACCAATATGGTTGGGCAATGTCACAACTTCTACCTCACAGTGGGTTCAAGTGGGTGGAAAATGTAGACAACTTTCAGGTTGAAGATGTGCTCGATGATTCACCAGCAGGCTACATTCTAGAAGTAGATTTAGAGTATCCCCAAGAAATTCATGACCTTCATAAACATTTGCCATTTTGCCCCGAACATAGAGCGCCTTCTGGTTCAAAACAAAATAAACTAATGGCTACACTGTACAACAAAACCAAATATGTTTTACATTATAAAAATTTAAAACAAGCTCTCCTTTACGGATTAAAATTAACAAAAATTCATAAAATTCTTCAATTCAATCAGTCTACATGGCTGAAGTCCTATATTGACCTAAACACCTGCCTTAGAGCATTAGCTAAAAATGATTTTGAGAAAAATCTCTTTAAACTTATGAATAAGGCTGGTCGCACACTGCAGCAGATTCGGCCGAATTTTCTACGGCCGTATTCGGCCGAATTTTTCAAACAATTATTTTGCTATTGTCATTCGCACATTACAGCCGTTGTTTTCGGCCGTTGACGTCCCTAGGTTTACTCCGATCAGATTTGTTTAATTATTCGGCCGTATACGGCCGTACAAAATTCGGCCGAATCTGCTGCAGTGTGCGACCAGCCTAACGCAGTTTTCGGGAAGACTATGGAGAATGTTAGGAAACATAGCATTGTTAAACTAGTAACCAAGTGGTTGGGGCGATACGGTGCCGAGGCTCTTATATCCAAACCCGAATTCAAGACCTCGACAATTTTCAGTGAGAACCTGGTAGCCATTGAACTTAATAAGACTGAGATTTATTTCAATAAACCAATTTATGTGGGTATGTGCATTCTCGACTTGGCAAAGACTACAATTTATGATTTCCATTACAACTATATGATCCCCCAATTTAATTACGACTGCGCAGTTTGCTATACTGATACAGACTCCCTTATTTATGAAATTACCTACCCCGATTTATATGACATAATTAAACGTGATTGCCATACTCATTTTGATACAAGTGACTATCCTCCCAATAACATCTGGAGCATCCCTCTAGTTAATAAAAAAGTGCTGGGTCTCATGAAGGATGAAAATAATGGTCGCATAATGACTGAGTTTGTTGGACTAAGATCAAAGATGTACGCGATCCGTGTAGAGGGTAAAGATAAAACTAAAAAATCTAAGGGCGTAAAAAGAAATATTGTTAAAAATAGATTAACTTTTGATGATTATGTAGAATGTTTGAATAATAATGTCGAGAAAATAGTTAGTCAAAAATTAATACAATCGAAAAAACATGAAGTAAGCACCATCACCCAATCAAAAATTGCGCTAAGTCCTCACGACGATAAGAGATATTTAATATCAAATTCCTATGAAACGTTACCGTGGGGCCATTATAGTATAATGGATATAGATTAATTTAATATTAGTTAAAGTACACAGTTAAGGTAGCGAATAAGAAAAATATTGTAAATAGTATTATAAGAAAATAAAAGAATATTTATAATGCTTTAAACATTGTTTTATTTAAAAATCCCTAACACAATTTTCCGAGCACATCGGTCATGGTGCATTATACAACATAATCCATTTGCTTCCAAAGTTGTAAGGATTGGACAATCGGCTGTGAAACTTTATTTAGATCTTTAACACTACTCAAAGAAAAATAACACTTAGTCCCGTTGACAACAAGCGTTATGTGAAGCCTAACTCAGTAGAAACGTTACCTTGGGGACATTTCAGCATTATGGATGTCAACTAAGTAAGCATTAATTTATACAAATATGTTTTTTCTTTCATTCTCCAAAAAATGTTTTTTTTATATGGTTTGTAAAAATCTATATTAATAAAATTGTTTTTAAAGTTAAAAAGTGTTTATTATTTCAGAAATTGCATTTGACTTTTCAATATTGCAACCTTACAACAACGACAAAAAATTAAGAACAAATAATTTTCTTTCATTACGGGAATATTAAAATCGATCCGAATCTATTTTTCTCATCGTAACACTATCGGTTTCAAATTGAAAAAAAAAACATTTCATAAAAATGAATTTAACGTTCAAACTTTTTTAAATAATTAAAAATTATCGCATTTTTTGCTAACAAGCAAGTAAAAATTCCTAAAAAAATAATAACACAATTTGGAAAATGTTTAAATTTTTAATAGCAGATAAATGTTCTTTAACATACTTACACATTTCAAAATACATATTTTTTTAAGTTATTGTTTTCAAATATGTATTTGGAAAACTTTAAGGAAGTATAAAGAACAATTTAATATTTTTTTATCGAAAAGTTGTTTATTAAATATAATAACATTGTGCAAAACGTTTAGAGACATTCAAAATAATTACTACAAATTTCATTGAAAATCATTGCATAATTTATAAATATTTCATAAAGCTCCCCATAAATTATATTTAATTGTTTTGATTTTTCTTTCTACAATTTAAACAATTAAAAGCTTATGTAAATCACATTACGCACATTATGCATTGGAAATCTGCGTCTTCAACTTTATTGTCTTTTTTGCTCATGCAAATAAAAGTGTTGCATGTAATGTACATTATGAGAATTAGGAACGCACTTGCAGAATTACAAAATAATTCGAATGCATTTCTGACTTGGGAATTAACAAAAATTAATTTAGCCCAAGGTCAAACAACTAATTCGAATATTTCTTACTTCCCCCAGCACTTTGAAATTCTAAAGTACGGAGCAGTTTATTTTAATTTGTATCTTGCATATTTGTTTCCTCCATATTTCCGTTTTATGTTTTTATTTGATTCTTCAATTTTACTCGAAACAACATGGTACCCCAATTGCCTTGCATAATAAGTTCCTTTAGAACTTGTTTAACGCTTTAAAGAAACAGACAAACCTCGTTGCAGGCAGTCAACTATGCGCAAGCAGAAATGCTGAGAGCAACGCATGTGCTTGAGAATTTTCTCTTTTATCCAAGAGACTGCACGTTATGAATAAGTAGGTAAACAAACTGCTGATAAACAGGCCACCGGTAAAACCTTTCGCAGGTCATTCGAAATATGCAATAACACTGACGTCACGAGAATTATTTTCCACTTTTTTCAGTACAACTCGGTATAAATCTAAAGTGGTGGTGCACCGGCGTTGGTGTGTACACCAACGCCGGTGCACCACCACTTTAGATTTATACCGAGTTGTACTGAAAAAAGTGGAAAATAATTCTCGTGACGTCAGTGTTATTGCATATTTCGAATGACCTGCGAAAGGTTTTACCGGTGGCCTGTTTATCAGCAGTTTGTTTACCTACTTATTCATAACGTGCAGTCTCTTGGATAAAAGAGAAAATTCTCAAGCACATGCGTTGCTCTCAGCATTTCTGCTTGCGCATAGTTGACTGCCTGCAACGAGGTTTGTCTGTTTCTTTAAAGCGTTAAACAAGTTCTAAAGGAACTTATTATGCAAGGCAATTGGGGTACCATGTTGTTTCGAGTAAAATTGAAGAATCAAATAAAAACATAAAACGGAAATATGGAGGAAACAAATATGCAAGATACAAATTAAAATAAACTGCTCCGTACTTTAGAATTTCAAAGTGCTGGGGGAAGTAAGAAATATTCGAATTAGTTGTTTGACCTTGGGCTAAATTAATTTTTGTTAATTCCCATGTCAGAAATGCATTCGAATTATTTTGTAATTCTGCAAGTGCGTTCCTAATTCTCATAATGTACATTACATGCAACACTTTTATTTGCATGAGCAAAAAAGACAATAAAGTTGAAGACGCAGATTTCCAATGCATAATGTGCGTAATGTGATTTACATAAGTGATTTCCTTTTAATTGTTTAAATTGTAGAAAGAAAAATCAACAATTAAATATAATTTATGGGGAGCTTTATGAAATATTTATAAATTATGCAATGATTTTCAATGAAATTTGTAGTAATTATTTTGAATGTCTCTAAACGTTTTGCACAATGTTATTATATTTAATAAACAACTTTTCGATAAAAAAATATTAAATTGTTCTTTATACTTCCTTAAAGTTTTCCAAATACATATTTGAAAACAATAACTTAAAAAAATATGTATTTTGAAATGTGTAAGTATGTTAAAGAACATTTATCTGCTATTAAAAATTTAAACATTTTCCAAATTGTGTTATTATTTTTTTAGGAATTTTTACTTGCTTGTTAGCAAAATATGCGATAATTTTTAATTATTTAAAAAAGTTTGAACGTTAAATTCATTTTTATGAAATGTTTTTTTTTTCAATTTGAAACCGATAGTGTTACGATGAGAAAAATAGATTCGGATCGATTTTAATATTCCCGTAATGAAAGAAAATTATTTGTTCTTAATTTTTTGTCGTTGTTGTAAGGTTGCAATATTGAAAAGTCAAATGCAATTTCTGAAATAATAAACACTTTTTAACTTTAAAAACAATTTTATTAATATAGATTTTTACAAACCATATAAAAAAAACATTTTTTGGAGAATGAAAGAAAAAACATATTTGTATAAATTAATGCTTACTTAGTTGACATCCATAATGCTGAAATGTCCCCAAGGTAACGTTTCTACTGAGTTAGGCTTCACATAACGCTTGTTGTCAACGGGACTAAGTGTTATTTTTCTTTGAGTAGTGTTAAAGATCTAAATAAAGTTTCACAGCCGATTGTCCAATCCTTACAACTTTGGAAGCAAATGGATTATGTTGTATAATGCACCATGACCGATGTGCTCGGAAAATTGTGTTAGGGATTTTTAAATAAAACAATGTTTAAAGCATTATAAATATTCTTTTATTTTCTTATAATACTATTTACAATATTTTTCTTATTCGCTACCTTAACTGTGTACTTTAACTAATATTAAATTAATCTATATCCATTATACTATAATGGCCCCACGGTAACGTTTCATAGGAATTTGATATTAAATATCTCTTATCGTCGTGAGGAC
Organism: Thereva nobilitata; assembly: GCA_963855945.1. NCBI lineage: Eukaryota > Metazoa > Arthropoda > Insecta > Diptera > Therevidae > Thereva > Thereva nobilitata. The sequence goes on along the minus strand of OY979694.1, from coordinate 157,722,354 downwards.
TTAGCGCAATTTTTGATTGGGTGATGGTGCTTACTTCATGTTTTTTCGATTGTATTAATTTTTGACTAACTATTTTCTCGACATTATTATTCAAACATTCTACATAATCATCAAAAGTTAATCTATTTTTAACAATATTTCTTTTTACGCCCTTAGATTTTTTAGTTTTATCTTTACCCTCTACACGGATCGCGTACATCTTTGATCTTAGTCCAACAAACTCAGTCATTATGCGACCATTATTTTCATCCTTCATGAGACCCAGCACTTTTTTATTAACTAGAGGGATGCTCCAGATGTTATTGGGAGGATAGTCACTTGTATCAAAATGAGTATGGCAATCACGTTTAATTATGTCATATAAATCGGGGTAGGTAATTTCATAAATAAGGGAGTCTGTATCAGTATAGCAAACTGCGCAGTCGTAATTAAATTGGGGGATCATATAGTTGTAATGGAAATCATAAATTGTAGTCTTTGCCAAGTCGAGAATGCACATACCCACATAAATTGGTTTATTGAAATAAATCTCAGTCTTATTAAGTTCAATGGCTACCAGGTTCTCACTGAAAATTGTCGAGGTCTTGAATTCGGGTTTGGATATAAGAGCCTCGGCACCGTATCGCCCCAACCACTTGGTTACTAGTTTAACAATGCTATGTTTCCTAACATTCTCCATAGTCTTCCCGAAAACTGCGTTATTCATAAGTTTAAAGAGATTTTTCTCAAAATCATTTTTAGCTAATGCTCTAAGGCAGGTGTTTAGGTCAATATAGGACTTCAGCCATGTAGACTGATTGAATTGAAGAATTTTATGAATTTTTGTTAATTTTAATCCGTAAAGGAGAGCTTGTTTTAAATTTTTATAATGTAAAACATATTTGGTTTTGTTGTACAGTGTAGCCATTAGTTTATTTTGTTTTGAACCAGAAGGCGCTCTATGTTCGGGGCAAAATGGCAAATGTTTATGAAGGTCATGAATTTCTTGGGGATACTCTAAATCTACTTCTAGAATGTAGCCTGCTGGTGAATCATCGAGCACATCTTCAACCTGAAAGTTGTCTACATTTTCCACCCACTTGAACCCACTGTGAGGTAAAAGTTGTGACATTGCCCAACCATATTGGTTATTAATATCATAATATTGTATAAATTTTGAAGGTTGAGAGCAATCGTAGTCGGCCATATAATATTTATTATTTGCTTTGGAATAACGTTTTGAACATTGACTAAGGCCGCCCCGAATTCCACGCTCCACAGACATGAGCATATCTATATCAGTTAATAACTCTAAAGTAACGCCGGTATGTTTGAGCATAGCATCCCAAGTATAACCTGGTAGAGTAAAGTAATGAGCGGGATCAAGCCCATAAGTTTTGTAGCAGCTTGCACGGAATTGTTCAAAAACCTCAGCTAACAATAGAACATCTATCTTTAAATATAAATCCGAGTATTCACCCAAATTATTTAAATTGAATTCGTACCAAACTTTAACGGCATGTGCATAATCTTCCTCATTAATATCACAATCATTTAACTTATTATAAAATTGAGAAATGGGAGGTAAAGAAGTTTCTAAAAATCTATCTTTAGAGTCAAAGTAATCGTAAGGATATACACCTTTCCGTGTTAATAGATTGAATTGATTTTCAGATAAATTTTCAAATTGAGCTTTTAAAACTGGAAAAGAACTTAAATATGAGGATAGAGTATTTAAGCTACTGGCCATAAACCGAAAAGAGTCTATAAATCGAAATTTAATTGGATATCCATCTAAATGTTTTGTGAAAGATATATATCTCTCTTTATTTATAGGCAGGAGATCAACGCGGCCTTGGATATCAGAAGCTATATTTTTAATAATGAAATGGGAATCGTACCCGCTAAGGTTATGGAAAATTACAGGGACGGTGTGACTGTCTTGAAAATTTATATTACATCCCTCATGTGCTGGGCCTCGGTACAAACCTGTTAGGTGGCAGTGATCGCGAACCTTTTTATCATCCGCAGTAAATGGTTTCTCACATATATGACAGAGTGTGGCAGCCTGAAAGGACTTTATTTCCTCAGATGTCATCTGGTCCATCGGTAGAGGGCAAAGAAAAACTGATTCTAAATTTTCAGCGAACTGATTTAACTCGCGCACAAACCACTCAATACAATCCTCACCACGATAAGACTTGAAAAACGATAGCGTGGGGTTATATGAACATTTAACATAAAACCCTATACTACAAGGCACATGATTTTGATTATTGTTCTTTTCACTACAATCTACTAAAAGACATTCTAAGTCCGCGTAAATAACAAACGGCGCTTCTATCTTATTTCTAAAATTCTTAAATTGAAGCTCCTTCTGGACCTCCGTTGGTAGCCGGATTCTGCAGTCGTTGAGCTCCTTGCAGTTCTCCAAGTGACGTTCTAGTGCAGCTGATGAATAAAAGTAGTGGAGACAGCGATCGCAAAAGTACTTCTTGCTGTGATGATTTGCTTGCTGTGATGATAGCAGCCGGGAGAAGTTCTTGATCCAAACAAAGTGGTATTTGATGGGTTCCTCATCTTTGTTGTAGACATACTTGTTTTTATCCACCTCATCATAGTATTTATTTTGTATCATAAGTAAATTTACATGCTTTTCCTTCTTTTCCTTGGTTAAATACGTTGGTAGAACTTTAAAATTATCTTTTTTAATCTTCATCAAAATGTATACGTTCACCGACAGATTATTTTGCCTCTCGAATCGGGGAATCTGCTTAATTGTCATAGGGAATATAATGTCTCCTAGGTTCAGAACGTCGGAATATTGCGGATACTGTGTTACACGATTTGGATTTCTCTCAACTGGATGCATAGCTGAAACTACTGCCCAGGCGAAACAAGCATTGTCTTCGTTTTTAACATTGACGCAGGCCTCTTTGCGCTTAATTTGTTGCGGCAGCTCAATATATGAAGATCCTAGTTGAGGTGTGAATTTATTAATGTTAATGGCAAGGTTGATGATTGCGGATAAAGCCCAGCCACTATCCCTTTCCTGGAATTCTTCTAGTTTTTTTAATATTGGTTCCTCAACATTCTGCTTGAACCAGTTGTTAATGTCGGTATCTCTGTATATGGGCACGTTCTTCGTGTTCATGTATTTCAACTCAAATAACTCCTCGTCACCCTTTATGGTTTTAAATTCGCCGCAAAATACCGTGTTGACCTTGATTGTAGCTTCCTTTTTCAATTCATTATTGATACGACGACTGAAAAGTCCGCTGCAATCATTTAGGAACTCCTTCGGCTCTTTATGCTTTAGGTTGATAATAGCGCCTGTCCTAATGCGACCATTAAAAGCAGTTTGCCCCTCCTCCCATTTGATTCTTTGTGAAGCCCAGTTGGTTCTTTTTGATAAGCCAGCACCTGTCACTAGCCGCAACTGCTTCAATTGGGTCCGGTATCCTTGTACGAGGTTAATACCATTACCTACGTGATGACGTTCACTAGTTGTTGATGCACTCTTTAAAGCACGATTTAAACATTTTAGGCTCTTACTACAATCTTTAACACTTTGTTCAATTAATCCCCAGTTATTTTGAGCTTTCGTAAAAGCTACTTTCGCACTGTTAATAAAATTTTTCACTGAACTTTCCATATTATTTCCTATTGGCCTTGCTTTTTTCACAAAAAGATATTTTATATCAAATAAATTCCTTTCCGGTTGTGTCTTGTCTCTATGACTGAGAGATGAAGAATGAACTATTTGACTATTTTTACTCCTTTTATACTTTTTGGTGTGCAAAAATGCTGCGAAGATTTTCTAAATGCTAAATTAGGTTTGCGTGATTTAATTTCAAGCTATATTTAAAGAATTTGACCTCATAATTAGGATCAATAGGTTCGTTTTAAAAGGTTGATAACAGGTATTCATAAACGCATACAGCGAAAACAATTTTTTCCTCCGGCCATAACAACTTGACTGAACATTAAAGCTTTAGTGCTTGTATTATTGTTAATAATATGTACATATATGCATAAAGTAAAATTCCATTATGAAAGAGAAATATGGTGACAAGTGTAATTTGTGTTACACAGATACGGACTCGCTCATATATGAGATTTAAGCTGAGGCGTCACAGATTAAAAGAAAACCTACACCGATTGATACCTCAGATTACCCTCACGATTTATTCTCTTTCAGGAATTTTTATGGATTAAAAACCAAAATTTTACATAAAAGTAACTTAAATTAAAATTGTCGTCTGAGAGGGATAGGGTGACGGTATGTAGGATGATCACATCATGATGTGAAAAAACCAATTTCTATTTTCGGGGTTCTTATAATCATCGGACGAGAGCATATTTTTTTTACCAACATTTTTATATTACGAGTATTAATTATTTAAATAAATGTTACGCGGCAAACAATCAAAAGTATTTAAAAACAAAGTTGAAGTTAAAACAAAGTCGCTGTAAAGCAAAGTAAGTAACAGGAACACAGGAACAGGTTAAGCAGCAAGCAACTGATTCTGCCCAGCAATTTTGTGCGCAAGTGCAAATTCTTCTTTTTTGAATACCCCAGGTACGACGTCTGAGGCCGACCACCGAATAGCAAAGAGAAAAAGCAAAAACTGTTTCTTATGACGTCAGCTTATGCATATTGCAAATAGTTTGCATGGGCCGTCGACTTATAATACCTTGCTTAACAGGCATATGGTAACTCGCAAGTGTTTTTTGTTTTTTCTCATACAGTCGAGATACCTACATGAGTCTGGCTGATTATTTTGTTTTTCATTATACCTACTTTCGCAGCTCTTCGCAACTGCGATCAAGATTATATGTAAGTGTTGCGCTTCTGATTTTCCTTTGAATTCTGTGCTCCTGTTGCTTTGCCTTTAGATCCACTCGGTCAAAACAGCTTTTGTTTTTTCGCTTAACATTTTTCGCTTTTTTGTTTTCAATAATATTATTAACTGCTGTTGGCAATTAATATCCCCTCTTCCTATAAGGAGAATCCCGAAAATAAAAAACAGCTTAATTTCACAACAAGATCTAATATGTGCATCACACATACACACGCACCCATATACACTCATTCACTTGCCTTTTCTTTCTCTCGTACATGACCATGTGACGTCACAAACCAATTGGCACAGCGAAGAAAATCCAAGATGGCGGAAAATGTGAATTTAGAGGGTATATGTAAAATCCCATGTTAAATTGTGCTCGAACGCCCATAGCTATTCTACTGATAAGTATTAAATGATTTAGTACTTACAAACAATATTTGTTACTTATTACCTAAGTAATACCAGAAAAGCAATCGATGATTTGATTCTGTTGATTAAATTAAAAGTGAAAAGATGGATGGTGTTGATCCAAAAAGTGTAGAGATGGTTCTGATCCAAATAAATGGTAAAAGTAAAGAGGTGATTGTTGATCCCAATAAAAGTGATGAGATAAGATCCCAATAAAAGTGATGGGATAATTGTTGAAATTGTGATATTGTGATAATTATCACAAAAGATGACTTCCTTAGCTGGCTTCCAAAGATTCCAAGTGATGATCAGCTCACAAAAAGGTACAGGATTTCAGCCACTATGACAAAAGTAAAAGATAAAGTTACTAGGAAACCGCGAACACAAGTACTGCTATTATTTCCGCGATTTTAATTCCGCGACTTTATTTAACCGAACCCCACACCTGACACCAAAATTTTGTTGTGTGGCTGGGTTTTCCTATAATCTTTTCCAAAAAAAAGCTAATACAAATCAAACACTTCTTGTATTTTACATTTATTCAATTAAATGGAAATAAGTTAATTAAGAACGATTTAAAGATCCGAACTGAACGGCGCGGCCGACTAAGGAGTGGTTTTTGAATGTGGTTAAGGAAGCTTTCTAGGGTAGAGGAACGGAATTATTGCTGATAAGCAAAATGCAACTCTAGCAATTTAAGAGTTGGAACTTGGACTTGACTTGTATTTATGCAAGTCCAGAGGTTATTACAATGATAAATTGAAAAAGTTGCAAGCGTGCAACTTAAAGTGGAGGATGTTTATATGAGCAGTTTTAATGTCTTTTGGACGGAAGTATCAAATATCTGAAACCACAGACTACTTAATATAATAATAACTGAAACAAAGTATTTAGGTGGCAGCTTTACTACAACAGCGACAATGACTTCTGCGCTTTGAAGGAACTTTGGGGTCGGTTTCTGTGTACTTCCCAATCGACCAATAAACGACCGGATCGCGACATTAACAAATATATCAGGTTTCGTAATCATCGATAATCACGGTGCACGCACCTATTAAAGAAAAACCAGATCAAGAAAAGGATGAATTCTATGAAACTTATAACTCATATTTTTAAAGGTTCATGTATAAAGTGACTGGGCTAAATTGTCTATCTAAAGCCTTATGTACAGCATTCTGTTCTATTGCGAACAACTTTTTCTAGTGTGTATGTTTGTTTTTCTGAACCGCCTGTTCTTCTTCAACTCTTTCAAGCTCCACCAAATACCATATAACATCGAAAATGATACGTTAGAAAAAATATTTTATTTTACGATATCGAGCACTTTGCCCAGACAACAACAAAAAAGAACATGGGGAAAACAAATAAACAGAAAATATATTTACGGTATGAAATTTACGGAAATTTGGTAAAAAGAAAGAGTATCGTAAAAATTTATCCTAGGACCATAATTCCATTCAATCAAGCAAATTTCCATTCACTACTATATGGGATGAAGTAATCCTGCACCCATTTTTCTCACTTCACTCGAATATGCAACATATTGAAAAATTTCCACTTCATCAGGACTCATTCCGGGCCATAAAATTTTGCCCCGACCATAGTTGTGTGGTCATGCAGGCCGGTGTTTTGGTGAAATGTATTCAAGAGAAAAAGGGTACACGGTAAAAGCTAAGGACACATTCAAGTGGCACTTGTGAGAAGCATGCTATCCCGTCTACGTATGGGTAAATAGATAAAGTGTGACACATGAGTAAAACGCAAACATTTAAATCGATCTCCTTTGCGGATGTTAAATTCCAATCGGTTTGATGCGTGACCCGAGGGTATCCAAAGGGATTTTCTATCCTTGAGGTTTCTACAAATTTTTTTTTATTTTGTATTTTTTTTATCAATTTCTTGTTTTGTTTTCCAACTTAATAAGTATTTTAAGATATATCCAGCTTCCCAAATTCAATCAAAAATACTACTCAAATGGGATTAGTCTGATGTGGGCTTGGGATTGTTCCTGTTCGTTAGTGAGTGGATTGGCGCCTGTCGTATTGAGTTGCAGGAAAAATAAACAACTTCAATTTATAGATTTTTTCTTTCCTTGGAATTTATGCAGGGTTATCTTTAAGCCTAAAACTTTATGGAATGTGTTGGTTAACGAAATTACTTTTCTGAACAATGTAGCATATACCCACACAACTGTTTGTATGTGAGAGCGCTTGGATTCTGACAATTGAAATAACAGTCACAAATTTTTAGTTAAAAGTAAACATACATATGTAAGTGATCGTGCTTTCGTCCATTGTTGCTGCTTCATTAAAACATAGTAAATGCGCCCTTAACAGAGAGCCCTCGGCGTGATTCTCTTTCCAAATCCATTCTGATTGGATTAATGTTGTAAAGAATTACAAACAATTATTTCATCCTTTTTTGTGAATCAAGGCTTTGGAAGTCGGTTTTTAAAAATTTGTTTTATTTATTCAGCTTTGTGTAAATGGTTCACAATAGTTTGATCGATTCATACCAATATCGACACTTCTGACATGCCTATCTTCCTGCACTTTCCCAAGAACTTCATCAGCTTTTGCAGTGATTGGACGACCAGAGCGTGACTAAATTTTCACTGAAAATTGCCAGAACGAAAGCGAGCGAACCATTTCCGGACAGCAGATGTTAGTACACGTATTAAACTGTTCCCGCAAATAAAAAACCTTGATTATATGAGTAGAAATCACCATGAGTTAAACATCACTTCTCTATCCCAAATTTTATTAATATGTAACAATTTCAATCCCTACTAATATTATGAATGCGAAAGTAACTCTGTCGGTCTGTCTGTCTGTTACGCTTTCACGCCTAAACCCATGAAACGATTTTGATGAAATTTGGTACAGAGATAGATTAGACCTTGGAGAAGGACATACTCTCCCGAAACAAAGGCTTTAAGGAGTTGAAATAGGGAATGAAAGTTTGTATGGGAGTTCGTCATTATTGCGTAGAAAATTATTAAAGCCACCCACCATTTGAACCCGATCAGCTTAAAATTTTGCACATAATGCCTAGTTTTATTAACAATGCAATGGGACCATTTTGTACAAAAAAAGAGATGGCGGTTCCAAGATGCCGGCCGATTTTTGCATTTGTCTTCCTCGACCCCCGACATACATGGGTATCAAATGAAAGAATATAACAGATAGAATACAATTTGCGGTGTAACGTCACTCCAGATTCAAAATAGTTGCCAACAGAAAATGGCGGAAGGCGTATAATAGACTAAAAAGTAGAAAATATAACCGATCAACTTAAAATTTTGAACATATGCATAGTTCGCCTGACAATGCAATCTGACTATTATGTAAAAAAATTAAGATGGCTGTTCCAAGATGGCGGCCGATTTTTGCAATTGTGTTCCCTTACCCCAAACATCGGTTTCAAGTGAAAGGGGATGAGAGGTAGAATATAATTAGCTGTGTGGCGTTATTCCAAATTCAAAATGGCGGCCAACACAAAGTGGCGGAAGACATATAAAAAGTAGAAAATATAACCGATCAACTTGAAATTTTGCAACTACACTGATAGAAAATTGTCTTGATTCCAGCAATTCCTTAGTCTTCGTTTCGTTGTCTTGAGTAGAAACATTTTTCAGTCTTAACATGGGAATACTAACTAACTAATTGCTTCTTTAATCCCTCATGGGACATAGGGCGGAAACAGTTGCCCTCCAGGGGACTCTGTTTTGCGCGACAGCTCTCAGCTCTAATCAGGATCTCCCGGTTGTTGCGGGCTCTGATAATAGGGTTCTCCTCCACGTTGTTCTAGGTCTTCCGACTCCACGGGATCCTTGCGGATTCCAGACAAGGGCGTGTTTGGCTAGATTATCGTCTTCACGTCGCAAGGTGTGGCCAATCCAATTCCATTTCCTTCGCCTGATTTGGTCGTCTGTCCTTTCTTGGCCGGCACGGCGCCATAGTTCTTCATTTGAAATTCTATCTTGCCAGCGGATTTTTAGGATACGACGTAGGCATCTGTTGATGAAAACTTAAATTAAGATTCCTGGAAAAGGAACCAGGGCGGCGAAGAAGTAGTCTCTCCATCTTTGGAGTTGTTCCTCGTCGCTGCACAGCAGCCTTCCATCCGCACTCTTTACGGCATGTTTTTTAGTAGAGTGCTTTCCCGAGAGCTGCTTAGTAATTTGGTACAGCACCTTACTGTTGCCTGTGTTTGCCGCGTTTTCCGCTTTCCCTGCGAGCTCATTTATCTGCCGCCTTTTATCACGTCGGACACTTCTCTTTACCTCCCGGTGTAATTGGGAGTATTCCCGTTCAATTTGTTGGCGTTTTACCGGGTCGCTTGTAGAGTTCACGTTATTTTTGAGGGCCCCTCTCCGTTCTATTTTTTGCCAGGTTGTGTCCGAGATCCAGTGTTGCTGGTTTCTTTGGACATAACCGATGCTTGTTTCCGCTGCTGTTATTATAGCGCCCTTTGTTGTGCTCCGCAGCTCTTCAATATTTGTGTGGTCAGAAACGGTTTGCTGGTTTAAGATTTGTGGCAGATTTCCAGCAAATTCTCTCCTTTTAGTGCTCTCCCGCAGAAGGTCTACGTTAAACCGTCTACGGTTTATGGCATCGCATTGAACGTTTCTGATTGCGGCGATTTTTAGGCGGATAGTTGCTACTATCAAATGGTGGTCACTTCCAGTGTCTGCTCCCCTAAAGCTCCTGACATCCTCCAGAATAGTTCTTCATCTGCGGCTGACGGCCACGTGATCTATCTGATTTTTCGTTCTACTATCGGGCGATACCCAGGTCTCCTTGTGTATCTTCTTATGACAAAAGTAGGTTCCACCTACCATGAGTTGATGGGAACTACAGAAGTCAACGAAAAGCTCACCATTGTTATTGGTAACTTGTCTTAGGCCTTGATTTCCAAAAGTGTGTTCAAGGCCGGTGTTGTTGTGCGTTTAAGTCACCCATCAAAACAATGATGTCTCCCCTTGGAATAGAGCGAAAAACCTCATTCAGTTGCATGTAGAACTCGTCTTTGATGTCATCTTCTGCGTCTTCAGTCGGAGCGTAGCATTGGACTATCGTAGTACTTCTTAGCCTGGTACGTATGCGCACGGTAATAATCCTCTCAGAAACTGGTGACCAGCTAATGAGGCTGGACCTGGCTTCCTTGGTGAGTATTACGCCAACGCCATTCCTACGATTTTCAGTTTCCTGGGCCCCGGAACGTGGGTTTTTTGCTAGTAATTTATAATTTCAAAAGCCTAATTAATAAATTATTTATATATTTCACTTTCGTTTTACATATTCTAAAACATTTAAATTCAAAATTCTAATTTCTAAATGCACATTTTCTAAATTTTATCACTAACTTGGACTTTATAACTTCAACTGTTCACTTTAAATTCCACTTTTGATTCTCTAAATTTACGTTCAAAATTCTACATACAAAATTTTAGTACACCGATTCTTTTACAAATTCTAAGTTTTTATTTCTAAGTTCACGATTTTCTAAAATTCTCACCGCGGTCACAACTTTTAGCAGACCAGTTAAATGTATTCTCTTTTCCTTCATTTTTAAAGTGTTATTAACGGCTTTTTCCCCTGCAGAAGCGGTAATTTTCCAATACATCCCTGCAAACATTACGACTCGAGAACGCCTCGAAAACGAGTCGCGAAATCTTCGAGACGAGAGTCGTTATCGAAACGATCTCGATTTGTAAAATACGAAAACGGAATGCTATAGCAAATCGCTTTGCCGACTCGATAACGACTCGTAGTAGCGACTTAAAATCGAAGAGCACCTTATTCATTTTCTTTGATTGGGGCGGGGGGAGAAATTGTACAAAAAATATAAAAAAACAAGGGCTTATATTATATTTTAATTCTTTTTTATTTTTGCATATTAAGATTTTGGCGAGTGATTCTCGAATCGTAAAGACGACTTTAAAGCGACGAGTCGATAGCCAAGATTTTGGCGAGTGATTCTCGAATCGTAAACGAATCGTTTAAGCGACGAGTCGAGAAAATGTTTGCAGGGATAATACAAATAATAGATTTCGAGATTGCTGTAGGGAAATATGCTTGGTAATGCCTTTACTATTTGGTGGGGGTAACGACCGTCCCTTTCTGAACTGTTCCGAATAAATGGTTGATTTTCCAACTAGTAAGCAATAGTAAATGTAAAAATAAGTTTGACATTTCTCACTTGAGGCAGGTAAGTAAGAAAATTGTTATAATATTTTAAAGGTTAAGTTAATATCGCCGCCTGATTGTAAGAACTAGGTAACTCCAAATTTTGTGATTTTGAGTTATCTATAGTTTCATGATTCAATATAAGGCAGTATTTAATGCAAAGATCCGGCAACATGTTAAAGCACACTAGCAACATCTATTAAACAATGTAAAAACTGGACAAATGAAAATACCGCACTTATTATCATGTTACGGATAGATAACTAGAGAAATTTATTTTTTACAGAATTCTGAGTTACCTAGTTCCTGCAATCAGGCGGCGATATAATAGTGATATATATATAGTGATGTATATATAGTGATATATTTAATATTTTAAAGTTAAGTTAATATAATAGTGATATTTGTTGTTTGTTATTTATTATTTTATGTTGGTTATTAACATTTGCTTTTTTTGTTGTGACCGGGTTGTTTACATTTTTGGTACCTACTTTAATTAAATGCTATATTTCTATTGACGCCAATTTTTTTTTTTACTATTTTAGGTTGTGACGTAACAGCAGATTTTGATATAATGGGTTCCCGCACCATTTTTTCCCTAGCCTATGTCGCATTTCTTCTTGTGTCGTAATAATATTTAAAATACCGTAACTTTTCATTAATATCTCCATTTTCAAACGCAAGCAATTTTCCATCCAATAGTACCAATTTCGGGAACCCAACGTAACACTCGAAATGTCACCAACCAAACGAGAGTTTAGCGGTGTCGTATCGCTGCGATCAGTGGTTCTCGACTCACTTGTAATTAACGCCATCTATTGGGAAAACGCAACGAACTTTTAACCAGAACTAATATATGTATAAAGATATCTACAATTTCCACACTATGATTGTGAAGATGAATGATTCGTCCTAATCTTTGTTATTGTAGAAAAACTGCACCACAACAACTAGGAAGAATAACTATCACACCCACAACATTGCCTTCTTTTTTTTCTCACAGTCAGTCAGTCTGTGAACAGAGTACTTGTCGGTTTAATTTTGTAACGCTTTAAAATAAATATTCAGTCTAATTATATTCCCGGAGTTATTATTATTATTATTAAAATCTGGTGCCGAAACCCGGGAAAGTCCGTCGGGTAATTGATAATATAATTTAACGATAACATGATCAAGCGAACGTAAAATTAATATGGATAAAGCGGCGCGCGGAGTTTATCGCGGGCAGATAACGAAATTGTCCAAAACGGCTCTTGATTATTTAAATTCGCCAGAATTGCAAGTTAATGATACAAACGTCGCGAATTTTGACGCTATAGAAGAGGAATTAGCGGTATATTTAGAACGACTAACGGCAGCTAATCAAAACCTTACAGAGGCCAACGCATTGTACCGGCACAATGGAGCTCCTTGCTGGTGACAGCAAGGCTACTGCCATCATGCTTGGGTAGACATAAAAATTTTGAAAGACAATCATCCTCCCTAGTTCCGAAATAGTGATAGGGGGTGATAAGCCGGTCACACGGTATACGCTAGCTCGACGGTAGGGGTCGTGGGGGGTGTGACCGGACCGCTACATATATGATTCACCACTTACCTACTAGTCTAAAGGGAGATTTCTTCATACCGTTATTGTCCTAGGTTAGCCAAAGGTATTCATCGCTGGAAGTTCCCAACGACCTGGTGGACCTGTAAATGTTCAACGCGACTTCGAGAGAACCCTGGAGAGAAAACACAACCCAACCATCCTGGATAAATTACCCCCTTATGCTGTCATGCCTAGTAATACTCGTGGAGTTAAAGAAATTGATAACAAATATATTATATAGTAATTACAGCCCAAGACAATATAATTAATTAACAACAAAATGAAGGTAAGTTTGAATTAACTATTAGATAAGTGTAAATCAAAAAAAAAATACCCTTACAATATAGGTAATGTGGATGCAACCAACTATTACCCCAAAATAACAACTTCAATACAACAACGGAAAGGAAAAAAACAAATCGTCGCTCTGGTACCAGTCGATGATTCCTGTTTTTCGTACAACACACAAAATCAATTTAAGTGATATCAAAGTAATTTAAGGCATTATTATTATTATTAATGGGGTGTACTATACGTAAAAATGTAACGAGTACAATTCTAAGTGGATAATATAATTTTTATCAATATATAATGTAACATGTATTTTTAAACAGTATGGGGTAATATATATTATAATCAATATAGTGTAATATAATTGTAAATGTGTGAATATAGTTAATTTTAAAACAGTTTAATTAAAAATGGTATATTTTTATAAGAATAATAAACGAAAAAAATAAGTTAATGTGATAAAACAAGCTTACAATACGCCCTCTCCGTGCCGAACCTCGGGTGACAACCTGCTTGGTAGTAACCTGGCGGAGGTTACGAAATTTATCGCCGTAATGTTCTTCTCGCTCTCTAGAAACTCACTGTGGATATTAATTAATCTCAGCTTGTAAAAATTTCTTATGGTTTTGTCCTAAAACACTCGTAACACCAAAGGCCTTCAGTAAAAATTAGCACTGCACCAAGGTTGCCTTGCCAACTATGTATAAAGTTTTGGAAATTCCAACTGTCACAATCTACTCCTAATCTGTATCACTATTAGTTATTTCCTCAGGCTTCTTTTGATACATGCCCAGTAAATTGGATAAGTACAGGTCCTCAGACTAATTTCCTGGCCTCTGTTGTTGTAACCAAATGGGTATCTCAAAAGAAGTTCCTGCCTTCGACGAGGGACTTCATAACAGTCTGATCCTTTTTGCTCAGCCTCACTTTTACGAATAGTGCCAAAACTGACAGTGTGTCTCGCTGGTAGGCTAAAAGTAATGAGATATCTAATTAGAAATGTGCCCTGACCTATTTCAGGAACGCCGTGAAGTCCTGCTGCACACCTTCTCTTCAAAATATCTCCTGCTAATCAATCTCATGAAATGGTTACCAAGCTGGTTGTATCCAGAGCTGACCAAGGAATTTGAATTGTTAACAACCTTTTTATGTGGTTATCAATAAATAACGTCTGCGATGGGCCACTAGTCCTGGCTGTAAGTACACGCAGCCCAGCTCCTTAAGTCGACCTTTTACTGCAGTAGCCGTTACATCACTTTCATTGTTTACAAAACCTCAGTAGAACCACCAATTAAAGCACCAATTCGCTCCTTAAAAGTCCCTCAAATGGGCTCAGCCAGTAGTTATCCAAAATGTACACTTCTAGTGGACAGCCACCGACGTGACCCTGTTTTTTTTTGTATTTAAAAAAACTCCCTGTCCTGACCAAATTGCCGACAAACTCTATCGTTGGGCACGCTCAAATTCAGACTGTCAAAAAATTCTCTTTTTTTCTATTCTAAGAAAAATTTTGTTTTCATTCGCCTACGTGATTCAAAAAATTTTCGAATAAAAAAGCTCCTGAAGTGATTGGACTATTAATTTCTGAAATTTCCGCGAGAGGGGGGAATAATTAATAAGAAGAATTTTGCAATAATTAACCGACCGTTACAGCATCTCTTCGCAGTACCCATAAGGTAGAGGATTTAGAAAGGGAGTGTGAAGAAATAGCGGAGTATAATGACGACTCCGACAACGAATTTTAAAATTGCAAGGGCTACAAGCACGCAGTCTAGAATCGGGAAATAATGGTGAGCAGCAACATCGTAGTGATACTACTCAACGCCGCACGTGTTCTACCAAGTTACCTAAACTAGGACTTAAAACCTTTTCTGGAGAGCTGCTAGAATGGCTTCCTTTCTGGCAGCTGTTTCGCACCGCTGTTCATGAGCGTCATGATTTAAATCCAACGGAGAAATTTAATTATCTGCAAGCACACTTAAGTGGTAAGGCAGCCGAATCCATAAAGGGATTATCTCCTTGTGAATGCAATTACCAAGAAGCTATCGCCATGCTCAAAGAAGAGTTTGGCGATCATGAGAAGATGGTGGATAGGATTATGCAGCAGCTCATGGTTCTGCCGCATATTACTTCTTGTGTAGACGTGATCGGCTTACGAAAACTGTATAACCATATCATTTCAAGCATGCGCTCTCTAGCATCATTAGGAGTTCCCAGCACAAGTTATACGGTCATGCTAAAATCAATAATATTGAAGTGCATGCCAAACGAATTAACTCTTAATTTTTATAGGCACGATGCAAAACGAGACTACGATAAACAGTCTGATAACGACGCAGACACAGCTAGCACGGCTGATAGGGAGAGTTCTCTTACTTGCTATGGAGATCAGCTGTTGCAGAATCTACTAAAGTTTCTCAAACACGAGGTAGAATCTCTGGAGAGGACTGCACAAATCCAGCCAAGACGACAGACTCAACCTACTAATAAAGGAAATAACAGAAAATATCAAACAGCAGTCAGTTTGCTTACTCCAAACGAGAAATCATTTAGCATGTGTTATTTCTGCAAGTCAAACGTTCATCCCACTGAAGAATGTAATGCAACGCACACTACTAATCATCGCAAAGAGATGCTGAAAAACGAAGGACGTTGTTTCCGCTGTACCAAACGCGGGCATACTTCCAGATCATGCCGAAGTAACCGGCGGTGCAAGAAATGTAGTGGTAAACATGCTACAGTAATGTGCGACCCAAATTACAGCCGAAAAGTGACGAATGATAGGAAAGATCAAAGTTCAGAAACTGATAACAAAGAGCAAGTGATAACAACAACTAGTTTATAGTCTGCCACCTCACAATATTCGGGAGATATTTTTCTACAAACTGCGTGCGTAAAAGCTCTTGCGGCTGATACTTCCTTTAAGTATTTGCACATAGTTCTCGACGGAGGAAGACAACGATCATATGTCACGGAAAGTGTAGCTGCTAAACTTAAGTTGCCTGTGGTGGATAAAGTTAACCTTAGGATATTGCCTTTCGGAAGTAAGCAGAAAGGACGATCGAAATTATTTGACCGCGTGTTTTTAGTATTAAAATCTCGATTTAATGATCAATTTGTGAGTCTAGTTGCTGTTGTTGTGCCTGAGATTTGTGAATACATTTTGCCTGCACCATCTCAAGAATGTCCGAAATTTGCACAGTTACTACTTGCTGATCATCTCACCAAAATGGAAAATATCGAGCGTGGAATTAGTGCATTAATAGGCGCTGATTATTATTCTCATATTATTCTGCCCGAGATAACACGCATAAATAAAGACTTGATTGCTACAAATACAGTATTCGGATGGACCATACAAGGCCTTTCTTACGGTAATGACTATGAATGCACTTCGGCATTGACAACTGCATCAGTTTCCTTGTGTACATGTATTTCTGATGACGAATATATCAAACGATTGTGGAATCTAGATATGATGGGTATTGCAAGCGAAAATTCTGAAAATAATTTCGAGGTAAATATAAATAATTATCTATATAATTAAAGTCGATAAGCGATATGAAGCAAAGCTTTTATGGAGAAATAAGACATCTGTTTTAGACAGCAATAAATTTGGTACATTAAAACGGTTTGAGCGACTTGTTAGCAAGCTATCACATGATCCCGAGAAATTGTTAGAATACGATAGGGCAGTGGTGGCGAACCTATGGCACGCGTGCCAGAAATGGCACGTACGAAAATTTTGCTGGCACGTGAACGATATTAAATTGGATTTAATATAGAATTAATATTAAAATTAATCCGTGTTTTGGATGAAGTTGCGGGTGCTTTTTTAAAATGAACCCGTCCAGTCATTGCAAAGTGTGCAATCATATACTTACATATAGTCCAAGGGCCGGATTCGGCAAGCGTGAACACGACTGCGTGCACGACGAAACAGTGGCAATTTCCTTGCGGAATCCGGCCCAAGCTGGTGAAACCTTAATATTAATGACTAATACATCGATAGATGGTATCGATGACTCACTTTCTCTCTTGCTTTGCACTACATATATGTTGCTTTGAAACAAGTCTAAAAAAAACTAGTTGGGATGTGGGTTTGACCCTTTCGGTCCACACGATCAACTTCCCAGTATGATGAATGTTTAATATTATGAAGTGGATTTTTCTAGAGAATTTGTTTTTGCTGAACGTTAGCAAACGAACATTTCCTTCGTACTTCCTTCGCGACACTAGAGCGCATGCTGGATGGTGGAAAATAATTCCCTGTCCAAAAAGTACTGATCTAAGCTTTGAAAAATTCCTGACGTTTGTAAAGGGTAACGTAATTTTTGCACGATTTTGCACGAGAGTGCTCGGATTTTGACAAGTGATGTCTTGTTAGAAATTTATCGCTATGCGGTATCCATAACAGAAAACTTTATTTAGAATGCGCCTCATTCCAACGAGTTTATTAGAGACGGTTTAAGGAGTATCCACACACATCAGGGACGTGCCCGGGACGTTCGATTTTTGCTCCGGCCAGGACACGGACATGTGTGAACGAGTTCGTAGAAAATGTAAGCACCGATATTTTTTGATCCCCTGACGGAACACTAATATGTGTGGATACTCCTTTACTCCTTCACACATGTCCGTGTCCGGGCAGGGGCTCGTTCAGACACGGCAGAACTCAGCCCTGTGATGTCCCGGGCACAGCCCTGATGTGTGTGGATACTCCTTTAGACGGTGCGCTCCAGCGCATGTGCCTCACGAACTTTGTGGATAAAGGGAGAAGTGGGGTGGTACCTCTCTTCATTCCCACTCATCCCTTCATCACCAAACGTTCGTGAGGCACATGCGCTGAAGCGCACCGTCTAAAACAGCCCTTAGATATTAGAAAAACTAATGCTTAACTAGTGCTTGTGATTCTTAGCCAGTCTTCTCATTTAAACAAAAAAACGGCTCGACCGAATGTTATGAAATTTTTTCAGAGCTTTGCAATTTCAACTCGATGACATTTCCGTCCACTGACTTACTTTTCTTTGGCGATCATTTCAGAAAATGTACGTACTTTCAATTTATGTGTAGGGCGCTCGAAACCATTTTCATTGGTTGCCCACTCATGCTGACTGGAGTTCTTCCTTTTTTGATCAACATTGAGCAAAAAATCTGCGATTAATCGCTCCCGTCGAAATATTAAATAGCATATTTTTATAAATATCGCTCGCGAAAGAATTGACCGTTTACTTAAATGCTGATAACAAGGAATTTTTGTGGCTGTTACTATGTACAACTTTGTGCTGCTTCAGATCCTTTGTTACATGGCTTATTATTTTTGTCGATTTTATAGGTGCTCAGATTTCGGATTTTCTGGGAAAGTTTACATAATCAGCACCCCCCCCCCCCAGGTGTTAGAAATGGTTTTTTCTACGCCTCTGTTAGAATACAGGCATTCTGATATTACTTTTAGTTACGGAATTAGCAGCATTCCACACCCGTGTGGAATATTCATTCCATCACTTGTTATGGAATGACTACTAGTGGCGACATCTGTTCCTCGTAATCCAAGAATATGATTTATTAATTAAAGAAAAAAAAAGATTTATAAATTAAGGAAAAAAGGATTGTTTCAATAAATAAACAATCAATGATGTTCTGCTAGATTATTTTTGCTTTAAATAAACTATTCAATTATTAAATTGCAGAAAATAATAGCATTTTTTTATTAAATTATGCGGTTGCCATCTATTAACAAATTATTAAATTACAAAATTGTTATGAATTAACACTCCCTACTAATTTGTTATTTAATGTTGCTGTGCCTTATACATTATATTTTTGACAGCAGCTTTACATGTTGTTGAATGTTTTTCTTTACAAAATATTAATAAAAATTAATTAGAGGCGTAGAAAAAGTATAGTCTGCAACACGTTTTGAATGGCATATTCCGCACTCGTGGACCACCACATGTGCGGAATATGCATCATTCCAAACTTGTTACAGAATATACTATTTCGTTATTAGTTATCCAGAAACTATATACTGTAAAGGTTTCATAGCTGCTCATATTTCGCATTTGAACCGGAACTACTACATATTTATAACAATATTGTGCAGAAAGGCACCCCGCGCGCAACCCCTGGTCTAGTACCAATGTTTTATACTTTTTGTTAATAGCTAATCTGACTATATGTCGTACGTGCTCATTATCTTACAAAAAAACTGCGGCCTCCCAGAATATATTTTCAATTGAGTTGCTTTAAAGTCTTGTTGAGTTGTTTTTCGTTAAGCACAAGTATCTATTGTTTTAATTCTAGTAGTATTGTGATTGTGAAAATAGGGGTTGATGGAAAATTACAATATTATATTAAACTAGCTGGACCCGGCATAACTCCGTTTTGCCCGCAATAGCTGGCCACCAGACGGCATTTTGTCGTGCGCGTTGACGTTTAGTTGTTTACAGTTTTTGTGACTTTTCACGCGATGGTCAAATTTTGTTTGGTATAAAAAAGCTATTCAATATATTCAAATGTTTTTCAACTGATTCATTATGTTTTATTTGGTTTTGCAAATGTAGTTGAATTTAATGTAATGTAAGCTTGGTGAGCATTTAAAATTTTTTTTTCGATTTTCCGACTTTTCCGGAGATTTTCGTTGCCTAAACCTAAAATACAGCAATACGAACAAAACAAAAAAAGAATCATGAAAATCGGCCCAGCGATAACGAGTTATAACGTCATCGAGTTTCACGCCGAAGGAATTATATATTAGATTTTTTCTTTAATTTTAACAATTTTTGAATTTTCTGCAATTTAATAGGTAGATACGATGGTTCTGTCAATTTTGATTCTGGTAATATATTATTTTTGTATATTAATATTTGAAATTGTCTAAATAAAATTCTGAAACACCAAATCTAAAAACTGTCCGGCACGCCAGCAACACGACAAGTAATATTTGTAATTTTCTGGCACGCGCACATAAAAGGTTCGCCACCACTGCGATAGGGGAATGAATGAATTAATATCGATGGGAATAGCTGAAAAAAAAAGTGAAGATTTAGATAAAGGATATCCTACTTATTACATACCACATAGACCAGTCTATCGAGAGGATAAATTAACAACCAAAATGCGAATCGTTTTTGATGCCTCGGCTCGTACTGGTAATAATCTATCACTCAACGACAATCTTTTAGCAGGACCTAATTTACTACCAAATATTTTAGAGATTTTGATAAAATTCAGGCTTGGTATGATTGCAGTTGTCGCGGACATCGAGAAAGCCTTTCTCCAAATCTCTTTAGCGAAGGAAGATAGGGATTGTCATCGATTTTTTTGGTTTGAAAAACCTATCCAAGATGTGAAAGAAAGAGCAAAGTTGGCAATTTATAGAATGACTCGTGTGACCTTCTGCGTTACTTGTACCCCATTTCTTTTGTGCGCCACCTTGCAAAAGCACTTCTTGGATGAATCTAAAAACTTTAAGGAAACATGTAATTTACTAAAAAATACCTTCTACATGGACGATCTTCTCCTTAGTGGGTGCCTTCCATTTAGACACAGAGGGACACAGTGTTACACTGTGTCCGGCACAGAAGTGTTCCATCAACGACACAGCTAGACACAGCCGGGCACAACTAAGACAATGCTACCAACCCTCGCCAATTGAAATGTGATCGTTAATTTATAATTACAACAATATTGTTTAATTTTTAAGATTCCCAGCATTTATAAGATCTCGGGTGATTAATTTAAAGAAATTATCAACATCAAATTTACGATTTACTTCTCAAACAAAAATAAAAACGAGGAAAGTGCGCCGTGGCGGATTTTTCATGAACTTATGTGTTCCATTTGGGATTACACAGAACGACACAGAGCGACACGCTGTGTCGGACACAATTGTCTTTCTGTGTCTAAATGGAAGGCACCCAGTAGGCCTACCCTAAATGAAAAGTAACGCAGAAGTGAAGTAGAAGTGAAGTAGACGCAATTTCTCTCAAAATTGATATATAAAACAAAATAAAAAGTTCATAAGAAGTGTAGCAAGCAAACAGCCTTAAATTCTTAACTTTTGTTTACTTCTTGTGCGGTTCTTACCGCACGGTTACTTCTTTAAATGACTTTTCGAAATTTTTCGAAATTACACTTCCACTTCACTTCTATTTTGGTCACTCTCAGTGTCAATAGTTCGGAACAGGCGCTTAAAATCTATAACGAGAGCTGTGAATTGATGAAGCGAGCTGGAATGCATTGAAGGAAATGGAACACTAATGCCTTTGATTTGCGAGGACAGTTCAACGAACAAATTTATGCAACTGATCAGAAAGTGTTGGGGCTTGTCTGGGATGTTAATTTAGACGAATTGCGAGTTGATTTAAGTGACAATCCCGTATTATCTTCAACAGCAACTAAAAGGCTCGTTTTAAAAACCTTAGCGAGAATTTACGACCCCTTGGGAATGTTAGGGCCATTTACACCATATTCCCACCGAGTTTCAGACCTCCTGGAATAACTACTTGCTTACACTGCCACTACTGAAAGATGTCGCCGTTAAACGATGTATCTATTTATCACCTGAACGGCGAAGTATAGAGTTGCACGTTTTCTGTGATGCCAGTCCCTCAGCATATTGATCGGTTGCTTACGTGCGAAGCCTTTACCAGACTGGTAACATACATGTAGCCTATGTATGCGCGAAAAATAGAATCGCGCCTTTGAAGGAAGACAAAAATAAAACTAAGGAGCTCACTCTACCAAAATTAGAGTTAACGGCCGCCCTCGTCGGTGCTAGATTGAGATCTTTCATCGTGGAACAAACTGCAGATAAGTTTGAATCTATCTATTTGTGGTCAGATTCAATGATTGCGCTGCACTGGATATGTAACGATCATCAAAAGCAAACCCCCTACGTTGAACATCGGGTTCGAGAGATTCGTCAGCTTACAAACATATTGGAATGGAGGCATTGCCCAGGAGAATGCAATCCTGCTGATATGCTAACTAGAGGTTTAGATGGTAGAAAATTAGTTAAATCAACTGCTTGGATAAACGGACCGTCATGGCTCTCTGAGCCTTCAGATAATTGGCCTGCATTAGATGCATTATCAAATAATTCATGCTTTTCTATTTGTTTGCAGACTACCGACATCACAACAATAGGCCCGTCACATTTACCTTTTCTTAATATAAACCATTTCAGTAGATATCAAATATCAAGAATTACAGTTTATGTCCTGCGATTTTTAGACGTTCTTAGAGGTAACCGTAGAACAAATAGATTTATTAAAGCCAAGGAGCTTTCCAGAGCTGAATGTTATTGGATTAAGATGATCCAATCGAACGAGTACAGCTTAGAAATCACAGCGCTAAAAGATTGCAAATCGATTCCCGGGTCTTCAAAAATAGCAGTGCTCCAGCCACAATTGGATGATAGCGGTATTTTACGTCTAACGATCCGCTTGCAATTGGCAGATATTGGCAAACCCTATTATTATCCCGAAGACATCGCACTTAACAAGCCTCATCATCATAGATGCGCATGAACGTACTCTGCATGGAGGGATTAACGCAACCCTTAATCGTGTACGGGATAGTTTTGGATAATCAAAGCACGACAAGCTGTTAAAACTGCAATCCAAAGATGTGGAGTTTGCAAACGCCTTCGAGGGAAACCTATTTCACAACCATTCTCACCGCTACCAAGGAATAGGCTAGTAACCTCTAGACCATTTGAAACTACCGGCCCTCTACATATTCGTACTTCACTAAATGATGAGCATACATCTAAAGTATACATAATGCTGCTGACGTGCGCTGTAACACGAGCTGTCCACTTGGAATTAGTTCCTAATCTTAATACGGAGTCCTGTATTTCTGCACTTCGACGTTTTTTTGGAAGACGAGGATTTCCGACAACCATTATTTCAGATAATGCCAGAACTTTTCAACGTTCTTCAAACGAATTGAAGCAGCTAGCTTGTGTAGTTGATTCGGAAAAAATGCAGAATTTTGTGGCTGATAAGCGAATTCAATGGAATTTCATAGTCGAGCCTGGTGGGGAGGTTTTCGGGAGCGCTTGGTGAGAGTAGTTAAGGATGTCCTGAAAGCAACAATTGGTCGTTTAACTCTGACCCACGATGAACTTGAAACTTTCCTGGTGGAAGCAGAATCAGTAATCAACTCTCGTCCATTGACGTATATTGGAGATGATCCGTTGGACCTGAAGCCACTAACTCCTTCTCACTTCTTAACTGGGATTAATTCGACACTTTCTACTTCCACAGTGGGAGCAGATGCTCAACTTCGGCAAATCTGGAAACGGCGCTTCAAGATTGCTCAAAGTTTCTTTAAACGATTCAATAATGAATATGTCAAGCACCTACGATCTGCTCATCACACAACCCCTCGACTTTCAGAAAACCCCAATGTAGGAGACATTGTCATCTTGTATGATCCAGCTACGAAACGACAGCTGTGGAAGCTTGCTGCAATAGAAGCGGTATTTCCAGGCCGTGATGGAAGAATACGAGCATGTGAGATTCGACTACCAAATGGGGGTAAATTTCGAAGAGCTGTTCAACATTTGTATCCTTTGGAGATAAATTCATCTGGCCCCCGGGAGGATGTAGAAAAACTGCACCACAACAACTAGGAAGAATAACTATCACACCCACAACATTGCCTTCTTTTTTTTTCTCACAGTCAGTCAGTCTGTGAACAGAGTACTTGTCGGTTTAATTTTGTAACGCTTTAAAATAAATATTCAGTCTAATTATATTCCCGGAGTTATTATTATTATTATTAAAAGTTATGGTTTTGATATTTTGTTTTCGTGACATTTTTGCTCAGATTAAACATTACTCAGCTTTCTAAAATTTTTGAGAAATTTTTGACTTAATGGCTTGGGCTTTCCATCCAATTACAACGATGTTATCTACGAAAGCTGGTATCTGAATTTTTATTGTGATGATTCTATTTGCTTCCAGAGAAATATCAAAAAGCATTCGTGAGGTATCATCTCCTTGTCGCAGATATGATTCTTGATTGAAGTTCATTGAATTGCAGCCCTGTGCTCTCACTTGTGTCCTACACTCCTCCTTTTTCGTTTAATACAGATCTAATAGCTTTTTCGGCAACCTACTTCTCTCATGTTGCTTCACAGCTCTCCTTTTTATAGGTCACTAGCTGGGACCGGGTGCGCCTATGCTGCTCCCAAAAGCCAATAGTAGTAATCAGGTGATATGAATTTTAATATACAGTAGGAGGGTTTGAAAAAGGCAATTTTTTGGTATTTTTGATTCCAAATAACAAAATGTGAAACTATTAGGGATCTGACATTTTTATCGAGACAATAAAAACCATCCATTGACATGGCATTTTTCGAGATATGAATTTTCATACATTTACTACCTTAAAAATTCCCATATACCGATTTTAATTGGAATCGGAATACAATTCGCATTTTGAATTTAAATTTTGATCATAAAGTCGTTATTTGCTACCTTAAAAACCCTCAGATAAAGATTTTCATTGGAATCGGAACACAATTAGCAAATTCGTCGGCCATTTTGAATTTATAAGTTTTGGCCACAAATTCGTTATTTGCGACCTTAAAACCCCCTAGATACCCACTTTCATTTCTAGGTGTATCATAGGAGACTTCCACGGAACTTCATGCAAAAATGCAAAGCTCTGCGATGATTTTCAACGAAGCTCTCCATGACAGCGCCATCTAGGAGTGGCTTTAGAAAGTAATAAAATAGCCTATGTTCTAGGTTTGAATGTAAATAGCACATGGTTAAAATTTCATTAAGATCTGTTGCACGGTGTAGGAGCCTATAGCGATCATACATACACACATTCATTTTTATATATAGATAATCGCTTCTATTTCTAACTTAAAACACAAAAATAATTTAAAATTAATAAACCAAGAGCACAAAAACTACAACTGGGAAGAACTCTGTAAAACCGGGTGCAACATTTGATTAAAAACCTCTCAATTATTTTAATAAAAGTTGTGCACATGTTCTCGGAAATTTTTATCCATTTCAATTTCCGTTTGTTACGAAATTCTCCAAAAAAACACTCCAAATATTATCGTAGGTGCAAAAACATGTCCAATAATAAAACCAGTAGCAAGTAGCTCATAAAGCAATGCCAAAATAAATGACAACAGCAAGGATACGTTTATATGCGATAGTATCCTGGCGAAACAGTGGAGGCTCTTAAAACCTGCATAAGGCTTACGGCTTCCGGCTACGTTGGGTAAAATTGATGAGAAAAAACTTTGCACGACAACATTCAGGTTCATTACACAATCATGTCACTTAGAATTGTATGCTGCAATGCAGTCACACTTCGGATGGGCTGGCTCATATGTCTTCTTGTCACAGTGGTTGTGCAACAACGTCATACCGAAGCATTGCTCAGGACTTGGCTTCATATAATATGAATCTAGAATCCATATAGTTAGCCTTGGTCCTCGGCAGGAATACGTAGCTTCCAGTTGCACGTCCAGATGTTATGTGTTCTGAACGCTCTGTTTGTTGTGCTTCCAGCTTCAGAGAGGTACATAGGTGGATAGGTAGAAAGACATCGTCCAGTGAATGTTCCGTGTTCAGCCCAGGACTCAGGAGCACATCCTCACGTTCCTCTGTTGGTATTAAATTTGGTGCAATCAATCATTCATGGACTGGCTACCACCGTAAGCCTGAATAATATGGCATCGTGCAGAAATTCTATTTTGTAGATAATGGATGAGGACGTGGCTACTCGAATTTCTGGTGTTGTGGACGAAGTCATCAAACGTGAAATAAATTCGCTGTTAAAGGTAGTTACGCCCGAATTTATCATCTACCCGGAGAATTATGTTTCTTTGGGTGTTCTCCTATGGATCAGATAAAAAGTCAAACAGTCTTTTCGTAAATATCGTCATCAGAAAAATGTCGGATGTTTACGAGATAGATATTTTAATGGAACGGAACGAATGACAGCGGAATATATCAGTTTTAGAACAACTTTCTTTATAGAGCAGGGAAGCAAGTGGTATGCTTAAAATAAATATACATATTTTTTAAATTAAACGTTATTGAAAATGCAAAGAAATTTATTTCGTAAACTTTAAGCAAATTTTCTTCTTTTTTTCTTTTTTCGTAGTTATGTTGAAAACCATTTTACAGAACCATTCTGTATAGGTAATCTGCTTTAAAATAGCTCATGAACAGGGGCGGCGCTTTCATAGGTGCGAATGGTGCACTTGCACCGGGCGCAATTGGACGGGGGCACAATTTCAGAAATTACAAATTTTAGCTTCGAGATTTTCATCAAATTTTAATTAAAAAAATTTTCTCGAGACTACTCAAAAAATGAAGGAACAGACCTTCATCTTCGAGAATCAGAAATAAAAATTCAGGAAAAAATCCCTCAATTGAGAGAAAAATCTCTTTAGTGTCTTTCTCCGTTGTCCTTCACTGCAATCAAAAAAAGAAGTGCTGAAGGGGCGCAATATGGCATACTGCACCGGGCGCAAAAAATGTAAGCGCCGGCCCTGCTCATGAACTACAGTGTAGCGTACACCTATGCTTGAGAGACAGTTTTTACTGGACCTAGGCTTATCGCTCTACTGAATCTTGGGCTTTCACTCCAGATTCAGGCGCCCACGCCTGTCTTTGCTTTGGATCCATCCGTGTACCATACTAGTCCACCCTCCGGTATTTTGGGTAAATTCCAGGTTAGCCTCTCTTATATGTGCACGGAAGGCTGGTCAAATTTTGAGATCTGAAAGAGCATGCAGTCAGATAGCATCTTTAGGGACCCATAAGCTGATCCTCTTGAATTTGGGAAACTCTTTTTCTTCTACTTTGAGATTGCTTCCTAACAATTCTTGATTATTAACATTGCTTTCATGACTTGTTGTCTGTTCTTCTATAGTATATAGGAACTGTAGGAATGTTGTAAAATTTGGTATTAGATTGATGATTAATGATATCGATACCCTCATTCTAATACCGCGTACGAGATAAATTCAAAATTTTCAGGAGAAGCCAAAAAAGTGCTTTTTATTTCAAGTACTTACCGTTATTATATTTTATAGTAGGGCGATAATATTTTGTTTTGTTGTGACTTTCTCTTTCATGGAGTTCCAACTGCTGTGTAGAGAATTGCAAGATACTACGCAATAATCATTCAAAATCAAAATTTCCCTAAAAATGCTCATACATGGTATTAGAATGAGGGTATCGATAAAATTTTCTTCATCGGAATTTCTACTTTCAAATACTGGAGCAAACGCAAATTGACGCAAATGAATTGAACTAGGACGAAGTAATTGGTTTGTTTGAATTTTGAACAATCTAGGATATGGCAATGTTTGTACTATTTTTGCTGGTTTCCAAATTTTGTTTTATAAGTGCATTATATTATCTTCACTTTTCTAATTTGCTTTATTTTTTTCCACTGCCTTTGTCATGATACATTTTGTACTTAATCTGGTTTTTAGTAATTAGTGCCTTGACATCAGTAACAATTTTTGGCTTGAGTAATTCAGTTTTAATTGGTATTTTTGATATTTGATATTTATTTAAAAAAATAATTTATGTACAAAGACAGGAGTCTTAAAAATAGTACACTACTCTGCTGTAGGCATGAATACAAAATAAAATCCAAAAATGGTAATGAGGGTGAGGGTAAATATTAATGGAAACTACATTACAATAAAGCACATGCGAATTGAATAGAAAAATAAAAATAAAAATAAAAAAAATATAAATAAAATGAATATAAAATAAAATTAAATTAAAGAGAAAAAAAAAGAATGAAACAAGTTAAAAAGATGGATAGAAATTATTAAAAAAAACAAAAGAGAGGCATGTGATGTGTGGATACGTGGGGCAGATGTTAGACTTCGGCGAAGTGATTAGTAATTCGTTTTCTAAAACTATTTGCGGTAGCGGCTGATTGGATTACTTGGGGCAAAGAATTCCATATTATCCCAGTGTGAACAAAGTAAGAACTTTCGAGAACTTTGAAGTTGAATTTCGGAAGTGCGATCATTTTATGTCTTTTGCTTCTGAGTAGCTTAATGAAGTTACTGATGTACGCAGGTTGGCCGCTATTAAGAACTTTATAAGGAAGAGTAGGTTAATCTTAGCTAGATGATTAGTTAGTGAGCAATTCATTTTTGTACGAAAGTAAGTAACTAACTGTGCCGGACTAGACGCAATTCAATTGGCGAATTCTTACACGAAAGTAAACTGCTATAAATATCTTTGTTTTCTTCCTGACATTTTTTCATTAACAATTTTGTAATTCCTACTCCTTTTTCTCTAAGTCCATTACTTGGAGGGAAATTTGGGCTGGATGTTTGTAGTGATGTATTCCACTCATCAATAAACATACGAAATTGATAGAAGTTGAAAGGCATGTTATCAGAAATAATTACTTGCCGGATTCCAAAACAACAATATATTTTTTTTCAATTCTTTAATACCTCAGACGCAGTCTTATTTTGAAACTGTCGAATCAATATCCATTTTGAATAATAATGCACCAAAACCAGAAAGGGTTTTTGCCCATATAGTCTAAGAGCTGGAGACGAAAAAGTGCTTTCATCTTTGATGTGGGCAAACTCGATTGAAACTCATTCTATTACTAAACGGTATTATATGTCCGAGCTCTCCGACACTTTCAGTGGTGCAGGACAGCAGGGCAGAGGTAAGAATGTGTTTTATTTTTCGCTGATCCTACAATTTTTAAAACTTTTCAATTAATATATATTAATATTTGGCCAATAAAAATTCTGTTATATGCAAAAGCTTTTGTTTTCATGAAGAATTTCCAATGTTTCTTCCTGTAATGGGTAGGGTACGATTATTCGATTGCGTAAAAATAGAATACCATCTTCGAAAATTTCTGGGAGATCACCAAAAGTCTCTGTATTTCCTTTTTGAGACAATCTTGGAGCACTATTAAGTCTAAAAGGCAGACGTAGAAATCTTGTGTGAAAGTAGTTGAACTTCGCTTTAGTGTGTCTTGGTTGGGAATCCTTGTTCTTGGGTAAGATCTCGAGGAGGAATTTGATGCAGGTTCCATTTCTTGGATGTGTCTTGGATAAACTTTCACGCTGGGTGAGCTTTCACACTAAAGATCGAATCTGTAGTTTTGAGTGCCTTGGGCGGCATCTTGCAGATCCGTGTTCCAAGGGGGTCGGTGCATTAGCTTGGACTGGATGAGTCGCGAAACGTTTTCAAAAATATAGGCGAGATACTATACTATACTATACTTATACTAAAAGTTACCAGGAATGGAGATATTGAAAGAAATATAAAAAAGTGCCTATTTATGCACAATAAGTTAATTAAAAAGTTACGCGGTCAACCAAATTGTGGGCAAACTTAGGGTGTTTAACTACACCCTAAAACGAACCGATTCCAACAATAATCTCGCCTATGGGCCAAAATTTCAATGAAAATGCCTCACGGACTAGCCTAATAATAATTATATTCCATTTGGTCTGGGTTTTGGGGCAAAATGAAAATCATATAAATACCAGGATTATATTCCATTTATGTGAGATCGTGGTGTTTTAGTCTACGTTCCAATTGTTAATGGATTTTGTATATTAGTTTTGGTGGAAACATTATTTCAGGGATGTTGATTTTTCGTTGATTTTCCACAGTGAAAGTGTAGTTAACTATTGGAACTTGCCTCGAAAAAACAACGGTTTACGAGATAATCGCGAAGAATGTTACGGCCATCCCGGATAAGGGATGGTACCGCAGCCATATAAATTTTTTTTTGGCTAGATATGAGTCCGGGAACCCTTCCGGTGGCAAAGCTCGTCGGATTGGGGGGTGGGTTCCAAAGACATCTAATTCCCGGACGATAACAAAAATTTGCTACTGCCTTCTTTCTTAAATAGGGGTTCATTGCTACTTACTTACTCCGCGCTCCACTATGCCCAGGATGCTAAAAAGTACGTAAGGGTGGACAAGGAACTAGGATGCTGCAAATTAGATAAAGAGTTGGAGGGATCGGGGTTCGGGCCGTTCTGCTGCTTGACCATTGCTCTTAATATTTACTGCTCCGTCATGATACCTTATTTCCTATAAGGTGAAACTAAAATTCTTTGGGGGGGGGGGGGGGGGGGGTGCTAAAGCAAAAAAAAAAAATCTTATTTCCTGGGCTCTAAATTTCTTTCAACTCATTTATTATTTCATTTTTTTTTTGTTTTATTTGTACTTAATCGTCTCAACAATTTTCACAACAACAGGTTCATAAGTCTAATAATCTTGGTAATTTAAATTAGTCAATACGGCCTAAAGATTACAATGCGACTCAAACGGATTCGTTGCTATATTTATTTTTCAAAGTCGCACTCTACGCAGCGTGATACATTCGACTTAACAGAGATAATAAGCTATATAGTATCAGGTTTTTTTTTCTTTTTTTGTTTTTTTATATGTTAAGACAATACCTTGGAATCCAATTTAGGTTTATAAAATTCAATATAATAGTTTTTATAATATGAAATATAGTGTTTTGGTTAAATTTAATATAATGGTTCTTATAATATTGAAATATAGTGTTTTGTTTAAATTCAATATAATGGTGTTTAAAATATTAAATATAGTGTTTTGGATAAATTCAATATAATGGTTCTTATAATCTTAAATATAGTATTTTGTTTAAATTCAACATAATGGTGTTTAAAATATGAAATATAGTGTTTTGGATCAATTCAATATAATGGTTCTTATAATCTTAAATATAGTATTTTGTTTAAATTCAATATAATGGTTCTTCTAAAATTTACTATAATATTTTATTTTTATGGTTAAAATGCCGTATTATGCTTTATTTGTTGCAAAAGAAAGATTTTTTTTCTTGATCAAGAAGCGCTTCTGTACTTAACTAGGTTAAAATCTACCTTTAATAATGAATCGGATGTATCCGGCTAATTCGTTATGTTATAAATACCTTTTATTTTATTTTTATATAAAGGTTGGACAACGGTCACCGCATTTGGTCTTCTGCCTAAGTAAATTGTTAATCTAAATCAGGGGTCTCCAAACTTTCCAGCCTTAGGGCCATACTGATTACTCCAGTAAGTTCCGAGGGCCAAAACCATATTATCATTGTTGCCGGTGGTAAAAAGTGAAATAGTCCACTGATGAAAAAAAAAGTCCGAAAAAGTACGCAACGTTTAAAAAAGGCTGCAAATCGGACTAAAGTCCGCAAAACGGCAACACTGCATATTATTAATTTTCCTGTCATTATCTGTAATTTCTAGATTAGTCGTAGTCAGTTCCTATGACACTGTTGTGAAATAAAATAGTGCGTAGCTCCTTAAAACGTGTTTGTGCGTGTTTAAGTTTAAGACATCTTTGTAACAGTATTTTGATTTGAATTGTGGCTTTTGTGTGTGATTTAGTAGTATGGAAAAGAAGCGAAAAATTGATAGTGAATGCAGAAAATTC
The DNA here is from genome assembly GCA_963855945.1 of Thereva nobilitata. NCBI lineage: Eukaryota > Metazoa > Arthropoda > Insecta > Diptera > Therevidae > Thereva > Thereva nobilitata. Next base: position 157,690,577 of record OY979694.1, on the reverse strand, counting down.
AAAGATCAGTGGAACATTCAGTATTTCGTAATTGAGTCCAGTAACAAGGCGCTATGTTGGATTTGCAATGAAAGCATAGCCATATGAAGTATACAAAAAATGTTTACAGATCTAAATTAACTGATGAGCATCTTAAATCTCTTTTAATAATTGGTACAAGTAAAATTAGTCCACAACTACAAACTATTGTCAGTGGAAAATCTCAATTACATAAATCTCATTAGTATTTCATGTCATTATGCTTGTTATTAGTTATGTTTTTATTTAAAATGTATAAAATGTTAGTTGGATTCATTTCAATAATCTGTTAGTTATTATATACTGAAGTTAAATTTTCTTTACTCATTACAATTCTGTGTTTCTTTATCCAACTTATCACAAAAACAATAACAATAAGCCTACAACAATGTTATGAGTAGTTAGCTCATGACCATATCAATGTAGATGTCATATTAATAATTATTCAACATAAAATTAGAATACTTCAGTAAACTAAATTTAATTTGCTATGAAAAATATGTTCTCTAAAAGGAGTTTTCAAGTATGTTAGCTCTCCGCGGGCCGGACAAAATCTGTCCACGGGCCGGATGTGGCCCTCGGGCCGTAGTTTGGAGACCCCTGATCTAAATGTTTGGTTTTCGCAGTAATTCGTTTCACTGAAGCCCCTTTCATTAAGGCGAATTTATTCTATAATTTTTTTTTCTTGGTAGTTATGGTATTATACTTATGAGTTTCCTTTTTTTTTGTTTTTCTTTAGACCGCGTTACCTAACGATCGCCTGAAAGGACTGCTAACGGTCAAACTAACTACTGGTCAATAAACCTCTAACTCCGCCCTACAAAACATTCCACCATACCTGGACAATGAATTTCTGCCTTTATAGATATCTTGGCTCTTCTAGTTTGGCTGCTACTCCCATAGATGACGGAAATCTATTCCGCCAGACGATGAGAACCACGTTTCTTCTTAAGACGCACGAGGCTCACGCACGAGGCTGACACTGGTTCCACAGAGGCACCGCAATAACAATTTTTCTGGGCAGGCCCTATAGATAGTAAATCCCTGGTGTTAGTGGCCCACGCAGAAATTAGACACAAAATGGTCGCGGTGCTTTGCAAACAGAAATTTCCATTTGCCGAAAAATGACTGGTTTTCTTATTTTTTTGTGGCTTTCGTTCCGCTCTGCTGCCACAATTGAGTTGTCTTTCAGTTGTGGTCGCTTTCTCAGCAAAAACATTTTCTGGACCGCACCAGCGAGCAATAATAATAAGAGTGATGAGCTAGAACAAATTTCTAAAAATGTTTCAGGGACCTTGAGATCAGCTGATAACAATTTCAATGGGAGCGAAAAAGTCAAGATATCAAAGAAGTAACATCTATGATAAACAGAGGCAGAATTACTTTCACACTACACGCAATGTGTGTGAAAGAAAGATAAAAAATGTGCGGGAAGTGACTGGAATGTGCATTGGAAATATTTTGACAGTTCTCGGTTGAATGGCATTAAAGTCGTGTTTTTAATCCGCGAAGTGAATATTTACGTTTTTATTTAGTGTTGTTATTTACAATTTTAATTTAGTGGAGGACAATAACAAAGTGGAATATGCCATAATGATATAGTTGGGGTATTCATGATCTGTGTTATTCGTGTTATTTGTGTTAAATCGAGAAAAAAGTTTAACAAATCGAGAAACTTTCCTAGTAAATGACATTTGTTTCGATTTTAACAAATAATTCAACAGGGGTATTCATGATCTGTCTTAAACGTCGAGAAATCGTAAAATGTTATCTTCGAAATAGACAAGATCGTGAGCGACCCCTTTAAGGGGACCCTCCTATGAAAAATGGTGAAAAATCGATTTTTTTTCAAAAAACTTTTTATTGCAGATTTTGATAGACTGAAGTCTCCTCTTTCAGATGATGTAATTGAAATTTTGATTACCAGCATAAAAACATGAAAATTTTAATGTTTTTTCGAACTGTGTCAGGCGAACGATCGTGGCACCACCGAGCGATATGGCGACCGTCGCGTCGTTTCTTTTTATCTAAAAATCATTTTATGACAATTTTTTTCATTTTTCGTCAGTAGCTTTTATTATTAGGAAATAGAATATAATAACAACAATTATCTCGAATAAAACAACAAAATTGGGAACCTAAAAATGTTTTGAAATATGAGATTCTTGGAAGTTCGAGATGTTTATACTTCGCTCGAGATTTTCAAAACAATTCGGACAGAATTTGAAATTCTATCAGTCGTTTTCTGACATTTGTTATGGGAAGAGCGTTTCGCAAATTAAAATCGCAGGGGAGAAGGAACAAAGATAAACAGTATGTAAAAAGTGTTGAGCATGCTCGAATTGCAAAAAATAAGGTTCGAATTCTGGAGGACGAACAAACTGAAAACTCAAACCCGAAAAATAAGGTACGATTATATTTTTTAGTAAAAATGTGCCTATAGTAACGCGAGTATGTATGTAAACAGGGAACAAATGAGATCGCTTGTACACGCAAACGTAAACTGGATTTATTCAAGTCTAATCGAAGGAGCGATGATGAGTGCCCCGAGAAAAGATTACGCAAAGGAACAGACGAAGACGATGGCATAGCAGAACCAAGGTCACTAGAGCTGGAGAAGAAACCAAGTGCAGCACAATATCGCTTATACAAAGATGATATTTGGAACACCTTGCTGCAAGGGCTCAAGTGTAAGAATTGCGGTAAATCTGGTTTGGCTGCCAAGCATAGCTTTGAAAAAGGATTCGATTGCATTATCCAAATACATTGCACTTTTTGTGATTGTATAAACAATGAGTGCCACTCAAGTCCGAACGAAAATGGTATCCCAGAAGTTAATCGTTTGATGACAAACGCTTTTCTAGATATGGGGGCTGGCTACTCAGGGATGCAAAAATTTGGCTTAGAACTGAACATGAACATCCCCTCACATAACACCTTTGCACTTCATGTTCACAAAGCTCACACGGAAATAACTAAGCTATGCGGAAAAATTTTGCAAAAATCACGTGAAATTGTACGTCAAAAACACTTGGAGTCATCTGCGATTGAAGACGAAACTGGAGTTCTCAACATTCCTGTGTCATATGACGGATCGTGGCACACAAAAGGACATAGTTCGAATCAAGGATTAGGTATTGTTGTAGACATCCTCACAGGTTTAGTGATAGATTTCGTCGTTCTATCGAAAAACTGCGCTGCTTGTAATGCGATGGAATCTAAACTGAAAGATGAGAGGAAACGCAAAGAATGGATGGAAAAACACCAAAGGAGTGGTAATTGCGAAAAAAACTTTGAAGGTTCTTCTGGTGCGATGGAAGTAACAGCAGCGGAAATTTTGTGGAAACGATCGGTTCAACGATGTAAGATGAGATACATCATCTTACTCAGTGACGGCGACTGCAAAACTTTCGCTCATTTGATAAGCTTGAACGTCTATCCGGGCTGGACAATCGAGAAGCAGGAGTGCATCAACCACATTGGGAAACGTCTCCATCACGCTCTGGAAAAAGTCGTTGAAAACTGCAAAGTCAAAAAAATAACTTTGGGTGGTGCAAAGACCGGTAGTTTGACCATTGAAAAAATGAGAACTTTGCAAGGATATTACACAGGAGCAATCAGGAAAAATGCACCAAACGTCAAGAGCATGCAGACGGCTGTCTTAGCTACTCTCCACCACTGCAGTTCGACAGACAGACGCCCGAACCATAAATCCTGCCCAAAAGGTGAACAGTCGTGGTGTTTTTGGCAGCGCGCAAAGGCAAAGAAAGAGAAGCCACATCCCCATTCTCAGACGACGTGTTACCTCCGTGCTGACGTCGTGAAACACATCAAGCCAGAATACGTTCGACTTTCGGATCCAGATTTATTAGAAAGGTGCACTAAGATAGGGACTCAAAATGCAAACGAAAGTTTGCACAACTCGATATGGCTCAAATGCCCGAAGAACAAAAATGCTACGCGAAAAAAAGTTGAGGTAAGACAAAAAATTGTAAAGTAAGTTGTTCAGTATTAATAATAATACTTTTTTAGATAGCGGTCGCAAAAGCTGTATCCGAGTTTAATGCTGGACGAAAAGAAATGTTGAAGTTTAAATTCGAAGAAGAAGGGTTAGTCAAAGAAGTCTCACTTGCAATCGCAGAACGGTGCGACAGACTGAGCATTTCGCGAAGCGCAAGGCGCAACACCGAAACTAGCCGATACGCACGAAAACTGAAAAAAAAGAAGAAAAAAGCGGCAGAAAGCCGAAAAAAGAAAAAAGAAGGCATTACCTTAGGGTTACCAGATCTGGCACTGACAAAAATCAGTACATTTGGTTCAAAGATTTTCGTTCCTGGTCAATTGTACTTTCTAGTACAAAATCTTTCGAGCAAAAAAAAACGCTAGACCATACTGTAAATATTTTTATTCATATTTCTTCAGTCTTACACCACTTTTTATATTTTACAAAAAGTTAACAATACACAAAAAAAGAGAAAAGCAAAACTTTTCCATGATAAGAAAAATTATATAAATGTGTATATGGTCAGTTCCACAAAAACGGGAAGAAAATTGAATTTTTTTTTGGCCCTTCGTTTTTTTTAATGCATGTATTTGAAAATTGGATATAACGAATATTTTACAAAACCTATTCGGAAATGCTCGTATACAGTCTATGCAGACAGGGAAGTGGTAGAGAGGGAAGTGATAATTTAAATGATTTTGTCTCAAATCCATAAGAATGCTGTATTTTATCATAAATATATTATGCACCAATGATCAGTGTAATTGAAGCGAAAAAGTACAATTTAATTAAAATTTAATAATATCTAAAAGTAATTACGTGCCATGTGAGTGAGAATCAAATTCAAAATCTCCACTAAGCTCACTCCCACTACTAATCGCACACCGACTGAGGCAAAACATAGCCGCTACTATGCTGACTTCACTTCTTTCTTTCAATTACCAAAGCGGCAAAGTCACCTGCTACGCAATTTATAGGTGATTTTAACAGATTTTTAGATGACAGGGAAGTGATAAGAATCCCTGTCGCCTCTTCCGGGAATCGAGGCCACTATCTTTTCCAATTATCGATATAAGTTTACAAAATCAGTACATTTACGTACTGAAATTAAAATTATAAGGAATCAGTACTTGCAAATTTCTAAGTATGAAAATAAGTACAGTACTGATTAAATCAGTACAACTGGCAACCCTATATGGTGCTGGCACGGCTGATTAAGTAAAAAGTCGAAAAAACCTGAATTTTTTTTGCCAATTTTTCGAACTTCAAAAGAGTTCCGGTACCGCTACACTCAACCGATTTTGATGTTTCTTTTTTTAAAATGCTCAGAATTTCCAAACGAAAAGAATGGTCAGACAGAATTTTGATTAAACAATTTCTTCAAAAGTTATTAACAATAATATGGAAAAAATGTCGAAATTTAGCTCCTTTTTCGAGGTCGCCGTAGATAAACAAGTGTAACTTTGTCAAAACAAACAAAATCAAAAATCTGTCTGACCATTTTTTTCTGTATACAATTCTGCGTGTTTTAAAAAAAAAAAATTAAAAATCGGTGCAGAGGGGGGGTACCGGAACTATTTTGAAAAGTAGCCATATTTCAAATGTTATTGTTCAAAAAAAAGTTGTTATTCATTTTTTTTTAGTTTTTCATTGTGGTTGCATAATCTACACCTAAAAAGACACCTTCATGCCAAAAATCATTCAATTTCATTCAAAATTAGAAAAGTTAGCCATTTCATAGGAGGGTCCCCTTAAATTTCCATGTTAAAGCGCATTTTTTATATTAATTAACACGCCTTTTCATATGTTATTTGTTAAAATCGAAACAAATGTCATTTACTAGGAAAGTTTCTCGATTTGTTAAACTTTTTTCTCGATTTAACACAAATAACACGAATAACACAGATCATGAATACCCCAACTATATCATTATGGCATATTCCACTTTGTTATTGTCCTCCACTAAATTAAAATTGTAAATAACAACACTAAATAAAAACGTAAATATTCACTTCGCGGATTAAAAACACGACTTTAATGCCATTCAACCGAGAACTGTCAAAATATTTCCATGTACAATGGCAGGAGTGTACACAATTATGCCTGATTTAAAAGAAGGATCGCAGAAGTACAAAGATTTTTTTAATTAATTTAGAATTTACTTCTTCTAAAGAGTATAAAAGAGCTTCCGCCAACAATACCGCAAGCATTACACCAAGATTTACTTAATAAATTAACGAGCTGGTTAAACCATTGCAGGGAGACGAGGAATCTTATACTTATTTAAATGTTGTGAAATTATTAGTTAGTTTAGTGAATGTGCTTCAGATTAGTTATAATTTACTTTTATAAATCGTCTTAATAAAGACGTTTTAAAATTCTCGATTTTCCTCGCAATTAACTCTAATTCTTTCAACTTTTTTTGCGGTTAAGACAAAATTAACCCAACAGGGAAAAAATTGCAAGATTCCCGCCTTTTTTAACGGACAATACATAGTGAAAATCCAATTCTAATATTGTGTACCAACATGAAATTTTACGCATACATACAGAAAAATCAAAATCCATTTACACGTGCTCTGTTCCAGTGTTTCTTCCATTTGAATATAAACATTCCAATCGAGAAATCAAGCAACATCTTCTGTTTCTTTCATACTCTTGTGTTTTTTGCATAAAATATATATCCATCTCGCGTTTGTTTATATTTTTTTGGACTCTTTGTTTAATGTTATTGCTAATCTGTTCTTTCATATCTTTAACTCTTTTACTTGTCCTTGAAGCCCACCTCATCACTCTTGTTATTATTGCTCGCTGACCGCACTTCCAAAATTGGGTTTTTTTCTTCTTTTTTTTTTAATCTTCCACGGGAACCAATCTCCGGTCATCCAGCTTCTTTTGGGATCACAGCAGGTCAATCGTGGGGAGAATCTATTTGTATCGTGGCTAACAAGATGTTTTTCGCGATATTTTACACAGCGAACACTCAAACTCTTTTTACACTACAAAAAAAACCAAGAACTTCCTCACTTGACGCACCAGCCAGCCCGCCAGCCGCCATCGTTCTCCTCTCTTCCTCTTTATTTTTCTTTTTTTTCGTTTCCGCTGTACAGGCGGTCTTTTTCGCCGTCTTTCTATCCGCCCCAGAGGCCTCTGTCCGTTCGACTCCTCACAGTGGCAAGGTTCTTAATAATTGAATCCTATGCGATTTGAATTTAGATCGGTGGATGCGAGGGAATAATTTAAGTCCGGTATGATAGAGTGAAGAAATTATACCGGAGCCGCCGCACTTTTCCTTTTATGACAGACTTTTATTTTTTTTTCTTCCAAAAATAAGTGGGGATGCGGTTCATGAATACATTATTACGTTTACATGCTTACCGGAAGTAGCTTTCCAGTACGAAATATGCGTGTAAACACTACTTCGATACTTGTAATTTCGCATGTCTTTTGTTCATTTACTTACTAGAAGAAGGTAAAACCTATAATTGGTATATTGAGTGTATATTTTTGATACAATATTTTAAAGTAATTTAAATTATCATATGGAGCTGGTTTATGTTATAATAAGGAGGTCAAATCTCAGCTCAAGACATTTACAGACATTTTGAAGTCAAGTACGTGAACCGAAAACGCAACTTTACTTTCAAGAAAATTTCACGTCAAGAACTCAAGACAGCATGTAAACGTACTGCCCGATATGTCAGCTGTTCATCACAAACCGTTCCAAAACAATTTGTATAACGTTGGCCATGAACAGGGTAACTGTCAGAATTCCCAATTATGGTCACCCTTTTCTAAGGGATCTAAACGCAAAAATTCCTAAGTCAAATTTGGTAGGCGTCGAAATGGAGGTGCTTTTCATTACAACACGCTTCCACTAGAAGCCGGCAAGGGGAGAGTGGAAACGAAAGAAACAAAGGAAAAGCCTCCATCTTCCAGATTTTAACGGTATGCCCAACGCGTCTCGACCCGCGACCCTCAGATTAGCATCCCGCTACAACCAAAAATTCAAAACATGCATTCTCGGTTACATGCGAGTCTCCTCTAGAGGGGACCTAGCTCTCTTGACCCAATATCATTAGATACGAATGTCTTTAGCGTGAAATATGCCTAAGGGCCGTCCTTTCACGTCCTCCAACTCGTAGCGACTGGTGCCTACTATCCTTTTGATCCTGGCCTTAGAAAATTTCGCGGCTAATTTAGCGTTGAATCGTTCCGCTTTATTACTAACCGGGAACGTTCTCCTATACACTATCTGTCCAGGTGTGAAATTTACCGCTCTACAACGCAGATTGTATGTCTTTTGATGCCTCATATGAGCTTCGGCCAGCTTCTGCTCAACCCGCTCTCGCAGCAGCTACTGGCGGTCAGATGCAGGAAGTACGGAAATGTCCCCATCCTTTAACGCGTTTAGTTGGTTTAGTAGCGGATACGCGGATCCATGTAGTATCATGAGGTACCCGAACAGGGTCTGGTAGGGGAACATTCCGGTAGCTTCATGGCGTGAGCTGCGGAGAGCACATCCAATGGCAGACAGATGTGTAGACCATTCTCGGTGGTCCTCAGACAGATATGATCGGATTGCAGCTGGATGTAAGAACGGGTATTTGCTAAAGGCATCTAATACCACTAATACAGCTGTATGTCCCTGTTTGGTACGAGGATAGGGACCCATGTAGTCGACATACAAGAATTGGAATGGTCGGGTTACTTCTAGCGGGTTTCCCATTGGAGGCCTCAAGGTAGTATTAGGAGCCTTGGACTCCTTACAAGCGTCGCAGTTCGAGATATAAGCCTTGACCTGTCTGGTCATACCTGGCCAGTAATATTTTGCGCGTATCCGTGCTAAGGTCGTATCCATACCGCCATGGGAAGCTTGAGGTGGCGCATGAGCGGACTCGATTAGGGAGCCTGTCAGCTCCGCGGGGATCCACAATTTCCAGCAGAGGTCGTCCGATTCGGGGTCGCCAGTACGTGGGGCCGTACGGTGGAAAACGTATCCCTCAGATACCTGCAGATCAGGTAGCTGTTCAGCCTTCGTAATTACATGTTCAGCCAACTGAGCATATTCTTCAGATTTTAAGGCTGGGGACATTAAGTCCACGTCGCGGCAGTAGAACAAGTCTTCGACGCAGTCTACCCGCGACAAGGCGTCCGGCACCACGTTCTGACTACCCTTCCGGTGCTCTATAGCCGTTCAGGTCGGTCTGTCTCATGAGCCACTTCAAGCTGGCATGGTCAGTAATAATAGTAAAGGGATGACCTTCAACATACGCTCGAAACTTCTTAACGCTCAGCACCGCAGCGTAACATTCTAGCTCAGTGATCGAGTAGTTGCGTTGAGCACTATTCAATTTCTTAGAGAAATAGGCAATGGGATGTTCATCATCGCCATACCGTTGGAACAAGACGCTTCCTACCCCGGTCTTACTCGCGTCACACTGGATGTAGAAGTGTCGCGCGAAGTCTGGGGTTACTAATAGGGGAGCAGCCATCATTGATTCCTTCAGTTCTACGAATGCCTTGTGGGCCTCGTCTGTCCAAGCAAATTTCGAAGTCTTTAGACAATCCCTGATGGGCGAGGCAATGCTTGCATAGTTACCTATGAAATGCCTATACCATCCCGTCATGCCTAAAAAGCGTCTCACCTGCTTGGTCGACTTGGGAACCGGGAAATCTTTGATAGCTGCCACCTTATCCGGATCTGTTTTAAGTGACACGTCCCCGATAATAAAGCCCAGGTATTTCACTTCGCTGACGCAAAACCGGCTCTTATTCAGGTTCACGGTCAAACCGGAACGGCGGAGGCAGTCAGCGACTTGTTCCAGTAGTTGGAGGTGGTTCTCAAAGGTAGAAGACACCACTAATAAATCGTCTAAGTAGACGAAAACATTTTCTCTAAGTGACCTGGGAATTACTTTGTCCATTAGGCGGCACATTCGTTGCGGAGCGTTGAAAAGCCCGAACGGCATCACTGTGAATTGGTATAGCGGTCTTACAGGGATTGTAAAGGCCGTCTTCTCTCTGGACTTTCTCTCCAAGGGTATTTGCCAGAAGGCATCCTTGAGGTCTATCGCCGAGATGAATCGAGTGTCCTGTAATCGCCCTAAAAGACCGTCTATGTGAGGCAGGGGATAGGCATCCTTTACTGTCACCGAATTTAGCTTGCGCGAATCCAGGCAAAGACGAACCTTACCGGGCTTCCAAACCAACACGACGGGCGAGTTCCACGGGCTGTTTGACTCTTCGATCACACCAAGATTCAGCATGCGATCGACTTCCTCATAGATGAGGGACTGAATGGCAGGAGACAGGGTAATGTCTCTGCTTTATCGGTACCGCCTCGCCAGTGTCGATGACATGCTGTTCCGGGTGCGTTCGGCCTAGCCCGAAGGCATCAAAAGACGGGAAACGTGCTCGCGCCTGGTTCAGTCGCGCCTGTTGGACCTCGTCAAGGAGGTGACTATTTCGGTCTTGTTGCGGGGGTTGATGCAGTTCCCCTATTACCCGCCAAAAATCTACGCCGAGATATAGATGTTGTGCTAAACTGGGAACTAGGTAAAGCGTCAAAGTTCGTGTTCGCTGCCCATAGGTCACGGGTACGTTAATGTAACCAAGAATGCTCTTGTGGGTACCGTCGGCCGTCTGGACGGCAGTACGCAAGCGGTAGAGCTGTATCTCTGGGTGATTCTGGAGGAGCGACTCTGCCCCTTTTCCTAGACAGCTTATGCTTGCGCCGCTGTCCAACAGACCTATCACGTATTCGCCCATGATCTGGACTTTTGCGAACGGTCGGTTGCTTGCGCATACACGGAATTTTCCGGGCCTGGGGTTCTTCGCGAATATCGTCGAAGATTCGTTTACGGACATTGCAATAGTTTTACCAACGCTTCATGAATGAGATTTCGGCCTGTGGAGAAGGGAAAACCGGTAAGGGCTCCATTTTCCACAGGTCGGAATCGTACAACGAGCTAGGGGACGTAATTGGTAAAGAGTGGTCATTGTCAGGGTCTAGAAAGGGCGCGAGCCTCGGGCCCATGTAGGGATTAACAATTGGCCCAGTAATGGACCAGTACTGGGTGCCAGTTAGCCAGTAATGGCGCAATAACACCACCCATGACTGGCCCATTACAGCAAAACTGCTGGATGATAACTTCGGCCCAATACTGGCCACTTGTAATGGCTCACGATAGTGGGCCAGCAAAGACCGCCAAGAATAAAAAAGTTTAGTTTTTTGAAATTAATAATTATGTAGTTGATACGGTAAATGAGGGAAATTCATTGATTTTTGATATAATGTAAGGAAGTATACTATAGTGCAACGTTTTAACGTTGCTTACGGCCTCCCCCACGATGAGGTGCCATTATCAGGTATCAATATGTTCGGCTTCGAAAACTTAGCAAGACAATATACTATTTTATTTTAATATATGATATAGTTTAGTTAGACCCCCACTCTTGAAGAGTAGAAGAAATACGCATTAACTGTAGACTCAATCAATATTTTAAAATATATGACATTAACGTTTGCTAGCGCTGCTGGCCCAGTATCGAGAGCCATTACAAGTGGCCAGTATTGGGCCGAAGTTATCATCCAGCAGTTTTGCTGTAATGAGCCAGTCATGGGTGGTGTTATTGCGCCATTACTGGCTAACTGGTACCCAGTACTGGTCCATTACTGAGCCAATTGTTATACCCTACATGGGAAATACGCATTAACTGTAGACTCAATCAATATTTTAAGATATAAGACATTAACGGTTGCCAGCGTTGTACCAAGCGTGGCTCAATAAGGCGTTGTACCAAGCGCGGCGAGTCTTGGCCGACCGATGACAACCATACTTTGGCCAATCATTGGCTCCGTTGTGAGATCTGGCAAAACCTACATGGGGGGAAGCCTCGCACCCTGGCTCGAGTTTCCCGAACAATTGGGACATATCAGGGTGTAAGAGTCGGGTCGCCCACAACGATAGCAGAAAACTCTGCGGTTTGCGGAAGGGCAGACCGAGAAGCCGTGACCAACTTGTTGGCAGTTCCAGCACTTTGGCGGGGGCCGGGAAGTAACGACTGGCTTGAATTCCTCAATTGTGGCTTGGCCAGAATTCTGCATGAGGGACTGATAGTCAAGTTCGGGTCCCTGTTGAGTGTAGTTCATAGCTTGCGGCTGTGTACCAGAGTATTCTATCTCATGCACTTTATGCGTAAGCCGACTTTCCTTGATTTTATTAGTAAGAAAGCGTTCCGCAAATAGACAGGCTTCCCGAAGCTGTTGCATAGTCTCACAAGGGGTTCCCAGTACAATCTGCCCTATGGCGGGACTGAGGTTCATTTTGGCCAAGCGTACTAAATCTGCTTGCGCGGCTGGTCGCTGTCGCCGATTGTTGAGCGATATTAATTTTTCCGCATAATCATCGTAATCTTGGTTACCCTGTTTGGTTGCCAACATCTCCATGATTATCTGATCTTCCAGCTCTGGCGTGCCAAAACACTCTAAGAACTCCCTCCGAAAGTCTGCCCACTGTGGGTGTCGATATGATTGTCTGAACTGAGTCATATACCATCTTTCTGCCTGGTCATTCAACAGGGCGGCTATATGACGGACTAGCTCCTCTGGATGGACACCTTCGTCCTCAGCCCTGAGTTCGACACAACACAGAAAGTCTTCAACGGTGTATCCTCCCTTCGGCCCCGTGAAACGGTAGCGCCAACTTAATACAGGAGACTTCCTATAATGAGAGGGTCTCCACTGGTCAAAGTTGGCAGGTGGTTGAGGCATTCCTATATTGCTTTGTCGGTACTGGCCGCCAGGTTGGGCGGTGCCGTACGAGGGGACATACTGAGAGTGAACGCCACCTGCGGGATGAGCTCCATCGCTAGAAGAGCGCGGGCGAGCATCGTGAGTGGGGGGCACGTGCAAGTGGGCCATTCGGGAAGTGTCATATGCATATATGTACCGCCTGCGATTCGCCGGCAATAGGCGCGTGGCGTCCGCCAAGGCTTCTTGAAAGGCACTCTCGGAGACCTTGGAGGTACTTGGCCTCGTATCTGTAAAGGTGTCTCCGTCGGATTCTCGCGGTGGTTTTAGTTGCGTTGGAGGCTTGCTTCCCCCGCCCTGTTCCTCCTCCATATTAGTTTCAGGAGAGTCGGATAGGTTAGGATCTTCTTCGTCCTCTTCCGTTTCACGGCCCCTCCGCGGGAGCTTATCTTCCGTCGGTGAGTTACCCGGCATAATAAGAAGCTGAGTAAGGAGAAGTTAATCGTCAACAGAACACTGGTCCACTAGAGTCTAAACCCCACAATTGAACACACGGACGACGCAACACTTTAACGACGAAAGATTAGTCAGCGCAGGTAGTGAAGCAAAACGAATGATATCTATTGATTATTAAGGACTAATCTTGGTTTACTAATTGGAGCTGATGAACACTAATGAACTAAAAGGTATTCTATCCCTATACTATCCCGGGGATATCGAACTAAATCCTAAACCTAAAGCTATATGTCTTACAACCAGGTTTACGTAAAGAAGTTCTACTTCCTATTTAAAAGTTACTAACACTGCCTAATTAGGAGCTGATTGAGAAAACACAATATCTAATATTAAGGTTTATCCCAAAATATTTTTTTTTTTCATATACAAGAATGATGGCCAGGCAGCAAACAACACGAACATCCCCTAGATTTCCTCCGTAGCTACCGACGCCGGCTACCCTAGTTTATGATTTCTAGTACTTGGACGGAGTGAAAGCGGTCCAAAAAAGTTTGTAATCGACAATATCAAAGGTCGAGGTAGTACCTAACTAATTAACCTCCAAAACAAAATATTCCACCAACACGATCATTTCTGGGACCTAACATCCAAAATGCTTTCACCGTGTTCCCAACATTTTAACTATTCCACTACGCTGTACCTGAAATCTCATTCATACTGATGGATAGCTACTGGGGTCATTACGATATACACAAGGTTCAGCATCCGAACCCCTTTGCAAATTAAAGTGAGATAGAAGTCTCCGTACGGATTAAATGTGACGTCTCTGTCATCCCACCACAGCTGGTGTACCGGCACAATGGAGCTCCTTGCTGGTGACAGCAAGGCTACTACCATCGTGCTTGGGTAAACATAAAAAAATTTTGAGACCACATCCTCCCTAGTTTCCTAAATATTGCTAGGGGATGCTAACCCGGCCACACGGTTTACGCTAGCTCGCCGGAAGGGGTCGTGGGGTGTGTGACCGGACCGAAACATCTATGATTCACCACTTACCTATTAGTCAACAGGGAGATTTCTTCATACCGTTCTTGTCCTAGGTTAGCCAAAGGTATTCATCGCTGGAAGTTCCCAACGACCGGGTGGACCTGTAAATGTTCAACGCGACTTCGAGAGAACCCTGGAGAGAAAGCAAAACCCAACCATCCTGGATAAATTACCCCCTTAGGCTGTCATGCCTAGTAATATTCGTGGATTTAAAGAAATTGATAACAAATATATTTTATATTAATTACAGCACAAGACAATAGAATTAATTAACCACAAAATGAAGGTAAGTTTGAATTAATTATTAGATAAGTGTAAATCAAAAAAAAAAACCTTACAATATAGGCAATGTGGATGCAACCAACTATTACCACAAAATAACAACTTCCATACAATAACGGAAAGGAAAAAAAACAAATCGTCGCTCTGGTACCAGTCGATGATTTCTTGGTTTCGTACAACATACAAAATTACCCGATAATATTTAATAGATACCAAAGTAATTTAAGACAGTATTATTATTATTAAAGGTGTGTAATATACGAACAAAATGTAATGAGTACAATTATAAGTGGGTAATATATTTTCTTTTGTGTTATTTAATTAGTTTATATGAGTAATTATTTGGGAGAATATACATATAGTTGAAAGTTTGAATATAAATGTTTGAATATAAATTAATTAGCTACCAAAACTAAGGTACAATATCAAAACAAAAAAAAACGAACTTACTCAACTTTTCCCCAACTGATATAAATACGTCAAGCTTACAAAATTTCCGTGGTACGTCAAGGAGGGAACGCCCGTTGAACGTCCTTCCGCGTCTTGTTAGGTGGTTGTCCCTCGGATGAAAAGGTGTTGGACTCTTCGCGACAGTCTGAACTATGGTCACTAAAAAATGCCGACTCTCCGAAAGGTAGCTTAATATGAGCTAATGGGGGTAAGCTGCACGACCGCTTCTTCACCTACATACAGAATTAGATTAAGCTTTAATGAACACTTCTTCTTGCTTTAGCTTTACTTTTCTTGATATATTATTGGGGGGAATAGACAGAAAGTATTTCATTTTTAATTTACTTTACCAAATCATCCCTTTTGTAGTCTTGTTTTTCATCTGTTTGTGAGTTTACATTAGCTGCTGCTTGGACATCATTTTCAATTTGAATATCTTGAATCACATCGACGCTCATTTTATCATCCTTGTTAATACACGGCAATAAATTATGTTCTGCAATCGGCTGAGGAACTGGCGATGGAGCTTCTTGCCTTACTTGTAGCTCTTCAACGAGAGCTGTTATATTCCATGCAGACCTTGTTGGTGTACTACTAAGCAATTTATTGGCCTCCTCTTCCTCGATAGCTGGACTTAACCTTCCGCGATTGATCGGTAGTCTTTTGTTTGAAGGATTTGGGTCCAAATTATTTTCTAAATTATTTACTGGTATTGCGTATCCCAACAGTGGATCAAAGCGTAGAAGGAGCGAGCTGCGATCATAAATTTGTGGACTATTATTGCCCTTCGTTAGAAGATAATCAAAATCGGAAGGATTCAATATCATTTATATTTGGCCCGATGTTCGATAATTGTGTGTCCCAACTGTAGACAATAATTGCGTACCTAATTAACAATAAAGGGGGGTTGTTGTTTTCTCCTTTTAGAATTCTTCAAAAATTCGACACGAAAACAGAGCCAATCTCCATCAGCTGGATAAGATTTTTTTAAGTATCCCAAGTCGAAAAACTTGCAATTAACATTGTTATTAAATGGGATTTATGGCAATTTCACGAATTGCAAAACTTTATTTCCCTGTTATCAACACTTGCCACCGGAACATTTAATAGTAATTTGACTAGAAAAAGACCTTTAAACCGTGGTAAAATCAAGAAATTATTGCATTAGAAATTTCTCATAACGCCTTTCTAAGGCAAAAACTTAGAACTCTCTAAAATTTTCAATTTTTTTTCTTCCAAGAAAAATTTTGTTTTTATTCGCCTACGTGATTCAAAAAAGTTTCGTATCAAAAAGCTCCTGAAGTGATTGGACTATTAATTTCTGAAATTTCCGATAGATGGGGGGAATAATTAATAATAAGAATTTTGCAATAATCAACCGACCGTTACACTGGTCCGCAAACTTGCATAACTCCAGGAAGACGGAATGACGAGTGTCGTAAGTAGCTCTCTGGTCGCCTACCACTACAGGTCCACATTACTGTCGAGTCCTGGAAGGCAGTTCGTCAGAAAAACTCTGTCGGGGGTTGGATGAATGTCAGGACATTGAGCTTGCCGCATAGCCGGGCGATAAACGCCTGTTAGCTCAGACGGGTTAAACTAGGTGACCAGTCATACTTCCAGCCATACTAAAGGAAACTTGACGTTAAAAGCGGTAATTCCAGGGGTCAGGCAGCTCGCACATACCCAGGCAGTTAGGAAGATTCCAAGCCAGCCTAACACGGAATAAATAAAATCGGAGACTGCTGCAGAAGAGTAAGCAAGTGAAAATAAAGGAACAGAAAGGAAAAAACAACTAGGGTGGCACAGCAACCATCTTCGCTCGATTAGTCGAATTAATAACAAACATTTTTCTATATGGTAGCTGTGGGTTCCAAAGACATCTGATTCCCGGACTATAACAAAAATTTGCTACTGCCTTCTTTCTTAATTGGGGTTCATTGCTACTTACTTACTCCGCGCTCCACTATGCCCAGGATGCTAAAAAGTACGTAAGGGTGGATAAGGAACTAGGATGCTGCAAATTAGATAACGAGTTGGAGGGATCGGGGTTCGGGCCGTTCTGCTGCCTGACCATTGCTCTTAATATTTACTGCTCCGTCATGATACCTTATTTCCTATAAGGTGAACCTAAAATTCTCATTTGGCGGGGGGGTGCTAAAGCAAAAAAAAAACTTATTTCCTGGTCTCTAAATTTCTTTCCACTCATTTATTATTTCATTTGTACTAGATCGTCTCAACAATTTTCACAACAACAGGTTCATAAGTCTAACAATCTTGGTAATTTAAATTAGTCAATACGGCCTAAAGATTACAATGAGACTCAAAAGGATTCGTTGCTATATTTATTATTCAAAGTCGCACTCTACGCAGCGTGATACATTAGACTTAACAGAGATAATAAGCTATATAGTATCAGGTTTTTTTTTCTTTTTTTGTTTTTTTATATGTTAAGACAATACCTTGGAATCCAATTTAGGTTTATAAAATTCAATATAATAGTTTTTATAATATGAAATATAGTGTTTTGGTTAAATTCAATATAATGGTTCTTATAATATTAAATATAGTGTTTTGTTTAAATTCAATATAATGGTGTTTAAAATATGAAATATAGTGTTTTGGATAAATTCAATATAATGGTTCTTATAATCTTAAATATAGTATTTTGTTTAAATTCAATATAATGGTTCTTCTAAAATTTACTATAATATTTTATTTTTATGGTTAAAATGCCGTATTATGCTTTATTTGTTGCAAAAGAAAGATTTTTTTTCTTGATCAAGAAGCGCTTCTGTACTTAACTAGGTTAAAATCTACCTTTAATAATGAATCGGATGTATCCGGCTAATTCGTTATGTTATAAATACCTTTTATTTTATTTTAATATAAAGGTTGGACAACGGTCACCGCATTTGGTCTTCTGCCTAAGTAAATTGTTAATCTAAATGTTTGGTTTTTCGCAGTAATTCATTTTACTGAAGCCCCTTTCATTAAGGCGAATTTATTTTATAATTTTTTTTTCTTGGTAGTTATGGTATTATACTTATGAGTTTCCTTTTTTTTGTTTTTCTTTAGACCCCGTTACCTAACGATCGCCTGAAAGGACTGCTAACGGTCAAACTAACTACTGGTCAATAAACCTCTAACCCCGCCCTACAAAACATTCCACCATACCTGGACAATGAATTTCTGCCTTTATAGACATCTTGGCTCTTCTAGTTTGGCTGCTACTCCCATAGATGACGGAAATCTAATCCGCCAGACGATGAAGAACCACGTTTCTTCTTAAGGCTTCTGGCACCCGCTCACGCACGAGGCTGACACTGGCTCCACAGAGGCACCGCAATAACAATTTTTCTGGGCAGGCCCTAGTAAATCCCTGGTGTTAGTGGCCCACGCAGAAATTAGACACAAAATGGTCGCTGTGCTCTGCAAACAGAAATTTCCACTTGCCGAAAAATGACTGGTTTTCTTATTTTTTTGTGGCTTTCGTTCCGCTCTGCTGCCACAATTGAGTTGTTGGTCTCATCTTTCAGTTGTGGTCGCTTTATCAGCAAAAAAATTTTCTTAACTTCCACTTCCAAAATTGGGTTTTTTTCTCCTTTTTTTTTAATCTTCCACGGGAACCAATCTGCGGTCATCCAGCTTCTTTTGGGATCACAGAAGGTCAATCGTGGGGAGAATCTATTTGTATCTAGATGTTTTTCGCGATATTTTACTCAGCGAACACTCAAACTCTTTTTACACTACAAAAAAACCAAGAACTTCTTCACTTGACGCACCAGCCAGCCCGCCAGCCGCCATCGTTCTCCTCTCTTCCTCTTTTCTTTTCTTTTTTTTCGTTTCCGCTTTACAGGCGGTCTTTTTCGCCGTCTTTCTATCCGCCCCAGAGGCCTCTGTCCGTTCGACTCCTCACAGTGGCAAGGTTCTTAATAATTGAATCCTATGCGATTTGAATTTAGATCGGTGGATGCGAGGGAATAATTTGTACCGGCACAATGGAGCTCCTTGCTGGTGACAGCAAGGCTACTGCCATCGTGCTTGGGTAAACATAAAAAAATTTAGAAGACTACATCCTCCCTAGTTTCCTAAATGGTTTTAGGGGATGCTAAACCGGCCACACGGTTTACGCTAGCTCGCCGGTGGGGGTGTGGGGTTGTGTGACCGGGACACTACACTTATGATTCACCACTTACCTATTGTTTAAAAGGGATATCTCTTCATATCATTCTTTTCCTAGGTTAGCCAAAGCGATTCATCGCTGGACGTTTCCATCGACCTGGTGGACCTGTAAGTGTTCAACGCGACTTTGAGAGGACCCTGGAGAGAAAGCACAACCCAACCATCCTGGACAATTTATCGCCTTAGGCTGTCATACCTAGTAATACTAGTGGGGTTAAAGAAAGTGACAACAAATATATTTTAAAATAATTACAGTATAATACAATTACTCAACGACAAAACAGAGGTAAGTTTGCTTTAACTAATAGATGTAAATCAAACAACAAATACTCCTATAATCTAGGTAATGTGGACACAGCCAACTATTACTACCAAATAATAACGTTAATGTAACAACGGAAGGAAACAAATCAATCGTCGCGCTGGTACCAGTCGAGGATTCTTTTCTTTCGTACAACACCAAACCGAACGATGAAATTTATGACTAAGGGCGTGTACTAAAGTAAAATAGTAACTAGTTTATATTTTAAGAAATTGTTAAATATAAGAGTATAATAATGGTATGAATATATAATTATTTGATAAGTATTGTAATATATGTAAGTAGTGGATATTACAATTAAATATTGTATATGAAAAAATATCCGGGGAATATACCTTTAGTTAACAGTTTGGATGTATATGACTTAATTACCAAAACTAATGGTACAATACTCCAAACAGAACGAATGTTGTTATTGTGATGCCTTAAAATTCCAAATTGTCATATACTGAATTTCATTAATGTGTATGTTCATATATTTAGGAATATTTTTAGGGTTAAGCGATATGTTTAAAAATTGTTTATATATTTAATAAAGTTATTATATTAATAGGTAAAAGTAACCAATAATAAACCTGCCTCTTCAGTAAGTCACCATTCGCACTTTTCCAGTCGATATCCTGACGCACAAATACCATAAATCGTCTGCAACACCTCCAAACTGCAAGATTATCAGAAAAATGTATGCTATTCTGGAATCCAGACGCTGACGTTCCACGGCGATAACCACGACACCAGTTGTTGTGGCGTTATGTTCTGCTGGGTTATTAGCACTGGAAATTCTCAATTTGTGGATAACTAACAGTAAATAGGTAAAACACTTAAACCACACATTCCCTTCATTGTCTCAACACATTAAAAATACGTGATACAAGGAAAAAAACGACATGAACACAGGAAAAGTTCTTTTCAATTTCAGTTCAGCAATTGTCCGTTTTGAGGCAATTAATTAATCCGAGCGCCTCTAGGGGTGATGATCGGTTTTTTTTTTGCATATAGAGCAGCACGTCTTAATTGAATGGTCTCTCTGCGTGGTCAGGTAAGTTTTTGAACACCTTTTTCCTTCTATAATGTCTGGCAGTCTTCAATCGTCTTTATTTCTACAAATAAAATTATTATCGAGCTTCATTGGGTTTCGGTTTGCTCCCGTTATGATAACAAACGTCCTTCCTTCTCAAAATTCCCAGTCTTTGTTGGCATTCAAAAAAAACTTATTATATTTTTTTTGTTTGGTCTATATACGACCTCCTTTTTCTAAATTCCAATCTCGACTCTCTCAAAATTTTCCATTTTTTTTCTCAGAACAAAAAAAACTATTTTTTTTTTTCGACTACTAGAATTTAAAAAATTTTTCTCAAAATTTTTTTGTGTGAAGTAATTTCATTAATTAAGCCTGAACTTTCCGATAGATGGAGGACCATTAAAAGGGAGAAACTTTCGGTAAATAACCGACCGTTACATACCCTCGGGTCCACAAGGCCGACTTGCGAGGCAGTGAGGAGCCGAAAAAAAACGGAAGGTTTTCCAGCCGTAAGACTTAGTGTTTGGCGCCAATGTGTGGCTCGTCTCACGCCCTGAGATTCAGAGTCTCATGCCACAGCTGCAGAGCTAGCCGGGCATCCAATATCTAGGGCGTTATCCATAAAAATCTGAGAGAATTTAGTTGTGCTGTCAAAAATGAAAATTTTGTGAGATGGTCAGTCTGACGAGTCTCTCGGAGTGTAAGTCTGGAGTTACGGGGATCCGGCGGCAGGCAATACCACATTGTCCCCCTCCGGGTCTCTACAATCATCCAGACCTCCACGTCGAACCGATCACCTGTCGGTCCATCGGGTCAGTCTCCAGCAATACCACATTGTCGTTAACCAAACCCCGATGGATCGCCCGGACCACCATTCGCCGAGTGTTGTTCTCCAGACTGACCGAAAGCAAGGAGGTGTACCATAATCAAATGCATAGTACTTATAGAAAGAACCGATGCTGAGGCAACCGTAAAAATGGGGAAAACATCGGACGACCAGCTTGGTGTAACATATGAATATTACGTAAATGCTGTCGATTTCGAAATAATTTCCTCGACAATCACCAACAGTCAACCGTGCGATGATATTAAAGTGAAGAGAAAAAAATATGCCTGAACAGTGCGCGAAGTCGTATGTAGATGGGACTTCGTGAACCGAAGGACTTAATAAAAGAAGCAGTAGGCAAGGAGAATAGTCTTAAAGAAAATTTAATACTATCGACTGAGGCGATATGAAAACAGTAATACGTAACGAACGTCGATGGTTTCTACCTGACTATAACTAAAGCTTTTTTTTTTTTTTTTTTTTTTTTTTTATATAACCAACTAAACGGGTTATCGATCAATAACACAAAATAACGAGAACATGACCAAGGAAGTAACAGTAACAAAGAATTAACACTGCTTAAAATATTTAAGCCAGGACGTTCAACCAGGGTGACACCCTGTATAAATCGCGAAGGATAAGAGAAATTTGGTAGGGACAATCCTCCAAGAGTTCCCAACCTGCTGCTTGACACGCTTGGCAGAAGCATTCCAAATTATCCGGAGTGGGCTCTTGGAGCAGCTGATTCAGCAGCCCATCCAGCATCTGCCCCAGTTCGCTTCCCAGTGAACGAACCTTCTGGAAACGACGATACATTTCTGCCACGAGCAACGTTATCCCACGTACTTGATATCCAACCGGTGGAACATACCGCTGGATAACTTCCTGTTGATATGCCAGGGTCATCCTCAACAAATTTCTAAACACGCTATTTTCCCCGGGATTCATTGAATCAATCAGCTCATACAGCCTAGCTCCCGTATGGCAGAAGCTTGGTTCAGTCAATGAATGTTGGAAAATAATTTCGACAACGTGAATCAGAATTAGAGGTTTGTTAATAATATCCATCAGCATGGTCAATATTCTGGAGGCCATGGTGTCAAAAGCACCTGGGTGTGCTTCCAAACATTTCACGACGTTTAGGGTATATCGTATAGCGACGCCCTCCATCGTTGTGGACAACCTCCTGGCTTCTATGGATGCATGGATCGGAACAAATTCTCTGGCGTGCGGGGATAAATAATATAATCGATGTGGTCTTCGCAGTACTTTATGTACCACTGGACGTCCATAAAAAGTTAATGCTCCGGTCACGTCCATCTTCTCAGAGACGGTAATACTGATATCCCGTGCAGAAAAAGAATGTATAAAATTTAGGTGTAATTAAAAATTCAACACTATACCCAATAAGAGGAAAAAAAAAAGTTAATTGGTCCTTGCTAGCCGAGATATACTTAATACCTCTAAACAGTATATGCCCAAAAGATCGGGACTAACCCACAAAAGAAACACCTTAATAAACCTACTACGGTAACTGTAAATATCCTAATCAAAAAAAACTTCCGTGAGCCGAATAACAATAGTGGTGATACTTGCAATAATCAACCTTACAACAGCTGATAAAAAATCAATGGGCCAAATAGTTTTGGTTGTGTTAAAATGTTTTTGTAAATGTGTGTTAATTTTCCAGGATGGTTGGAAAAAAAATCTCTCTCCCCAGGAGTCTCGGTGGCCGAGGTCAACGATGTCAGTCGGTGGTAGCTATGAGACACAGTCAACACCGAGTGTCATCGACGACGCCGGAAGCACCACACGTCTTCATCTACTTGAACGACATGAAGAGTCTACCTCCACATAAAAACAAGGAAATCTTCTCCGCAAATAATAAGAATTTAGTTTGATTCCGCTGTCCAACCACAACTGAGCTACACTACGGAAAATCAATCAGCAGTGGGGACAGACTGGAGAGAAAAATAATAAAAGCACAAGGAAGGAGCGGGATGTCCCTCAACAAAAGTCCACAGGGCGCAAGTGATTAGCCAGACGGTTAAGCCTGTGCGGCCTTCTAGAGGTACACCTGAAGTGACCACATCCCTTACCACATTTCGACCAATTGTCTAAAATGAAAGAACAGAAAAAGAATTTGAGGGGACTGAATAGATTAAAGATGTCCACGGGGCGCAGTGGGCAGGCGATATCACGCCTGTTACCTCAGCCGGTTAAGCCCGAGTTACAACTCAAACGTCCATCAGCAAAAAGTAACAAGGATCCTGTTCACTGAACGAAGCACTGGCAGGCGGTATGACGCCTGATACTCAGGACGACGAGCAAAACAACAGGACAAAAGAACTCCAGACTCAGCCTTCACCCATGGCCAAGCGGTCATACGCTTGTTAGCCAGCGGTGCCGGTAAGCCTAGTTCAAAGATGCCTAAAGCGAAGAAGATATCATAAGACGGGACAATCTAAAAGTGAAAGCAAAATAAAATTCACACTGAATTTAGACAAAAGAGACGAATCTGAAAAAAAAAGGCAGTGGTGGTGAACCATAATCAAATATAATTTTAACAAGTTAACAGAATTTGGCCGCCATTTATGTAATAAATGGGCGCCGGGGTTTAATGTTAAAAACTTGTAATCCGAATCGTTGCCATGAAAGCATTCGTAGGGTTCCATTTTATGTAATAAATGGACACCGTAATTTAATATTGAAAGAAACTTGTTTGCCAAATCGTTGGGATGAAAGCAAACGTTGGGCGCCATTTTATGTACCGGCACAATGGAGCTCCTTGCTGGTGACAGCAAGGCTACTGCCATCGTGCTTGGGTAAACATAAAAAAATTTAGAAGACTACATCCTCCCTAGTTTCCTAAATGGTTTTAGGGGATGCTAAACCGGCCACACGGTTTACGCTAGCTCGCCGGTGGGGGTGTGGGGTTGTGTGACCGGGACACTACACTTATGATTCACCACTTACCTATTGTTTAAAAGGGATATCTCTTCATATCATTCTTTTCCTAGGTTAGCCAAAGCGATTCATCGCTGGACGTTTCCATCGACCTGGTGGACCTGTAAGTGTTCAACGCGACTTTGAGAGGACCCTGGAGAGAAAGCACAACCCAACCATCCTGGACAATTTATCCCCTTAGGCTGTCATACCTAGTAATACTAGTGGGGTTAAAGAAAGTGACAACAAATATATTTTAAAATAATTACAGTATAATACAATTACTCAACGACAAAACAGAGGTAAGTTTGCTTTAACTAATAGATGTAAATCAAACAACAAATACTCCTATAATCTAGGTAATGTGGACACAGCCAACTATTACTACCAAATAATAACGTTAATGTAACAACGGAAGGAAACAAATCAATCGTCGCGCTGGTACCAGTCGAGGATTCTTTTCTTTCGTACAACACCAAACCGAACGATGAAATTTATGACTAAGGGCGTGTACTAAAGTAAAATAGTAACTAGTTTATATTTTAAGAAATTGTTAAATATAAGAGTATAATAATGGTATGAATATATAATTATTTGATAAGTATTGTAATATATGTAAGTAGTGGATATTACAATTAAATATTGTATATGAAAAAATATCCGGGGAATATACCTTTAGTTAACAGTTTGGATGTATATGACTTAATTACCAAAACTAATGGTACAATACTCCAAACAGAACGAATGTTGTTATTGTGATGCCTTAAAATTCCAAATTGTCATATACTGAATTTCATTAATGTGTATGTTCATATATTTAGGAATATTTTTAGGGTTAAGCGATATGTTTAAAAATTGTTTATATATTTAATAAAGTTATTATATTAATAGGTAAAAGTAACCAATAATAAACCTGCCTCTTCAGTAAGTCACCATTCGCACTTTTCCAGTCGATATCCTGACGCACAAATACCATAAATCGTCTGCAACACCTCCAAACTGCAAGATTATCAGAAAAATGTATGCTATTCTGGAATCCAGACGCTGACGTTCCACGGCGATAACCACGACACCAGTTGTTGTGGCGTTATGTTCTGCTGGGTTATTAGCACTGGAAATTCTCAATTTGTGGATAACTAACAGTAAATAGGTAAAACACTTAAACCACACATTCCCTTCATTGTCTCAACACATTAAAAATACGTGATACAAGGAAAAAAACGACATGAACACAGGAAAAGTTCTTTTCAATTTCAGTTCAGCAATTGTCCGTTTTGAGGCAATTAATTAATCCGAGCGCCTCTAGGGGTGATGATCGGTTTTTTTTTTGCATATAGAGCAGCACGTCTTAATTGAATGGTCTCTCTGCGTGGTCAGGTAAGTTTTTGAACACCTTTTTCCTTCTATAATGTCTGGCAGTCTTCAATCGTCTTTATTTCTACAAATAAAATTATTATCGAGCTTCATTGGGTTTCGGTTTGCTCCCGTTATGATAACAAACGTCCTTCCTTCTCAAAATTCCCAGTCTTTGTTGGCATTCAAAAAAAACTTATTATATTTTTTTTGTTTGGTCTATATACGACCTCCTTTTTCTAAATTCCAATCTCGACTCTCTCAAAATTTTCCATTTTTTTTCTCAGAACAAAAAAAACTATTTTTTTTTTCGACTACTAGAATTTAAAAAATTTTTCTCAAAATTTTTTTGTGTGAAGTAATTTCATTAATTAAGCCTGAACTTTCCGATAGATGGAGGACCATTAAAAGGGAGAAACTTTCGGTAAATAACCGACCGTTACAAATTTAAGTCCGGTATGATAGAGTGAAGAAATTATACCGGAGCCGCCGCACTTTTCCTTTTATGACAGACTTTTATTTTTTTTTCTTCCAAAAATAAGTGGGGATGCGGTTCATGAATACATTATTACGTTTACATGCTTACCGGAAGTAGCTTTCCAGTACGAAATATGCGTGTAAACACTACTTCGATACTTGTAATTTCGCATGTCTTTTGTTCATTTACTTACAAGAAGAAGGTAAAACCTATAATTGGTATTAGGGAATCCAATCCCGCATCAAAATCTCAATCCCGCAATCCCGCGGGATCGAGGTCATCAATCCCGCGGATCCTCGGGATATTCGGGACTGCAAAAAAACCATAGATTTTGTTCAAGTAGTTATGTGCTTGAATTTATGAAGTATTATATAAAATAAGAGTGTGTTGTATGTCAAACAAACTATACTTTAGTCAGTCAAACAAAATATTCAGGCCAATTCGGAACTATGCTGGAATTGATTCCGCTGGAGTTTTCTTACATAGTAGCATAAATTGTAATTTCGAAACTACTCTCCGTTACTACTGAGGCCGTATTTGGTTTCTCGAGTCGATGAAACGACTCGACATAAAAAGCTTGTGGATTTTCTCTATGTTTTATATTTGGTATTATGGCCGAATCGACAGATAAGTGCGGCCATACAAAACATCAAATTGTGTGATAATACTCCAAGTTCAGCAAACCACTTATATTTAATTAAAATAGAAATTTTTTGTATGCCTAAATTGGGCATTTTAGGCCCGTATTCACCGGCCTGGATATATCCACGCATATAAATATCATGGATATTTCGTATTCACCGACCGCGATTTTCGGGGCTTGGATAAAGTTAATACCAGTTTGACCTGGTAATAAGTTTATCCGCCGATTTCTAACCTCTGAACTTTCGAAATTTCAAAATTGAACAAAGCTGTGACTGAAAATTAAAAAAATGAAATAAAGTATCAAGCCGTTTTCTTTGAAAGTGGTGTTAGTACAATTTTGACAAAAAGTTAGTTAACAACATAACATTCAATGCTATCTGCTATGAACTTTTTATTTATAAACATTTCCCAAAAAACCATCCATCGCATCCCAAAAATTCAACGATATAATAGATCTATTACCTATTAAGACATATTGGAGATCTTCGCTACTTTCCCATAGTGGAAAAATTGAAAATGGAACATATTAATATAAAGTTGTAATTAATATAATATAAATGGCATTACCTGAAGAAATATTGGAATAAAACCTTTTTACTATGTTTTTTTAACATATTTAATAAAAATTTCATAAGAAAAATTGCTTTGATTCAATTGAAATCCCATATTTAATATTTCATCAATGTATGATTTTCATATTTTGTTTACTTTGAAAGTGGTGTAAGTCCATTTGAGATCATCAAAAGTATAAATTTCTTTTAATTAATACTTTAAAAAGGATCACATTATAAAATTAAATCAATTTAATATTTAAAAAACATAAAATGAGCGTATTAACATATACCAATATTTTTCAATCCATTCAAACGCAAACCCGTAAATATCTCCACATCATATAAAGTGGACTAACCTTTCAAAGAAAATGGCTCCAAAATTGAATCAATATGAATGAATTTGTAATTCTGTAAAAATTTTAAATTAGTATATTTACTTTCCGTGAATAGCAAAAAATATCCGTAGAATTGTACGGGATAAGAAATAACCAAGAATATATCCAGGTCGATGAATTCGGGCCTTAATAAACGTCAAACGACTTGATCCACACGTATAGACACGATAAGGTTGTCGATATCGTCTTGCCAAATGCCAATTTTTATTTATCGACAGAAATCGATATCGACTCGAAACCAAATATGGCCCCAACAGAGTTTATGCTACCGATGTAAGAAAATTCCAGCCTATTCAATTTCAGCGTAGTTCAGAATTGGCCGGAATGCTTTGTTTGACTGACTCAGTAGTTTGTTTGACAAACAATACAATTAGCCGCAAAGGTAGTCCCCGCACGCTCAATTCACGTGGAGAATCCCCTGTCGTAGCGTAGTGTAACTTGACATTGATCACGTTCATTAGTACACGCCCAGCACATAAAATGTTAATACTTTGCAATATTGTTAGTATTTCTCTAGTCCGGTTTTTTTAACAGGTCATTCTACTGCTCAAATCCCGCAGATCCCGCGGATCCCGCATGTCTAGTCCCGCATTTCTGATCCCGCAAAAATGGTGCGGGATCCTGCATTTGCGGGATCCCGCGTTCGCGGGATTGGATTCCCTAATTGGTATATTGAGTGTATATTTTTGATACAATATTTTAAAGTGATTTAAATTATCATATGGAGCTGGTTTATGTTATAATAAGGAGGTCAAATGTCAGCTCAAGACATTTACAGACATTTTGAAGTCAAGTACGTGAACCGAAAACCTTTACTTTCAAGAAAATTTCACGTCAAGAACTCAAGACAGCATGTAAACGTACTGCCCGATATGTCAGCTGTTCATCACAAACCGTTCCAAAACAATTTGTATAACGTTGTCCATGAACAGGGTAACTGTCAGAATTCCCAATTATGGTCACCCTTTTCTAAGGGCGCGCGCACACAGAAAGCGGAGCGGAGCTGAGCTTATCAGCTCTGCGCTAACTTTACATTAAAATCCCCGGTGCTGCGCACACTGTGAGCTAGCTCCGCTCAGCTCACAGTGTGCGCAGCACCGGGGATTTTAATGTAAAGTTAGCGCAGAGCTGGTAAGCGCAGCTCCGCTCCGCTTTCTTTGTGCGCGCGCCCTAAGGGATCTAAACGCAAAAATTCCTAAGGCAAATTTGGTAGGCGTCGAAATGGAGGTGCTTTACATTACAAGAACCGCAATAAATTTGCATTTTAACTTTTTAAACCAAAGTAGAGTCCAAATGCGGTAAGACTTATGGGGTGCGACAGCGAGGGAGACCCAACCTCCGCTGGAAGGATGGCGTAGACCAGGACGCTCAGAGCATAGGGATGCCAAACTGGATGACATCGGCTCAGAATCGGGACCGGTGTAGAGAACAGTTGCGAGAGGCCAGGACCGGATGCCGGTTGTAGAGCCGTTAAAGAAGAAGAAGAGTCCAAATATGGTGCAAGGGGCGTAAATTGTTTATTACACATTAATTTATACTAAATAAAAGGTGTTTAATAATTATTATTTATTTCTTAAATTAATTAACTTTTCTGAATTTGTTTATTCAATAATATTAAGAATTTTCAAACCATTTATAATTTCAAAAACTCTTTTCCCAATCTTCTTGTTTATTAACAGCCTCAATTTGGGTTGTTGGTTTGATCCAAACTGTCTCAAAATATCGGCATTGAAACTGTTTATACGGAATTATATGAATCCACTTACCGGAATACCTTTAACTGAGAGTCAAGGATTACCCTAAATTTCTGTCACAGTATTTGAATATTGATAGAATTTTTCTCAAATTGTATGTAGCTTCATAATTGCGAACCTAAGCGCTACAACATAATTCAAAAATTTTAAAATTATAAAGAACTAAACAAAAGCAACGAAAATGATTTATACCTTTAAAACACAACTACCCTTTGAAATGATGTATATGCTCACACGCACATAGTAGTCATAAAAAAATTGATTTAAAAGGATTTGGCAGACCTTAATCCTTTCATACCGCAACCTGATGTTATTTAAGCCGTGCCTCGACAAAATTCGCCCATGAACTTTTTAATTGGATACTATCTCACTTATCGAAATTGCTTTACGCAAGGCATCATTTAGTAACATGAAAATTGTATGCATGTTAATTAGGGTAAAGGGCATCAACAGCAACACACATATTCGTGTCGCAGCCACCACATTCGCCATCATGCGACACCAGGACAATAAAGCCCCATCCCACAAATCGTGGCCTACGAAGGAAGAAGCTCCAAAATGAAGTCATCCTGAGTGAAATTTGATGACGATGACACTGACAGGGAACGTAGTAGCGGTGCGGATCTGGTGCTGGTACCATGCCCTTGCCATTGGGTACGTACGTGAACATGCAGAGGCAGTGAAGGTCTTTTATACACTTTTGGTTATCATTTTTGTATGTGTGGCTGATATGTAACGGTGAGGTGGTATGCAAATTACCCCAGAGGTGCTAATAAACCAAATGACAACTCAAATGTACACAGGAGACCAAATGACACTTTGCAAAGAAGATACTCTAAGGGATAAGCCCTTGTATGAACCATTATGTATGTCTTTATGAGCTGGAAGTGGATCCGACTATACTCTGGTTGGTGTTTAATGCTCAAGATGTAATTCGGGATGAAAGGGGTTAACAGCAACCAGGTGTACTTTAAGGAATATTAAACTTAAGTAGGGAGAACGAATGAACAATTACCAACTTAAATGAAACTTTCTCGAAAATGTTAAAATTTTTCAAAGGACCATACTCCATTTCGTAAAAACAGACAAAAACCCAGCGGGGCATACTCGGATTTCATTGTAGGCAAGCTATATTTACATGTGTCGGTGCAAAGTCCTTCTTTAACTTAAAGTAAAAATTTAGTCTCACATTTACCTTATTGAAATTCCATGGCTTTAAATGCGAGCATTATGTTTTCAAATAGTACATACTTTTTGAATATAAAAGTATTTTTTCACGTTTATTGCTCGTGCAGGGCACCAACGAACCCCGTTACAATTAGTGAGCTGTCTGCCTGTGGGTGATAATAGAAGCATTGGCGGAATCGGAAGAAATACTTTTAACACAAATAATATACAGGTATGAAGTCAACGGCATTTCTTCTTTTTGATGTGAAACATCTTTGCGCGCGTTGAGAGTAATTCTTCAAGATCGGGAACGTTTCGTGGGAACGCTTCGTAAAATCCAATTTTCAATCCGGGATACGGAAGATCTGTATTGAGGAAGACAGAATAAGATGGAGATATGTATTAAAAAAACACTAGCATCAAAGAAAAGTCTTTATATGCCGCGCGCCAGAAATGACGAGCCAGACATATTGGGGAGGAAATATAGCAGTCAACCTTAAATTTTTTGTGCAGTAAGTCGGATTGAGATGGGATTTTGCATTCACTTCGTTTGTGCCATATTTTGGTGTTGTACTTTTTTCAAATTGCATTGCTGCATCGAAAAGTGCATTCTTATAGTGCATCTTTATGTAGACAAATCATACAACTTGATTTTGACCCACTAGCCAACACAAAATGGTGGTTTACCGTTTTCTTTACAACACCCTCGGTATGGGTATCAAATGAAAGGGTATGACAAGTACAATACAATTAACTATGTGGTGTCATTCCAAATTCAAAATGGCGGTTAACCGCTTTCTTTACAACGCCTTCGGTATGGGTATCAAATGAAAGGATATGACTAGGAGAATACTATTACCTGTATGGCATCCTTCCAAATTCAAAATGGCGGCCAACACAAAATGGCGGTTTACCGTTTTATTTACAACGCCCTCGGTATGGGTATCAAATTAAAGTATATGACGAATATAGTACAGTGAGCTATGTGACGGCATTTTAAATCTAATATGGCGGTCATCACAAAATGGCGGAAGATATTTAAGAGACTAAAAAGTAGAAAATAAAAATAAATTTGTAGTGTAAAAAACGCTTTTATTTTAAAACTAGCAAAAACCCGCTTGCTTTGCAACGCCTTTTAATAAAATAAGATAATGTGTGCACAGTTCGCGGTGAAAAAAAGAACAAATCTGCAAAAATTGATTTTGGATACTTAAAAAAATTTAGAGTAATGTTACAACTTTTTTAAGATTCGATGATGAAAAATTGTGTACTACGTGCCCAACACACACCTAGCCCAACATATTCAGAATCGCCAGCATAAATTTTGCTATGCCGGGGGATGCAGAACTCGCCCTTCTCCACTCAAAATTGGTTTTTCCAAAAAAAGCGCCAAATGTATGCAAATTTTTCACCCACCATGCAGCCGGAAAATGCTAAACTTGGTGCCCATGAAAAATCTAATAAATTAAATATATTACACACACATTTCCAACAGATGTTACGGCATTTTTTCAAAGAGCTTCAAGATAAACTATATTTAATGTTCTCACATTTAGCTAAGATGTGAAGATTTTCGGCTTTACCTCTTTAACGACCCACATACAGGTGTCCGTGGCTTTATCACATTGAGTCCAACAACTTTCAGTGATTGTCCTTGTGACTGCAGCGTGGGACTCTTTACCTATCTTATTTTTTTAACACTGGAACTTCTTGTTAGGGGCCATCCATAAATTACGTCACACGAATTTCATGATTTTTTGACCCCTCCCCCGTCCTTGTCACGCCGTGTCACATTTGTGAGACTCCCCCCTCCCTAGTGTGACGTCACTTATTTTAAAATTTTACATCTAGAAATTATTAAATTAAAACAGTAGTTCCGAAATTAGTTTTATTTCCATTTAAATTATTTTTAAATAAAATCAACATCAAATCAAACATTTTAAAAAAATTAACAAACAAAATACGAATAATTATATTAATGAAAGATACAAACTTAATTATCTTGAGTCCGTGGACTTTGAACCCACTCCTTTAAGTTATTAGGTCTGTTCCAATAGAGAATGCGGGATCCCGCGGGACCAAGAAATCGCCCAATTTCTGTTCCAATAGAATCTCATGCTCGGAAAAGCGGGGAAATTTTTACTTCCCCTCGACCAAGAAACCGCAGGAGATTTTTAGGTGGAGTGAAATCTTACGACGTTTTCAACATGTCAAAACAGCTGTTACTTGTCATGTCAAACAAAAATGATTACGATGTGCTGAAAATAATTTCTTCAATTGGTGCCTTACTACAAGATTTTGAATGATTTCATAAATAATTTATTAATTTCAATAGTTTTATGTCATTATTTTGAAGACACAAGTGATTTTTAGGTTATGGTCTTCTTGATTTGCACGAAACATCCCAGAAAGCGTTCCTTCACTTTTCGGGATTTTGACTAAATTTTCCCCCACCAATCAAGTAACTTTTTGCAGGCTACGACAGGAAAGGTTTTCTATTGGAACAGACCTATTTATGAGCATGTCTACATGTTTAACTTTTCATTAAACTATTCGAAATTAGGAAGTTCCTTCTCTTTCGCTCGCATATAGAGTTAGAAAGAGACTCGTCGTGATTCGAAAATTGAAGGCAACTAAAAGTTGGCCAAACATTTTCGTTCCAGTCCTGGTTTTTCTTTCAACTTTATTTAAAAGTGTGGGTTTTTATACGATTTCTTATCGGTTAACCTTAAGTCATACTGTAAAAAATGGAAAGAATTTCGTTTTTCTTTATTTTTCCTGCATTCCTCGATCCATTTTCGTTTTGTTTTTGCACTTTCATCAGTTTCAGAATTTTGGAGAATAACACCACAACTCACGAGTTCTTCTTCCGACTCGGATGAACTAATTTTTTAAACTGTACTTAAAAGTTGAAAGAAAAAGTTGAACGCGTATGTAGACATCGGTTTCGTTCAAGTCAAGAAATCTGACAGTTCGAATATCGAAAAATTGTAGGAAAAAGGTTGAACGTGTAGAACCGGTATATAACTGGCATAGCAGTCGTTCTCGTTTGGGTTGTTAATGTCAGGAGCGTTCGTTGTGTCAACATCTTCTTCATCCAACCATATAACATAATCGTCATCATCCAAACAAAGAATTTCTCTGGCACGCCTAGCAGCAATTTTTTGAGGACGAATCAAATTGATTTGCATTTTGTACTGACTTTTGGCTATGCTTAAACGCAACTATACGAGAACTTTACTTAACGCGAGTTTTTGCGGTACTTATCCCTTGCGTATTGCAGTACTTAGATATATGTATTAGATTTTGAAATGTGATGTCACAAAATTTAGTACCCCTCCCACCCCTTGTCACACAATGTCACACTTCGTCGACCCCCTCCCTCCCCCTTAACGTGTGACGTAATTTATGGATTATGGACCTTAACGAAGTCGATATCTTTTTTGGTTCGCGCGAAATCGTGCTGGTACAAAAATCACTTAAGTCGTTCAAACAAAAAAACGGCTCGACCAATTTTTAGGAAAATCTTTTCAGATCATATTTCCTTGAACACGCTTCGAACGGCACCTGAACGAAGTCGATATCTTTTTCGGTTCGCGCGAAATCGTGCAGGAAAAAATGACCACATACGTACGCACACACACACACACACACACACATATTTCTTCTCAAATTTTTGCTTAAAATGCTATTGGGACCTTGAAACGTGTAAATACATTGAAAATTTCGAATCCGATTTTCGGACCGATTACAATAACTTCCTACTGGGAAGTTAAAAATATGTGTGTGTGTGTGCGTACGTATGTGGTCATTTTTTCCTGCACGATTTCGCGCGAACCGAAAAAGATATCGACTTCGTTCAGGTGCCGTTCGAAGCGTGTTCAAGGAAATATGATCTGAAATGATTTTCATAAAAATTGGTCGAGCCGTTTTTTTGTTTGAACGACTTAAGTGATTTTTGTACCGGCACGATTTCGCGAGAACCAAAAAAGATTTCGACTTCGTTAAGGTGCCGTTCGAAGCATGTTAAAGGACATATGATCTGAAAAGATTTTCATAAAAATTGGTCGAACCGTTTTTTTGTTTGAACGACGTAAGTGATTTTTGTACCAGCACGATTTCGCGCGAACCAAAAAAGATACCGACTTCGTTAAGATGCCGTTCAAAGCGTGTTAAAGGAAGTATAATCTGAAAAGATTTTCATAAAAATCGTTCGAGTCGTTTTTTTGTTTGAACGAATACTGGGAAGTTAATCTTGTGGACCGAAAGGGTCTAAAGCCACATCCCAACTAGTTATTTTTTGAAAACAAACGATAAGAAAAGACTACAATATATATGTATGTATATTTTTTTAAAAAAATAGTTAATTCGATTTTAATAATGCCTCTTATTTATTATTATTATTTTTTTTTCATATCTATATTTCCTAGTATGAAAATTGAATTCACATTGTGACAAAAGGCAAAATTACAAACATGCTAATATCGTGACTCGCTTGTGAAGCCTATAGGTGCGTTTCATTTTCATTGGAGTACTTACTCCGGAGTAGTTTGGCGCACATCGGCGTAATTGCAGCTACCCCAGCCCATATTGTGGTGTACCAGTAGTTAAACTTATATATCAATGAAGTCGCTTTAAATTTTATTCAAAAAAATGAAAAAAAAATGTTTAGACAATAAATGGAGCGTTTCATTTTCATTGGAGTAGGTACGCCGGCGTAGTTGGGCGCACATCGGAGTAGATGCTGCTACCCCACAGAATGGACTGGTGTTGCACCATCTACGCTAATGTACGCCCAACTACGCCGGCGTACGTACTCCAATGAAAATGAAACGCTCCATTTATTTTCTAAACAGTTTTTTTAATTTTTTTGGATAAAATTTAAAGCGACTTCATTGATATATACGTTTAACTACTGCTACACCACAATATAGACTGGGGTAGCTGCAACTACGCCGATATGCGCCCAACTACTCCGGAGTACGTACTCCAATGAAAATGAAACGCACCTTATAGTGAATCCAATAGGTCTATCGGCCTGTATGGGCATATTCGTAGATTCGGTACCCTCTGAAGGATTTGTGCTTCTCGTTATGTTAAATGAGTGGTATTTATGATAAAATTTATAAATAGCGTAAGACAAAATTATTAAGACGATAATGTATACCAGTGAATAGTGGTGTATTGAGTGTAAGTCCAATTGCGGGAGACTTTCTTGTTGCCTTTCTAACTGTAGGCTTTGCGATAATTTCGCTAAATCACTCTGGGGATCATATTCAATCAGGGCTACATTACTATCGGTGAATTCTTTGGTTGACCTTTTAATGGAACATTTTGTAGAATGTGTGACAAGTTCATCGGAGGTATGTAAAATTTTTTTAATTTTGATTTTTTAGTGGTATACCCTCGTATTATCAGATCTGGGTCACGTAAGTAACAGTTGCCAGAAATCTCTATTATTCCGACGCCCGAAAGCGAATGGGGTGCGATTTTATCCTCACAAATGTACTTAGCCCAGCCGTCAGAGCCAAATTTAGACGAAAAGCTCGCACAAAATGTGATCTTGCTGAAAATTGGAGCTTAGGTACTTTTTTGGGTTTAGAAAACGATAAAAAAATCCTTGCTGCTCTAAAGTGTATGCTAAGTTCACAATTTCGAAAACAAATTCGAAAATTTGGTTTTTGCTTTATATATGGAAAAATAAAAAAAAAATCGAAAAACTAATAGCGCAACGTGAAAGAGCGGAAAATTTTACTAAAATCTATATTATAACTTATTTTAAAAAAAATTGTTTTATTATTATAAAAAATTTTTAAAAATAAGAAGCAAATTCGAAAAATCTAAGCGCGCCAAAAAGCGGAATTCAAATTTTCTATCGAGGCGTTCGGGGAAAAACTAAAGTATCATTGCTTAAAATGGACGCAAAAATAAAAATACAGAAAGCATTTTAAAGAGGACACTCTAAGGTTTCTAAGAAAGCCATTAGTTTTTAATTTTTGTTTTTTTTCTCATAGAAAATTTGAACGGAAGTAATAATTTGTAAAATTCTCACTCATGTTTATAAAATTGAAGATATACATATATTAATAGAGGCGTACAAAAAAACATCCTTGTACATTTATCATCACTAGGCAATTACTTTTGATGTAAAAATAATTAAAAAGATAAACATTGTCTCTGCTTAATAAAATTTATGTTGTAAAATATTCATATTTTCTTACAGCATTCATTCGGCGCCATTTTTATTTTCAAAAACAACCGGCACCAAACGAGAAAAGTGAAAGACTGCCGGCGGCCCGGGCGCGTCTTTCTTCTTCTTCATATTTTGTATGCCGGCTGTATTTGAATATAAAAATGGCGTCGAATGAATGTTGTAAGAAAATATGAATATTTTACAACATAAATTTGAAAAAATGAATATTTTACAACATAAATTTTATTAAGGATTTATTAAGGAGGATTTTTTTGTACGCCTCTATTAATATATATCTTCAATTTTATAAACATCAGTAAGAATTTTACAAATTATAACTTCCGGTCAAATTTTCTATGAGAAAAAAAACAAAAAATTAAAAACTAATGGCTTCCTTAGAAAGCTTAGAGTCTCCTCTTTAAAATGTATTTTTAACCGACTTCAAAAAAGGAGGAGGTTATCAATTCGACGCGTAGGTATTTTTTGGTCCTGTTCACGCATAACTTTGTAACATAATGACTTTTTTGCTTTTTTTCTTTTTTGTTTGAAAGGGTAGTTTCTCACGGTGGTCCCGTACAATTGTTTTTAAATTCTGATAAAGGAGTTCGAAGATAGGCGTAAAAAACTGGTAAAATTAGTACACCTTGAACGGATAGAAGTATTTTCAAAGGCAGCGAACAAATTACTTTATTGTCGCGTGCTCGAGAAGAGGCCGGTGGATGAATCGGCAAAGACGTTGACCTGCAAATAAAAATTGCGGGTTCAAACCCCGGAGGGTAGTTCGACTTTTTTTCTTTTTTTCTCTTTCTAAAATCCATTCTGATTGGATTAATGTTGTAAAGAATTACAAACTCTTCGGTGAGAAATTTCATGCATACTCTACTCATGCAGACTGTAAGAGAGTATTCCTTTGGAATGAAATTCTATTTAAAGCAGTTTCTGAAAAGCTTTATTTACGTATTTAGCCATCTTGTTGTAACAATCTCCCGTAGCATAACGACTGAGAGGCTTGCCTCTCGTCCTGGAGGTTGCGAGTTCGATTCTTTGACCTGGAGCAATTTTTTTTTCAATCGACACAATAAATATTTCTTTTTAATTTCCTTTGGGGAATTTTGTTTCATATTAAATAAGTTTTTTTTTTAAATTCCTCCGAAAATAGGCAAATTCATTACTGCAAAAACTATTTAGCTACTGCCTCAATTCTTTTCGACGGCGCGCGGCTGAGTGTCATACTTCTCGTAATAAATAATTTTTTTTTATTACCCCCGAAAAAAAATTAACGGACTAAAAAGTACGAAATAAAATAAATTTTTAAAAACCGACTTCAGAAAAACCAAAAATAATGCACAAAAAACCAAAAATAATGCACAAAAAAGGATAAAATAATTGTTTGAAATTCTTTACAACATTAATCCAATCAGAATGGATTTAATAAGAAGAATCACTTTTGAAGACGGTGCCAAGATCTGTTTTCGGGGTGATGTATTAAGGGCATAAGGCTAACAAAGAAAT
Organism: Thereva nobilitata; assembly: GCA_963855945.1. Taxonomy (NCBI): domain Eukaryota; kingdom Metazoa; phylum Arthropoda; class Insecta; order Diptera; family Therevidae; genus Thereva; species Thereva nobilitata. Next base: position 157,652,215 of record OY979694.1, on the reverse strand, counting down.
GAATACAATTTTCGCAGCAATAGTTAATGCAATGAAAGTCAACTACTACCTGGCACCGTCTTCAAAAGTGATTCTTCTTATTAAATCCATTCTGATTGGATTAATGTTGTAAAGAATTTCAAACAATTATTTTATCCTTTTTTGTGCATTATTTTTGGTTTTTTGTGCATTATTTTTGGTTTTTCTGAAGTCGGTTTTTTTATTTTTATTTTTGCGCACATTTTAGGCAAAATTACTTTAGTTTTTCCCCGAACGCCTCGCTAGAATATTTAAATTCAGCTTTTTGGCGCGCTTAGATTTTTCGAATTTGCTTCTTATTTTTAATAATTTTTTATAATAATAAAACAATTTTTTTTAAAATAAGTTATAATATAGATTTTAGTAAAATTTTTCCCTCTTTCACGTGGCGCTATTAGTTTTTAGATTTTTTTTTATTTTTCCATATATAAAGCAAAAACTAAATTTTCGATTTTGTTTTCGAAATTGTGAACTTTAAGCATACACTTTAGTGCAGCAAAGATTTTTTTATCGTTTTCTACACCCAAAAAAGTACCTAAGTCCCAATTTTCAGCGAGATCACATTTTGTGCGAGGTCAAAGTCTCTGACAACTGGGCTAACTCTACAGTGAGTGTTTTTAAGGTAGAAAAAAGCCATTTATTGACTTGAGATAATTGAATCCAAGTAGTGGTCTGGTAAATTTGCCTCAGATTGCAAAAAGGAAGAACTGTACTTCCTCTTTTGAGTAAGTGCAGTTCGCAAATGTTGGTTCTAGGGTCTAACGTGAAAATTGGATGAAGGGCCTGACATAAATATTGGTCATGGTTTTCCGTGATACAGTTTGCAAATTCTTCTCGTGTCATGTCGTAATAGTGTTCTTTAACGTAATCTATGGACTAAATAATTTATGCTCGGCTGTATAAATGATAATCGTCCGTCGTGAATAGTTGGTTGGATTATTTTGAAAATTTGGTAATTCCCTTTGAAAGGCAATGGAAGCTTCAGCTCATAAAATATCTTTTCGTTATGAATTGAAGTACTTACGCGGCTGACTCGATAAATGGAAATCACATCATCGTAACTCAAGCTTGTGGGGGGTCCTATATCATTTGGTAATTGCTTCCTTATGGTTGTTAGAACCGTTTCCAGTTGCTCGGTGTTGATGATTTCCGGGTGAAACTTCCCATTTCTAACTTCAGTTACTGAGTCTATTAAGCTATTTATAATGTTTTGATAGCGTACCATTATGAGTGTAGTGAGGGAAGTGAGAGATTCCATTTCTAAAAATACCTTCCCGTTGTGGCTCTCGTTATATAGGCCATCGATCATATCTTTGACTTTTAGGAGTTTTGCACCTAGTGCGACGAATTGGTTTTCCATTGAAAGTTGGGATTTATTAAAAATGTTTGCTGTGGTCTCTATGATCAGCGTCTGATTTCTCAGTAAGTTTATGAGATGGTTATCGTTCGCCTGAAGCTTGTCGATTTGTCGATCATAGTATTTTGCATCTTCCTCATTTAACGTGCCACAAAGTGACTTACTCACCGTACCTATTATGCCAAACGCTCTACGTTTGCTTCTGGATTTATTCCTTAGTGACTTGAATTTTTGGCCGAGATCATACATTAAATGTTTAGCTTCTATTCTTATGCTGTTGCATATCACGGAGAATTTAGGCTCATTGTTGATAGATTCGCATAGGTCGGTTACTTCCTTTACGTACTGCGTTATGTACGTCAAGGTGCAGATCGTAATAAGTGATGACGTTCCACTCATTCGAGTAAAACTCTATTTTTCCAAGTTCTTCGAAATATATTCCGGGGTTGTCGAGGATAGGAGTGATGACAATGTTCCCGTACGTCATTGTTATTACAATTAAAATTAAAGGTTTGCAGGATTAGAGAAGGATCTCTACGTAAGTTTCATTCGATGAAAAGTTTAACTGATTATTGTGAATAGTTTTGTATTTATTCTTTACTTTTATAATTGAATTCTCCTTTGACAATGTTTCTATCACCTCATAGGGTCCTTCCCAAAGTGGGGATAGCTTATTCTTTCGCATGTGTTTCTTTATTAAGACTTTATCGCCTACGTTGAATGATTTAGCCTGCGTATTTACGTCGTAATAGTTTTTCGACTGCTGCTTCTTGCGAACTAGTGATTCCTTCGCCATTTGATAGCCGTGCTGTAGGCGTGCTCTAAGCTCATTCGCGTAGTTTTCATAATTATAGGAGAGCTGTGGCTTTTGCTCTAACGCATTAGGGATATTTAGAGGAAATCCGTACACAAGCTCATAAGGTGTGTAATTAGTGCTAGAATGTGGTGTCGTGTTGTACACGAACATGGAGTAGGGGATCCATTCGTCCCACGTGAGTGGATCCTTGTTCACGTAGTGTCTGACGTATTCTGCTAAAGTCTGATGACTTCGCTCTAAGGCACCGGTAGTTTGTGGGTGGTAGGGAGTTCTGTTTATCTTTTTCATTTTAATTAATTTGCATACGTCCTTGAAAAGGTTACTCAGGAAGTTGCTTCCTTGATCCGTCAGGATCGATTCGGGGTTTCCATGACGACAGATAATCTTTTCTATGAAAGTCCCACAGTTATCGACTCGGCATTAGGCAAGGTTAAAGCTTCGGAGAATTTCGTTAGGTCGTCCTGAAAAGTTAATAGGAACTTGTTTCCTTAGTGACTAATGGGTAATGGTCTCACTATATCTAAAGCAATTCTTTCAAAAGGCATCGTGCTAGTGGATGTAATATTCATGGGAATTTTAGGATTCCTTAATAGTTTATTCCGTTGACAAGATGCGCATCTCTGAACGAAGGTGTTTATATCTTGCAACATGTTTGGCCAAAAATAAGTCATTTTCACTCGTTTTAATGTTCGCGATATACCTTGATGACCTCCGAAGGGAGAGATGTGGTAGTCACTAATAACTTTATTTATTTCATCGGGCTCGTGTAGTTGCACCTTGGAGTTAGTGTACATAAAGATTTTGATTGGGTTGTCTTTCATGCACTCGAAAAGTTTTAGTTGGGTGTGTTTACGCATGAGAGGACCTTTCTCACTCGGACAGGGTACCGAGATATCCATCCGATTTAATTTGTTTTCCTTACAATAGTCGATGAGCTTTTGTGTGGCTTCAGATAAGACGTCCTGATCTCGTTTCGTCCGTATAGGACTTAATATTTTAGTTATGACATATGTTATGCCATTGTGGCTAAAGGCTTTGATCGTTCCGATATCGGGGTTTTCATATAATGGTATGGATTTCATCAAGAATTTTCCTCGTTAGTTTCCGGGGGGGGGGGGGGGTAATAGGAAGAATTTGGTCTTTATTTGTTCATTTTTGAAAATTGAGTCATTTATTATGGTAACGTCAATATGAGGGGTTTCAATTTCGCTTTCTTTCTCATTGGTTGCTTTACTTGCGCCGAGATTTCTGAGTTTAACATCTTTTGTCGGCTTCTTGTAATGGCATGCACTTCTGCAGAGGGAGTAGGTTTGGTTTCGCGAGTTGACGTTTCCTCGACCACGATCCGACTGCTTCAGCATTTGCGTTAGCTTTACCAGGTTTGTATTTGATTTCATATTCGTATTCATCTAACAGAATTCTCCATCGCATTAACCGAGACGATGGCTCTTTGAGATTCATCAACCATTGTAAAGGTCTGTGATCGGTTAAAATTGTGAATTTCCTACCGTAAAGGTATGGCCTGAATTGCTTCACAGCAAGAATTATTGCCAAAAGTTCCTTTTCTGTGGTGGAATATTTCGTTTCGGCCGAGTTAAGAGTTCGGCTGGCATAGCATATTGGAAGGTCGTTTCCTATTTCACCCTGTGATAATACCGCGCCTAGTGCCATATCACTGGCGCCCGTCGTCACGAGAAATTCGCGTTCGAAGGCGGGATACGCGAGGATTGGAGAGTCGATCAATTTGCCTTGCCATTTAAATTCAACCTTTCTTTTTAAAAGATTTGTGGTGGTTTTGCGAAGTTTTTAATGAAGCGACGGTAATACCCTACAAAACCTAGGAAGGCTTTAATATCTTTTTCCTTTTGTGGTCTCGGGTAGCCCTTTACTGCTTCTATTTTTTTCGGGTCTGGCCTTACATCATTTTTTGAAATTATATGTCTTAAGTATGAGAGTTCTTGTCGTATGAAATTACATTTCTCTGGCTGAAGTTTTAGGTTATATTGTCGTAACCTTTCTAATACGCGCAGCAACTTATTATTATGTTCCTTGAGATCGTAACCATATATCACGATATCGTCCACATATACGAAGCAGTGTATTCCCTGCAGTCGCGTTAGGACGGTATTCATCAACCGTTGGAACGTTGCGGGAGCATTCCTGAGTCCAAAAGGCATTCTATTGTACTCGAAATGTCCGAAGGGGTACTAAAAGCAGTTTTAGCTCGATCCTTTTCATTTAGAAGGATCTGGTGAAATCCATTGGCTAAGTCGAGTGTACTGAAATACTTGGATCTGCCCAACTGGTCCAAAATATCTATTATATTTGGAAGTGGATATGCATCTCCAACCGTTATTTCATTCAACTTACGACAATCCTCGACAGCTCTCCAGCGCTTATTTCTGGTTTCGTCCGGTTTTTTAGGCACTAGGAGAAGTGGTGAATTCCACGGACTAAAGCTAACCTACGAAGTCATCATCTAGCATTTGCTGTACCTGCTTTTGAATTTCGTCTCGATGTGCATTCGGTAATCTGTACGGTCGAACGTAAACAGGGGGTTTATCAGTTTGTGTGATGATTTGGTGATTTGGTGATCTATGGTGCATGTCAAGGAATCACCTTCTATATAAAACAAGTCATTGTACCTACGACAGATGTCCAAAATGGTTGCGCGTTCTTCTGTGTTACAGTGTTCTAATTTTAAAAGGTTTGTTAGTTTGTTTAGACGATTTTCTACTGGATCTTCATCTCTATTAATCCCTACAAAGTCAAAGTTATCCAATTCTTCGTAATGTATTTCCATATTATTTGTTTCTAGATTTATATCCTCCTCGTTGGAGTTTAAAATTAATGCATTTGCTCTATTATTTTGTGGTCTAGCTATCGTAGCTGCCAGGAATACGCCAGCGACAATTTCTCGTTTACTAATAACAACATCTTTGTTAGTGGAAATTGGTATTTGCGCTATCACCTCTGCTCTTGCAGGGATAGTAACTGAATTTTGAAAAGGGGTTTGCTCAGCTTCCCTTCGATTATCGTAATAATCCTCCGACTTATTGTCTACGTTTCTTAACGCATTCTCATTTATTTTGTTAGTTAACTTCGAACTAGTCCTTTTGTTTCTTTCGTCTGGGGAATCATAAAGAGATGGGCTTATGGCTTTGAATACCGAGCTCTGAAAAGTCTTACTAACATTTTCCCCGGTTATTCCCATATTCGCATCCTGGTCTGATTCCTCAGCTTCAAATTTAGGACTAATTTCAATAACATCTCTTAGGTTATTTACAATGCATTGATGTTTCCTTATAAAATCGTTCCTTAGTAATCCATCATACGCTAAACTAGCTCCTGGGCTTAACAAAAAGAAATTGTGGTTTATAACACAGTGACCTGTTGCATTGGCGAAGTCGATGGCCACAGTGCATCGTCCAAGTGTAGGGAACAATTCCCCGTTTATGAATTCAATTACGCAAGGATTATTTAAATTGTCGGGATTTATCCCGGTTTCATGTTTAATTAAGCTTATTTGGGATCACTGGTCAATCAAAACGGTTAAGTGTTGCTTGTAGCACTAAGCATATAACACATAGAGGAGTCACGTAGAACAAAAATTTGTGCACGGCATTTATCTTCTCTTCCCTGAGGACCCAGCGCGCCTGCTACTATACACCAGAATCTGCTTCAGATCGCAAGTTCTTTCCTCGGGGACCCAGCGCTCCTGCTACTATACACCAGAATCTACTTCAGAGGGCTAAGGTGGTAGCAGATTATTGTGATTGAGCATTCCGGTGGGGTAAGGGAATCTGGGGGGAAGTTTGTTCTGGGTCCCAGACGTCTGAGATGCGTGGATTGAGTTTTTTTTTCCTTTTATGCGCTTTCGAAGAAAAAAATCAAAGTCGTCTGCCCATGAACAAAATTAAATTTTGGTGGATAGCAGAAGAAATGTATTTTTTTTGTTTTAGCTTAGGAATATTCTTTGGGATATTGATTTTTGTTTTGTTGGAATCAAATTTAAAATATGAGATTACAGATTTTATTTAATTTTTTAAGTAATGATGATTTTAAGGCAAGCCGAGTACCCTAAATTTCACCCGATGAAGTTTTTTATGGGGGCTGAAAGGGGGAAAATTTAGTTTTTCTTAATTATCCATTGATTTGTTTATTTAAATAATTATTACAAAAATTGTTCATTAGGTTTAAAAATAGTTGTAAAAAAGTTCGTTAAATTTTCGAAAAACAATATATTTTGTCTTTTTTTGTTCAATTAGTAGATAGTTATAAAACGTGGGATGAAGTTTGAATGTCCCTTGAAAGTTAGTATTTTTGTTTAAAATGAATACTCCTTTCCACACCACCGCGGGGGTAGAGTATAAGGTGCGTTTTTTATAAGTATGTGGTGTTGCCCAGTAGGCCTAATCCACATTTAGAGATATGTTACATGAAGTAACTCAACGGCTTTTTCCAAGTGACATAGACAAAATGAAGTTTGAAGCAGGGCTGTGAATCGGCCCTTAAAATTTGCAGGTGGTTAACCTTTTTGGAAACATGGGCGGAATTAAAAATTTTCATTAAGGTTTAGGACGCAACCGGACTATAAGGAGCTCTTGTCGGTGAAAAGTTTCTCTCATCACAAGGAATGCATTACTTAATAAGACGTATGACATCAATGGTGGTTCATTGCTCTTGTCAATCTACAGGAATAGCCTGCACTACTGGAGAAGGATCAAAGTGGTATTTATTTCGAAGGTAGGTAGACGAAACGGCAAGGTATGATATGGGTCGTCAACACCGTAGAACGCATGCTAGACGTATACTTTCGAAATTCTATAGCTGAAGTCTTCCTCTCAGTATGCATATTGCATGAGAAATTCGAATGACACCGCACTGCATGAAGTAGCGCGTACCGCAGAGTACTCCGTAGAATACAACCAATTTACCTTGGCAATCTTCCTGGATAGAGAAGGCACTTTCAACAAAGTCACCATCGAGGCTAACCAGGTGGCCCTAGCGAATTGTGGTCATTGCATCCTCTTCATGCTAAAATCTAGAATCGGCCACAGCAGCTTAAGCAACAACAGAGTGGTAAAGACGACGTTAAGTAGCACACCCCAGGAAGGAAGGCTTTCGCCGCTGGTATTTTCACCTATAGAAAAATCTATGGTTTCAGTCTGCCTACAAATATGGGCATGTACTGCGCCTAGTCCGATCAGCTAAGTATTTTGGCTTCTTTTTGGACCCAAACCTTTATTGCAGGCTCAACTTCGAAGAAAGGCCAAAGAACGCCAGTATAGCTTTTTATGCCAGTAAGCAGACCTTCGGCAAGAGATGAAACTAGAAGGTACACATGAGTTGCTGGCTCTACACAGAACTGATAACATCGAAAATTAATTTCAACTCAGGTTTCAATGTCCAGATCTCCACCAGAAAGGCATGGGAAATATTGCAGCCTAACAAGAGCTATGGCGTGGTCCTATATATGTATAACAGTTGTTTTCCCCTCTTTGACGAACAATTTCTTTGCAGTTGTCTGGTTCTTGCTGGGATAAAACACTGTACAATTGGAAACCTTTTCTTACATAAGTTGGGAGAGATTTCGAAGCTTAAAGTGAGAGGTATGATCGGATATCTGAATATGACGGGCGGGATTTAAAGTCACTCCAAGTTTACCGACATGCGCTTATGTAAAGGCTTTTTACGAGTACGGTTACAAAACTTTCGTTTTTAAGCGGTAATTATGTCTACATCCTGGGTTCCCTGTAATTTTTATTTTATCGTGTTCTGCATCTGATTCGAATCAGTTTTTATTTCAAGATCCCTTGTTACTCCTCCAACTTCTTAATTATTTTAATTAATCGGGAATCGTGCCGTGGGCGTATAATAAATCGCTTACTGGCGTACTTCTTCCGGCATGGGGTCGACGTGTCCAGCTTATCACGTTCGCCTTTCTTTATTGCGGAAATTCCAGTAATTTTTCAAAATAAATTTTTAAGTTGACCAGCATTAAGGCCTAACCACAATAAGATACTCACATTATATGTAGTTCATTTTAAAATATGTACTCAATAATTAATAATTATTATAATTTCTAGTTATGGTATTTCGTATTTTACAGAGTCGACAAATTTTTTGTTTGTTCTTCCGACTCCGACTCCAGTAACTAGAAAATTCCTTCCGACTCCAACTCCAAATCCGCAGTCCTGGTTTAAGGAAGCGCTCAGCCTAACCGTATATACTGCCTACTTGAATAATGCAACGATCACAATTATTGGCACGCACCTGCGCCTCAATATTTGGTAGTAAAAGGGCTCATAGACTTCACCTGCCCTTATAAATTCACGAGCCAGTGGTACAGGCCAACCACCTTGGTTTCTTACGTTGCCGTTGAGTTACTTCATGTAAAACATATTTCTAAATGTGGATTAGACCTACTGGGGAACACCACATATAAAAAATCGCCCCTTATACTGTACTCCCGCGGTGGAAGTAGCCCGGTGGTGGAAGTATTCATGTTAAACAAAAATACTAACTTTCAAGGGACATTCAAACTTCATCCCACGTTTTATAACTATCTACTAATTGTACAAAAAAAGACAAAATATATTGTTTTCCGAAAATTTAACGAACTTTTTTACAACTATTTTTAAACCTAATGAACAATTTTTGTAATAATTATTTAAATAAACAAATCAATGGATAATTAAGAAAAACTAAATTTTCCCCCTTTCAGCCCCCATAAAAAACTTCATCGGGTGAAATTTAGGGTACTCGGCTTGCCTTAAAATCATCATTACTTAAAAAATTAAATAAAATCTGTAATCTCATATTTTAAATTTGATTCCAACAAAAAAAAATTCAATATCCCAAAGAATATTCCTAAGCTAAAACAAAAAAAATACATTTCTTCTGCTATCCACCAAAATTTAATTTTGTTCATGGGCAGACGACTTTGATTTTTTTCTTCGAAAGCGCATAAAAGGAAAAAAAAACTCAATCCACGCATCTCAGACGTCTGGGACCCAGAACAAACTTCCCCCCAGATTCCCTTACCCCACCGGAATGCTCAATCACAATAATCTGCTACCAACTTAGCTTTGTGAAGCAGATTCTGGTGTATAGTAGCAGGCGCGCTGGGTCCCCAGGGAAGAAGAAGATAAATGCCGAAAAAGTGAATTCATTCGTGATTCGCTAAAGGATATAAACTGCCCATGTGTGTTAATGATGTTATGAATCTAATACTAAAATACTATGAGGATAAGGAAAAAAAATGATAAAAGAACTTTCAGATATTTGTTCTTCAGGTAACCGGCTAAGTGTGAGTATTGACGAGTGGACAAGCATACGTAACAAACGCTATTTTAGTGTTATTTGTCATACCACAGAAACAACACATTATAATTTGGGGTTAGTCTATATACCCGGTAAATGTGGGGCCGTTGAAGTAAGACAAATAGTGGAGGAACGATTGAAACATTATGGAGTGAAATTTGAGAGTGATGTTGTTGCCGTAACAAGCGATGGGCCAAACGTAATGAAAAAATTTGGCAGAGAATGTGGGGGATGGGCTCGAAGGACCAAATAAAAAATTGTGATGGGATGTGTTCGAATGATTTATTGAATTGAAAACTATATAATTATGAGAACGAGTAATGATGACTGATTCCTTTAAATTACAATTGAAAACTAAAACTTTTATTTTACAACAATGTCAGACGTATTGTTCATACGCCGACTCAACTCAATTACATTTATTTAATTTTATAAAATTCAAAGTGACCTTGCCCAGTGGGTTTTGGTCAAGTGTTTTGGGGCTCGAACATCCTCCGCCGCCTTGACATATTGCTGATATATCGAAATTTCTGGGGTTGATTCTTGGTTGCGTTGAGTACATACATGTGAGCGCATGGAGCTAAGAAATTTGCCATTAATAGTTAGTTTTTATTATAAAATTATTATTATTATTTTTTTGTTATACACTTCCATTTAGTTCATGTCAACTCAATTTTATATTAATTTTGCGAGATATTATTTTCCGGAATTGGTAACAATGCGATCTTTGTGATGGTTCTTTTTAAAGTTCCAGATTTAGTTCTTATTACCACCACCCTAACCATTCCATGATCTCCGGGAAACACCTCTTCTATTCTGCCAAGCAACCATTGACGCGTCACAAAATCCATGAAGCTGTATCGATGTACAACCTTTACGAAGATCCAACCATCGAGGAATGTTCAAACATTCGAGTCCTTTAAGATCCCTTTTCATTTGATTCCATTGCAACGTGAGGGGCCCTGGAACGGGATCGTCCCAATCGATGCCAACCAACCACAATTGCTGCATCATAATTTTAGCTGTTATTATAATCGGTGTTAACCATCCTATTGGGTCAAACAATTGCGCAATTTGCGACAGGAGACTCCGTTTTGTGAGCTGCGAATTTTTATGTTTGATATGTACCTTGAATGAAAAACAATCCTGTGTCGGGTTCCAATATAAACCAAGCGCCTTAATTAAACCATCATCATCTAAAGTACATAACGTATGTGTCTCCATTTCATCTGTTGGGATGTTCTCTAATACTTGTTTACTATTACTAGCCCATTTCCGCAGCACGAATCCCCCCTTGGCTAACATACCTTGGAGTTGTTGTTGAGTCTGTATTGCTTCATCCTCCGTATCTGCCCCTGACATCACGTCGTCTACATAGAAATCCCGAAGAACTATCGGATGCGCCAGAGGAAAATTATTCTTTTCGTCAACTGCTAATTGTCTGAGTGTTCTTATAGCTAAATACGGTGCACATGACGTACCAAACGTCACGGTTTGTAATTCGAATGGACGGACAGGTTCTAGAGGCGTGTTTCTCCACAAAATACGTTGATACGGAACATCTTCCTCCGCTACACGTATTTGCCTATACATTTTGCTGATATCAGCCATGAACACCACCGGATATTGTCTCCAGCGTAAAATTATTGAAATTAAATCATCCTGTAACCTTGGACCTGCTATTAGCTTATCATTTAATGAAATACCGTTCGTCGTTTTATTAGACGCATCAAAAACTACTCGTAAACTGGTGGTGCTGCTTTCCTTAAATACTGCGTGATGTGGTAAATAGTGAACTCCATAACATTCTGCTCCTTCTATGGTTCTAAATACGTGGTCAGTGTTAGCTGCTGGTCTCATGTGTGACAACTCTGAATATTCGTTGATACATTGCGCATACTGTTTAAACACTTCTGGGCGTTTTCCAATCGTTCTTTCCAATCCATAAAGTCTCGACAATGCTGCCTTTCGAGATTCACCAAGTTCCGGTCGTTGGAATTTTACGAAGGGCAACTTCACTTCATATCTGCCGTCCGATAATCTGCGATGTGTACGTTCGAAGAACTCTTCACATTCTCGTTCTTCCTGGGTCAGTGTTCGGTTGTCCTCAATGGTTTCGAGTTCCCAAAATCGTCGAAGTAATTCATCCGTTTGTAACGAACTGTGGCACACGGTAATTTTGAGTTCTGGTTGGGATTTCCTATAGTCTTCCCTGTCTACCTCTCCAAACAGGATCCACCCCAGCTGGGTGTTTTGTGCTATGGGTGATTCTTTGATTCCTCTTTTAAGCCCATTCATTAAAATCTGAGTATATGCGTCAATTCCAAGCAAAATATCAATCTTGCCGGGAATATTATAGGTTGGGTCAGCTAACAGTATTCCATTGAGATGGGACCATGATGATGAGCTCCGAAAAGTTCTTGTGGGTTGAAGACTGGTAAGTGACTTTAAAACATAAGCTGTGATGGGACAGGAAAATTGGTTAACGAGTGATTTTACTGGTACCACAACTTGAGCGGAACAAACCCCTGAGACGGATGTTCCAATGCCAGATATTTTTATTGCGGTTTTACTTTTCTGTAATTGACACCTTTGGATACTTTTCTCAGTTATAAATGAACCTTGGGAGCCTGAGTCTATGAGAGCGCGTAATATGTGAACTCCAGTTTCAGTCTCTAACTTAACTAAAGCGGTAGCTAACAACAAATCCGAAGGTGTCGGCGATGGATAATGATGTAAAGATGTGAGACGATGTTCTGCTTGGGGTTCGAGCACTTGTTGTCTAGTATTAACTCTTTGTTGAGATGATTGTGCTGGAGATCCTTGGAAGGCCCCATGAAGTAATGAATGATGTCGTTGTCCACAATGAAAGCACGATCTTGGATTGCTGCATCCTTGCGTGGGATGACTGAGTGCTAAACAATTTTTACAAATTGGCTTGGATAACACAAGGTTCATCCTGGCCTGTGAGTTCATATTCATAAACTTCTGCACTGACGCAATGTATGTCCTTTGCTACACAAGGGGCATGAAAACGACTGCCTGACATGCGAAGATCTGCTTTCTCTTCTAAATCCTGATCCATCATGACGATTCTGACTGAAATCACTCCTTACCATCTCCAAATTGTGAAAACGAGTATCCAAAAACGTTAACAATTCGTCTATAGTTGGTATATCTTTCGCATTCGTCAATGAACGTTCCCATAAATCACGACTCTCCATCGGAAGCTTCTGTGTGAGGAGATAAATCATCATTGCATCCCATTTGTCTACTTCGATATCTAAATTTCGTAATGAATGTAAGCATTCATTCGTTGTGTCTAACATCTTTTTGAGAGCTTCTGAAGATTCATGATGAATCACAGGTTGTGTTGTTAAAATCTGCAAATAATTATTTACTATTACACGTTTGTTATCATATCGTTGCTCTAATAAATGCCAAGCTGTTTCATAATTGCTCACACACATCCAGATGTTTAATTAATCTGGCGGCGTCACCAATTACATTTGTTTTTAAAAAATATAATTTCTGCACTCGAGGGATATTCACTGATTTTATACCGCGACAGAGTCCTTTCTCTGCCGCCTTGATTTGTTATTTGGTAAGCCTCCGAGCAAAGGTACAGTACCTTTACTTGGAACAAAAAAGGTGTTCTAGTGCTTTACTAGAACACTTGCGCTGCTGCTAATTACCGTGGATCTTATTTGGTCCAGTATTCTAGTTCTATACTAGAACACTTGATGCAAGCAGAGGTTCAGTACCTTTACTTGTTATTTGGATTACCTTCTGGTACAGTACCAGAACGTAGAGCGATTTGAAAGTGAAAAAATCTGATTGACTAAGACTGATCGACTGACGCTTTATTTTAACTAAATATTTCTTATATACTAACATTTATTAGATCTAAATATCTTAATGTACCTATCATAGAAGAGAACGATTTTTATCTCTTTCTATTGTCTGGTGCATCCCACTGCATTTGGAGAAACTCCGACGTTGCACATTCCTTCTTGTTTGTGTCTTGCGATGCATCATGTTACATTTTAAGAGCGATAATTTGGTGCTGGTGTGGATGCAACATGATGCACCGCGATGTGTTTTTTTTTTTTGTTGTTGCTGATGATGGGAAATTTTAGTATCTGGGTTTTTATTTTTATTCTTGGATTTTAATTTTGTTGTGTCTTTCTAATCTGTTTTTATTTGCCTTTTTGGAAAGGAATTTTCTCTTATTCCTGAACATCCTCCCCCCTTGAACGGTCCGTTCAAAGGTTGATTTCGGGATCTATCCTGAAGACCTGGTCGTTTATATGACGCGGTGCTGGTACGGGTCGAATTCTCTTGCGCGTGGTGTAATATTTCCACATTAAATACGATGACATGATGACGATAAGAGTAAGGCTGATGTATCCGAGGCTATAATGATGGATGTGACGGTTTGCTTCGATTTTAAATTTGGATTCTGCATCGTGTAACCTTTTGATGTCTTGTTGTATTGCTTCTAGGTTGGTGGTAAGATTTTGCGGAATTCGTGAATGATACCAGGTGTTGGAAGTGTTGACTGGTTCGATAACGTCAGCGATATCTCTTACTGGGATGATGGAAGCCTTTGCTTTGCTGGAATAGATGTTGTTGGCTTGCAGGATAATTGAATCGTCTTTGATGTTGCACCCTTTTGTGATGTTGAGGAGACCTATTCCAAGTAGTGTTTTTACAAACACTGAGTTTCCGCATACTATGTTGATGCTGGTTTTGGTCAACATTGCATAAATCCAATGATTTGCGTGGGACAATTGGATCCACCTAGGCGATTCATTGGATGTGACAAACAGGCATGAGGACAGAGAACCCTGTTCTCTTAAAATAGATAATTCGCATGTACTGATGCGTGCGCCTTTCCGGTAGATTGGATGCTGCTGTTTGCATATGAATTCCGAGGAATCTGTGGTAACGCATCGTGCTACTTCTGCTTCTGATATTGGGTAATATAAATCTCGATGGAGGTTGACGATTATGTAGGGGGTTGATGGGGCTATCGTAAAGAGCCTGTTGTCTTTCCATATCGGTACTGGTATTACCTTTAACATTTCAAAGTGGTCATGGGAGAACAATGGTAGTTTCAGTCGGAAAATTATTTGGTTGTCTAAGACCCGGCCTTCTGTTGTCATAAGTCCATATAGTTTCAGAAGCTCTCGCTGTCCGCCTGGTAATTGCAACGTGGATGGTAGATGCTCCTTTATCAGGATCATTTGTTGTCGCAATTGATCTGGCGTTAGTATCTGCGGGTTAAATTTTCCATGATGTGTATCAATGATGGCGTCTAGAAGTGCCGATTGCACCCTTTGATAGTTGGTGATCATTAAGAGCAGTCGCATCAACATGGTGTTGAAGTACTGCGAAAAATGCTGCTCGTGGAGCTCAACCTTTATTTGATGAAGTTCTGTGATCGTCTTGTTGAGATAATCATCGAATTCCTGAAGTTGTCTTTCGATCGCTGCTTGTGATTTTTTCATAATATTCACGGTGGAATCAATGATGGACGTTTGGTTTTGCAGCAGTTGAAGCAAGCGTTGGTCATTTCCTTCCAAACCTTTGATGGTATCGGCCATTTCTGCTGCATATGATTCGTCCAGGACTCCAAAAAGAGAACTGGCTATGTTGCCAATTATGTTTAGTGGTGCTCTCCGTTGTCTAGTATTGACTAGAGGACGTAGTAGCACATTGTTGCTGTCCAATTCTTCTTCTAAATTGGAGAATTGGGAAAGGGTTGATACACAGGACTTGTCGTGAAGGATTTGGGTGCAAATGTAATTCAGGTTGCTCACTCCCCTTTTTATGGTCCTTAGTTCCTTCCAGTAGTTTACCATGTTATAGTGGACTACTATATTCCATTCGTCTGATGAAAGGCGTGTGATGCCTAGCCGTTCAAAATATAATCCTGGACTTGTTTTGAATGGTGTAATATTAATATTGTCTTCACCTCGAGTTGGTAATGCAAAGCAGACTGCGATTAGTACCGCTAAGAGTGAATAACCCTTCCGTGCCTTTTTTGAGCTGGACGGACCTTCGTTCCGTTCTCGATTCCTCGGAGGAGCGTCTTTCTGAATTTTGTTTGAGGACCTGGTATTTATTGCTGGACTGGATTGAGGGCCGTCGTCTTCAGTTGGCTGATCTGCTTCTGTCTTGGAGTTTTCGATTCCTGAGTCGACTGGTAGCGGTGCGAGGTTGTGGATAGGTCTTCTCAATATTCCGGATGCGGTTCTGATATCAGCAACCCGAACTAACCCGTCACTTCCTTTAATAGTTTGAACGATGCGCCCTAGTGGCCACTTGAGTGGTGGCAGATTGTTGTCCTTGATGATGACCATCTCACCTGGTTCTACGTTTTGGCAACGTTGTTTCCACTTATTTCTGTGCTGCAACTCGGCTAGATATTCCTTGTTCCATCGTTGCCAGAACTGATTTTTCACGTGTAATATGCGTTTCCACTGCTGATGTAGGTTCTCCTGCCTTGAGGTTTCGGTGGGTTCCGCTACACTGGTAAGGGGCTCGCCTATTAAAAAATGACCCGGCGTCAACGCTGTGAAATCGTTAGGGTCCGACGACATGGGTGTTAATGGTCTAGAGTTGAGGATGGCCTCCACTTCCAAAACGACCGTCTCGAGTTCTTCATAAGTGAGGGTGCTGTTGTTTACACTATTGGGCAACAGATTCTTGGCCGATTTTACGGCGGCCTCCCATAGTCCGCCGAAATGAGGTGCCCTGGGAGGGATGAAGTGGAAATCCATCCCCCTAGATGTGCAAAAACTGGTAATTTGGTCTTGAGCTGCATCGGAGTGTATTGCTGGCTTGAGTTCCGCCATCTGATTTCGGGCTCCTACGAAATTCGTGGCGTTATCGCAATATAAATGGCGGCAGTTTCCTCTTCTGCTTACAAATCGCTTCAGCGCTCCTATGAATGCGTTGGTTGTTAAATCATTAACTACCTCCAAGTGAATTGCCTTTGTAACAAAGCATACGAAGACGGCCACATACGTTTTTTGAGGTCGTTTCCCGCGAAGCTTGAAGTGGGTCCAGAATGGACCGCAGAAGTCAACTCCGGATGTTGCGAATGGTCGAGCAGGTTGTATTCTTCTCTCGGGTAAATTTCCCATCAATTGCGATAGTAGTTTTGGTTTAGCTCGGCTGCAATGGATGCAGCTTAAGACGATGGATCGGGCCATAGTTTTTCCTTTGATTGGCCAGAATCTTTGTCGTGTAATTGCTAGAAGGCCTTGTGGCCCAATGTGCGAGTTCCGAATATGTAGATCAGTCATTATTAAACGAGCGATTGTATGATTATATGCTAACAGCATGGGGTGCTTGGCATCATACGCAATATCTGCTTCTTCAAGGCGACCTCCTACTCTTATTATGCCTCGCTCGTCCAGGAAAGGAGTGAGAGACGCGAGGTCACTTTGCGCATCTACACTGCCGCTCCTTTGTAGCAATTTTAAATCTTGTGGAAAGCCTTGGGACTGGCACTCCTGAATAAGCAGTCTCAATGCGGCTTCTAATTCCTCAACAGTTAAGTGCAATGCGGCTTTGGTTTTTCTTTTCTTTGTTCTGCAAAGCCCAATAAATCGCAGAATGTAAGCTGTTATTCTTTGTAACCGTTGAAATGAGTTTTGATGATTTACCATTGAAAGAATCTCATGATTTGAAGGGGTGGCAGCCAATGCAGTCTTTGGTCGCTTCCTCTCTAATGTTGTTGGTTCGAATTTTGGGTTTTGTGGCCAGGCACGTTCTGGTCCGTGTAAGTATAATGGTCCGTAGAACCAAAACGTGTTGGTTTTGAGTTTGGATGGACTGATTCCTCTTGACACCAGATCAGCCGGATTGTCTTTAGATGGTACGTGCCGCCATTGGCTGACTGATGTGCTTTCTTGTATTGCAGCGACTCGATTCGCAACAAACGTTTGATATGATGATGAGGGGTTTCGTAACCAACTAAGGACGATTTCTGAATCGGTCCAATACGTGGACTGAAGATCTTTCCAGTGCAGGTCTTCCTTCACGCGCGTCGCTAGTTTGGCGGCGAGGGCCGCACCTTGAAGTTCTAATCGTGGTAGAGACGTCTTCTTCATTGGGGCTACCTTGGACTTGGCACACAGTAGCCTCACTATGACTGTTCCATTTGCCTGTTCTGACCGGACGTATATCGCTGCTCCGTATGCTGTTTCTGATGCGTCGCTAAACGTGTGTACTTGAATATTACGTGGTGATCCACTGGAGAATACGTGTCTGGGGAACGTGATGTCTTCTAACGTTTGAAATTCCGTGCGGAATTTCACCCAACTGGAATGCATTTCCATTGGCACTGCCGCGTCCCAATCGAGGTTGAGGGCCCAGAGTGACTGCAGGAAGATTTTTGCCTTTATAATAACAGGGCTTATTATTCCCAATGGGTCAAACAGATGTGCTATGTCGGAGGATACCGTCCTCTTGGTAACCCTCGTTTCAGTTGCTTGAAATGTCCTGATATGGAAACTGTCGGACGTTGGTAACCACGTTAGTCCTAAGGTCTTAATATGATAGTTGTTTTCGTCTTGTACATTGAAGTTCGCTGCTTGGTCATCGGGTGAAATGCTTCGGAGGATTTGTGGGTGGTTCGCACACCACTTCCTTAATTTGAAGCGACCGAGTTTTAAGATTTCATTAATCTCTGTTTGCATTGCGATGCATTCGGGTAAACTATTTGAGCCGGCCATTACATCGTCGACGTACATGTGCCTCCTTATGGCTGTTGCTCCTAAAGGATGAGACCCTTCCGTTTCCGATGCTAATTGCCTTAAACACTTTATAGCCAAGTATGGCGCAGTTGTGACACCATACGTGACTGTAGAGAGTTGGTAGTATTTGATGGGTTGGTCCGGATTATCTCTCCATAAAATGAGCTGAAACTTTCTGTCCTCCGCTCTTACCACTATCTGCCGGTACATTTTCTCGACGTCTGCCGTAAAGACGAATTTCGGCAGACGAAAACGAAGAAGCACCGTGAACACGTCATCTTGCAGCGAAGGGCCAGTGTGAAGAACTTCATTAAGCGAAAAGTTTGTGGAAGTCTTAGCCGAGGCATCGAACACAACCCGCAATTTAGTAGTGGTACTATCGGGTCTAAGTATTCCATGGTGGGGCATAAAGTAGTATGGCTTGGTAACGCTTAGGATGTTTATCTCCTCCATGTGACCCAATTGAAGGTATTCTTTCATGAAGTCGTTGTATAACTGCTTTAAATCTGCGTCCTTATTTAGTTTTCGTTCTAACGCAAGGAATCGTTGAAACGCAACATCTCCTGACTGACCTAGCAAGTTTGGTTCCTTTGAGAACGGCAAGCTTACTATAAAGCGCCCGGTCTTGTCTCGCGTTGTAGTTTGAGTAAAGAGCTCCTCGCATATTCTTTCCTGGTTGGTAAGCGTTGAACTGATTTCTATCTCATCCATTTGCCAGAAATTTTGGACCTTTTCGGTGAGATCACTGCTGTCGTGACTACATATACCGCAGCTTAATTCGGATGGGTTGATGTTTGCTACGCGTCCGCCGACGATCCATCCCAATACCGTGTTCTGCAACGTTGGTAAGTCTTCTCCTAGTTGAATCTGCCCGACGGCTAGCAATTGTAAACAGTGCTCCGCTCCGATGAGTAGGTCGATTTGGTTTGGGTGGTTGAAATCTGGATCAGCCAGGTTTATGTTCTTGGGAATCGGCCACGATGAGACGTCTAGAAATTGGCAAGGCTGTGCACTGGTAATTTGTGGTAGGACGAAAGCCTCTATTCTGATCGAGAAGCCAGAGGTCCTAGATTGTACTGCCATGTTTACTCTGGATTGGGATTTTTGTTTGACTTCCCCAATTCCATCGATGCTTAATGCTTCTGATATTGTATTAAGACCAAGACGTTTAATTAATCTTTCTGTGGCGAAATTTAACTGAGAGCCGGAATCTAACACTGCTCGGCACTCTAGTAATTCTCCGTCTTCGGTCTCTACGTTTACAAGGACAGTGCTTAGTAAGACGCACTTCCTTTGACCCTTGTTTGTTCGAGCTGCTAATGTGGTTGGACTCGTGGTTGATGTGGTTGGAGAAAATGTCACTGTTGACTTTCGTGACTGTGGTGGTGGTTCCTTGATGGAATCCTTTTGATGAAGAAGCGTGTTGTGCTTGTTTTGGCATATAGTGCAGCCTCGTAGGTTACATTGATTGGTAGTATGCCCGCCTTTGAGGCAGTTGGGGCATAGATTATGTTTCTTGACCGTCTGGATTCGTGTCTTTGGTGTTTGTGCGAGGAATGCTTTGCAGAAATACAGCGGGTGAGCTTCGCCGCACACGATACACCTGGTTGCTGGTGTGATGACGAGGGATGAAGGCTTAACTGATCTCGGCAATGGTGCATTCTTAATGCCAAGAGATTCCAAACTTTGAAACCGATGTTCCAAAAAGGATAAAAATATTTTTATCGTACTTATCTCCTTCGGTGATTCGAATGATTGCTCGTATAGAGTGTGAGTGGTTCGGTCCATCTTCTTTACTAACAAGTGAAGTAATATGGGATCCCAGGAGTCGATAGCAATCCCCAGGTTCTTTAATCCCATCAAGCACTCGTTGGTCGTGTCGTGCAGTGATCTGATTGCACTAGATGATTCTAATGTGCTTGCTGGCTGCGACAGAAGTTTGTTGAGTAGGTGCGTAACCAGTAATTTCTTGTTGTCATACCGGTCCTTGATGATGGTCCAAGCGTCATTGTAGTTTTCGTTGCAGATGGGCAGGTGTTGTACCAACCGTTTTGCTTCACCCGATAGACTGCTTACCAAGTAGTACATCTTCTGTGCGTCTCCGATAGGCCTACTGTGAATCAGCTGGTTATATAGATCATGGAACTGTGTCCACTTCAAATAGTTCCCATCAAAAGCCGGCAACGTAATTTTTGGTAGTTTGATTTCTGCTGAGTTACCTTGGCTGCTTTCGATGGTGGTGGATGACAAATGTTGTCGTAGTGTAATTATGGTGTCTTGTAACCAATTCTTCAATTCGTTGTAATGATCACAGGTGTAACCCTGTGGCGGATCACTCTCTGCAATTTCCCAGATCAGCAGGTCACTTTCGGCCATCTGTCGGTCATATTCCTGTAAGGCGGTTGCCTTAAATTTATAATACTCTTGAGAGTGCTGCATGTTTGCCTTGCTCTCAATGTCTTTGATTAGTGCTACTGTGTTCTTCATTAAAGCCGTCTGTTTGCGCACAAGTTTTGTTAACTCGATATTTTCTTCCAATGTATCGAATACTACCTGGAACTTTTTTGGATCTACCTCCATTGAGAGGCGTTTCTTGTCGTGCTGCTGTGAGCCTCCTGGCTGTGGTCCTCCTGGCTGTGGTCCTCCTGGCTGTGAGCCTCCTGGATGTGGGCCTCCTGTTGAATCCTCATTGTCGTCATTTGATTCCTGTATGCTTGCCTCGCCTAATTTTTCTTCAGCCTTTTTTATCCATGTCTGCACATTTTGGCGGATAATACTAATTGACTCAAAGTATTGCCGCTCAAAATATGGATGGGATGCGTGGCTGTGTTCGAGAGGCGCAAGTTGTTCATTATTTTTCTGGAACTGCTCAAATAGAGTATCTAGGTCCACCGTCATTGTGTCTAAATACGCTCTCGTCTTTCTGGCATATGCATCCTTGGTGATGCGTTTGTACAAAGTTTGGATCTTCGATCCTATGGTTGCCTGGTTGGCGGCTAATTCGTCCATGTTGCTCATGGTTCCTGATTCTGGCTGATATTCTGCAACGGCTGATGTCTTCCTGCTTTTGGAGCTCAAATCTGCTGTTGTTTCTTGCTCCCCCCGTTTGACGTGACGTGATTGGAATCACGTCGGGGTCACCAATGATTTTATACCGCGACAGAGTCCTTTCTCTGCCGCCTTGATTTGTTATTTGGTAAGCCTCCGAGCAAAGGTACAGTACCTTTACTTGGAACAAAAAAGGTGTTCTAGTGCTTTACTAGAACACTTGCGCTGCTGCTAATTACCGTGGATCTTATTTGGTCCAGTATTCTAGTTCTATACTAGAACACTTGATGCAAGCAGAGGTTCAGTACCTTTACTTGTTATTTGGATTACCTTCTGGTACAGTACCAGAACGTAGAGCGATTTGAAAGTGAAAAAATCTGATTGACTAAGACTGATCGACTGACGCTTTATTTTAACTAAATATTTCTTATATACTAACATTTATTAGATCTAAATATCTTAATGTACCTATCATAGAAGAGAACGATTTTTATCTCTTTCTATTGTCTGGTGCATCCCACTGCATTTGGAGAAACTCCGACGTTGCACATTCCTTCTTGTTTGTGTCTTGCGATGCATCATGTTACATTTTAAGAGCGATAATTTGGTGCTGGTGTGGATGCAACATGATGCACCGCGATGTGTTTTTTTTTTTTGTTGTTGCTGATGATGGGAAATTTTAGTATCTGGGTTTTTATTTTTATTCTTGGATTTTAATTTTGTTGTGTCTTTCTAATCTGTTTTTATTTGCCTTTTTGGAAAGGAATTTTCTCTTATTCCTGAACATTCACATTGTCATGAATGAGTGTCAAAAATAAATCTGAAAACGATTGCCATTCTGTGTAACAACCACTAAACTTCGGTATTTCAACACGCGGTAACTTCAACGCTGAGAGCTGTGTAGATCTGGGTACAGGGACAGATAATGGATTATCTAATTCAGATGTGGAGGGTTGGGTGGTGGCGGTATTAAAATTTGGACAATCGTCATTCACGGTCGACCTGAACTTATCCAAAGCGTCGTTGAGTTCCCCGAAAAAATTTGAATACAACGCTTCCACTGTTGCAAAAACGTTCTCCGCGAAATAACGTCTCTGTCTGTCTTCATCGGTTGCATTAATTTCGACGACTCTGTTATTTTTACAAAAACTATTCCACGCTGTTTTTATCTCTTCTATTTTACCGACTATTACACCTTTGGTACGCCTATCTCTGGCCAATTTGATATAATTGGCGCGACATGTTTCTATTTCTTTTTTGAAGCAAGCTTGTTCTGCTATTATTTGGATAATCGAAGGGGCATTCGTGGCTTCCTCGTCGCCGTTAACTACCGCACCACTAATCATTTTTTTTTTATGTTAAATTACTTCGCGCACTTCTCACTTATTTTCGTATATTTAATTAATAGAGATTAGGTAAGTGTAAGGTATATATTAAATTTAGTTCAATATATTAAAAAACATTTGATTAATTAAAACACCAAAGTTTTTTTATTTTTTATTGAAAATATTAAATACTACTATTGAACTAACCTTAGCTCCACGAGTATGTACTCAACTTAACCTTTCCTTTCTTCACTTCCTTTTCCTTTCTTCTTTCTTCTAATTCTTTCTTCTTTCTTCTAATTCTTTCTTCTTTGTTCACGATCTTCTTTTCTTGCTTCAATTTTTTTTAAATTCCTTTTCGACCGCTGGATCCGGCTCGAAGGACCAAAATGTGGGGGATGGGCTCGAAGGACCAAATAAAAAATTGTGATGGGATGTGTTCGAATGATTTATTGAATTGAAAACTATATAATTTTGAGAACGAGTAATGATGACTGATTCCTTTAAATTACAATTGAAAACTAAAACTTTTATTTTACAACAATGTCAGACGTATTGTTCATACGCCGACTCAACTCAATTACATTTATTTAATTTTATAAAATTCAAAGTGACCTTGCCCAGTGGGTTTTGGCCAAGTGTTTTGGGGCTCGAACAGAGAAAGCCCCTGTGAAATGGTTCTATGTGTAAATCATGCCATCCATTTAGATATTCTTGACACATTTTGCAAAAAACAGTCAGAAGTTACAGCTGCTAGGAATGCCTTGCATAACGATGACGAAAACAGCAGCTCCGATGAAACCAGCAGCACTGATAACGTTGATGAATCTTATATATCTAATGAAGAACCTAGACCGCAAATAATTGATGACATAAACATTGTAATGACTGAGACCCGTTCGATTATAGGATTTTTCAGAAAGAGTCCTCTAAAATCAATCACACTGCAGAAACATGTAGTAGCCGAATTCGGAGTAGAACTAGTTTTGTTACTCGATGTCAGAACTAGATGGAATTCAATGCTGACAATGATTGAACGTTTCTTGAAATTAAAAAATGCAATCAAAAAGGCATTGATAGATTTAGATAGCTCACAAATATGGAATGAAGATAATAGTCAAGTCAAATTAGGGTTTCACCTCGGAATAAGCTGGAAATTTGTATGAACCATTGTTTTGGCATTCTAAATGATGTGTCAAAAGTCTCGTTAAATCTCGTGTCCGCGTCTTGAGATATTTGAGGTCAAAGGTCACCAAAATCAGCTTTTCGCAAATATCACGTAAATTATCGGCTTTACGTAAATTTTGGTTAAGTGAAGTTTGTTCATTAGATAAATCTGCATAAAAGTGTCCTACACCGAACTTACGAAAAAAGGGCTGAGAAGTCTTGGCATTGTGCCGCATTCCTTTCCGTACCACCTTTGAGGTAGAATGCAAGGAGCGTTTTTTACATGGTGTTCCCGTAGGCCTAATCCATGGGTTACAAGTTATGAAAAATTTTTTTTGATTATCTCTCTATCTCTTCTATTTTCACTTCTTCCATATTGTCATCTTCATCTACAATCATCTCAGAGGAAAATAATGAAATGTTTAATCAATAAAAGTTTTATAATTAATTTGATACTTTTATTTGAGAGGAAAACCACTGAATTTGTTGACGTTATTGGAACCAAGTAATATGAGAAAACGTACGTAAATGTAAATTTCTCGGCAACCCGAGAAGCCTCGAGAAATTAGCCTCGAGAATTCTCGAGACCCGAGAAATTGAAAAGCTCGAGAAATCATGAACCCTACATGGCATATGTAATGGATTTTTTTAGATCTATTTCTCCATGAGCTTTAACTAAAAGTTTGAGGCTTTGGCTCCTCAAGCCGTCCCCGAATACCTGCACCGCTAATTTATCATTCTCCTTAATCAAGCATTTACGCACTTCCTCACTTTCGACTTCGGCAAAAGTCGCGGAGTTTAGTGCTGTTAATAAGCTAATGATTTTGTCACCAAATTCTTTGATGCTTTCCTTGAAACCCTTCTTTGTAGCCAGAAGCTCATTTTGTGCTTCGGACCTTGATTTTTCTTCCTTGAACTGAGCTTTTAGGTCGCTGGTCAGCTCAGCCCAAGTTCCATAAGTTTTGAATCGGGTCAATTCGTATGCTGGACCCTGTAATTTGGTCTGCACTACTTTGAGGAAGAGACTAGTTTCACTAGCGGTTTCCGCGTACGAAAACAAGATATCGCCGCAAGAAATGAATTTTGTAATTTTCGACGGATCTCCCGAAAATTCAGGGAGAAAACTTGAAATATCAGATAGACCAATTTGCATCTCCATTTTATTTCGTAGTACTTGATTTCCGGGGATACGGGGCAGCAGTGGCGAAGCCGCCAGTCTGGTAAGACCACTTCTGTTTTTAATTTTGTTTTAGTGGAGGGGAGCGAAAGAGGTTATTGACTCAAATTCAGTTTTGAAAGGCTCTATTTTTTACACACTGTTTTTGTAACAATTAAAAGATTGGTTATATTTCCCTTTATTCCAAACGATAGGGTATGGTTGCAATGCAACAAGATTACTGATAATATCAGTTCAAAAGAAAATTATGGTGTAAGGAAAAACCTTTTTCAAAGCAAAGTGTAATGTGTTTCCCGAATACTTGAGAATAAGAGTGTTGATTTAGAGTGTTTTTGAGCGAAAAAAGGATATCCTCCAAAACTTTTATTAAAAATTATTCACTTCCGCTGAATAACGCGTGAAAATTGCAAAAGCAAAAGGGAAAAATATAAAAAAATGTAAATCTTGAACACGAGAGCACTTTTCTTACACGTATTTAATAATTTTAAAAGAAAAAAAATCTTTTACACGTACTTAGTAGTTGGAAAAAAAAATTCTCTTTCCGAACTGAGCACAAATCCTTCTCACATTTGTTCCAACACTTATATTAATCAAAAGAAAAGAAATTATTATAATAAACATGCATCTTACTTGGTAAGTATGAGAAAATTTCCTTCCAAAAGAAGTTAAGCAATGATGTGATAAAATTGTCCTCTGATGATGATGATGTTGATATAAAATTGTCCTCTGATGAGTGATGATGATGATAATGATGTTGGTAATCTTCCTTCTGGCACCACCGAATTCTCTGATTGAGAAGGGCTTCAGCATTCGCAGATTCTCAGGTTAGATGAGGTTAACAGTGTGGGGATATATTCCTCTAAGTGGGAGACTTGTTCCTCACCAGGGTCCCTCTTTTATTATAAGGTTGTTAAGTTGTGGGGATATATTCCTCTAAGTGGGAAGCTTGTTCCTCACCCGGGTCCCTCTTTTATAATTAAAATGTTGTTATATTTTGCACTATCCCACCGCTGCCACCAGTGTTTTAACCCGCCAACCACCGCGCATTCCGAATGGTGAGGACTAGTTGCGGGGGAGCTTAGAACCTTTTTCAAAACAACAAAAGACAAATGAAACACTTTCTTCGGTTCCCGATATCAATTTTATTAATAACTAGCAAAAACCCGCGTGCGTTGCAACGCCTTTTAATAAAAAAACTAATGTGTGCACAGTCCGGGATAGGAAATAGGTATAATGAAAAAAATAACAAATTTGCAAAACATAATTTAGGGCACACAACTCGACTATA
Source organism: Thereva nobilitata (assembly GCA_963855945.1). Lineage (NCBI taxonomy): Eukaryota > Metazoa > Arthropoda > Insecta > Diptera > Therevidae > Thereva > Thereva nobilitata. Next base: position 157,625,921 of record OY979694.1, on the reverse strand, counting down.
GAATAATCTCTCACAGTCAGTATTTCCGACCTCCTACAATATCCAAGAGTTCAAACGCAGGGTTAATCCGCACCTTCTTCAACAACCCCCCCCCCCCCCGAACCACCATAACCCTTGTTTAATGCAAATACCACTGATTGGAAAATTAGGTAGTATGTAAATAAAAAACTTTAACGTGTCAGTTTACATTCAAATTTTATTTTAGTTTCTTTCACAAATTGTAGCACTGAAACACTATTTTAAAAAATCGTTAAACTTTAAAACTAATATCTTTTGTTGATGATGTTGGTCCAGGATGTCCCTCGTTGACTATCTGAAAATTACAAGCATATAGTGTCAACGATTACCAGGATATGTCTGGCATGTATTGCACTTATTACTTGCAGAAAAAAGATGTTAATATTTATACCAGCACCAAGCATGTAATACCCGATTACCAATTGGCATGTACAATGGATATATTACTTGGCTTACCTCTTGCGACTTTCTGATGAACAGAGAGGCCGACTGCTTCTGACGCCGGGTTTATATAGGCCGAAGTCAACGGTTTTTCTTGTTTGAACTGCATTCTCGTCCTTTGGGAAATTTAGGAAATTTGTTTCTTAATTTAAATATTATTAATATCGCCTTTTTATTCTCTCTTTTGATTTTATAAATTTTTCTAATATTTTAATTCATTATAATTCTCATTATTTTTCAATATTTATTTTCATTTCGTTAAATTTCCTTCACTTTTTATCCTGTACTAAAAATTTCCCTTTGGGATATTTAATTAAATTGCTGCAGTATCAACGAATAATTTTTGAATTTATAGTATTATCTCTTTCCATTTTTAATCCTTTTTATTGTCCTTTTTTCTCTCATTATCTTTATGGTAAATTTTATTTTCCTTAATATCTTTTTTCCCATAATTTATTTCGGTTTTCGGGCATCACCATTAAATTCCTCGTCAAATTTTACATCGACTTAACATATCATATGTTTTGAGTCGATGAAGTTTGACGTTTCTGTGCGCGGTAAAGTTTCGCGAGTTCGCGCCGAGTTTTTCGCGAGTTTTTACCTGTTGCGGACATGTCAGGTACATATAGTGCTTTGTGTTTTGTGTAGTTATTCATGTTTTATGTTTTTTGTGCAGTTTTGGTGGTGGAAATGGTGAATTTTTCGTGTATTTCAATGTTTATGTTTTTGTGTGTACACCTGTCAGTGGGTGTCTTTGAAGTCCCTTTTTCACCTGGGGCTTCAATTAAATTGTAACAATTGGTGAATGAGGTGGTCTTTACCACCTAATAAACAAACCTGTAGTGTTGTTTGCGTTCAATATGTGTTATTTTGTGTTGTTTTTATGATGATTCTATTTCTAGTATTGTTGTTGTTGTATTTGCCTGTAAACTTCATGTTTCTTGTTTTTATATTTATGTTTGTTATGTTTGCATGTAACTTTATCAAAATTCATTTATTTATTTTAATTAAATATTTTTTATTTTGGTTGGTATGTTATTTTTGGTTTTAATTCATTTTATTTCTTTTGTAGATTTGCATATCCAAGTAGGTAAGTATATATGTATCGTGCCTTCATTAATCCATTATATTAATTCATATTTCTTTTTAGGTTTATTTGTAATTCAGCTTAATAAATATATATAATTATTCATAAAAAAAATTTGTACATTTGGACAATAAATGTAAGTTTGAAATGTTTATTTTGGTGAGTTTAATTTCTTTTTTATTTAACCCTTATTTGGCGCCTTTGGGGCTAAACATTCTCCCCCCTGTTGAACGGTTACGTTCAAGGAGGGTTTTTGTTTACTGATGCCTCGTTTGTGATGGTGATGAAAAATGACTCGCCCATCTTCTTTCACTTGCACCCGTACCTGGAACTTATTCGGCAGGTTTATGGTATGCTCCTTCTTTTTTGTTTTTTGTACCTTATCAAAATTGATTTTTTGCAACAATTGTTTAGGCAGGTAAAGGTCTTCTCCCTCTCTAGTGATGAACCGCTGGAAATCATTATTTAGCCGTTCCTTCAGCTCTTGCAATGTTGTAGTTGGACGGAGTAGGTTTAGATGTTGAACTTCACGGCCATTTATTAGTGCTGGTTCCTGCAGCTTAGGTTCTGGGATTTTACGCGGTGGTTGTGGTCTGGAGGCTGGTTGACTGGATTCATCTGGTTTTCTATATTGCGCTTTCACAATTTGAAGGGATTCTGGTGGATCGGCTGTCGTGAGGTCAATGAAGATCATTTCCCCTGCCTGTTGTTTGGCTGCTGGCTTGACTATTGGTTTGGTTGCGGCCTTAGGATGGTCTATTTGTAGCCGCTTCACTACCCGTGTTGTAGGTTCCCTTGGGATCCGTGCACTTTCGACTTTGGAAGTGGGAATCCGCTTTGGTGCTGTTCGGGTTCGAATTTCTGGCCCACAGGGCATCGCTTCGAAGTTTCTCCTCACAATTGGCCTTTGGGGTACACTCCAATAGCAATTTGTTTTTTTCCTTTATCCTTCGCTGGCCTCGGGGGAGTTTTTCTCCTTGGTGGGACGGTTAGGATACTATGGTCTTTCGGCAGCTGTCTAGTGGAAGTTGGCTGATTCTTGGGTGGCTCAGTCATAGCGCTATCACATGTTGGTGTAATTATTTCGGAGGACCTTGCCCGCTTAAATGGTGTTGGGGATGCGTCTGCAATTTGGTTTTGGTTGGCATCTAGAGTTGTTAACAGTTCTAGCTCAGCTTCTATATCGAAGTCTATATCTAGATATGGACTTCCCGTTGGGTTTCCATCTGGATACAGCAAGTTGTCTTCGATGGCTGCTAAATCGTCTTCGGTGTAATCATATTCTTGTTGAGACATCTTCGATTGGATTCTTCGCACTGGTGCTTGGAAAACTGGAATAACTAAATATTGGTTAGATATTGCTTATCGGGAATAGGGGTACAGGATTTAACGATACAAACATTTAACAAGACGACACAGGAAAGGTTGTTTCATCAAGGAGATGGTGCGTCCGTTGAGTTTGTGGTCTGGTCTATTGGTAGGCGGCAGATTTTGGTGATTGGCCGTTGGAACGTGTTGTGGCTTGTCCTTACTTGTACAACGCGGATTAATCCATCCTTTCCTGGGAACAGTGCTTCGATGGTACCAATAGGCCATTTTATTGGTGGCGTATTCTCATGCTTCACGAGTACCACGTCGCCGATTTGCACTGGGGTTTGTTCCTTTTGCCATTTTGATCTTTGCTGTAATTGGTGGAGATAGTCCTTCGTCCACTCCTTCCAAAACTGTTTAACCATAAGCTGAATGTAGCTCCAACGTTGTGACAACGAAACAGATTCTGCCGCTTCTCTGGATTCGGTCAAGGTATTCAGAGCTTGTCCAATTAAAAAATGCCCCGGTGTCAGAATCAGGGTGTCTTCTGGATCGTTACGTACGTAGCATAGAGGGCGAGAATTTAAACACGCTTCAATTTGTATGAGTAGGGTAGCATATTCTTCAAACGTGAGTATAGCATTCCTTACTGTCCGGTACAAATGGTGTTTGATGGATTTTACGCTCGCTTCCCATAACCCTCCAAAATGTGGTGCCCCTGGTGGGTTGAAGTGCCAGGTAATGTTTTTTGATGTGCAATCGCGTGCCGCTTCTGTGGTGGCTTTCTTAATTGCATGTTTCATGTCTTTATCTAGTGTGGCTGTCGCGCCGATGAAGTTGGAACCACAATCGGAATATATGTCCGTGCACAATCCGCGTCGGGCTGTAAATCTTCGCAATGCGGCAAGAAATGCTGGTGAGGATAGGTTGGACACTAATTCAATGTGGATCGCCTTGGTGCTGAGACACACGAAGACGCAAATGTAGGCCTTCTGTAGCTTTGCGTTTCTAATAGTGGATGCCTTGATTGTGATGGGACCGGCATAATCGATACCAACATTGGTAAATGGTTTACTGATGCTAACTCTAGGTGTTGGTAATTGTCCCATTAATTGTGTCATCGTTTCTCCTCGTTGTTTGGCGCAGATGACACATTTGTGTATTCGACTGGTGATGCATCTTCTTGCATTGAGGATCCAGTACCTTTGCCGACTAGTACTTAGTACTACGGATGTTCCACCGTGTAGGGTATCTAGGTGTGTTTTATCAATTAGCATATGTGTTATGAAATGTTCCTGTGGCAAAATTATGGGATGTTTTGTATCATATGAAATTGGCGCATTCTGCAATCTTCCTCCTACTCGTAATAGCTGAGTCTTGTCCAGGAATGGGTTTAATTTTAGTAATCGACTATTCTTTGCTAATGGTTTGTTTTTCAATAGGTTGCTGTATTCTTCTGAAAAAACTGCCTGTTGTACGAACCTCCAAATGGTGTTTTCTGCTTGTTGCCACTCCATGACAGACATGTGTTCCGTTCGTTTTGTCTTGGGGTTCTTACAATTATACTTGAATCGTAAGATAAGGGCTATTATATGGGTTAGTCGTGTTAGTGATGAATAACGTCCAAATAGTGTATCTTCGACCTGGGTGACACAGCTCAGTATTGTTGGCTTTCTTGCTTCTAGATCAGTCTGTTCCTTTATGTCATGGAACTGCGGCCAATGTATTTGAGATTTGGTTAGCCAAGTTGGTCCGTGCCACCACAGTTGATTGTTCAGCAAGTTTGATGCTGAAATACCTCGAGATGCCAAATCCGCAGGATTGTCCTTTGTTGGAATATGTCTCCACTGGTCATACCGTATTACCTCTTGGATTTCTACCACACGATTAGCAACGTAGGTTTTCCATTTGGATGGATGCTCTTTTACCCATTGTAATGCTATTGTTGAGTCTGTCCAGGCAAACACAGGAAGATGTTGGAGTTGCATGTCCTCCATGGTGCACTTCAGTAGTCTTGCCAAAATCACAGCTCCGTTTAATTCCAACCGGGGTATGGTTGTCGGCTTGATGGGAGCTACCTTCCTTTTAGAGGTGAGTAACGTAGATATGATTTCTCCGTTGTCCTTTTCTACTCTCAGATACAGCACTGCAGCATAAGCCTTTGCGGAAGCATCGCAAAACCCATGTAATTGTGCATTCGCGCTCGCTGAATAGTTGATCCATCTGGGAATTTGTAGTGCCTCCAGGTTGGTTAATTCTCGCTTAAATGTTGCCCACTCGTTTTCGATGTGTGTGGACACCCTTTGATCCCATGAGCACCCAGTTATCCATAATGCTTGCATCAGGGTTTTGGCGATAATTATGACCGGGGATAGCCATCCTAAAGGATCATACAACGATGCTATGTCGGAAAGCATATTACGTTTTGTTGGAATGTCATGATTGCGCAATGGGGTGACACTGAACGTAAAATGATCTGGTCCAGGGTGCCAGCGTATCCCAAGTGTTTTCACCGTTTGGTCCTCTGTAAAATTTAGTGATGTTTTTAGCTCCCGATATTCTACTGGTAGACCGTCCAGCAATGCTTGGTCATTGCTGGCCCATTTTCGGAGATTAAATCCGCCTGCTTTCGTTATGGCCATTAATTCCATTTGTAGGAGTTTTGCCTCTTTGACGTTGTCTGCTCCAGTTAACAAGTCGTCGACGTAGAAGTTTGTGTATATTGCCTTCGAGGCAGCAGGCCAGTTTTTTCTCTCGTCCTCCGCTAGTTGTTGAAGGGTTCGTATGGCTAAGTAGAGAGCACTGGATGTCCCAAACGTTACTGTTTTCAATTTGTAGTCTTGCCACTGCATCGTTTGAGGATGTCGCCAAATTATCCTTTGAAATGTGTGGTGCTTAGGGTGGACCTCTATCATGCGGTACATTTTCTCTATATCCGCATTTATTGCTATTTTATACTTCCTCCAATTCAGCAATGTTGCAAAGAGCTTGGGTTGTAGCGTTGGCCCTGTTAATAGAAGCTCATTAAGTGACTTCCCATTAGTGGTTTTGGCCGAAGCATCGAAGACCACTCTTAGTTTCGTGGTCGTGCTTTCTTTGAACACTGCATGATGCGGAATGTAATAGTGTTCTTCTGATTCTTTGGGAGGATCTACTGCTTCCATGTGCCCAAGTTCGATGTATTCATCCAGACACTTGCTGTACTCGTCTTGGAGTTGGGGATTCCGTGCAAAATGTCGTTGCAATGATGCGAATCTCTTTAGTGCTTGTTGTCTTGATTGTCCAAGCGTTGGTGACTGGTTGTCTATGAATGGCAACGTCACTTGGTACTTTCCAGTTGAGGTACGTTTGTGTGTTGCTTCGAAGATCTGTTGACAGAGTTCTTCATCCCTTGTTAGGGTTGGTTTTGCTGGAACTTCTTCGATGTCCCAAAAACGTGTGAGTAGCTCGCTTATATTCTGATCTGAGGATCTAGCCGTAAATGCGGAGACTTTCTCAGAAGTTGTGTTCTTTGTTGGTCCCATTATGATCCATCCAAAGAGAGTTTTGATGCCTATTGGAGCCCTTTTCGGTCCACGTCGGATTCCGTCTTGTAATATTTCGGTGTAAGTTTCTGCTCCTAAAAGTGCATCGATCCGTCCTGGTTTCCAGAATGTTGGGTCTGCTAATTGCAAGTTGTTGAGGTGATTCCAATCCTCCTTGCACACTACCTTTGTTGGTAGACGATCGGTGATTTCATTGATCACTAACAGGTCGACTGTCACGGATCCCGTAGTAGGGCCGCGTGGTGTGAGAGTAAGGTTGACTTGTCGGTGAGCTGTAGCTGCTTGGCTAATGTTTAAGCCTGTAATTGTTACCGTAGTATTTGTTGCTGTGGCACCTAATTGTTTGTATGCCGCCTCTGTGATGAATGATGATTCCGATCCGGGATCAATCAGGCATCTCAGGGTTTGTGTTCTGCCATGTTCGGCATGAGCAATGACCAATGCGGTTGCTAGCAGCGCACGTTGATTTTTCATTGCTAGAAAGGTTTGTATATTATTATTTCCTTCAGCGCTGTTGGCTGTGTGTGACTTTGTGCACGTAGGATGTGTTGTTGGAGAAGTTTCTCCCTGGTGACGATGTTCTTCGTTGGATCGGGTTGATCCATGCTCTCTGTCTTTGTCGTCTTCGTGTAATGTTGTATGGTGCTTCTGTTGACATTTGCGACATCTGTACTTGCTGGTACAATCGTTTGTTGTATGCTGGCTTGATAGACAATTTAGGCATCGACCGGTTGTCTGCATAATCTTGCGTCTCGCATTGCTACTCATTGCTTGGTACCTTTTGCATGAATGCACGTAGTGTTTTTGATGACATACTGGACAACAGTTTTGCTTCATCGTATGATGTGTATGTGTGATCCTTTGTGTAGCGGTTGGTTTAGGATGTGCTAAAGGTTTGGAGCCGATTGCGTCTGCAATTGATTCTAATACCTTTAGTCTTGTATTTAGAAATTTTCTAAATGTAGATAGACTTGGAAGAGTTGGCGTTGCTCCTAGTTCCTCCTCCCATAGCCGTAACGTAGTGAAAGGAAGCTTCTGTACCAGTAAATATATCACGATTGCATCCCAAGATGAAGTGTCAACTTCGAGACTCTTTAGATGTTGCAAACACTCAGATGTGGTTTCAATCAATTCCTTCAGGCCCTTAAATGTTTCGGTGGATAGTTTAGGTATATTTATGAAGGTCTTTAACTGATGATTGACTAACATCCTTTTATTTTCATACCGTTCCTTTACCTTTGTCCAAGCTGGTAGATAATCGTCGTGTGTGGTAGGTACGTGCCTTAGCAGGGTTTGTGCTTCACCCACCAAACATTCCTTCAGGTAATGCAGCTTTTGTACAGAGGAGAGTCTTGAATTGCTGTGCACTAACGAGACAAACACGTCATGGAATGATCGCCACATATCATAATCTCCATTATATTTTGGTAGACTAATCCTTGGCAATTGTATGTCATGCGGTGTTGTTACTGCTGGAATGACTGGAGCGACTGATGGAGTTGGCATGAGGCTTAATTGACATTTCTCTAATCCGTCCATTAGATCTCCAAGATAGTCAAAATATTTACTTTCCACGACACTGTATAGGTCGAGCGTAAAATATTCGAGTGACGTCGCTGTGGCTTCTTCGTGTGCTGCTGCGTTGTCTAATGTTAGGTCGTTCCTTTGAAATCCCTCCCATATTTCCTTCAGCCCGACGATCCTTGATTTGTAAAATCCTAGATTCCGCTTAGCTATTGCCGTCTTCCTGGCAGTTTCTATGTAGTTCTCTAGGCGAGTTTTCAGGCGACTTTGAGCTTGGCACAATTCTTGCAGAGACGTCATCCTTGATGAGGTTTAACCAATTTATCACTAACAATTGAAACTAATAAAATCTGAATGTGCTGCACACGTGTTCCTGGATGGAACCACCAAAATGTTTAATGCAAATACCACTGATTGGAAAATTAGGTAGTATGTAAATAAAAAACTTTAACGTGTCAGTTTACATTCAAATTTTATTTTAGTTTCTTTCACAAATTGTAGCACTGAAACACTATTTTAAAAAATCGTTAAACTTTAAAACTAATATCTTTTGTTGATGATGTTGGTCCAGGATGTCCCTCGTTGACTATCTGAAAATTACAAGCATATAGTGTCAACGATTACCAGGATATGTCTGGCATGTATTGCACTTATTACTTGCAGAAAAAAGATGTTAATATTTATACCAGCACCAAGCATGTAATACCCGATTACCAATTGGCATGTACAATGGATATATTACTTGGCTTACCTCTTGCGACTTTCTGATGAACAGAGAGGCCGACTGCTTCTGACGCCGGGTTTATATAGGCCGAAGTCAACGGTTTTTCTTGTTTGAACTGCATTCTCGTCCTTTGGGAAATTTAGGAAATTTGTTTCTTAATTTAAATATTATTAATATCGCCTTTTTATTCTCTCTTTTGATTTTATAAATTTTTCTAATATTTTAATTCATTATAATTCTCATTATATTTCAATATTTATTTTCATTTCGTTAAATTTCCTTCACTTTTTATCCTGTACTAAAAATTTCCCTTTGGGATATTTAATTAAATTGCTGCAGTATCAACGAATAATTTTTGAATTTATAGTATTATCTCTTTCCATTTTTAATCCTTTTTATTGTCCTTTTTTCTCTCATTATCTTTATGGTAAATTTTATTTTCCTTAATATCTTTTTTCCCATAATTTATTTCGGTTTTCGGGCATCACCATTAAATTCCTCGTCAAATTTTACATCGACTTAACATATCATATGTTTTGAGTCGATGAAGTTTGACGTTTCTGTGCGCGGTAAAGTTTCGCGAGTTCGCGCCGAGTTTTTCGCGAGTTTTTACCTGTTGCGGACATGTCAGGTACATATAGTGCTTTGTGTTTTGTGTAGTTATTCATGTTTTATGTTTTTTGTGCAGTTTTGGTGGTGGAAATGGTGAATTTTTCGTGTATTTCAATGTTTATGTTTTTGTGTGTACACCTGTCAGTGGGTGTCTTTGAAGTCCCTTTTTCACCTGGGGCTTCAATTAAATTGTAACAATTGGTGAATGAGGTGGTCTTTACCACCTAATAAACAAACCTGTAGTGTTGTTTGCGTTCAATATGTGTTATTTTGTGTTGTTTTTATGATGATTCTATTTCTAGTATTGTTGTTGTTGTATTTGCCTGTAAACTTCATGTTTCTTGTTTTTATATTTATGTTTGTTATGTTTGCATGTAACTTTATCAAAATTCATTTATTTATTTTAATTAAATATTTTTTATTTTGGTTGGTATGTTATTTTTGGTTTTAATTCATTTTATTTCTTTTGTAGATTTGCATATCCAAGTAGGTAAGTATATATGTATCGTGCCTTCATTAATCCATTATATTAATTCATATTTCTTTTTAGGTTTATTTGTAATTCAGCTTAATAAATATATATAATTATTCATAAAAAAAATTTGTACATTTGGACAATAAATGTAAGTTTGAAATGTTTATTTTGGTGAGTTTAATTTCTTTTTTATTTAACCCTTATTTGGCGCCTTTGGGGCTAAACAACCCTTAACCTATTCCCCCCTTACTAAGCTCCCTGCTAGACATTGCGCCATGACGTGCAAACGACATAACGGACTGGTAGTACAAAGGGTGATTCATGAGCTTGGCACTGCCACATAAAACAAATAAAAGAATTTAAAGTTACTTATAAAAAATGTGTTAGAACTTTTTTAAAATACGGTGTTGAGCGCCACCTATCGGAAAAATTGTGTGCTACATGCACAACAATCACATTCAGAACACGTGCCTCACCCTGTGCAGAACTTGCCCAATAGCGTCCTCAACATTTTGTTCCCATTTGTTTATTGAGTTCGATATATTCTCTGTTTTAATTTTCATCAGACCTATGGATCATTTGCGGAGATGGCAAACCATAATCTTCACAGTATTTCCGCAAATTGAAAGAACAATATCTCGCCGTGACAGCATTTCATTCGCGTTCCTTCGATTATCGAGTCATGTTTTCGGTCTAACCCGACAGTCGGATAATAGTGAAAAGTATGCTAAACGCCTAAGAAGATTCTGAATCATCCACTGGCTTTTATGCGACTATCGGATCAAGTTTTCCGCCTGAATCAATAGTCGGAACCGAGTGAAGCCTAGAACATGCCCAAGAAAATACTGAATCTTCCCGTGAAAATCCCATCGCAATCGGATTAGCCGTTGTTGGTACGTAGGTAGCTAGGTTGTTATTATATACTGGCTGGAGCAATAAAAACTTTACATTCAAAATTATTTTTTACTTTTTAGTTTATTTTAAAATAAAAGCGTATTTTTTAGTTTTTTTAGACTATATTTTTTATTTTCTACTTTTTAGTCTATTATATGTCTTCCACCATTTTGTAGTGGCCGTCATATTATATTTAAAATGACGGCACACCGCTTACTGCACTGTACTCGCTTTCATTTGATGCCCATACCGAAGAATAATCCGCCATTTTGTGCTGGCCACCATTTTGAATTTTGAATGACCCCACATAGCTTATTGTAATCTACTTGTCTTACCCTTTCTTTTGATATCCATGTCGGGGGGACCGGGAGCACAATTGCAAAATTCGGCCGCCATATTGGAACCGCCATGTTGATTTTTTTCCAAAAATGGTTAAATTGCATTGTCACGCGAACTATACATACGTGCAAAATTTGAAGTTGATCGGTTATATGGAAGTGGGTAAAAATCAAGTTGCAAGGTTCAAGTTTTCGGTCTAATCTGGTAGTCGAACACGGTAATCGTGCCCGATAATCGGATCCGATAGTCGGATCCTACTAAAAAAATAGCCTAAAACATGCCCAAGAAAATACTGAATCTTCCAGTGAAAGTCCCATCGCAATCGGATAAGCCGTTTCCGAGATTAGCCCGGACAAACAGACAGACAGACATACAGACATACAGACATACAGACATACAGACATACAGACATACAGACATACAGACATACAGACAGACAAAAATTTTAAAAATACTTGATTTCGTGTTAATATCGTGTAAATAACCATATGAACTTAGAAAATGACAATTATTTTGAAATCACAGACAGACACTCCAATTATATTAATATAGAAGAAGAAGATTATTTTAATTTATAATTCGGCACTTCGGATTTAATTATACTTTAAATAATTACTTTTAGCTTATAAACCGGCACTTTGAATTTAATAATTTTACAATTTCAACTTCGCCGCACCCGATGCTGACCGGCACGTCCGCTTATTTATGTGGTTGGTTCCAAACTCAACTTTTGCTTTCCTCTCTACTCATAGCGATCCCTCGGGACGCTATTCATTATCAGCAAAAATGCATTATCAGCAAAAGTGTTATGAATCCAAGGGTGGCCTGGATTTCCGGCGATAATGCGCAAGTAGACAAAAATGCCCAAGTGAAAAAGGTGAAATTTGATATGTCTTTGGTTTAAGACCAAAGAACATGTAGCTTTGTGCACTGAAAAAAGATCATCATAAATTTGATAAATATATGATGACTCTAATATTTTTTGTGAGGGTTTAGAGGATTTTTAACAAGTGCAATGCACTTGAAGAATTGGTATTTATGTACTATTTTAGGTACGTTATGGGATATCATAACACTGCGTTTATTTACTGATTGTAATTATAAGTTATTATTAGTGATGCAACGATTATCACTTAGCGATTACGATTATCAGCCACAATAACCGACGATTACGATTTCGATTACGATTATCGCAAAATTTTGTATATTTTAAATAAAACAATTTAAAGTTAAGAAAATGAGTAGTCAAGTTGTAAAAATCAAAAAGTTACAATTTTAGTATTCAAAATTTAAATATTGCAAATTGTTATTCAGAAAACACAATATTGAACCTACATACGCAGCCGCAGAATTTTTTTTCAATTTTAATCCCTTTTTACCCCCCAAACCCCTATCTCGAGATCAGTCCACTTCCCGACAAAAAAAGTGATATAAAAAATGCTCGAAATTACTTGAAAAGCGTATATACCAGGCGGCAGAAAGTTGGGACGTTATGGTTTTTTCAAGCGTCAGCTCCCCTACTACCTGTATTCATTTGCAACCGGGGCGGGGAACTCCCTAAGCCGACAAAGCGTCCCCAAATTTGCGTTCGGATACATCATGTAAACGCGTAATCTATAGCGTTTATAAAGGTTGTTAACGAGAATTTATTTGAAAATATTTTTGGCAGATAATCGACAAATAATCGCAATGATAATCGACGATTACGATTGATCGCTAAATACAGATTATAATCGATTACGAGCAATCGTAATCGAAATAGTTTCATCACTAGTTATTATTATTTTCAATTGTAAATAAAATATCGTTTAAAAAAACAAAAAAAATACGCTTTTATTTTAAAATGAACCAAAAAGTAAACAATAATTTTGAATGTAAAGTTTTTATTTCTCCAGTCAGAATATGGAAACAACCTACCTTTCGAAATGTAAAACAGCGTTGGGCTCTTTTCCTATATTCTTACTTTATTAACATCGGAAATTTTCGCTATCGCCCCACGTTTTTTTTACATTTTGAAAGGTACGTTGTTTCCATATTCTGACTGGAGCAATAAAAACTTTACATTCAAAATTATTGTTTACTTTTTAGTCCCTTTAAAATAAAAGCGTATTTTTTAGTTTTTTTAAACTATATTTTTTATTTTCTACTTTTTAGTCTATTATTATGTCTTCCGCCATTTTGTAGTGACCGCCATATTAGATTTAAAATGACGTCACACAGTTTACTGTACTACACTCGTCATACGTTTTCATTTGATAGCCATTCCGAGGGCGTTGTTAAGTAAAAGGTAAACCGCCATTTTGTGTTGACGGCCATTTTGAATTTGGAATCACGCCACACAGTCAATAGTATTCTAATTGTCACACCCTTTCATTTGATACCCATACCGGGGGTGCTGTAAAGAAAAGGGTAGTCCGCCCTTTTGTGTTAGCCGCCATTTTGAATTTGGAATGACGCCACAGAGCTAATAGTATTCTATTTGTCATTTCCTTTCATTCGATACCCATATCGTGAGGGTTGTAAGGAAAAGGGAAGTCCGCCATTTTGTGTTGGCCGCCATTTTGAATTTTGAATGACGCCACATACCTAATCGGCCGCCATCTTGGAACCGCCATCTTGATTTTTTTACAAAATGGTCAGATTGCATTGTCACGCGAGCTTTACATGTGGGCAAAATTTGAAGTTGATCGGTTATATGGAAGTGGGTCAAAATCAAGTTGCAAGATTTGTTTACATGAAACATGCAACATACAGCATACAACATACAACATACAGGTCAAGCTAATATAAAGCGTATAAAAAAGTAAATATTATTTTTTTGGAATAACGGATGTTTGAGATGAAGTTAATGAAGAAGTGTACTGGGTGTACTTAAATTAAAAAGGTTTCACAACTGAAGGAGCTTCAATATTGCGATGATTCCCAGTTCTACACTCGTTTCAGAATGAGCCAGCAATGTGCCTGGGAAATACTAGATCAGATATGGATGCGTATTGGACATAAAACGAGAGGAATAAAGTAATTACTGCTGATCGTATGTTTCTTCTAACTCTACGATCACAGACTTAACTATTTGTTTTAACAACGCTACGATTTTATGCGACGGACTGTTTCTTGTTAGTAGTAGAGCTATGCTATCAGACCAGTGACGTCATCGGTTGTTGTCTTGGGTGTGGATATGGGGCTTGGGTGCTATCTGGATGTGCCTCGGATGAGCTTTCGTTCAGGTGGAGCTTTTGAACTTTGCTGAACCTTGGCTGAACTTGCATGTGCCTCGGATGTGGTCTTGGGTGCAGGCTGGATGTGCCTCGGATGCGCTTGAGGAATTTGATTGAACTTGCATGTGCCTCGGATAAACTTGCACGCTGGATTAGCTTTTGAACTTCAATGTGCCTGCGGAATTAGATTGAACTTGCATGTGCTTCGGATGTGGTCTTGGGTGCAAGCTGGCTGTGCCTCGGATGAGCTTGAGGAATTTGATTGAACTTGCATGTGCCTCGAATGAACTTGCACGCTGGATTAGCTTTTGAACTTCAATGTGCCTGCGGAATTAGATTGAACTTGCATGTGCCTCGGATGAGCTTGGGCAATTAGGTTGTAGTTCTATATGCCTCGACTGAACTTGCACGCTTTTGAACTTGCTGTGCTGTGCCTCGGATGAACTTACGCGGGTGATTGAATCTTCAGTTTTGAACATCGCTGTGCTTTGAGCGGGCCTTGCTATTCAGGACATTACGTTTGAGTTTTGGTTTGCATCCCTGCTAGGCTTGCACAAGGGCCCGAGAGACTTAAATCCATATCCCAGCCCATTTCAATTTTTTTTAACCAACTCTCCTAAGAAATAAAATATCCCACCATGCAAAATATTCAAATTACATTTCAAATATTTTTCCCCTAAGAAATAAAATATCCTTGTTTCACCTAAAATCACGCCACTCAAAACATGTGCAAGTGATACACTTATAAGGGGCAAGCGTGAAAGGAGATTACCATTCATATCTCGAATTCATGTCGATTCATCTCGACATGAATTTTCATGCCCAGCCGCCAAAGCCCAAATCCAGGCATCGAATTGCATTCCTTTGTCTCATAAATTTTTCAGCCAAATTGACCTCACACATATCCTTCATGCCCATATGTCATGAAAGCACATAAATTAACTCAAGCACGGATCACTCTTTCATCTCACGAATGCTATTTTTCCCGATCTCGCGCCGAGAAGCCTTAAGCAAAATACACATCAAGCGTTGAGATCCCTAGCAGATCTTTAATGTAAACAAATATATATGCCGGGCGTTGCATGTTTCCAATTAAGAGTCCTCGGGATGCTGTGGCTCATCGGCAAAAAAAATTGCTATATCCTCTCGTATGTGCGGCTGCACACATATGGCATATTATCGCGGGTTTTAAAAATTTACGGCATCTATTGTTTTAGGTTTGAAATTTAGAAGAAAAAATTTGCTATATCCTCTCGTTTTAAGAGTTGAAGTGGAGAATTTTGCTATCCTTGAGAAAATCGAGTTTCAATGAAATTGGGAAAAAATTTGAAAAGCGAAATTACCCAGCAAATGCAGCTGAGCGCATTTTTTTGTTTATGAGGACCTTTCTTGTTAGACTACCGTGAGTGGGTATAAACAATTTTGGAGGGCTCCTAATAAAATTAAATAAAAAACATTTTTTAAAAACATATTAAAACTTGACTTTATTTTCAAATCTAGTATTACATATTTTCTATCGATGATGCAGGCTCAATATGGGATCCAGGATTTTAATTGTAATGATGATTCTCTGCTGGAATCGGCATCTATGTATCTATTGCGTGTATACACCACAGCCCAATGCGGCTGGCTCTATAAGCAAAATCCCATACATGCATGCAGTGTACTTCTGGTGTTAGTATAAGTCGACCCCTTTTTTGCATTCTTTACTGTTGTTTTTGACGTAAAAATTGTTGTCCTCACGTAAACATTTATTAAGCGTTGAACTTCCTGTTTGTACCGCTCCACAAAACAACATCCACACGTATCTTCCCCACAGGTTGCCCAATTGTATGGTATTAACTTTTCCTGCATTTTCATATTCCTGTACGTATCTGTAGAGCTGTGCTTATGCTCTTCTAGCAAAATATCAGAGTATTCGTTGAGAAATTTTGGGATACTCATCTTCGGAGATTACTTTTATTTCAACTGCTTGTAACGTATAGAAGAAGAAGAAGAAGTATTTTTGCTTTCAGATGGTTGTGCCGATTTAATTGAAAGCGAATTTAGCTGATACTTTACTTCTTTTATGTTTCCTTTATCGCCCTTTTCATCAAGCAATTTGGCGGAATCCTTATAACTGCTCATCTTCGCAGTGGCGTACTGACACAGTTGGGGGCCTGGGGCGGCACTAGGTGAGGGGGCCTATATATATTTTGTACATATCTATTACCTTATTTATACGCAAGTCTAATTTCGGCTTAAGATAAAATCGGGCCCCGTATAATAATCTCACTCTATTCCGGTTAGTGATTAAGCTTATGTTAATATAGAAATAAATTAAATGCTCAATGTGCGAGAGAGAATCCGAATCTATTTATACAGGCAATTCGTCTTAAACCGATTTTAAGCTTAAAACCGTCTTACGCATAAACAAGGTATATGTATACAAGGTTCGGCAAGAGTCCGGCAAAAGTTCGGCAACGGTACGATATTTCCTGAAGGGTAGGTTTTCGTGGAAAAAGTTTTGAACAAAAGTTGCTCAGCTTGGAGGGTGCAATCGTTTGCATGTGGAAGTGTTTCACATCCACCCACTCACACTTGGGGGGTGGGGTTGAATCTAAAATTTAAAATGGCAGCCCTCATTTTTTTCATATATTATGATTCCCCGCAGCGAAATATGAAACTTTTGTCTGAAATTTTTTTTTATCCGAAGTCCCCTGCCCGCTTAAAAATTATCAAAAATCAAAATTATTCCCAAAAATCATTCGGGGGTACAGCGAAGCTTCGGATACAAAAATTATTCACCCCCGCCTTCTCACCCCCTCGCAGTAGTGATGGTGAATAGTGGTATTCTCTTTTGCTTACTTGTCCTATCATAGCAACAACAACAACGCAGGAACTGTCAAATTGTTCGTTCACAGTTCGCTGAGAGAGTGTCCATTAAAATTGCTTGTCCTCCCACCCAACGCTTCGTTTAGTCTATTCCGGTGTCCGTCGTGTAACAAGGCACTAAAAACTTTGATTGAAAAGACAAAACCTTACGTTGAGAGAGATGAGAGAAATTGCAAAGTTTTCCATAAGTAGGTATAGATGATATACATAAACTCTTCATTTTTTCAATATGGAAAAAGGCTCCTAAAAGGTACTGAATTATGCTTTCCTTGTAAAATTATAATATAGATAGTTGTCTAACATTCGGGGCCTAGGCCGATTTTTTTTATTATTTATAAAATAAAATAAAGTATCTTCATATTTGGGGGCCTATGCCGACGCGGGGCCTGGGGCGGACCGCCCCCACCGCCCCACCCTCGATACGCCACTGCATCTTCGCAACCTGAAGCAAACTAACCTTACGTTTCACCTTTTCAGGTATTTATATGATTTTTCGGTTGAAGGGTTGACATTTCAGTTTAGATCACAACCAATACTACAGAGTGATATCCCCCGCAAGTCCCCACCCCTAGGCTTTCAAAACGCATGAAATTTCAATGCTAACTTTACTTCTTGCAGCTGCACCTCATAAGAATTTCCCACTCCAAATATGCTGATATGGTCAACTTTGCTCACATTGAGGCATATTTTAACTGAACTTGTTCAATCATGTCTGTGGTGGATTCAGTATAAAATGGGCCCTGCGTAGTAAATCCTCATCAGTTCAACTTAAATTTGCTAAGCGTTCACATCAATCCTGCAAAGATGACTACAATTTCAGAACTTAAAAACATGGAATTCACCCCCTACTTGAGGATGGCAGATATGGTTATTGGAATGGAGTATCGAATAAAGTCAGCATGTCGACGTTCAACAACCTTTGGAGTTGACCTTTCGGTTGCATGCTCGTTTTGCGTTGTTTTTTTCTTCTTATACCTTTTTTGGTGCTTTCGGCCGGATTCGGCCCCTGCACATAAGCGTGGCCCGTTTCTCAGCCCAGCTGAGAAGTGTACTTCTGAGCTAGAAGATTAACTCGATTAATATAACGGGAATATAATAAAACATAATAAAAGATCGCATTCAATTGGAGCTGGCTGAACACAAACTTTTGCTGCCACCCAGATATAATTTGCTGTCTGAAAAGGCCTTGTCTGACATTAACAACAGAGGAAATTTCTACATCACAAATACTGGACCGTATGGGAAACATTCATATTTAAATTTGCGCAGCATGAAAGTTTGTCTAGTGATGTACATTATTACACTGAAAATCATCAAAATTTGTATGAAATATTAATAAATAAATAAAACCAAGTTTTAATATGCTTTTTTAAAAAAAATTTTTTTATTTAACTTATAATACACCTTTAGCATTTATCCAAGAATTATGTTCAGATGAAAAACTAAGCCATTTAACATAAACTTTATCTCCACTCTTTTTCAATATTTTTTCAACAAGATAGAGTTCAGGATGTTCAGCTTTCTGCAATTCCTTTTCATAGAATCCTCCTTTAATGGGGTTGCCCTGGTAGTCCTCAAGTTGATATGTCACTGGATTAGTCATTTCAATCTTGGAGATTTTGAAAATTTCAGTTGTCCAGTTTGGTGTGTAGCCTTTTTCAAATATATGTTTATATGTATTTGCTTATACGGACGCGGTCTCCTACTTTATATGCTGCTGAAGGGGCGATTTTAATGTGATTATAGGCTGTAGCAAGAAGGTGCTTTTCATTTGCTTTACTGACATCGCAAGGACGCATTTTGATTGTTCGATGTTTTTTGCATTGTATTGGGATAGCAGTTTTTTGATCATATGAAACCATATGTAGGACCCATTCATGCTAAATTCCTTCCACATCATACTCTTTAAAGTTCGATTGAATCTTTCCACTATTGATGCCTTAAGCGATGTATATGTTGAGTAGTGGTTAACTTCATAATTGCGCATTTGAAAGTGCGAGTTGTAGAATTCCTTGCCATCATCCGTTTGCAAATTTTTAGGCGTACGTCCATCTTTGAATATTGACTGCATTGCTTCTGTAACTTCCGGACCAGTTTTTCTTTTAATTGGCATAGCCCAGGCATATTTAGAAAATGTATCAATTACGGTCAGCAAATAGCGGAATCCTTTGTTAGCATGTTTATAAGTATCCATTTCAACCAAGTCAGCTTGCCACAAATCATCCAAACCTTTAATGATAACTCTCCGTCTAGTAAAACTGCGACGATCAGGTTTGTGGAGCTCATTCACTACTTGCATCTTACTCATAGACGCCCCCCTTCATTCAAAGAAGAGGGCCCATTTTATACTGAATCCACCACAGACATGATTGAACAAGTTCAGTTAAAATATTCCTCAATGTGAGCAAAGTTGACCATATCAGCATATTTGGAGTGGGAAATTCTTATGAGGTGCAGCTGCAAGAAGTAAAGTTAGCATTGAAATTTCATGCGTTTTGAAAGCCTAGGGGTGGGGACTTGCGGGGGATATCACTCTGTAGTATTGGTTGTGATCTAAACTGAAATGTCAACCCTTCAACCGAAAAATCATATAAATACCTGAAAAGGTGAAACGTAAGGTTAGTTTGCTTCAGGTTGCGAAGATGAGCAGTTATAAGGATTCCACCAAATTGCTTGATGAAAAGGGCGATTAAGGAAACATAAAAGAAGTAAAGTATCAGCTAAATTCGCTATCAATTAAATCGGCACAACCATCTGAAAGCAAAGATACTTCTTCTTCTTCTTCTATACGTTACAAGCAGTTGAAATAAAAGTAATCTCCAAAGATGAGTATCCCAAAATTTCTCAACGAATACTCTGATATTTTGCTAGAAGAGCAAAAGCATAAAATAGAACAGCTCTACAGATACGTACAGGAATATGAAAATGCAGGTAAAGTTAATACCATACATGGAGCACATTACAAGAACTGCCCGTGGTCGAACAATTGGGCCACCTGTTGGGCAGATACGTGTGGATGTTGTTTTGTGAAGCGGTACAAACAGGAAGTTCAAAGCTTAATAAATATTTATGTGAGGACAACAATTTTTACGCCAAAAACAACTGTAAAGAATGCAAAAAAGGGTTCGATTTATACTAACACCAGAAGTATACTGCATGCATGTATGGGATTTTGCTTATAGAGCCAACCGCATTGGGTTGTGGCATATACATGCAATAGATAGATGCCGATTTCAGCAGAGAATCATCATTACAAGTAAAATCCTGGATCACATATTGAGCCTGCATCATCGATAGAAAATATGTAATTCTAGATTTGAAAATAAAGCCAAGTTTTAATATATTTTAAAAATGTTTTTTATTTAATTTTTATCTTAAAGCACAAAAAAAATCCCGCCAAATTTGTTTATACCCACTCACGGTAGTCTAACAAGAAAGGTCCTCATAAACAAAAAATGCGCACAGCTGAATTTGTTGCATAATTACCCTTTTCAATTTTTTTCACAATTTCATTGAAACTCGATTTTTTGAAGGATAGCAAAATTCTCTACTTCAAACTATTAAAACGATTGGACATAACATATTTTTTCTTCTAAATTTCAAACCTAAAACAATAGATGCCGTAAATTTTTAAAACCCGCGATAATATGCCATATTTGAAATGTAATTTGAATATTTTTGCATGGTGGGATATTTTATGTCTTAGGAGAGTTGGTTAAAAAAATGAAATGGGGTTTGAATACCTTGAGTCTCTGGGATCCTTGAAGCTGGGATATGGATTTAAGTCTCTCGGGCCCTTGCGCAAGCCTAGCAGGGGTGCAAACCAAAACTCGAGGGTAATGTCCTGAATAGCAAGGCCCCGCTCAAAGCACAGTGATGTTCAATACTGAAGATTCAATCACCCGCATAATCTCATCCACGACACTCAGCGAAGCTCAACCTAATTCCCCAAGCTCATCCGAGGCACATGCAAGTTCAATCAAATTCCTCAAGCTCATCCGAGGCACATCCAGCTTGCACCCAAGACCACATCCGAGGCACATGCAAGGTCAATCTAATTCCGCAGGCACATTGAAGTTCAAAAGCTAATCCAGCGTGCAAGTTCATCCGAGGCACATGCAAGTTCAATCAAATTCCTCAAGCTCATCCGAGGCCCATCCAACTAACACCCAAGACTACATCCGAGGCACATGCAAGTTCAGCCACGGCACAGCAAAGTTCAAAAGCTCGTCCGGCACGAAAGCTCATCCAAGACACATTCATCTAACACCCAAGACCAGGGCCGTCCTAAGATATTCGGCGCCCGTGGGCTACTAAAAATAATGCGCCCTTCTCGGTAAGAAAATACACGGGATGTCTGAGGGAAGTGGGGTGGCCGGAAAACTTAGACAAAATCGTCAGAACTAGAAAAAGTCAATTTACACTAACTAAAAACAAAAAATTCATACAAAATTAAAAAAAAACAACATATAGCCCGGGAAACTAGCAAAAAAAACTGCACGAAAAGGGACAAAATTCCAAAATGGCTGAAAATTGGTCCACAGGTCCTTTGGAACTTTTTAAGAAAACAATTTCGGAATCACAAAAAAAACATGGCCGCCGGAGATATCGCGTTTTCCTTGTATCTCAGTTTCTATAGGTCGTACAACCCCGTGCGTGGGCCCAAAATGTTGACAATGAAATTATCTACAACTTTAGTTCTTGCAAAAATGTTGACCCGATTAACTCTTTTAAAGTTATTCAAGGTCAAAGTAATCAAAAATCACTTTTTGGCCAAAAAAACGAGCAAAAACTTTTTCGAAATTTTTTTTTGATCAGTCAATACGAAACGTTATTGCCTACAGAAAAGCCCTCTTGTCATTTTTTCTAAAACTCAACCCTTTCGAAGTTATTCAAGGTCAAAGTTTCTAAAAATTACTATTCGGCCAAAAAATCACTCAACAATTGATTTTTGCAAAATTTGTTTTTCATCTACTTATACAAACATTATTGCCTACAAAATACCCTTCTTGTCATTTTTTCGAAAACCTTTCGAAATTTTGCAGTAAATAGTAAAAACACTAGTAAATTTTGCAGAAACTTGTAAATACATTTTAAAATAAAATAATTTCATTTGACGTTAGTTAAGCAGCACTTTGTAAGGATGTTTCCTTTACTACTTTAAAAATAATTTTTAATATATTACAAATTAAAACAACTTAAAAATACATAAAGCACAAAAACACGCAGATTATAATATCTCACTTGACATGTTAAATGCAAATGTAAGTAAAGTGTAATGTGTCATACCGTCATTTCCTTTAGTATCGTAATGAAAGTTACCATCATAATGAAGGTATAGTGTGTCAAAAGTATTATATGTATTTATGCGGAATTCGTTATTGGCATCAAATTTCACTTCTTTCGACGTATTTTCGTCCTAATTTTTTTTCCTTTACGTATTCGTTTGTACTCATCACATCCGGACAATTTTATACCTTCAGATTTGTCAAGGTTAAATTATTTTGTATATCGTTTTGGGTGTACAGATTTTCGGATAATTCAATAATGCTTTCAGTTACAGTCGGGCCCGCCACATAGCCTTTCGGGGCCTGGGGCTAAAATCTTTTACTAAAAAAGGCGGTCGCTTCTTGATTTCCGAATAGGTCTTAAGTTACTAAGTGCAGCTAGGTCCACTTTTTGGCTTGAGTTGTAGTAGCTACTTTTTGAAGTGATATATTAGTTTTATCTATGATTTCTAATATTTCGGTCCAAAATGATACCATAATAGCAGTTTCCAGTGATTTGAACTCATTTTACAACCCCTCTGCTTCAACTTTTGTTACAGGCTTTTGAAAGTTATATTCGTAAATTCTATCCAAAGCATCTTTAAAATTATCATAACCAATTCCCATAACGAATAACCAATCTTTAGAAAATGTTATTTGATTATTTCTGTAATGAAAATATTTTAAATAAAAATGACATAACTAAAAATAACAAAAAATATAAGACCAACAAAAATTTCCGCACCGAAAAGGCTTGCGCCCCGGGGTTACAGCCCATTTAACCCTGTGGTTAGGATGGCCCTGGCCAAAACCCACATCCACACCCAAGACAACAACCTATGAGGTCACTGGTCTGATAGCCCTGTTGCTCTACTACTCTTGTTGTTGCTGTAAAATTTGGACTTAGTTTTTTAGCGGTTACATCCATATTCTTTTCTAAAATCCTTACAAATAAAGATTACAAACTAGAAAAATCACGTAATTTATTAACCAAAACCTAAAATATCACTAAAAAAATGTCAACTGATTTAACCACTGTGGCCTGCTATAATCTAGTGCAGTGGTCTCCAAACTTTTATGACCCTAATTATATAAGCGGCACTATTCGCACCATATAGGGGTGCACGGGCATACCGTGTCACGCGGCTGCAAGGTTGCGGAGATACCGTTTCGCGAGCTTACACAGGATACGGCCTAATTTTTGGGAAAAATTACCATTTATAAATGACAGTCACACTTATAAGAGAATTCAAGTTGACGTACCAAAGGTGAGGTACCTTTTTAAAGTACCATACGGGAATATTGTCAGGGGCGGTAGATTTACTGACGTCAAGCTCTTTGAGACATTTATACACCTCGCGAGTCCCGAAGAGAACTCCGTAATGACACCACGGTCACACTTATGCAAAAATTTGCAGCAGTTATTTATCATATGTCAAGTCAAACTACGAATCAAATGCCGTTCTCATGGATTCCCTTACGAAGCTAGTGAAAACACCAAGCGAATTGAGAAGAACGCAAAGAATTTTCTGCAATATCATTTACAGAATGGATGGGGTTCATTGCCTCGCAGGATAGTTTCCTAGCAAACTGCACAAACAAGCGTCGCACAGTGGTGAGAAATGCCAGTGTTCCACCCAAATTACTCTAGAAGTCGTAAATTTTAAGTTATTGAGACATTTTTTTTTAAATGTTCATCTTGAATTTACCTATCGATCCCTCTAGCCGGATTTTGAAATTTGATTTCTTATTTTTTGTAATTTATAATAAAAAATCTAATTTTTACTAAAAAATACTTTTTTTTCTATTAAATTTATTCTAACGAGCCGTAAATTTAGTTTTCGTAACAAACTTTTTTTTAAAATCTTCGTCTTTTAATCAGCTAAGATAGCCGCCCATTTTAAATAGGTTGCTGGTGCGGATTTAGGGGGGGGGGGGGTCACGAGTAGGTATGGGTGCGGTTTAGCGTGGGAACCAAAACCTGTTTTGTGAATGTAGGTCAGGGCGCCGCCCCTTGGAATGTGGGTCAAACCGGTCCATTAATTTTTACGACCAATTACATTGACATTTATTGTTTTTACGACTAATTAGGTGTGATTTATGAGTATTGGCATTACTGGACTTGTCACCTTGGCCAATGACCTTGCAGTCGGGGGCTTAGCCGGTGGGCCCGTCCTTGGAATCTAGGTCAAACCCATAAATCACGTACGGGGGCTTAGCCGGTGGGCCCGTCCTTGGAATCTAGGTCAAGCCCATAAATCACGTATGTAGTTCAGTCTCAAGGTCAATCACCTGTCATCAATCAATCAATCACCTGTAATTGGCCTTGGGATGTAGGTCAAGGTGGTTGACCTAGAGACTGGACGAGTCGGTCTGGGTCGGTCGGTGGCTTTGGGCTCAGCAGGGTCGTCGGCCTCGGGAGGGCTGCGGCGGTGTCCTTGGCTGGAGCGTCAGCGGGGCTCTGTGGGCTTGGCTTTGGCAGGGGACTCGGCTTTGGCAGGGGACTCGGCATGTGTGGAGCGGAAGAAAAAGTGAGAGTGGGAAGTGAAGTGCAGCTAGTGACAATGACCGGTCTTGGGCATCCAACTCCAAAGCTGGTGCACGTGGTAATCTGTTGCCGAGTACTAAAGGACTGTTGCTATGGGGGATCTTGCACTCTGCAGGCAGACAAGCATGCATTTCTATAGAAACCCAAAACGAAACCTGAAAAATGACTGGGGGAATAGTTATAATAATAAAAACAATATGTTACTTGCTGAACATTTTTATTTTATTTTTTAAAACCGGGCTGAACATTTTTATTTTATTTTTTAAAAACTATTTTTTTTAAACATTAGTTATTATAATAGACAAATTCTTCATTCCTCTTTTAAATAAATTTTATTTTTAAAAGTCCGCCTCTGTTGATGTCCTTTCCCTCGAAAATCATGGATTTGCCCCCCTCCGCATTCAATTCGTCTATCTGCTCTTCTGTTTTTATATTCTCTGCAAATCTCGCCGGCAGGTACACAAAGGTGTTGTCCATGAAGGAAACAATTACCCTTAACCCATATTTCGTGGAAACAAGTTTAAAAAACTTGATGGGATAGAGTTTGTTCTCCTCCATGGCTGAGATGGGGATGTTCACCGTTGAAGTATTTTCGGCAACCGAAGGCAAAAGTTCGAAGGTACTCTATTTAAAAAATTTTAAATTAATTTAAAAAACTTTAGGTTCTAAAAGTACTTACCATTGTGCTGGTTTCTGCTTGAAGTGGTCTCTTTTGCTGCTGTTGCTGTTGGTGTTGCTGTCGCTTGTACTGCTAAAAGAAAAAAAACAAGTTAAAACAGAACTATACTGGCAAAAATGCCGATTGCTTACGGTTGGCTAAGGCCACTTACCGCTGTTCTGTTGAAGAGCTTCGAGTGTTCTGATTCCCAATCTCCAGAACTCGGATTTATATACAGAAATCATAACCCCTCCACTTCCAACGGGTACATTAACCCCCAACTGTTGTTATTCTCGATGAAAAAACTTGTATATATAAAATTTAATTCGTTCTGTGTACCGTGGGAGAAAATAACAGGGAAAACATTTCTTATAAATCTTAATGCCCGCAGGAAAACATTTCTTGTAAATCAGAGAGCAATAAATTTTTATTAGCAATAAATTTTAACATCCTGGGAAGATAACTGAAGCAGGATCGCTTCTATACAGAACACACGATGCGCATGGCAATTTCAATGGAATTTTTATTATTATTACTTTCCTTTTCTTCTCTCATTCGTTCGCTTCTATACAGAGCGCATGGCAATTTCAGTGGGATATTTATGATTATTACCAGAGACGGTCTTAAAAGTTTATGGCTTGAGGAGGAATTTATCTGATGCATATTAATGAAGATGATGTTTTTCTGTTGCAATTTATGATGTTCGTTAAGGATAAGACTGGGTTGGAATTTTTTAAATGTGGATACATTTAGTATTTTTGTTAATGCATTTTATTTTCCTACACTGCAGGATCGCTTCTATACAGAGCGCATGCGAATGGTATTTTAATTATTATTATTTTCCTTTTCTTCTTTCATTCGTTCGCTTCTATGCAGCGCGAATGGCAATTTCAGTGGGATATTTATTATTATTACCGGAGACGTTCGTAAAAGTTTATGGCTTGAGGAGGAATTTATGTGATGCATATTAATGAAGATGATATTTTGCCATTGCAATTTATGATGACTGGGTTGGAATTTTAAATGTGAATACATTTAGTATTTTTGTTAATGCAATTTATTTTTCGCATGGGATGCCGATAATAATCGTAAATTATATTCCTTTTAGTGGAAAGCCTCTATATAAAAACCCTCGCAAATGCATCTCCGTCATTCGAAGGTTGATTTTAAACAAAGAACGTGAGTCGGAAAGTTGAACGTGTATTTTAAAAGTTTTAAATTAGTCGGGATTTTGTTTGCTTAGAAAGTGTTTTAAGCGTAAAAAGTGTTATTTTTTTTCGTAGTTTTTAAATTAGCGGGAATTTCGTGCGTGTTAGAAAGTGTTTTATACAGTGTAAAAAGTGTTTTTTTTTTCGTTCGTTCGAATTTTTAAGTTAGTTGGGATTTCGTGTGTGTTACAAAGTGTTTTTTATAAAGTGGAAGCGTTTTTGAGAAGGAGCTGATATATTTTTTTGAAAAAAGAAGGTAAGCAAATATAGTATATCTATATTATCTAGTTTTTCATACGTGTATCTGTTTTTAAGTTTATGTCCGCAATTTGCATTTAGTATCAGAAAAAAGTTGACGGTTTTTTTTTTAATTACTATATTAAAGACACTGCTTTTCTTTTGTTTTTGCAGTGTCTTTGTAATTGAAATATGAAGAAAATCTGGATGCGTAGGGCTCAGGTAGACGAAGAACGCAGAATGTTGAAATTAGTGGAAGAATCAGTGCAAAAGTTCAGTGGAGATACTGATAAAAAGTACACAGAGTGGCTAAAGGAGTTCGAAGAGTTCGCACTTGTTCACCGTTGGGATGATGTTCAAAAGTACATGTACGCGAAGCAGTTACTTAGAGGGGCCGCGAAGTTGGTTGTTGAGAATAGCGTCAATGTTAGGTGTTTTGACGAGTTGAAAGAATTGTTGGGTAGAGAGTTTGGGAGTATATTTTCCATCACGAGCGATATGGCAACGCATATCAGGCGTTTCAATCTGAGGGGACGCAAAATTAATTTTAAAATCAATAGCCCACCTGCGCATGTGGAACCCTCAGATTGGATCAAAAGTGCAGTTGACGAAATTGTTCAACATGTGCTGTTAGAAGTTCAGCCAGAGGATTTCCTTGGTTTTACCTTTTGTGGGGCCTCCTTTATGGAGAAAGGTCCAGGGTGGTTAAGCTACAGACTGGCCTCCACACTGAATGTATCTGATGTGTGGGACACCATTGGAAAAATTTTTCAAAGCAATTCAAGTGGATTAAGTACCGACACATTCTGCTTGAGTGTTACCACAGTTAGACTGCCACAAGGGAGAGGAAATGATAGAGTAAAGAAGTATAACACATTTGATGAGGAATGTGCAAAGAGAAAAGGTATCGTAGTAATAAAAAACAAGGATAACCTGTGTCTACCACGAGCATTGATTGTTGCCATATCCAATGTGAATAAGGAGACTGAGTACGCCAAAGTAAGGCAGGATATTGGAAAGTTGCAGACTCTACGAGCTGCAAAATTGATGGCTGACTCTAAAATAGATATTCCCAATGCAGGTGCTGGAATTCCAGAGTTACAAAAATTCCAAGAATATCTGAAGGATTATAACATTATAGTGTATAGATACGGAGCAAAAGGAAGAGATGTGATATTTGAAGGACAAAATACTGGAAAAAAACTAAATTTGCTGTACCACAATAACCACTATAATGTGATAGTTTCCCTAACTGCCGCATTCTGTTGTTACTATTATTGCGAGGAATGCCATATACCATACAATACCAGAAACCGCCACAGATGTAAAGGAACCTGTCCTTGCTGTCAACAGACTCCAGCATGCGCTAAAGTCTCACACGAAAAGTTGTGTAAAGATTGTAATCGACATTTTAGAGGAGAATGTTGCTTTAACAAACACAAAGCTTCAGGGTCGTCGGGTAAGAAAAGCATCTGTGAAGAAATTGATGGCTGACTCTAAAATAGATATTCCCAATGCAGGTGCTGGAATTCCAGAGTTACAAAAATTCCAAGAATATCTGAAGGATTATAACATTATAGTGTATAGATACGGAGCAAAAGGAAGAGATGTGATATTTGAAGGACAAAATACTGGAAAAAAACTAAATTTGCTGTACCACAATAACCACTATAATGTGATAGTTTCCCTAACTGCCGCATTCTGTTGTTACTATTATTGCGAGGAATGCCATATACCATACAATACCAGAAACCGCCACAGATGTAAAGGAACCTGTCCTTGCTGTCAACAGACTCCAGCATGCGCTAAAGTCTCACACGAAAAGTTGTGTAAAGATTGTAATCGACATTTTAGAGGAGAATGTTGCTTTAACAAACACAAAGCTTCAGGGTCGTCGGGTAAGAAAAGCATCTGTGAAGAAGTAAAAAAATGCAGAGATTGTCTAAAGACTTATAAGGCGGACAAAACCCATATATGCGGCGAATATTTTTGCAAGATCTGTGATAAACATGTGGAACAAGGACATTTCTGTTTTATACAGCCTGACGTCAGAACACCCCCGACAAAAAATACTCTTTTCGTCTTTTACGACTTGGAAACAAGACAGGAGAAGGTTGTGGGAGAAAAATATATAGCAGGAGAATCAGCCGGGGAGATGAAGTTGCATGAACCAAATTTATGTGTTGTTGCAAAGCGTTGTGAGCTCTACATTGAAATAGACAGGTTGCATTTTTGTCAAAAATGCGGATTTAGGCTAAAGATTTACCAAACCGATGTGGTGTGCGATTTTTTAAAAGATTTGTTGGAGATAAGACGGAATTTTAAAAAGCTAGTAGTCATAGCTCATAATGGTCAAGCATTTGACCATCAATTCATACTGAATTACATTTTGAGAAAGACAGACCTGAAGCCCAAATTAATAATGCGGGGAACAAAAATTATAATGATGCAGTTGGACAACATTAAATTTATTGACTCTCTAAATTACTTCCCCATGAGTCTAGCGCAGCTACCAAAGGCATTTGATCTACCAGCCGTGTATAAAAAAGGATACTTCCCTCATCTATTTAACACAATCGAGAATGAGAAATATGTTGGGAAATTGCCGGCTGCAGAATATTACAGTCCCGACTCGATGAAAACTGAAGATCGTGATAGCTTCCTCAAATGGTACGAACAGCATAAAAATGACGACTTTAATATGTAGCGTGATATTGTCGACTATTGCATCAGCGATGTACAGATTTTGACCGAGGCATGCTTAAAGTTTAGAAAATTAATGGTAACAGAGTGCAAAGTTGACCCATTTGTTGAGGCGACAGCTATTGCCTCTGCATGCAATTTAGTTTTCCGTCGCAATTTCCTTAGACCAAATACTATTGGTATTATCCCAAGAAAGGGCTATCGAAATGCTGATAATCAGTCAGCAATAGCGATTCAGTGGTTAATATCTGAGGAAAATATCAGAGGAATAAATATCACACATGCTGCTAAACAAAGGGAAGTTGTGCTGAACGGAGTAAAAGTAGATGGCTATTGTGCACAGATAAATCAGGTTTTTGAATTCCATGGCTGCTATTACCACGGACATCCCACGTGTTTAAAACATAACCGTGATCAGGCTCTCCATGAAGACGAAAACGATACTCTAAATCACCGATATGAAGTAAAAATTGCAAAGACAGAGCGCTTACGTTCCTATGGATACGAGGTTATTGAGATGTGGGAGTGTGATTTTCACAGACTGATAGGTATGAATAAAGATATTCAGGCTTTAAGAGACCATCCTTTACTGACAAATTCACCTTTAAACCCAAGAGATGCTTTTTATGGAGGCCGTACAGGTAATGCGTATACACATTACGAAAGCAAGCCAGGTGAAAAAATAAAATACATAGATGTATGCTCCTTGTATCCATGGGTTTGTAAGTATGGAAAATTCCCGACCGGACACCCTCAATTATATGTTGGAACAGATGCATGCTCAGAGGTGGATTTAAATAAAATGGAGGGTGTAGTTAAATGTAAGATTTTACCACCAGAAGGCTTGTATCACCCCGTCCTACCAATTAAACAAAATAATAAATTAATGTTTCCATTATGCCGTAGATGTAGCGATGAGAAAAACCAACATCCAGAATGCTCACACACGGATGAGGAAAGAGCGCTGATTGGAACATGGGTAATTGATGAGGTAAAGATGGCCGTAAGTAGGGGATACAAAATACTGAATATGTATGAAATATGGAGCTACAAAACTGAGGCGTATGACCAATCGACCCTTTCCGGCGGTCTATTCACCTCAATGATGAACAAATTTATAAAGATGAAACAACAGGCATCAGGATGGCCCAGCAAATGCAGCTCGAATGAAGATGAAAAGAGGATATACTTGGAGGAATTTCGACAAAATGAAGGTGTACAACTGGAGTATGCTGAAGTTGAGAAAAATCCTGGACTCAGATCGCTAGCTAAGCTAATTTTAAACTCCTTTTTGGGGAAAGTTTGGACAGAGGGAAAACCAGCCAAAGACGAGCATAATTAACAGTTCAGGAGAGTTGTACCAGTTGTTAATCAATCCTGCAGTAGAGGTGCAACATCTTCTCCCTATCAATGAAGAAACGCTTATTGTAAACTGGAGTTACAGAGAAGAAGCTGCCGAATCTCTGGGGACAGTTAACGTTTCTATTGCAGCTTATACCACTACTCAGGCACGACTAAAGTGGTTTAGCTATTTGGAGCAGCTTGGAGAAAGAGTTTTGTATTACGATACCGATTCAGTCATATACATTAGCAGAGAGGGAGAATTCGACCCGCCAACTGGAGAATTCGTTGGAGATATGACTGATGAGTTAGAATGCTACGGACCTGGTAGTTATATAACTACTTTTGCAAGTGGAGGCCCTAAAAATTATGCATACGCGGTTTATAGTACTAGGGATGAATCCATCAAGGTCCATGGTAAGGTAAAGGGAATCTGCCAGAATTATGAAGCTTCACAACATGTAAATTTTGAATCAATCAAAAATATGATATTAAACGACAACGAGGACGACCATATTCCCATCCTATCAAAAAATATTCGCCGCACAAAAGATCACGAAGTGGTAACAGTTCCGGAAATAAAAAAATATAAAGTGACTTCAAATAAACGAAGATTTCTGGAAGATCGCAGCTCGCTACCATATGGGTTTAAAAGACAAAAAAGCTCCTAAAGAGAAAAATGTGTTTTTGAGCCAACATGTGGATAATATTTGTGGATTAGGCCTATTGGGGAAACCACATGATAAAAAAAACGCGCCAGATAAAACTCTACCTCTTAAGGTGGTGTGGAAATGAGTTCTTATATAAAGCCATGAAATCGCACCTGCTTTATATTTACATTTGTGCAGTCAAAGTCATGAGCTCAGACCGAATCATTTTAGACGTGCAGTTTGCCAGCGGAGTTAATGGACAGTTGTTTGCTAAGGAGTTGGCAGTTTTACGTCATGGATCACTTTTACCAGACTTGTACTTTTTTAAGCCTCCATATTCATACAACGAGTTGACACCAAAAGCCCGCAGACAGGATGAATTCAACTTTAACAAGATAAATGGCCTAAGATGGAACGGCGGCAATATTGACTACAACGATTTACCAGTGATACTGACAAATTATTCAAATTCAACAATCTATGTGAAAGGACTGGAAAAAGCGAGGTTTGTTCAAAAATACCTACTGGAAGCTGAAATAAAACAACTGGAAATACCAAAACTAACACTTCTGGAACACTTTGAAACATCCTGCCCCATCCATGGTAAATTACCTTCAGTGCGATGTGCTGTTCAAAATTGTATTAATATTTATTTGTACATGTTAGTGAATAAATGTTTTCAATAAAAGAATTTTTTATAGTTTTTATATTATTTATTTATTTATATGCCTTGAAAATTTATCGTGTCAAAAATAAGATTACTAATACAGAACAAAGGTATTTCATAAAAAAGTCTAGAATAATTCAAGTGTACATAGGAAGTTCGACTTGGAATAAAAAAATCTTCACATGCTAAAGTTAATACGCCTTTTCCTTTACATTTTTCAGCATACTTCTTATAGTACTCCTTTACACTTTCGGAAGCGTTCTTGTTGTGATAAATGATAATATTGAAAAATGTCAACATTTCGAACAATTTATAAAGTTCCTTCTGCTTTAGTATGATGCTCGAGTTGTTGTTAATGGGGATCCTGTGCTCATTGTTCAGCTCGGTTTGATTTGCTGGAATCGTCTCTCCCATCTGGGTTTTCAAGTCGTTTAGATGTTTGTAAACTGATGACCATTCGGAAAAAGATGCTGACACAGGAAACAAGCCGTGACGATGAAATACAATTTTCGCCTCGAAATATAATGGATCAAACCCAAGTACTATTTTCCGGTTATGACAATCGTCCAGGTGGTATGTATAGTTTAGCAAAAGGTTTTCTCCTGCCACTTCTGCTTCAAAATTGGACAGCTTCTTCTTCTTCTTCTTAGATTTTATTGCTGGTGCTGGTACTGATTCAGGTTTAGGCAGCTTATCCGTTCCTTTAGCTCCAACAGTCCTCTGTCTCTTCTTGCTTGATGGCTCCATGTTACACAAATTAAACTTGCACACTGAATATTGAAACTTTGTGTTCAGGTTTTTATAGTGCTGATCTCAGCCTTACATGATTGGTTACAAAAATCCCCACCACTTTGTGTAAAATTCTTCAAGTATAAATTAATCACTTTATTATCATTTAATCTTAAGTCAGTAGCAGTAAACTGTTTTAAAAAGTCTTGAGGCTCTTTCCTCTGCATCGAGAATATAGAAACACACAGCAATAATGTCCACAGGTTGATGAAAACAGGCCTTGTAATCGTTTCTTGTTATTTAAAAACGTGTTTTAATTAGCTAGAAGGAATTTTTGAAAAAATTTATTGGTTGGATATCTTCCAAACGAGTCAAAGTACTCTGCAGGACCCTGTTTAGGAAAATAAAATGCAACCCAATGAGTCCCACCTTTATGTGATGGATCCGTATTAGCTATGACGCATGCGGGTTTTTTTATTTTTTGCGGTAGATGGTTGCAGGGGAAGACTCCTCTAAAAAACTTGTTTGTTAAGCGGTTATTTGTCAGGGCGGCTGCAAGCTCGATCGTGTTCATTCTTGTTCACAGCTAAATGTTGCCTCTAGATCAATGACCTTAGTGAGAGATGTAACGTAGTTATTTATAAACTCCTTAGTTGATGTACCACGAACAAAGATTGTCTTAAATTTCGCCCGAGTTTTTATAAGGTCTTCATCTATCCGTTTCAGTTCAAGGTTGCCAAATTTAGTTGATTGTTGTTGCTCGTTGCATTCTGTACTAGATGTTGGATACTTAAAAATTATTTCCTTCGCAAACGTTTTATTTTGCGCAGTTAAATCCAGCTAAAGAGACTTTTTTAAAGAAGTTATATTCACCATCGCAAAAGTATTCCACATTAATTAAACAGCTCATTGTTACCGTAATAAAGTAATTTGTCGACTAACAGTTTGTTGCACGTAGCCGCCTTATATAGATTTAAAAATTTGTGTAAACATTTCGATCCTTGTCAATTTCAATGCTTCCATCGTACTCAGCATATACAATGCACGTCACACTATTTTGTAACGCGTCTCTAAATTTTCCTTCAACTCGTACAGTCCCTTGATTTAGTAAATTGCCGCAAGTCGTGTTATATGAATTGTCTGTGGTTAAATCGAAAGCAAGAAGAAAACATCCTTTATCGAATAATTTCTTGGATATTTGATGACCTTTATCGAAATAATGTGTGGTGACCGCGTATAAGTTTTATCACTAAACTTGACGCAATGTCACACAACAACTTCCGGCACGATAAAAACGATCGGTCGGAACACTCCATCGATCACCGAACGATAGTTCAGTGATCTCCCCAATTTCCGGCGTCTTCGCCATCACTCCATTCTGAAAGTTCTTATGAGCAATACCAGACGGTCTATCTAGATTACCAGAAAAGTTACCAAAAAGGTCTATACATAGTGTACCCTATAATAAAAACTAAACTTAATATTGTAAATACTAAAGTGATAATAAAATTTTATATATAACAGCAACTACGGTGTTATTATTGTGCAATCGCATGGTAAAGTGGCAAAATTGGTGACCCCGACCGCAAAACACGCGGGAAAAAGTGCATCGATAAATAAAATCAAGTGATTACTGCAAAAATAATAAATAACAACTTTATGGGTATTTATTACACGCAAGCTTTATATGAAATATAAACTAATAAGAATGCTATTTGCTTAAAAGAACATAAAATTACATTAACTAATTGCTACTTCATAGCCAAATAAAAATTTTTTTTTCGTTTCTATTCTTCATTTATTGAATGCGTCATCGACTTAAGTTGGAAGAATTTTGATCAGAATTACAGAATACCGTATACATAATTGTTAAAATTTCAAGTTCAACATGTCATGCCAACGGTAAAACTGCAACGATAGAAGATATCAAAACAATAGTGGAAGACACTTTCCATAACAGGAGACATGGAACAACAGATAATTTTAAAATACATAACATTTGAATAAAATTTTTTTTTATATTCTTAATTACATATTTTTTTCTACAATTTTTCTATTCTTAATCAAATTTTTTTTCACATATACATATACAGTGGCTCACAGTGAAAATCGTCCACCTTACGAGTAAGAGGAATTAAGTAGTTTTTTTCATCTAGCTCTCAACAAATCCAAATAAGAATTTACATAACTAAGTTTTTCATTTATTTTCTTCAAAATAATAACGAAAAATTATGAAATTAATCAATAACAAAAACGGGAAAAATTCAAATTTCCGGAAAGGTCATATTTCTATCTCACAATGAAAATCGTCCATAACACTCAATACTAAGAAATGTCGTCCATAACACTCAATACTAAGATAGTTGGTCCTCCTTATGCTGTAATTACTGCTAGAAGCCTGTTCGGCATTGAATTTATTAATTTTTAGTATACTTAGGATTAATTCTAGCCCATTCCTGCTTGAGTAGATTTTCAAGGTCTTTCTGCGAGGTAATATTGTCTTACGAATGCTCCTGCCCGGTGTATCCCATAAATTCTATTAACATTCAAGTTAGGGATTGAGGAGGAACGGGGAAAACTGTTTTACAATTGTATATCAGCCAATAGCGTTCAACGTCTGAGGTATGCTTAGGGCCATTATACTGATAGAATGCAAACCCAGAAGTAATACTTAGAAGTTGCGCAGTCTGGTGCACATTTCTTTTTAGAATATCAAGCTAAACCATTGCATCCACTATTCCTCGGATGAACTCAAGGTTGCCAGTGCCATTTGCCGCCATACACCTCCATACTATACCAAACAACCGAGTATTGCACTTCGTTCTTTAATAGTCTCTCATTATAAGGCGGGCAAAAGTCAAAGAGAAATGGCAGATTGTTGGGAAATACTTTTCTGGTACTGTTTTTTGGCTTGCTTGCTATTCTACCACTTTCTTCACACCTTTTAATAATATATTGGACAGTTTTTCGACTTTTTCCAACAATCTCTGCCATTTCTGTGTGACTTTTGCTCGCCTTATAATGAGAGACTACTAAAGAACGAATTGCAATACTCGGTTGTTTGGTATAGTATGAAGTTCTGGACACACCAGCCCGCCTCCTGGTTTTACCAGGCGGAAATTATGTTCAGGATGGCGGGCTACAAGTCGAACAGCAGCAGGGTGTACAATGTTATGGCCGCACTACCGGAAGAAGTGGTAACGGCGATGGGGCTGAGCAATGTAGACCATGCCGCCTCCACCTATGACGAACTGAAACAGTACCTGCTCGAGAAATACGGCACTTCGGAGAAGCGCCGGCTCGAGCAGCTGCTGTCAGTGCAAGAGCCTGGAGACCGAAAACCTTCGGAGTTCCTCCAGGCTCTCAAGGCACTAGCCGGTGGATCGACGGCGGTCAATGATGACCTGATCCGGACCCTGTGGGAGAGGAGACTTCCACAGGCCATCCAGGTAACATTGGCCACCGCTGGCGACCAAACGCTAGCCGGGCTGGCTGTCACGGCAGACAAGGTATGGGAGGTGCTTCCACACGGAAGCGCCTCATACGCGTCCGCCGTCCATGCAACACCATCCAACGCGGAACCACCGTGGATGTCACTGCAAAGTGCCATCAACAAACTGACTTCCAGGATGGAGCAGTGGATACGGCAGCCCAACAGCCCAAGAGGCCGAACACTTGCCAATCGGCAGGGCGGCCCTTCACAGCCCTCGGCCAATCGGCCACCAGGGGCCAACAAACTTAGGGGTAGCCTGTGCTACTTCCATTACCGATATGGTAAGGAAGCACGCACCTGCAAGGCCCCCTGCAGTTTCGGTGGTGGTAATGCCAAGTCGGCAAAGAAGCCAAACACCACCCCTAAAAAAAACTAAAGAGACAGGGGGTCGCGATGAGCGAGCAAATAACTGGCCGCTCATATCGTTTATTCGTTCGAGACACCAACAATCGGATGGATTTTCTGATTGATTCGGGCTCGGAAGTATCAATTGTTCCCGCCAAGGCATTCCCGGCCATAACGGAAGCCCGAACGTCCTTCTGTGTGCGGCCAACGGATCACTGATCCGAAGTTTCGGCACAAAGTTGCTTGAACTCCATCTCGGCTTACGCCGACGATATGTTCACAACTTCATCATAGCCGCCACCACAAAAGCCATTATTGGGGCGGACTTCTTAACGAAGTTCGAGTTGTGCGTCGATTTCAAGTATCGGCATTTAGTATACCAGCGCACGAATTTTCGAATTAACGTGTGCGCTACAGTTGACTACAACCCCGAATCCCACCCACTCTTCGTACTCTTCGTTAACAAAACCGCCCAATTTTAACCTTCCAGTTAAACACAATGTGCAACACCACATTGTGACTAAAGGGCAATTACCTTTCGTCACCGCTCGGCGACTCCATCCGGAGAAACTGAAGGTGGCAAAATTAGAATTTGACTATATGGTCCAATTAGGGATTTGTCGACCTTCGTCGTCCCCCGCAGCATCTCCACTTCATCTGGTCCCTAAACGGGACTCACATGATTGGAGGCCATGCGGCGACTACCGTCGCCTGAATGCTGTCACTGTGCCGGATAGATATCCGATCCCGCATATACAGAATTTTTCCGTGAATCTTCACGGTTGCACAATTTTTTCGAAGGTTGACTTGGTACGTGCATATCATCACATACCAATCGCCCCAGAAGACGTGCATAAGACTGCACTCATTACGCCATTCGGCCTATATGAGTTTACCCGTATGCCATTCGGCTTACGGAATGCAGCACAAACCTTTCAAAGGTTTATTAACGAAGTTACGAGAGATCTCGACTTCGTATATGTATACTTGGACGATATACTTATCGCCAGTAAAACCGAGGAAGAACATATCGTTCACCTCGAAGAGCTCTTTAAACGCCTCGATAGCTTCGGTTTAACCATTAAGCTAGAGAAATGAGTTTTTGGTGCACAAGAGATTAAGTTTCTAAGCCACCGCATCACAAAGGATGGAATACTTCCATCCTCCGATCGGGTTCAGGCTATCGTTGATCTCGCACCTCCTACTTCTGTCAAATCGATCCAGAAGTTTTTGGGAATGGTGAATTTTTATCACCGATTTATACCAAAATTGGCTGAACAGTTGGTGCCGATAAACGAGCATTTGAGAGAACTTCTCAACCACTCGCGTGCCAATAAAGTATTTACCTGGCCAGCAGAATGTCAGGCAGCATTCATCAAGGTTAAAACCTCGATGGCTGAAGCAACTCTGCTAAACCATCCGATCGAGGATGCAAAATACAGTCTAACGACTGACGCTTCTTATTATGCAATCGGAGGCGTATTGGAACAATTCAACGGTCATCGGTGGCAACCTCTAGCTTTTTATTCCAAAAAGCTGTCACCAACAGAACGGAAGTACTCTGCATTTGATCGCGAACTTCTCGCAATCTATGCAGCGATCAAACACTTCCGCTACTTCGTCGAAGGACGCAATTTCGTGGTCTATACTGATCACAAACCACTGGTCTGCGCTCTTCACACAAATACCGAACGATCCCCTAGACAGACCAGACATTTGGGCCTAATCTCTCAGTTTACCACAGACATCAGACATGTGTCGGGTAAACAAAACGTTGTTGCAGACTACTTGTCGCGCTCACTAGCAACCGACAACGTCGACTCGGTCACCTTCGACCTGCCTACACTAGCCCAGGCTCAACAAGGTGACACAGAGTTGAAGTCAATACAAGAACACCCCAGCAACGGCTCACGAGTAAAACTAGTTCTCACACCAATACCATTTACCGCCCATCAGGTGTGGTGTGAAACTAGTATAGGCATTCCTAGGCCTTATATACCCACTTCCTTACGTAGACTAGCGTTCAACTCCGAACATAGTCTATCTCATCCTGGTATTCGTGCTACAAGACGAGCCGTTACCAAGAAATACTTCTGGCCATCGATCAATAAAGACTGCAATGAGTGGTCTCGATCATGCCTTGGTTGCCAAAAGTCCAAAGTTTCACGGCATACCAAATCTCCATTGGAAGCTTTCAAACTTCCAAATAATAGATTTGACCACATCCATATGGATATAGTGGGACCCCTACCCCCATCTCGTGGATACTCTTATATCTTAACGATAGTCGATAGATTCACGCGATGGCCCGAAGCATACTCAATTCGGGATATCTCAGCTTCAACAGTGGCAAAAAGATTCGTCACTGAATTTGTCCCACGATTCGGCGTAGCACTTGAGATCACAACCGATCAAGGTACGCAGTTCGAATCGAAACTGTTCAATGAAGTTGCCAAATTACTCGGCACTCATCAAATCCGGACAACCGCCTACCATCCGCAAGCAAATGGGATGGTCGAACGGTTCCACAGGCAACTAAAAGCAGCCTTAATGGCAAGGGATAACACTACTCATTGGAGTGAAGACTTGCCCTTTGTCATGTTAGGCATACGCACGGCAATTAAGACCGACTTACAATGCTCACCTGCCGAGCTCGTATACGGTCAGAATCTAAGACTTCCCAATTCGATTTCTATCACAACCGATGAAAATCCAATTGAAGAATCAGAATTCCTCTCTCCCCTTCGTTCTCATATGCAGAACATTAAGGCAATACATCCTCGGCAACCCGTCCAAAAGGATGCCTACGTGCCAGAAGCCCTGGAGAACGCCGACTACGTTTTCATACGAGTCGACCGAGTTCGAAAACCTTTCGAACCTCCATATGAGGGCCCATACGAAGTAATCAAACGATTACGAAAACACTTCGTCGTCAAATTGAACGGCACAACCAAGTCAATATCCATTGACAGGCTAAAACCAGCCTTCGGTTGTGACCGCGACAACGAACCTAAGCCGTCTAAAGCGGTAACATTCCGTTAACGCTACGCTGGGGGGGAGTATGTGGTGACCGCGTATAAGTTTTATCACTAAACTTGACGCAATGTCACACAACAACTTCCCGCACGATAAAAACGATCGGTCGGAACACTCCATCGATCACCGAACGATAGTTCAGTGATCTCCCCAATTTCCGGCATCTTCGCCATCACTCCATTCTGAAAGTTCTTATGAGCAATACCAGACGGTCTATCCAGATTACCAGAAAAGTTACCAAAAAGGTCTATACATAGTGTACCCTATAATAAAAACTAAACTTAATATTGTAAATACTAAAGTGATAATATCTTAATATATAAAAACTACGTGTCACAAGCTTTGTTCACGCTAATCTCCGAAACCGCCCCACAGATTTAAATAAAAATTTGGGAATGTGTAGTGTTGGTTCCGCATTGAGAGATAGGATAGTTTTGGTCCAGATAAGTGAAGCTGTTCTCGAAATATAGAGAATTTGAATGTTTCACTGATTATATTTAAGTTGGCGGGGCGAAAAAATAATTAATTTTAATTGCCATGTACATATAAAAAACCGTTAGCTTTAAAAAAGCACTCTGATTTTTACGAGTGACAACGTATGAATTTGTGTATTGAGTGTACTGAGTGTACAGTGTGTACAGTATGTACAGTGTGTACAGTTACACTGTACTGTGTACTGTGTACTATATACTATGTACTATGGACTGTATACTATAACTACCGGAGCACGCAAAAACACACCAGTTAAGAAACATATAATTTATATACAAAATAAAAATATTTTTGAACATTGGGAAACCTCTAAAATACCAGCATCCATTGTTCTTTATATACTTCCACCGAAAATTACGTAAAAGCTTTTAATTGGTTCGATTAAATAAAGTGTTAATAAGGAAATATATAAATGTCGAGTTTTTGCATTACGCCTCAGATTGCGGTACATCTTGAAAACGGTCAACGTGTATATTTCACTGAAGAAAATGCTCTCCAACGAGTTTTCAAGCCACCAAAAACTACACTTAGTGAATTTTTCACACTGTGCCAAAAACCTGATATTTTCGGACAATTCGCAAAAACATTGTTAAATACCGACGTCCCTCGCTATTATACATGGAACAAATCAGGTAAAAAATGGAAGCTACGTAGACAAGGCGAACGACATCCAACTATCGCACGAGTTATAGATAAGACAATTTGTAACAACAAAGATCCACCGGATGTGTATGAAATACCATCCCGACCAAAACCTATGGCCTGGTAAAGGCACTAAGAATTTTCCCCAGACGGAAAATGACACCGTCATTTTCTGATAAGCTTAAGTTGCTTGAAAACCGTGAGAAACATTTTCGTTAAATGAGAATGGATCTCAAGGTTTTAATAAAATGCTTATATGCACTTTTAGCATCTAAGATTCACTTAGACATTAGAGGTAAAGATGGTCTCTTAAAATTAATGTAATAGTGAGTTAGGATTGAGCCCCCAACTCGGAAGGTTCATTATTAAAATACGTCTAAATTCAAATAAAGCTTTTTTTATAGAATAAAAGTTCGGTTCTTTTTATTGTGATTTGTAGTGTTGTTCCCGTTGATAATTCTTTTTGAGTTTTTGGTTTTTTCTTCTGCATTAAAATTCGGACGGTGTTAAAATTTTCTTTTGTCCGTTATAATAATTACTCTTTTTCTTTCCGCGATTAAAAAGTGAGAAGGTGAGAAAAAAATACAAGTGGCGCAGTCGGTTAGATCCTGTTCAGAAGAATTAGGATCCAGTGATTCGAACGAGATAAAAGAAAAATAATAAATAACCGTTAATTAAAGTGTTTTAACTGAAAGTTTTAAAACAAAAACAAAAGGAAAAAAAAGTTTGAGACGAAGTGATTTAAACCACAATTTAGTGAATCGCGAAGAAACGACAGCTAAACCCTGGACAGAAGAAATAGGAGAAACCAAATTATCGATCAACATAGAATGGCCCAACCACAGCAACCACAACAAGAGCCAAATATCATGGAGCAATGCATTGCAGCTTTAACCGATATTATAAATCGGCAGCAACAACAACTAACTCCAAGGAGACGGATTGAAAAGGACCTAAAGCATCTTCAAACATTTGAAGGAAGACCTGGAACCTTACCAGCGTTTATAGCATCAGTGGACCGAGCTTTGACAGACTTTGGAAGTCAAGCTCATCAGGCTTACACCATCATCTACAACGAAAAAATATTAGGACCAGCAAAAAATTACCTGGAATCGTCACCACCTCTAACTTGGACGGAATGCAAAACAAAGTTGAAGTTGCAGTACAAACCATCGAGGGACCAAGGTCAAATTATGCAGGAAATAAGTTTACTCAAAGTAAGTACCATTACAGAATTGATGGACAAAATTAGAGTGATTGTAGATTACATATCAGAATGTGCTATTTTTAGTGAATTCCAAAGCCAACTTATTAATAATTTGAGTAGTATGTTGATTTTAAAAATAAAAGAATTGACGGCAGGTTCATTGGCCGCAGAAATAAGAGATAAGTTTACTTTGGAAGAAATTAGAATTATCATTAATAAATATGTCGGTGAAGATCAATTTAATTTAAAATGGTGTCGACATAGTAGCAATGTTTTTAAAGAAAGACATCCAAAACATAATATCCAAAGACAAAATCATAATTTTAAAAGTAACAGTAATAGAAATCTTGGTCAAATTAGACAACATAATAATTATAACGTTAACGACTCGGGACAATTAAGACAAAACGGTTTTAGCCACAATAATGGGCAGACTCGACATAATTTTAATTACTCAGGGCAATCTCGTTTTAATCCTACTAGTAGTAGGCAATTTAATAAATATCCCTTTAATAGAAGTAATATTAATAATACCGTACCGATGGAAGTCGATTCGCTTAGTAATAAAAATGAAGTAAATCATTTAGTAACAGACGAGTTTTTTATAAACTAGCCTCGGAAAAAAGAAAAATTTATATTATTATAACAATTGAAAATCAAAAATTTATTGCCTTTGTGGATACAGGGTCCACCGTTAGTATATTAAATTCCCAAAAAGTATCAGAGGAGTTTTATGGAAAAATAGAGGGAGGCGAATGTCGCCTAAATACTATAGAAAGACAGGTTCAAATAAATACAGAATATGTAAAAACCAAGTGTCCGGAAGAGTTCAAACAACCTCGTAATGCCAGAATGCGATGGATAAAAATGGATACAAATAAAAGTTTTCATTTTTTGATAGGGATGGATTTTATTGAACCATATATTGCTTTTATGGATTTAAAAGATAAAGAGTTGATACTTTATAACACCACGATTATACCATTTCTTAACAAAATCGTGGAAAATCAAGTACATGCTTTAGAAGAGGGTGATTTAGGGAACATAGATTTAAACCATTTAAACGTAGAAGAAAAATCGGGAATAATGAAACTTTTAGACAAATATAAAAAATTAATATACAAAGAAGGGGATAAACTTACTAATACAACAAGTATAGTACACGAAATTAGGACAACAACTAGTGAACAGATAAATTCGAAATTATACCGTTACCCACCTCAGCATGAAGCCGAAGTGAGGACTCAGATGGAAGAAATGGAGAGAAACGGAATAATTCGAAAAAGTAATAGTAGGTATTGTTCACCAATAATCGTTATCCCAAAGAAAAAAGACAATTCCGGAGTTCAAAAATACCGTATTGTAGTTGACTATCGGAAGTTGAATGAGATAACGATAGATGATAAGTACCCACTTCCCAATATAGACAGTATATTAGACAAGTTGGGGAAAGCGCAATACTTTAGT
Source organism: Thereva nobilitata (assembly GCA_963855945.1). Lineage (NCBI taxonomy): Eukaryota > Metazoa > Arthropoda > Insecta > Diptera > Therevidae > Thereva > Thereva nobilitata. The sequence continues at coordinate 157,582,169 of OY979694.1, read as the reverse complement.
TCATTAGATCTCGCGAAGGGTTACCATCAAATACTAATAGCTCAAAATGATGTAGAAAAAACGGCTTTCATAACTCCATCCGGGCTGTACGAATTCGTAAGAATGCCGTTTGGATTAAAAAATGCCCCCGCCACTTTTCAGCGGCTGATTAATAATATACTAAGAGAATATATTAATAAAATTTGCGTGGTATATCTCGACGATATCCTCATTTTCTCGACAACATTAGATGAGCACCTTGACTCTCTAAATAAAATCTTCCAACGATTAGTTGAACATAACTTGAAAATACAAGCTGACAAATGCAGCTTTATGAAGCATGAAACGGAGTTTCTAGGGCACATATTGACTAGGGACGGAATGAAGCCCAACCCCAATAAAGTAAACGACATATCGAGAGTAGAATTACCCAAAACGGAAAAACAATTAAAAAGTTTCTTAGGTATGACAGGATTTTACAGAAAATTCGTTAAGGATTATGCTAAAGTGGCACATCCACTCATAAAATACTTGAAAAAAGATATAAAAATAAATATTAATGATCCGCAATATATTGCTGCTTTTGAGAAACTAAAACTTCTAATATCATCTCATCCAATTTTGAAATTTCCGAATTATGAAAAAAAATTTACAGTCATTACCGATGCTAGCGATTACGCTATTGGAGCAGTTCTTTCACAAGACGGTCATCCAGTATGCTTTGTATCCCGAACGCTAAATAATCATGAGAGAAACTATAGCGTAACGGATAAAGAATTTCTCGCTATTGTGTATTCTGTAACTTATTTTAGACCATACTTATATGGGCAAAAATTTAAAATCATAACGGATCATGCACCTATAAAATATATGAACGCCAAGTATAAAGGAAAAGAATTTTCTCAGCGAAATCAACGGTGGATATTAAAGCTGCAGGAGTATAACTTTGATATAGAATACCTTCAAGGAAAAGACAACAAGGTTGCAGATTTCCTAAGTAGGATCGAAAACAGTCCCCGAATTAATGAGCAAAATAGTAGTGAATCTAATATGGACCAATCTGAAACAGCTCATTCTTCTGAGGAACAACTACTTGACCATATCGGTATTAAAGAAGAAATTGTAAATAAATATAAAACGCAATTAATTTTGACTTATCATCCAAATCAAGAAATGGAGATAAAATATGGGAGGAGAATTATTCAAATTAACCCCCAAAATGAGGAAGCGGTAATCGTAGATATATTAAAGCGATTTATAAATTCCGGACATATAGGGATCTATTCGGATGTAGAAGACGGAGACTATAATAAAATACAACAAATTATTATTAGACTTTTTTCGGGAGATAGAAGAGTAAAATTTATAAAAGCTACAAAAAGGGCACAGGAATTAGAAAATGAACAGCAGTGTCACAAACAAATTTCTCTATACCATACTAGAGAATCTTTACATAGTGGCATTAATGAATCTTACAAAACCTTAAAGGATAAGATCTATTATCCAAAACTTCAAGAACACATACAATTAATTATCAATAATTGCGAAAAGTGTCAAGGGATTAAGTATGACCGAAATCCCATCAAACCTACCTTAGCTATAACCGAAACACCAACTAAAGGAAATGATATCATTCATCTAGATACTTTTCATTATACAAAACAAACGTTTATCACTGTTATAGATAAATTAACAAAATTTGCGGTAGCCTATCTAATTAACGATAGAAACTGGGTAAAGAAGATAGCGATATTGGAGGCATATTTAGCTACATTTGGGAAACCTAGAAAAATTATAATGGACAACGAGTTCAAATCTGAACAAATTAAGAGGTACTTACAGGAAAAGGAAATAGAGGTTCATTGGACAAAACCAAATAGCCATACTGGAAATGCTGACGTAGAGAGATTGCATTCTACACTTATTGAGAAAATCCAAGCAATCGATGAAGATATTTCCACAGAACAAAAAATCCAGAGATCCATAGGTAATTATAACGATAGATATCATACAACCATAGAAATGACTCCGAGAGAAGCAAGCAAATTAACTGATACTTCTTTACTAGTAGAAAAGATTAATAAGAAAAAGAGTAAGTATATTACTAAATTAAATAAAAACAGGGAAAATTATATAGAAAGTAGAAACGACGGTTTTATAAAGAATTATAAAAGAGTTAGGCACAAAAATGAACCATATTTTAGAAAATACCCGTTACGAAATGTACATCCATGCAATATTAAACGAAAGACAAAATTTTCAGGTAACAACGATATTAATACTGATGATTGCAACAGTGCAAGGGCGGTTGCAGGTTCATCGCATAAATGAGGAAACTGGTTACGTTAAAATACGAATCCAACAGGTAGAAATAGCTAATAACACAGATACAATTTTACATATAATAGATCCAGTAGAAATGGAAGGAATATTACAACAGCTGCAAAACAATATAGCTTATTTAAATTTAGAAGATAGAAGAGCGTTATACAATGAGATAAGAATTATAAAAAGTAAACTTAAAACAATTAGAAATCCAGTTCCAATTCGAAAAAGAAGAGGATTAATAAACATAATAGGCAGAACTTCAAATTGGTTATTCGGGACCATGGACGATACAGACAGAGAAGAGATAACACAACATTTACAGACGGTCGAAAACAATAACCATAAGGCTATTACTAATTTAAACCAACAAATAAGAATAAACGAACATTACAACAAAACCATGACGGACTTGAAGACATTGATTGAGAATGACAGACATAAAGTTATGAATGAAATTAACGTTACCAATAATAATATACAACAATTAAGTTACAAAATTATGTTTTTGGACCAGGAAACCAAACTTAGATATTTTGAGAATAGAATAAACCAAATCTTAGATAATATAATGGCAATAAAAAACAATATTATACATCCTAGCATATTAACCCTTGAAGAGTTAGAAACATATCATGTAGATTTTCATAAATTAAAACTTTTAAAAGCTGGAGTTATGGAACATAAAAATCGATTTTTAATCTTTGCAATCAAAATACCAAAAACTTATATTTTGACAGAATTACAATTAATTAAATCTGTTACTAACTCAGAATATTTAGAAATCAACAATCCAGATGAATTAATAGTCGAAATAAACAATAATTCCTTCAAATACGAAAAAGACACTTTATTTAAGGACTTAAAATTGAGTCAACACTGTATTTTCAAAAGCTCATGTAATTTAGTATATAACAATATTACGAGTATTGAAGAAGTAGATGAAGAGACCATTTTTATAAAGAATGCTTATAATGAAACCATAGTTCATAATTGCGATCAGAGATTGCTCAAATTAACTGGTAACTATTTAATCAATTTTAATAATTGCTCGTTAAAAGTAAGTAATAATATATTTTATAATAAAAAAGTGTCATTTCTAGATAAATACTATTATCCAGCTAAAGAAATTAATTTAACTTTAATAAAACCAATAAATTTTAACAAAATTATTTTTGAAAATATAGATAATCTAAAGGAGATATCTGAAATTAAGTTTCATAAGAAAATGGTATATGGAACTAGTGTAAGTACCATTATTTTGTTAACATTGTTTATATTATGTATTATTTTATATATCCTTTGGAAAAATAAAAAAGAAAGGATTAATGTAATAAATTTGAAGTCGGAGACTTCAGACTTAAAGAGGGGAGAAGTTATAGATAAGACAATTTGTAACAACAAAGATCCACCGGATGTGTATGAAATACCATCCCGACCAAAACCTATGGCCTGGTAAAGGCACTAAGAATTTTCCCCAGACGGAAAATGACACCGTCATTTTCTGATAAGCTTAAGTTGCTTGAAAACCGTGAGAAACATTTTCGTTAAATGAGAATGGATCTCAAGGTTTTAATAAAATGCTTATATGCACTTTTAGCATCTAAGATTCACTTAGACATTAGAGGTAAAGATGGTCTCTTAAAATTAATGTAATAGTGAGTTAGGATTGAGCCCCCAACTCGGAAGGTTCATTATTAAAATACGTCTAAATTCAAATAAAGCTTTTTTTATAGAATAAAAGTTCGGTTCTTTTTATTGTGATTTGTAGTGTTGTTCCCGTTGATAATTCTTTTTGAGTTTTTGGTTTTTTCTTCTGCATTAAAATTCGGACGGTGTTAAAATTTTCTTTTGTCCGTTATAATAATTACTCTTTTTCTTTCCGCGATTAAAAAGTGAGAAGGTGAGAAAAAAATACAAGTCACGCGTATTGCAAGCAAAGACATTGGGACGACTTTACACAGTACATCCAAAACAACGTGAATGTTTCTTTTTGCGTTTGTTGTTGCTGAATGTACCAACGTCTTTCGAATTTTTTACAAACAGTCAATGGTCAAATATTCAATACATTTCAAGATGCATGTCGCGAGTTGCAATTGCTGGAAGACGACAATCATTAGGATCTGACACTTTCTGATTCATCATTTGCATCCACGCCGAATAACATTCGTCAACTGTTCGCAATTATATTGACGACATGATACCCAACAGAACCATCGGTTTTGTGGGGAAAATACAAGAACGGCATGACTGAAGACAAACTTCGCAGAATTAGGCAAACAAACCAATATCCAAACTCTCGAACTTTTATAGGAATAATTGGTTTTTCGTTAATGGTTATAAATATTTGTTGAAGAGTTGAATTTTGAAGATTTGGATTAATTTTAAATGTCTTAAGGTTCGGTGGCAGCGAGCCGGAAAGGTATCATTTTTGTTTATTTACGCGCCGGAAAACAAAACCAAAAACATAGTTTACCAGCAAGTTTTGCAAAAGAATACATACATAGGTAATTTTGGTCACACTTAATATGAAAGCATATCTAATGTCTCCAAATTTTACAGAAATAAGGATTGATTCTTTCCTTAGATATTGCGAATAGTTTGATTTTCAATATTTGCATTCATTTCACATGTTTTGACGAACACAATTTCGCAATATAAGAGAAAATAAAAGTTGGTTTTTTGGCATTGCTTTTTCCAACTATTAAAGTTTTTCTTTAATGGTTAAGAAGAGTTGAATTTTTAAGGTTTGGTTGATTTTAAATGTTTAAACGTTGGGTGCAGCAAAATGTCAGATCCCTAATAGTTTCACATTTTTTTATTTGGAATCAAAAATACCAAAAAATTGCCTTTTTCAAACTCTCCTACTGTATATTAAAATTCATATCACCTGATTACTACTATTGGCTTATGGGAGCAGCATAGGCGCGCCGGATCCCAACTAGTAATTTTATATATAAGAACAACTACGGTGTTATTATTGTGCAATCGCATGGTAAAGTGGCAAAAAATGAATACCTGTTCCTCTGAATAACGTATTGTATCCGCGTGTACTAATCGGATTATCCTTTGAGTAGTCAAATTCGAGAGGTTGATTTGGTATCTGCACGCCATTCACTGATAAATTGAATCTGGTAATGTTGTTGTTTTTAAAGTTGAAGGGGTTCTTTGTCCTTCTGCCCGTGTACGCATCATTGTCCACCATACCAAAAATTATTAAGTTCGGTAACTGTCCGATGACGATATTATCCAGTGAAAGTGTAAATGTGTTTGCAGGAATAGTGTAGCTCTTAACTTCAACTCGTTTGTATGGGTATATGAAATTTGAACGCTGTAGAACTGTCTCATGTGCTAATAAAATATTCGGGTTGACTATTACGTGATTCATGTACATGGTTGCATCCAGGATTTTTAATTGTGGTGAGTCATCGCCAGCTTTGGATAAAATATAAAATTCTGGTTTTTCAAGCGATAAACCTACACGTAAATCGACACCGTTTAATAGCAACTTATCCTGATTAAGCAAATCAGTATGAATTTTCCCCATCAGTTCAACTACATTACTTTTATTGAAAAGTTTCTGCCGATCTAAATAGCCTTGATGTAATTCAGCGACGGGTTTATCGATATCTGCAATTTCCACATCGTCTTTGTCAAGATACCAACCGACCGACTCCAAATGGGTTGATGAAGCATCTTTACCATAATTTAATAAATTTTCAATATAAGCGCGATAATTGTATTTGTGGTCGGTTTGAGCAATTGGTGTCCCATTCAAATATACGGTGCACTGGCGAAATATGGAGTGTAAAATGTTGTTTATTAAACCTGGAGCATCACCTTCTTTTGAATAAAGTACTTCTTTCCCATCTTTTATTTTTATTAATTGCAATTTTAAACGAAGATAGATGCTAGATAAATCTCGGTATGTATCTCCATGACCCAAGGTTACAAACTCTAGAACGGAGGAGTTGTCTAGTGAGGCTATTGGCTTATATGCTATTTCTTCTGTTTTCAAAATATTGCTTTGAACTGGTGGTGTGGAGAAAAGATCCAATTCCGATTTCATACATTCTTTGTACGACATTATGTTTATTACTTATCAAAAATGTCCAGTATACGTTTACGTATCTTTCGTTTTGTTTTCAAAACTCTTGCTTTTATTCCTTTTCTTTGATTTTTTGTTTTGCAATTTCTCGTGCGTTTAGGTGTTTTGCCACGTCTCTTGCGTTTAAGAGCTGGTTTTATATGCAAGGTTGTAAACGGGTTCGGTCTTTTTATACCTGCTCCACTCATACCGTCAAACACTTTATTTATACCTTTCTGAGCTAAATCTTGAATAGCAACTCTACCGTAGGGATGGACGATATGCATCGATGTATCGGAAACATTCGATGTATAGACACGATGCATCGAAATGAACCGATGTTTTATTAATGCTTCGATATATTCGATGCATCGATGTTTTTTATCCGATGCATCGAATGGGAATATGCTTTGATTTCGTTCAGTATTCATGTACGCGAGTCGAAAATTCAACTCTTTTCAAGGTAACTGCTAGAGTATCACGCTTACGCATAAAGCTGGATACAGAATTGAGCGGTCATAAGAGCGCATCAGCACCGGGAAATGCCAAATGATACAAAATGGTAAAGCGTGCACTCTGTTCAGCATAATCGTGTTGTGTAATCTTATTAATTTTGACGTTTATGCCAGGTTTATATTTGTAAGTACTTTTACGAAAGTCGCTTTCATGTGTCTCTACTTGCAACGAAATACAGTGTTTACATGGCGTAAGTGAAGACGAAAGTTCTACTTTCGTGTCAAAAACGCCTTACTTTCTCGTAAGTTCTTGCAAATGTAAACCTTACATTATCAGCGCTGATGTACTTTCATGGCCGCTCAATTCTGTTTCCAGCTTAAGTTGGAAGGTGCGCGGGAACTGTACTGCAAGTACCCTCACGGATTTCTTGTCACGGTCATTGTCGTAAACATCCGTGAGCATGTTCGTATAACGTGAGTTTGTTTAACTGTATGACCTGTGACTGCATAAACTTTCATATTTGCGTATTTTTAAGACATAAAACTTGTGGGTACAATACATCGATGTGTTTTGCGATGCATCGTCGTAACATCGATGCCACAGAACGATGCATTGCATCGAAAAAAACATCGATGTTTTTTCTTAATGTCCACCCCTACTCTACCGTGTTCTTTTAAAATATCTTTAACTGATTTGCTGTTGATGTTTTTATCTTGTATTATAGCTTGTCCTGTGTTTACAGCCTGTTGTGTTAATGTTTTTAATCCCGATGTAGCTAGAGGTTTTAAGTGTCGAAATAATGCACTGAAAAAGCTACCGAGACCTCTTCCACTTTGATAAATAAGTGGATCACGATATAATTCTCCAATATCCGACAGACCGCTGCCGCTTTGTATTAAATAATAACGCGTATAATAGGAGTTCATCTCGTAGTTCTATTTATACTATGCAAAAACAAGTTGTTGTGTGAATATTTATAGTTTTTATTATCTCTTAAAATGCAGCATTACATATGTCGGAATATAACTTGTTTTAAAGTCAACTAATTCCCCATGGTGATCAGTTATTTTTATAGAAATACTTTCGATAAAAGTTTTTTTCAATAGGACAGTATTCTATATGTTCAAATCTTAATATAGTACCACACTCTTGAATCGGTATTATTCGTAGATATCTTACTAGTTTGTCACCTATAGCTCTATGTCGAATAATATCAGTGTATATATGTATTATATTTTTCTCAGAGCAATCTTTTATAGTTTCTTGTGTACCTCTTGGTAAACGCTGTGTCAATTCTTTAATTGTTGTATCGACAGAATCAATTTTTTCCATTATTAAACTGTGCTCTTGTTGTAATCCCGCTGTGTCAAATGACTCTTTTATTTCTGCCAACAATGCATCAGGATTACGCTTGTTTTCAGGTGTTTGGAGAAATACTTCTGTGATGAAGTTTGAAAGATTATCTATGTTTGTATTAATTGGTACTGGTGTGGATAAATAGTCGCCTGAGCTATGTTTCTCATATGGGACTTGCAAAATTTCACTGTTTTTAGTTATTTTCCGTTGCTCGGGTGCCTTTGCTTTGAGTGAATCTTTCTTCAGCCTATTCAATATTTCGAAAATTGTATTTTTAATTTCAATAATTCGTTTATGTTTTTCTTCTTCGTTAAGCTTTTTATCGTCAAAGTGTACATTGGCTAAAAGCAATGTCATGAGATCTTTAACATTCAAGTGTGAGGGTAGTGGTTTTTTTATTTTTATCGTAACGCCCAATTCCTCTAAACGGAGTTCGAACACACCATGCTCCTTTTCACCAGCTTTTTTCTCTTTATTTTCAGCTATTTTTATGCTAGCCGGTGGATGTGTGTAGTTGTCTATTGTACCCTTCAAAACGGGGTGTTTTCTATTCTTCCTAGGAACTTCACCAAATACATCATCAACAAAATCTTCAATTGATTCATAGTTCTTATATTTTAAAATAACGTTTTCTGAAGTCTTTTTTCCTTGATATATGTGCAGTATGTATTCGTCTGGCTCATGCTTATACTTTATTTCAGGGATAACTTCATTAAAGTGGTCATCTTCTAACCGTTTCCACATTTTCGTTTTAACATCATTCAAGTACATGGTGTACCATGAAGGTGTAACTGCATTATAAAATGTTAGTAAAAATGCAGAAAGATTTATTTGCCCAGCTCTGTAGCTAGTTTGTTTAAGATTTTCTGGCGTCCGTTGAAGTTTTACATTTTCATTTATTTTGATGCTAAGTATTTTAAAATCCTTTTGATGCTGCTTTCTAGCTTTCTTTAACTGGTCGTCTGCGCGCCTCGCTCTTTTAGGCGCATTTCTTCATTGGAGATTGCACGTTTTGTTATTTCAAAATTTGGTAGAGAAATTTCAGTTATTCCGACACGCCAGTTTCCACTAAACTTGCATGGTTTAGCAAGTGCATTTGTAAAAGCGGATAGCGTATTTTCCGGGTAAAATTGCATAGAGTTATTACTTAAAAGACATACGTAAAAATCATTTTCCTTTATGTCCACAGGCATTTTTTTTAAAGTCTTTCCCAAGAAATCTTCGAAGTACTTTGAGGTTTATCCTTTGGGTTCTTCAAACGTTCACTCTGTCTAACACCGAGCTTGCGCAGAGGAAATGAAAGCGTATATTGACCAGATTCTAGTTCAGAGGGTCTTAATATAGACTGTTTCTGGACTGGCTTTGTTTGTTTTCCACTTTGTTCTAATTCTTCTATAACATCGTTAGCTTCATCGACAGTCATATTCATTGGTACAGTATATTGTGTTATACCATCTTCACCCGTAATTATTTTATAATCCTTTTCACGTGCGTTAGGTGCAGATGCTGTTCTTAGTATTTTTGGTGGCGGTCTAGCTGATAATCGTCTTTTTGCCGCTGGTGATAAAGATCTTCTCGGTGGGGTTATACTACCTGCTTCTTCAAAGACTTCTTAGTCTAGAAAATCCATTGATGCCGGTGAAGTCTGTGTTGACACTTCATCTTGAAATATAAATTTCGTTTGTGTGGCACTATCTCTTAAATTTTCTTGTTTGACATTGCGTTCACGAGGCAAGTATAAATTTGTTTTTTTATCAGGGGTTCGTCTAGATTCCCGTTTGTGATTTAAAAATGAAATTAGTTGATTTCGATAGCTATACCATTTTTCTGAATCATTCATGTCTTTATTCTGTAGTATTTTTTTCATTGCTCTATCAAAGCAGTCATTTCAATTTCATCTTTAAGCTTGTTGTAAACCCCTGGCGACAGAAGTAGCATCTTGTTAAGTCCATTATTTCTATGCATATTTTTCAATTAACGAGCCGATAACTCCCGATAATACACTTCCTAATAAAACTGGTAAAAAACCTCCTCGCTGCACTAGTATTTTACGTTGTTTAGCAACAGATCTCTTTGCGCAAATCAATTTACGCATGTCCTTTTTATACTTACACAGTGAGTTGTAGATATTTCCATGCGGCATATGGTTACCTTTTAAGGTGTTGAGAGTAATTTCACAAAGAGTTTTTATAACCTCTGGGTCAGCATTATTTGGTTTAGTCCTTTTAAGAACATATAGTATATGCTTGTTGTCCCTTAATCGTTTCATTCGTGATGCCATTCTTACCATTTAAAGAATTTTGTGGACAAAAACAGGTTACAAAGTGTTTATTAAATATATCCGTGCGAAATCTTAAGACGTCGTTAATGTCCTGAGTTAAATCAATTAACAAATACCCGTAAGGCATTTGAGTTATCTCTTTATATATTCTCACAAGTTCTAAACTATTTTCTGGGTAAATTTGTCGGGCCAGATGGGTAAATTGGCTTTTATCTCGGGGGTTTTTAAATACAACAAGATATTTACAATTGAGCGATATGTCACGACTGAATTTTCCTTGGTGAAATAAGTTTTGTGTCACAAGAATTACTGAGAAATTACGATGATGAGACCCCTTAGTGAAGAGTTCACAAACTTGTTTACTAAACGCATTTAACATCATGTCATCTATAACAATCAATGTTGGTTCGTTTACATGATTTACAAACTCCTCTGGTATAGCATTTAAATATTCAATGTTTTGTAGTTTGATATCCGTTGGCAGTGCACCGTGTTCTGCATTACACCATATAATTTTTTTAATTTGCGGCTGTATAAATATCTGATTAGCATTAAGAAGATTTTTTATAAAAGTTGTTTTCCCGCATCCTGAAGGTCCCGCAACCATCATTGTAAATGGGTGATTAAACTTGATCATTCTTGCTTTGTATATAAACCGGTTATTCAACCTCTGGTATTTATACATTCGCTGCAATGAGTAGAAGACAGATAATCAACGAACTGCATAAACCAGTTAGAAAAAATTTTAAACGCCGACATGTCACTACCAAAGGTGTAGATGATTTGTGGCCGGCAGACTTGGTCGAAATGGGTTCTTACTCGTCAGAAAACCAAGGTTTTCGTTTTCTACTTACTGTGATTGATACATTTTCAAAGTATGCATGGGCTTTACCACTTAAAAGTAAAAAGGCCCCAGAAGTTGTTAAAGCAATGCAGTCTATTTTTAATACAGGACGCATACCACAAAATTTACAAACTGACAATGGAAAGGAATTTTTTAATAAACCATTTCAGCAACTGATGAAAAATTATGAAATAAACCATTATTCCAGCTACAGTAATTTAAAAGCCTCAATAGTAGAGAGATTTAACAGAACATAGAAAAATATGATGTGGAAAGAATTCAGCATGAATGGCAATTATCACTGGATTAGTATGTTGGCCAAGTTAACAGACGACTACAATACAACAAAACATCGTACGATTAAGATGAGACCTGCAGATGTTGGACCACACAACGAAAAACGTTTATTATTATCTGTCTACAGGTACCCCAAAATAAAGTCAAAGCCTAAATATAAAGCAGATGATTTTGTTCGTATAAGTAGACATAAACATGTTTTCGAAAAAGGTTATACACCTAATTGGTCCGCTGAGATATTTAAAATAAAAGAAGTTAAACCTGTTTACCCGACAACATATATTCTCGAAGATTACCAAGGAAATATAATTCAAGGCAGATTTTATGAACAAGAAATAGCTCCAGTGAAAAACCCCGATGTCTATCTAGTAGAAAAAAATTTAAAACGACGCGGAAACAGGGTTTTTGTTAAATGGCTTGGTTTTTCACCCAGTCACAACAGCTGGGTATATATAAAAGACGTTGTATAAATCCTCAAATATTCATTCAAGATGTTAAACCTGAAAGTAGAATACGATCGTTTTAAAACATTTGATAACATTTGATAATCTTGCAGGTACTTTACTTGTTCTAGGCATGTGTTGTGAAATCTCATATTTTTACGGAAAACTATGAAAAAACAAGTCAGGTTTAACGACACACCTACCATCAAATATTTGAACACCTGGAAGTTTGCATATCACAAAGCACGAAAGGTACCTTGGGAAACATTAGCAGTGGATACATTGAGATTTAAAAATAGAATCTTACAATTTAGTGTAATAATTAATCCAATTTTAGAAAATAAAATAAAAATAATGTTTAAGAACAGAATTTCACAACTGAGTGTAATAATAAATCCTGTTTTAAAAAATAAAATAACAATGTTCAGCAAGTAACATATTGTTTTTATTATTATAACTATTCCCCGTCATTTTTCAAGTTTCGTTTTGGGTTTCTATAGAAATGCATGCTTGTCTGCCTGCAGAGTGCAAGATCCCCCATAGCAACAGTCCTTTAGTACTCGGCAACAGATTACCACGTGCACCAGCTTTGGAGTTGGATGCCCAAGACCGGTCATTGTCACTAGCTGCACTTCACTTCCCACTCTCACTTTTTCTTCCGCTCCACACATGCCGAGTCCCCTGCCAAAGCCAAGCCCACAGACGTGATTTATGGGTTTGACCTAGATTCCAAGGACGGGCCCACCGGCTAAGCCCCCGACTGCAAGGTCATTGGCCAAGGTGACAAGTCCAGTAATGCCAATACTCATAAATCACACCTAATTAGTCGTAAAAACAATAAATGTCAATGTAATTGGTCGTAAAAATTAATGGACCGGTTTGACCCACATTCCAAGGGGCGGGGCCTTGACCTACATTCACAAAACAGGTTTTGGTTCCCACGCTAAACCGCACCCATACCTACTGTCACGGGGTCATGACCCCGCCCAAAGCGTCGCTGTTTAAAAAACAAAATTGACCCAACTAAAAAAACAAAAACAAAAATAGCCAAACGACCAAAAACCACCGAACTTTTGTGCAAATTAAAAAAAGACCTTAAAAAAAGATTGATTGATCTATACTCTTTCTATTATGTTTTGATTTGCAAACTCTAGTGCAGTAAAAAAAGCAAGTGAAGAGATAGGTATAGTCTGGATACAGCAAGATTATGATTTTATCCTGTTTGGGTTATCACCAGGAGTATATTGTTAAGTTTTGGACCTCCAAAAACTTGTACTACTTTTTTATAAACAACTAAAGTTTTTTTACCACGTTTTTCTAGCCTAAAATGTGAATTACTCCGGTTCTATAAGTCGGAGCGGGGCAAACTAACGTTGATTTCAAGTCTCATACATAACCTACAAATCTGCATACATAACCTACAAAACTGAAAAAACGAGAAAAGAACGGTATTTTGTTCATTTTAGTGCCCAAGACCGTCAACTACTATAGACCAATTTGCACCAAACTTTCAAAAAATATACTTTTTTCACATGTGCCCCGAAAGTGCCCTTTTCATGCATGTTCTCTTGACCGAAAATGGCGTTTTCCAGACCTCTCCGAGAAAGCGGGCGGTAAAGTATCGAGGCGGGGGGTAAAAATCTTTACCTCCCGCTTCGAGTTACTATGTACTGCCTGCTCCTCATAGTTTTTTAACTTATGAAAAAAACCCAGAGCCAGGCACTCTGTCACTAGGCAACCGAGCCATGCATACCAACAAATATAAATAGTGGTATAAACGCGACACTTTACTGCGTGCACTCGGTGTTATTCAAAGTTTTTAACCAAAAAATAAATATGGCTCGGGGCACTTGTAAAAAAAAATACGGTACATATCACGGGCCGTCGGAGGCTTTACGGACTCGTGCATAAAAGCCTCCTTTCGGGCCTTGATATGTAATCTACTATTTTGATCTTATAAAAAGACCCTGAAAATTGGTGTCAAAAATTCAAAATATTGAACCCGTTGGCCAAAATTGCATTTGTTATCTAAACTTTGAAATGCCCGCCATTTTATGCCATTAAGTCCAAAATGAAATTTTTTTTTCAAACTATAAGTCTCGATGCCACCTTTCGAATGCAATTAAAAAAGGAAATTTAATGTAATTTTGGTTACTTTTTTTTCATTTGCTTATAACTCAAATAATATCAATTGCATTTTTTCGTCCATTTTGGAAAAAAAATTAAATTTTTTTATCAGATCTGGTAGAGAATTCTGGGACCTTTAATTTAAAAAAAAGAATGTTGATTTTGGCAATTATAACAAGAGACTGGTATTTAGTTTGCCCCGATCCGACTTGTACAACCGGAGTAATTCTCATTTTAAGCTCGAAAAACGTAGTAAAAAAGTTTTAATTGTTTATAAAAGAAGTAGCACAAGTTTTTCGAGTTCCAAACCATGGAGAATATACAAGGAGGTAAAACTCTTATGGAGAAAATGATAGGAAATGGATGGGTAGAAGAAACTAAACTTCTAGTTCATTTTTGACCACAGATGTCACCTTTCTCCGATGTACCTCACATGAAATTAATAAAAAATTATTGGAAACATCAAAGATTGATTAATTACGAATAATCGCATTGATATAAATTGAACTTAGAAGCTGGTAAACAGCTGTAACCTGGTAAACATAAAATATATTAGTAATAAACGAACTTGGCCATGAACCGGATAAATACAATCGGCCAAATTTTTTGGGGTACATTTGACTGCAGCGCCACCATTAATCAAACGAAAATTGACAACACGTAATTTTAACTCCTTGTATAGTCTCCATGTCCAAAACTTAGAAATATATAGTACGTATACATGATGAGTTGAACTCAGGTTGAACCCGAGTCCAACTAAATGTAGACACGAGTTGTTTTGAGTTAGGGTCGTCTGAACTTGACTCATCTCTGCTACCGGGGTTGAGTCGAAATTATGCATATAGACGCGAGTTCAGTAGTTGAGTAGTTTAATTTAGTTGACAGTAGCATCTCTGTGTTTTGTTTGTGATTTTTGTCGAATTTTGTCGATTGTCGAAAATTAAAATAAACCTCAACTCAACTATTCAACTCAACATGTATACGTAGTAATACTCCTGGTGAGACCCCAAACAGCATAAAATAATAATCTTGCTGTTACCAGACTGTGCAAATTAAAATGCTTTTTTTACTGCACTACTCGGAAGTTAGCTGCACTCACAAGAAAGGGCGCGTCTTCATCAAAAACATATTAGGGTACGTTTTCGTAGGGCACGCTTGTAGTCCACCGGAAAATTCGATTAGTTTTTTTCGTTTTGTTAATTTGTGGAGTAGACATTTTTTTCCGCCACTTTTTATTCCGTGACCCCCCTCAAAACAAAATTCTACATCCGCGCCTGATAGGTAGTCGGCGATTATTTGCCTTTTTTGTTCCTCTTATCTTTTAGTTTAGTATGGATATAAAAACTTTTTATTGTTTTCTTTCTTTCAAAAATAAGGGTTAAAAAATAAAAATTCACAGTATTGAATATCTCAGAAAAGGTGAGGACATAAGCCTTCCGCACACTTGTCCATAACATCAAAATCAAAACCGGTTTTATAGGCAAAGGGTCGCAGGGAAGACAACTTTTCTTCCATAATTTTCCATCATTTGTTCACCCAAACATTTTCTGGTTTCACCGTCCATTACACTAACACAAGCATATTTTCGTTCTCAGTAAAGCTGCTTCGCCGCTGTGCTTGCACCCCACACTACTACACAGGCATTATAACCGTTACACGAAAATGATGGAGAAAGGTGGGTTCCGAGTGTATTTTTGAACTCATATTAAAACCGGTTTGAAATTATGGACAAGTGTGCGAAGGGCCATAAAGTATAATTTGAAGAGCAATTTGGCTTTTTGTACGAAACTTTTGTACGCGTACCCCAGTTTGAAGTTGAGTCTAGGTTGAGTTTAAATTTCGACCACCGTATATGATGTCAAGTTGAGTTCACTTTGGGTTGAAATAGAGTTGAACTGACATCAAAACATAACCTAAATTTTTTGTGTGAAATTCCCATTAATAGATACCTACTTAAAAAAATTTTAAAAACATGGAAGGTAATCAGAACGAAATAATTTTATATTCCTGTGCAAGCTACTTTGCTTAGGTAGACTTCACGGATGGTAAACAAACAAAACAAATGTCACTTCAACCCATTTACAACTCAACCCGCGTATATGAAGCTGTGAGGGTAAAACCTGGGGTGAACCTATTCATAAACGGGGTATATGTAGACTTGAGCTCAGTGGCGTGGCGTCTTTGGAAACAAGGGATGTATTGCATCCCTTACAATTTCTTAAGAAATAAAAACAAAAATTCAAATTTTATCAATAAATTATTATTCTTTTCTTTTACAAAACTTTTCTTTCATTTTGTGATTAAATTTATATTATTGCCGCTTTTTCTAGCCTCCACTGTTAAGATATAAATTCATTGTCTTCAAATGAGAAATTAAATGGAAGCGATATTTTATGTTATGTCCATGAGCGAAAGCTCTCTCCTCCTTCTCTCTGAATTCGCTATTCTATATACGCCACTGACATATAATAACGGACTGCTCATCAGACATTATTCCGATATAAACTCATGGCACCAAAAAGTATAGAAAGTATAGTCCTCTCGCTCATCTATAAGCCCCCTTTTTCACTGAACTCAAATTTTGTTCAATTTCATATTAAGAGTTCAGTGCATCATTGGCAGAAATAAAATCGGTAGTGCCAAAACTGAAAACTTGAAATTTGACATTTCTAAATGTCAATCAAGTGTAGAGGAAATGGTTGCACATTATCTGCTAAAACTGGCTTTCTATCAAGTTCACATTCTTAAAACTAAGTTCATGGCTATTAAGAATAGTAAAACAGTTGATAAAAAATAGTATAAATTGTTTTAATTCACATAAATCTCAATTTAAAGCATCAAAAAATAAATTTATGAGCAGCGTTTAACTAATTCTTCTACCTTAGTGCTGCAAGTTTTGCATTAAACATCTCTATCACGGTAGCTGCATGCTTGGCATTGATTTCATCATAATAAGGTAATTGTTCCAATCTCTTAATCCATCTAGCAGTTTTCGGATGTTTAGCACGATCCAATGGTGCAAAACCTTGCTCAGAAGATATCGTAGAGCAACAAACCGCACACCCACAATGTGGAGCGTTGTCATCAAAAGTTTTAGATGGGGGACCGAATCATCGTAATGGAAATAAATCAGATCAAGCTCATCCTCCGATTCATCCTCTCAAGTTAGCTACAGGTACTTCAACTTAAATTTGTTGAAGCAATTCGTGTTTTTTTTAATTTAATATAATAACAAAGGTTTGTCTGGAGATGAAGACCGTGTTTTTGAGCTTATCACACGACACTTTCTTGCATGCGTAAGCAAAGATGCTACTGGTTCTGAAACTATTGTTAAAATTACAATCGCTGGTGAAAAGTTTACCGCGAATAGTCTTTGCATTTTCGAGAGAAACTACTTTTAGATGTATAGCCTTATGAGAATTGGAATGCGAAACAGATTCATAGGTATGAAATTGGTAAGGCTTTGCACATTTGCCGTAAAAAACATCTTTTTTCAATTTATTATTTTGTAAAGGGCAACAGTTTGAGCCAACAGAAATTAATAAGCAAGAAGGCTCAACAACAGCCCCTCCGTTACTTGCCGAAGCAGATCTAATTGCTCTTATGGAAAAGCATGGTATTCAAACTGATGCAACACATGCTGAACATCTACATAAAATTAAAGAGAGAGGTAAATAATACAATTTATTCTGTATAACCTTGTTTTCCAAATACTATTTTTGTAGGATACATTGGAGTAGTTGATAAAGGTTTATTAGTTCCTGGATCAATAGGTATGGGTCTCTACGAAAGCTATGATGCAATGGGTTACCATTGGCACAGCCTATACTTAAAGCTGAGTTTGAAGTTGATTTGAAAAAAATTTGCGTTGGAGAAAAGGATCCTAAATTAGTTTTACGAGAACAAATTCAAAAATATAAAGAACCTTATAGAATAATAATGGACCGTGATGAAAAAATTGGACAAAGGTTGTTTTTTTGCTAATTTTTTATAGAATTGGTATATCCTGGAATGGAAAAACGTATGCCTTCCCTTGTAGTTTTTGGTCATGCAAAAAGCTCCACAATTAGGGCCTTGCTACAAAAATGAAGATCAGAGTCAATCGATTGGAAAACAGAAATTTTGCTAGCTGTTCCTGCAACAAAATGTGCGTTTTTTAATCCCCAGAAACTAAATAGAGTTAATTAAAAATCAGCCATCAACAGATCCTTCCCTATTATATCGTTTTTTTTTCAGATTGGCTGAAACACCACAAGAATCTGCACCTGAACAAACTTCAACAAATCGATTACAAGAGTTATTTAAATGTCCAAAATCTTCTCAAGCATCTATGACTCTCCGTCAAAAGAAAGATAAGGATGGCTACTACATTGGTAGCCTTAATTTTCCAGAATGTCGAAATGCAATACGGTTTCCATCAGAAGCTATTAAAGAAATCACTGTCAAGGATACTCATTGCAGCAAATGCGGCCCAACATATAAAAAATTCGAAATAAAATTCAAAACAAATAACTACTTAGCCCTTTTGAATGCCACATCTAATCTGTATGTTACTTGTTTGGATTGTGATACAGCATTTCGAGAATTATTTAACATCAATATTGATAATATTAAAAATGTTGGGGCTAGAGAGGAAAATGTTGATGAGATGATGGAAACTATTCCAGAAGATTTTTAGAAGATGACAGGTTTGATGAACTTATGCTTGATGCAGATGAACCCTTACCAGATAATCTAAGATCAAATTCTACTTCGGAAAATATATCCTGCGGAAGTAGGAATGAATCGATTAGTGTTAGAACTGAAAGTAGGAATACATCAAATAATACAAACCAAGATCGTAGTTCAAATAGGTCAAATCAAAATTCGGGATCGAGATGAAACGACAACAACAATCGTGGAAATAATTCTAGCTGGAATTCAAATATTGTTCCTTCGTTCGACAGAGATAATGCAGCCGATGAAACAAGGTCAGGATGGGAGAGTAGAAGTAATTCAAGACCAAATTTTAACTCACATTCATCAAATCGAAGATCAGCTAGTGGTGCTAACAGTAACATAAGTCAATAAACAAACAGCTCATCATATAACACAACAACATATAAAATTTAGAATTATTTTAATATTTGTAAAACATTTTAAAAACAATTTTTAGCTACTACATCGTGGGGCTCGCCCTGAGGACCTAGTACAAACGCAAGAGGAGCTCTAGTAGAAATGTGGCACCTAAAAAACCAATTCGAATAATTAATTATCTTTTTATCTGTTTAAGTATTGTAAGATTTATATTTAATTGTTGTTGTTGTTTAAATAAAAGAGATTTTTAGTACTAGATTTTATAGAAAGCTTGTCCTCTAATTGAAAGTAGGAAGTAGGAAGGAAAGTCTACTGAGACGGACCTTTACAATGTAATCCTCGAAGTAGAAAGAGCCGTGTTACACAAAGGAAATGCGCTGGCGGCCTTCCTCGAGATTCGGGGGAGTTTTTAACAATATATATCCTTACTGAACTTTAAAACGTGTACAGTACTGACTGTATAACTCAGAACATTTCAATTAGATGAGTCCATTAATTACATGAGGTAGGTGACTTTTATTTAATATGTTCAATATAACAGTTATTTAAAAAGCGTTATTTCTTCGTGACAACTGCTTCTGGGAGATTATTCCTCAGCGAAATTGTTCTATTTATAAACGAACTTCTAGACGTTAGTGTTCGCGAAAAGGGGGATTGCAGGGTATGAGAATGAGCTGAGTGGGCTAGTGTTGTGTTGCGGGAGTAATCAATGGAGGTGTAAATTCTGTCATCTCCGATTATTTGGATGGCGAAGCTTTGCACTTTGTCCAGCTACACTAAAGGCACGATTCCGAACAAGGCGGAAGACTGCAAACCGCAGGCGACCCTACATGATTTTTTCATACAAACCAGTAGTGTCGCCTGCGGTTTGCAGTCCGCCGCCTTGTTCGGAATCGCACATTAAGGCGATTTTCGAGGCGCCAGCGCGGAAAGGTGAGTTATACTCGAGGCGAGGTCGAATGTATGTAGGTCTTGAAGATTGTAGCCCTTATATGATTGTTAAAAATCATTTCAGGACTTTTACATTTACATTTCACTTTTACATTTACAAATAACGCTTTTTGAACAACTGAATAACTGCACACTGAAAAAACCTCTCACATAATTAAATAAACGTTGCCTGTGGCACAACCCGTATATAAAAAAAATATATCGAAAAACAATTTATATTACAATAATCACTCTTACTGAAATAGGGCTACTTCTCCTAGAATTGAATGTCCTAGCCGCGATGGACATTCGAGCACTGCACACTTTTTAATTTTAAACATTTTTATATTCCACTTGAAATAAATTTTTAAAAAAACTTTTCAATTGTAAGCGCAAAAATAATGAAATAAAAATCTGACATGAATTTAAGCGCAATTTAAAAAAAAACCGCCATAACGGAAGTTACGACCTTAAAGTTGGCCTACCTGATTTCGTATTTTCCCTTTGAAATCTGTCAGAATATTTACAAAAAATAGATGGCTATAGTGATTTTTCTCTTTCTGTCTCTTTTCGCCATAAGATTCGGAATCATTGACATACAGATGAAACAGGGGTAAATAACTTCGCATGGTTTGACATAAATATTCGTAATTAATGAAAAAAAGCGTTTTAAAAGGGGAATAACATTAAAATTGCATTTCTAATTTTTTTTAAATAAATTTATTTTGTTTCCATCGTCCAAAAACGAATATAAAAATGTTTAATTTACAAAAGTGTTTACATGTCAGTGAAAAAAGGTTTGTCAGCTATGGAACGAATTGGTGCCATGAAAATTTCCTGATGAGCAGTCCATTCTATATGTCAGTGATATACGCAAAGAAACATGCCAGCGGACTTCGAGAAGCAGAATTTGAATTGCTTCCCTTGACTGTCCGTTCGAACGCACTTCGGTGCGAACTTGTTGATGAAGAGGGAAGTGGAGATGGGGAGATACAACGAACGTTTGTTCCTGCGACCAGTGCCAAGGGAAGCAATTCCGATTTTGCATCCATTCGAAGTTTTATGAGACCATTCTGAGTATATTTTTCGTTGGATGAGAGCGGAGAGAAGTTTTCTAGTAAGATTGAAGGGAATTCATTTCTATGAGCAATCTAATTGGAAATGAATTTGTACGATATGGTTTGAAATTAATGACTTAATTGTAGTAAATAGTAAAAATCAGTATTTTTGGAATAATTAATTAATTAATTAAAATAAATAAAAAATAATTTTACCTGCAATTAAGTTGGTGCGATTTGTTTTGTGAGTTAAAACTAGCGCAACTAGTTTTAAAAATAAGTTTGAAAAGAAAATTGGATAAATTAGAAATAAATTTATATATTATTTATGTTAGTTTTTTTTAGTTTGTTTTTGCTTTACAAAATACTAGCTGGGACCCGGTGCGCCTATGCTGCTCCCATAAGCCAATAGTAGTAATCAGGTGATATGAATTTTAATATACAGTAGGAGAGTTTGAAAAAGGCAATTGGAACGCACTTCGGTGCGAATTTGTAGATGAAGAGGGAAGTGGAGATGGGTAGACACAACGAACGTTTGTTCCTGTGACCAGTGCCAAGGGAAGCAATTCAGATTTTGCATCCATTCGAAGTTTTATGAGACCAATCTGAGTATATTTTTTGTTGGGTGAGAGCGGAGAGAAGTTTTCTAGTAAGATTGAAGGGAACTCATTTCTATGAGCAATCTAATTGGAACTGAATTTGTACAATATGGTTTAAAATTAATGACTTAATTGTAGTAAATAGTAAAAATCAGTATTTTTGGAATAATTAATTAATTAATTAAAATAAATAAAAAATTGTTTTGTCTGCAATTAAATTGGTGCGATTTGTTTTGTGAGTTAAAAATAGTGCAACTAGTTTTAAAAATAAGTTTGAAAAGAAAATTGGATAAATTGAAAAATATTTATATATGATAAATTGAAAAATGAAACAAATTTTTTATACTTGGGAAAAGAAATGCCAAAAAACCAACTTTTATTATCTCTTAATATCACATATTGCAAAATTGCGTTCATATATTCGAATTAAATGTAACAGATGCCATACGTTTTATAAGGGAATTAATTGTACAATTATTTTCTAATGTTTAGCGTTCTTTTGTGCAGTGTATAAATAAAAATGCGATTCTGCACTTCTTTGAGCTTAGGGCTACACTGTGAAACAGTTTTCAGTATTGTTGGAGAGTTTAAACTCTGTAAAATGGTGCCACAAAATAAGTGCTTGCCGTTTAATTATATGATCTTCAAAATTAAATCCTTCATAATCAATAACCAAAAACCAAGTATTCCTATAAACGTTCGAGACATTAAATTCAAAATCCATTTATTTGGAGTGTGACCAAAATTACCTATATGTGTTTTGTTAAAACCACGAACGTTAAAATATTTAAAATAAATCTGCAATTGCTTGGCCAATGGTTTCTTATCTGCAATGCCACTGACCCAGGTTTTATTTGTTTACCCATATGCCACCCTCTTCCCGTATTGCAGAATCCTAGACTTATACCTAAACATTCAGAGGTGATGGGTTTCTTTCCTTCTTATGCATTATATAAAAATCATCCCACATTTCCGTTTCTCCTTAGCATCTTTCCAAAAAAAACCTGGTTGATAAATTCTGAACCGATTGCTTAGAGAGCTTCAGGATACACTATATTCAATGTTTTTCCGTTTGTAGCTAGAATCTCAAGATTTTCCGATTTTCCAACTCTTGAACGCCCTACATACAGCTAACCGGGAAATGACAGTTATTTGGCAAAATTCTTCCGCCATATTGGCCCCACAATTTTGAATAACCTTTGATCATAAATTCGTTATTTTCCACCTTAAAAACTCCCATATACCGATTTTAATTGGAATCGGAATACAATTCGCAAACTCGTGGTGCGGCCATTTTGAATTTAAATTTTGATCATAAAGTCGTTATTTACCACCTTAAAAAACCTCAGTTCATTGGAATCGGAACAAAATTTGCAAATTCGTCGGCCATTTTGAATTTATAAGTTTTGACCACAAATTCGTTATTTGCGACCTTAAAAACCCCTAGATACCCACTTTCATTGGAATCGGAATAAAATTGGCAAATTCAACCATATTTCTGCGGCAATTTTGATTTTTGGTCATATTTCGGCGGCCATTTTGAATCTAGAAAATCGGACTTCGGGGTGCATCATGGGGGACCTTCATGCAAAAATTCGAAGCTCTGCGATGATTTTCAACGAAGCTCTCCATGACAGCGCCATCTAAGAGTGGCTTTAGAAAGTAATAAAATAAGATATGTTCTAAGTTTTAATGTAAATAGCACCTGGTTAAAATTTCATTAAGATCGGTTGCACGGTGTAGGAGCCTGTAGCGAACATACATACATACATACATAAACACATTCATTTTTATATATATAGATAGATTCCGTTAATAGAAGAAATCACTTCGTCAATAGAAAAAATCAGTTTTTAATTAGAAAAAATGGTTTTGTCATTAATTATTTATTGACATTACTTAGATGCAAAATTTCAAGTCTGTAAAAGTTATAGTAAAAAAACTGTTATTTCATCTTTTACGGCCCCCTCAGGAGTCGATTTTTACAGAACCCTTTCTTAGTGGATCTCTACTTAACAAAAGAAACATGCATGCAAGATTTCAAGTCTGTAGGTCTAATAGTTCTGTTGATGATAAAGTGAGTGAGTGTTTTTCTCCTATATAATATAGATATGTATATAGATAGATTATGTAGAGAAAAGATTTGGTTTTTTATTTTTCAGAACATGAAAATTTTTGACATCAACATATTTGACATGGCTGTGAAAACTGCTGAAACATAGTAGAAAACCATAGCAATGACATCGAAATTATTTTTTTCTAGCCTTCTTTATCGAGATTAGAAAAAAATTAGGAAAAAATAATTTAGATGTCGTTGCTGTGCTTTTACCAGTTTTCACAGCATTTGTAAAAAATGTTCATGTTCTGAAAAATAAAATATATCCCATGTTACTCGCTGATAATAGAGCTTTCGATTGGCGAAGGAATTTTTAAAATCGGTTCGGTAGTTTTTAGTTTATCCGGAACAAACAAACAATCAAATCTTTCCTCTTTATATAATAGTATAGATAGATAATGGGTAATGTTGATGGTAAGCATTTTTGCATAATGGACGATTTTTTGCAGCAATGCTTTGGCTCGCGTTCATTTACGGAAAAGAAATCCATAATTGAAAATGGTAGACCGAAACCATTATTACATATTTTAATTGAAAATAAAACTAGGCATTTTTCTATTAAATTATACCATAGCGCGAATTGGCTTACCTGTTGTCAAAAGAAGCAAAAAGTTTTTGGTTGGCCTTGCATTTTATTTTCAACTAAAAAGAACATTTGGCGATCTTCGCGGTTTAATGATTTAAATAATTTTCATAAAACCGTTGATAGTCCTGGTCAAAAATCGTCCGAGCATTTAAAATCGGTTTTAGCTCTTTTTAAATTCGGTACAGGCCAAACGATTGAAAATCTAGGAGGCACTCATTATAAATCCTCAATTATGAGAACAATGAGTTAGTTAAAAAGAACCGGAAAACTATTAAAACTTGTATAGATGTTGTGTGCCAATTGGCACGTAGGGAGCAAGGCTTTCGCGAACACCGCGAGGGTCAAGATTCTATTAATCGGGAAAATTATGTTGAATTAATTTCACTTTTGGCCGAACATAATACAGAACTTAAAAATCAGTTTCAGTATTTTCTGGATTATCAAACAATATTCAAAATGATTTAATAATGGCTTTTTTATGCACTCTTACTCAGGCGCGGATCTAGAATTTTATTTTCGGGGGGTCACGGAATTAAAAGTGGCGAAAACAAATTTCTACTCCTAGTACTAAGCGCCTATTTAGACGGTTCGCTCCCAGGAGCATTCCTCACGAACTTTGTGGATGAAGGAGGTAGTGGGGCAGTGCCGCGGATGGCATATGTGCAGGATGTGCAACTGCACAGGGCCCCGTGATTTTGGGGCCCCGCTAGCGAAGCGAGCAAAACATTTTTTTGCAATAAAAACCATTTGAATTCATTATTTGCATTTTTACTTCATTGAGAATGGGCCGCACAAATGAGTGTGGGCCACAGAAATAGGTATATCAAGCTAGCTGGCCAAAGAGTCGTGCAAGACACGTGTCTAGGTTTATAATTTGTCGCTAATTTGTTACGTCAAAAAAAATTTTGTCGCTCATCTGGTTGTTTAGAAAATGATGAAAACGCTAGCTTGATATCAAGCTAGCTAGCCTCACACTGTATCTTTCCAACTAAGCAAGATAACAAAAAGGCATTGGTGCAGTAATTTGTCGCTAATTTGTCGCTGAAAGGATCACGTAATGTGGGTTTTGTCGCCGGTTTTTTAAGGAGCCAGAAGGCGATTATTACCGATCGGCCTATCAAGGTGGCTGGCCAACGTGCGTTTCTTCCATTCCAAAGGAGATAACAAAAAGGCATTGGTGCAGTAATTTGTCGCTAATTTGTCGCTGAAAGGATCACGTAATACTGATTTTGTCGCCGGTTTCTTAAGGAGCCAGAAGGCGATTATTACCGATCGGCCTCTCAAGGTGGCTGGCCAACGTGCGTTTCTTCCATTCCAAAGGAGATAACAAAAAGGCATTGGTGCAGTAATTTGTCGCTAAAAAGATCACCTAATACCGATTTTGTCCCCGGTTTTTAAAGGAGCCAGAAGGCGATTATTACCGATCGGCCTATCAAGGTGGCTGGCCAACGTGCGTTTCTCCCATTCAAAAGGAGATAACCAAACAGGGTTTGCGCCATAATTTGTCACTAGTTTGTTGCTGGAATAATAGCGTAATTTCCATTTTGTTGGTAGCGGTAGGAAGGTGATTCCCCTAATTCGGTATTAATCTTCATGGCCAGAAAGCGTAGCCGTGCTTGTTTGTTTGCTGAACTATATATTTTTTCTATACGAGATTTAATATTTTCTGTTTACTGAATTGTATCGGCTGCATTTATTTTAACTAATCGAATAAGTAATCTTTTAAGGATATGTTTGCATCGCCAGTTATGTCAAGTTAAGGGGGTTGTATCACAAAACCGTTGTTTCAAGTTATTTTTTGTCAAAAATTCTTAAAGATCGTAAAATTTTATAAAAAGAAACGGGTTTTGGATAAAAAGAAAAAGATTTGTGTCTGGGTGTGTGTGGATATTTGTTTATCGATGTTCATTTACCTTCCTACCGCTACCAACAAAATGGAAATTACGCTATTCTTCCGGCAACAAACTAGCGACAAATTACGGCGCAAACCCTGTTTGGTTATCTCCTTTGGAATGGAAGAAACGCACCTTGGTCAGCCACCTTGAGAGGCCGATCGGTAATAATCGCCTTTTGGCTCCTTAAAAAACCGGCGACAAAATCAGTATTACGTGATCCTTTCAGCGACAAATTAGCGACAAATTACTGCACCAATGCCTTTTTGTTATCTCCTTTGGAATGGAAGAAACGCAACTTGGCCAGCCACCTTGAGAGGCCGATCGGTAATAATCGCCTTCTGGCTCCTTAAAAAACCGGCGACAAAATCGGTATTACGTGATCTTTTTAGCGACAAATTACTGCACCAATGCCTTTTTGTTATCTCCTTTGGAATGGAAGAAACGCACGTTGGCCAGCCACCTTGAGAGGCCGATCGGTAATAATCGCCTTCTGGCTCCTTAAAAAACCGGCGACAAAATCAGTATTACGTGATCCTTTCAGCGACAAATTAGCGACAAATTGATGCAAGAATGCCTTTTTGTTATCTTGCTTAGTTGGAAAGATACAGTGTGTGGCTAGCTAGCTTGATATCAAGCTAGCGTTTTCATCATTTTCTAAACAACGAGATGAGCGACAAAAATTTTTTTGACGGAACAAATTAGCAACAAATTATAAACCTAGACACGTGTGTGGTACGACTGTTTGTCCAGCTACCTTGATATACCTCACAGAAATGAGCATATGGGCCATTATTCTGTCGCGGGGACAGGTTTGTATGAAAAAAAATGCGCGAGCGAAGCGAACGAATTTTTTTTTGGACTCTCGCCAAATCCCCCAAATTGTCTGGCCGCGGCACTGTAGTGGGGTTGATGAGAGGTACCACCCCACCTCTCCCTTCATCCACAAAGTTCGTGAGGAACGTTCCTGGGAGCGAAGCGTTGAAACAGGCTTTTTTAGGGACAAACACAAAATTGACAAAACGAACAAAACTAACCGAATTTTCGAGTAGATTAAAAGCAAACTTAAGGCGACGGCCCAATCACGACTTTATTCGCGTTTACGCGCTTCAACGCTTTGACGCGCGTTGACGTCGACATTTGGTTGTGTGTAATTCAAATGGAGTTATCCCATTCAGGACTTTGCGGCGTCAAGGGACGGTAAAAGTCGAGCAACTTTCAACTTTTTGGCGTTGGCAGGCTATGAAATTTAAAAAATCACATTTCTAACAAATATATACAGAAAAATCCATACATGAATTTAAATTAAAACAATATTTTTGACGTCCTGACGTCCTGAATGAACCTTCAACGGACGTTAACGCGCACGAAGCGCCTGCCGCGTATAACGCGCCGTCGGCATTGGGCCATCGCCTTTAGTCCGCTCAAATTAGTCAAAAAATCGCTCTTTTTAGGAAATTTTTCCCACAACTATGAGACCGGTGCCAAGTGAAGGATTCACAACCCGCAGTTCGAAAAAAGGGTTGTTTTTGAGAAATATGTGAATTTTAGAGTTTTTTCGCCTTTTTCTCTATTTTGTGGAGAACCTATGCATTTTGGTGAAAATATCAAAGTTGGAGAGCATAAAATTACCTACAAATTTTACTTTTTCAATTTTTCTCAACGGTAGCGGGCGTTTTGCGCCATTTTTAGATTTTGAGCCAAAATTATGCATTTGTATGAAAAATTAAATGACATCAAAGTAGTAGTTGTAGTTTTTCAACGGCCTTTCTTTGGACGCTTTGATTATCAACAAAGTCTGAAAAAAGGGCCAAAACGAGCAGTGAAGGCAAAATTTGCAGGAAATTTTATGCCTTATAACTTTGCTCTTTTGATATTTTGACCAAAATGCATAGTTTCTCTTAAAAATAGAGGAAAGGCGAAAAAACTATAAAATTCACATATTTCTCAAAAAACAACCCTTTTTTCGATCTGCGGGTTGTAAAAATCATGCTTAGACAACCCATATCCTTCACTTGGCGCCGGTCTCACAGCTGTGGGAAAAATTTCTTTAATTGTCCCTAATTTGAGCGGAGTAGGGCAGAAAACGTGCCCTAATGTGTTTTTGATGAAGACGCGCCCTTTCTTCTGAGTGCAGCTAACTTCAGAGTTTACAAATCAAAATATATATGTAGAAAGAGTATAGATCAATCTGTTGTTGACCTTGAAGGCCATTTTTTAAGGTCGTTGCTTTAATTTGCAAAAAAGTTGGGTCGGTTTTGGACGTTTGGTTATTTTTTGTTTTTGTTTTTTTAGTTGGATCAATTTTGTTTTTTAAACAGCGAGCGCTTTGGGCGGGGTCATGACCCCGTGACCCCCCCCCAAATCCGCGCCTGCTCTTACTACAAATTAAAATTACTTCTGAAATCCAAAATTCTGAGTTTGTCGCAATTATTTGTGATGAAACCACGGATATTTCCTGTCGATCTATGTTGTCAACCACTCTGAGTTACATTTCCTCCTCTGGTGACACGAAAGAAATATTTATTAGTTTTAAAAATATTTCCGATGATAGAAGAGTAGTTCGTTTGCATGAACATGTAGTTCATGTTATGCAGAATTTCGCATGTGGTTCCAAGTTGCAATTGCTACGACGGAGCTTCAGTTATGGCGGGTGAAGTTAGAGTTAAAGAAACTTCCAAATGCTCTTTTTGTACACTGCTTTGCCCATCGCTTAAATATTGTTTTATCGAAATCATGTGACAAGATTCGTGAATGCGGAATCTTCTTTCAGTCAATCACAGGTTTCTCAAATTTCTTTAGTCACTCAACTAAACGAACCGCTATTCTCGAGTTGTTTTTAAAGCGAAAACTTCCAAAAGTAGCTCACACTCGCTGCGATTTCAATGGAAGACTTATTTTATTTATTCACTAGCAAAAAACCCGCGTGCGTTGCAACGCCTTTAAATAAAAAAAGTTTATGTGTGCACTGTCCGCGGTAGGAAAAAAGTGAAAGAAACAACAAATTTTGAAAAAATGGTTTTGGATACCATATAAAAATTTAGAGTTACCTATAAAAAATATTGTAAAATTTCTTCTCGACGTCCTGAATGAACCTTCAACGGACGTTAACGCGCACGAAGCGCCTGCCGCGTATAACGCGCCGTCGGCATTGGGCCATCGCCTTTAGTCCGCTCAAATTAGTCAAAAAATCGCTCTTTTTAGGAAATTTTTCCCACAACTATGAGACCGGTGCCAAGTGAAGGATTCACAACCCGCAGTTCGAAAAAAGGGTTGTTTTTGAGAAATATGTGAATTTTAGAGTTTTTTCGCCTTTTTCTCTATTTTGTGGAGAACCTATGCATTTTGGTGAAAATATCAAAGTTGGAGAGCATAAAATTACCTACAAATTTTACTTTTTCAATTTTTCTCAACGGTAGCGGGCGTTTTGCGCCATTTTTAGATTTTGAGCCAAAATTATGCATTTGTATGAAAAATTAAATGACATCAAAGTAGTAGTTGTAGTTTTTCAACGGCCTTTCTTTGGACGCTTTGATTATCAACAAAGTCTGAACAAAGGGCCAAAACGAGCTCTACCGGCGAAACAATTCCGAATTCGAAAAAACAGTGAAGGCAAAATTTGCAGGAAATTTTATGCCTTATAACTTTGCTCTTTTGATATTTTGACCAAAATGCATAGTTTCTCTTAAAAATAGAGGAAAGGCGAAAAAACTATAAAATTCACATATTTCTCAAAAAACAACCCTTTTTTCGATCTGCGGGTTGTAAAAATCATGCTTAGACAACCCATATCCTTCACTTGGCGCCGGTCTCACAGCTGTGGGAAAAATTTCTTTAATTGTCCCTAATTTGAGCGGAGTAGGGCAGAAAACGTGCCCTAATGTGTTTTTGATGAAGACGCGCCCTTTCTTCTGAGTGCAGCTAACTTCAGAGTTTACAAATCAAAATATATATGTAGAAAGAGTATAGATCAATCTGTTGTTGACCTTGAAGGCCATTTTTTAAGGTCGTTGCTTTAATTTGCAAAAAAGTTGGGTCGGTTTTGGACGTTTGGTTATTTTTTGTTTTTGTTTTTTTAGTTGGATCAATTTTGTTTTTTAAACAGCGAGCGCTTTGGGCGGGGTCATGACCCCGTGACCCCCCCCAAATCCGCGCCTGCTCTTACTACAAATTAAAATTACTTCTGAAATCCAAAATTCTGAGTTTGTCGCAATTATTTGTGATGAAACCACGGATATTTCCTGTCGATCTATGTTGTCAACCACTCTGAGTTACATTTCCTCCTCTGGTGACACGAAAGAAATATTTATTAGTTTTAAAAATATTTCCGATGATAGAAGAGTAGTTCGTTTGCATGAACATGTAGTTCATGTTATGCAGAATTTCGCATGTGGTTCCAAGTTGCAATTGCTACGACGGAGCTTCAGTTATGGCGGGTGAAGTTAGAGTTAAAGAAACTTCCAAATGCTCTTTTTGTACACTGCTTTGCCCATCGCTTAAATATTGTTTTATCGAAATCATGTGACAAGATTCGTGAATGCGGAATCTTCTTTCAGTCAATCACAGGTTTCTCAAATTTCTTTAGTCACTCAACTAAACGAACCGCTATTCTCGAGTTGTTTTTAAAGCGAAAACTTCCAAAAGTAGCTCACACTCGCTGCGATTTCAATGGAAGACTTATTTTATTTATTCACTAGCAAAAAACCCGCGTGCGTTGCAACGCCTTTAAATAAAAAAAGTTTATGTGTGCACTGTCCGCGGTAGGAAAAAAGTGAAAGAAACAACAAATTTTGAAAAAATGGTTTTGGATACCATATAAAAATTTAGAGTTACCTATAAAAAATATTGTAAAATTTCTTCTCGACCGTTCTCGGTTTCGTCAGGGATTAATTGGAACAATTTGTTTCTTTTTAACAACTTTAATTTTAACACAAATTTTTTTGCACATATGCGCTGCTTCTTCCTCTTTTACTTCTCCCTCTTCCCAATTTTCTCGATGGTTGAGTTAGAACAACCGTACTAAATGGAGATGTGACGCTGCGTTATTGTTATATGTATTGTATGTATTCAAGTAGATGCCACTGAACATGAAACTTCTCGGTGAATAGGAATTTTTATTTTAACATTTCGGTTAGCCGTTACACTGCCCCCTTCTTACTTAATGTTCGTCCCGGCCACAGCTTCCGTCCTGTTCTTACCGGTCGAAATTTTTGGATGCGATAGATGGCATCGTTTAAGCTCGTGATGGCAGTGGAGGGCCCTCCCATATTCTTTGTAATTTTGGCGATTTACCTTTTATTCGTCGAGGATTTTATAAGTACACTCGATAGCGTGGCAACCGTCACGACAATAGGGGAAACGACCAAGATACACTATGTTCAATGTTCTCCCATTTGAAGCTAGGATGTGAAGATTTTCAGATTTCGCAACTCTTGAACAATCTACATACAGCTGACCGGGAAATGACACTTATTTGGTAAAAATCGTCGCCATATTGGCCCCGAAATTTTAAATTTATAAGTTTTGTTCATAAATTCGTTATTCACTAACTCAAAAACACCCAGATACCGATTTTCATTGGAAACGGAATACAATTCGCAAACTTATTGGCCATATTTGTGCGGCCATTTTGAATTTAAGTTTTGATCATAAATTCGTTATTTGCAACCCTAAAAACCCCTAGATATCCACTTTAATTGGAATCGGAATACAATTTGAAAATTTCGTCCGCCATATTGGCGTGGTCATTTTGAATTTAAAAGTTCTGATCATAAATTCGTTATTTGCTACTTTAAAAACCACCAGATACCGATTTTCATGGAAATCGGAACACACTTGGAAAATTCGGGTGGCCATTTTGAATTTCAGCGGCTATTTTGAATTTATAAGTTCTGATCAAACATTCGTTATTTACTACCACAAAAACCCCAGAAACCGATTTTCATTGGAATCGGAACACAATTGGCAAATTTGTCGGCCATATTGGCGCGGCCATTTTGAATCTATAAGTTTTGACCACAAATTCGTTATTAGCGACCTTAAAAACCCCTATATACCCACTTTCATTGAAATCGGAACACAATTTGTAAATTCATATTTGGGTGGCCATTTTGAATTTCGGTCATATTTCAGCGGCCATTTTGAATTTCAAAAATCGGGCTTCGAGGTGCATCATGGGAGGCCCCGCGGACCTTCGTGCAAAATTTCGAAGCTCCACTGGTGCGACCGCTATAGCGCACACATCGCACATACAGGCATCCATACACGCATACAGAAACTTTCTTTTATTAATATAGATGATAATATAGATAATCTTAATACTCCTTTTGAATATATAACGTGCATCCGCGGAACGGAGTTTTTCCACACAAATTTTGCCAGATTGCGTCCCCTACAATTCAAAGCACGCCACGCCACTTACAACTTAAACTTACTGCTTACGTTCAGCTGAGCGGAAGCTTAAACCGGCACTGTGAAACCGGTCATAAGAGTTAAGTAAAAACCAGGTTACGCCGTAATTAAATAAGTGAAGTAGGATGTCTAATATATGGCGTTTTTATAGTTATTAAATTAAGTGCTAATGTTTGATATTGGTAAACGCAAGTTCCGTGTTTATTATTAGGTACTAAGCCAATCCCACAATGCCACAAAGTAAAATGAGCTGTGAAATTGTTGTTATTTGATATTGATTGGTCTTGCTTTATTTTTTCTGGAACTGACATCTTCTTCTGGCCGCCTATTTTATATAATAACTAGCAAAAACCCGCGTTCGTTGCAACGCCTTTTAATAAAAAAACTAATGTGTGCACAGTCCGGGATAGGAAATAGGTATAATGAAAAAAATAACAAATTTGCAAAACATAATTTAGGGCACACAACTCGACTATAGAATAATCTCTCACAGTCAGTATTTCCGACCTCCTACAATATCCAAGAGTTCAAACGCAGGGTTAATCCGCACCTTCTTCAACAACCCCCCCGAACCCCCATAACCCTTAACCTATTCCCCCCTTACTAAGCTCCCTGCTAGACATTGCGCCATGACGTGCAAACGACAACGGACTGGTAGTACAAAGGGTGATTCCTAAGCTTGGCACTGCCTACATAAAACAAATAAAAAAATTTAAAGTTACTTATTTAAAGTTACTCGGGGGGCGAACGGCTAACAAAGACCTCGGAAGGTGGTGGCACCCGATTTGTCACTTCTGCCAAAACCCGAGAAGAGTCACTGCAGACGAACACCTAGCAGCTCTGTTAGCAAGTCCTAATCCCACCTCCCCGCGGTGCCCCCTGGGGTACTTCTTCGGAAGGAGCTAACGGGAGACGGTCGAATGGCGAGTTCTCTGCGCCACAAAACAGAGTTCTAAGTCGGTTGGGCTGAGGGTTAGCAACCCGCTCCTATAAAACACATAATTGCTACGAATCGGCAAACAATGCCTCGGAACCGGATGGACAACACGACGACGACCTTTGCTTTTCGAACCAGGACACGAATCGGATCATGGAATGTGAGAACGCTGCTTGCTGATGGACGGCTGGATGAAGTCCTCAACGAGATGAACCGCTATAAAATCAAGGTCATGGGACTCAGCGAGACCAGATGGACCGATGCGGGGGAACATATCTGCCCAAACGGTGAGTCCTTCTTATATTCTGGGAGAAACGAAACTGAAAATCGTAGGAGTGGCGTTGGCGTAATACTCACCAAGGAAGCCAGGTCCAGCCTCATTAGCTGGTCACCAGTTTCTGAGAGGATTATTACCGTGCGCCTACGTACCAGGCTAAGAAGTACTACGATAGTCCAATGCTACGCTCCGACTGAAGACGCAGAAGATGACATCAAAGACGAGTTCTACATGCGACGGAATGAGGTTTTTCGCTCTATTCCGAGGGGAGACATCATTGTTTTGATGGGTGATTTAAACGCACAGATCGGCCCCAACAACACCGGCCTTGAGCACACTATTGGAAATCAAGGCCTAAGCCAAGTTACCAATAACAATGGTGAGCTTTTCGTTGACTTCTGTAGTTCCCATCAACTCATGGTAGGTGGAACCTACTTTTGTCACAAGAAGATACACAAGGAGACCTGGGTATCGCCCGATGGTAGAACGAAAAATCAGATAGATCACGTGGCCGTCAGCCGCAGATGGAGAACTATTCTGGAGGATGTCAGGAGCTTTAGGGGAGCAGACACTGGAAGTGACCACCATTTGGTAGTAGCAACTATCCGCCTAAAAATCGCCGCAATCAGAAACGTTCAACGCGATGCCATAAACCGTAGACGGTTTAACGTAGACCTTCTGCGCGAGAGCACTAAAACGAGAGAATTTGCTGGAAATCTGCAACAAATCTTAAACCAGCAAACCGTTTCTGACGACACGAACATTGAAGAGCTGTGGAGCACAACAAAGGGCGCTATAATAACAGCAGCGGAAACAAGCATCGGTTATGTCCAAAGAAACCAGCAACACTGGATCTCGGACACAACCTGGCAAAAAATAGAACGCAGAAGGGCCCTCAAAAATAACGTGAACTCTACAAGCGACCCGGAAAGACGCCAACAACTTGAACGGGAATACTCCCAATTACACCGGGAGGTAAAGAGAAGTGTCCGGCGTGATAAAAGGCGGCAGATAAATGAGCTCGCAGAGAAAGCGGAAAACGCGGCAAACACAGGCAACAGTAAGGTGCTGTACCAAATTACTAAGGAGCTCTCGGGAAAGCACTCTACTAAAAAGCATGCCGTAAAGAGTGCGGATGGAAGGCTGCTGTGCAGCGACGAGGAGCAACTCCAAAGATGGAGAGACTACTTCTTCGCCGCCCTGAATGGTTCCTTTTCGCAGGAACCTGAAGAAAATAACAACAATGCACAGCCAATAAGAATCGCCACTCGTGCACCATCCAAGACAGAAATAGTAACCGCAATTCATGCAATGGCCAATGGTAAAGCAGCTGGAAAAGATGGCATCCCGCCAGAATTGTTGAAAGCCGACTCAAGCCTCATAGCAGATGCGCTACAGCCAATCCTGGAAATAGCATGGAACACCTGTACCTTTCCGGAGGATTGGACGGAAGGTATCATAGTCAAAATACCAAAAAAGGGGGACCTAACAATATGTGACAACTGGAGAGGCATCTGTTTATTATCTACGGTGGGAAAAATCTTGTCCCATATATTACTATCTAGGATAAGAGAGGCAGTAGATCGAACGCTTAGAAGACAGCAGGCTGGATTCAGAAAGGGCCGCTCCTGCATAGACCATATTAACACCTTGAGAATCATAGTGGAGCAGTCTACTGAATTTCGATCCCCCCTTTACCTTGCTTTCGTAGACTATGAGAAAGCGTTCGACTCGGTCAATAGGAGCTTTATATGGCGAGCTCTACGGAAACGTGGACTGCCGGACAAAATAATAGAATTGATAAAAGCTCTATACAACAATTCCAAATGCAGAGTTCTCCATAATGGAAAATTATCCGACAGCTTTGAGGTGAGCTCAGGAGTACGACAAGGATGTCTACTTTCACCATTACTATTTCTTATAGTAATAAACGACATTCTTGTCAGCGCTCTAGATAGAAGAACAGGTGGCATACAATGGGGATTGCTAGACCGCCTTAAGGATCTCGACTACGCGGATGATATCTGTTTGCTGGCCCACAGACACCAGGACCTCAAAAACATGTTAAACAAATTGGCAACAGAAAGTAGCTCGGCGGGCTTAAGGTTAAATCCGACTAAAACAAAAGAAATGCGGATAAATGCAAACACCCTTGAACGGACAGCGCTAAATAACCGTGACGTGGAACTGGTAGACAAATTCTGTTACCTCGGTAGTATTATTACCGAAAACGGCGGTACAGAAGAAGATGTCAGTTCCAGAATAAATAAAGCAAGAAGCGCATATGCATGCCTGTTTCACATATGGAGATCAACAGAGATCTCAATTAACACCAAATTGCGGCTGTTCAACTCCAAAGTTAAGGCAGTTCTTTTGTACGGTTGCGAAGCATGGAAAGTCACCCAATTCATCACAGGGCGCCTACAAGTTTTCATCAACAGATGCCTACGTCGTATCCTAAAAATCCGCTGGCAAGATAGAATTTCAAATGAAGAACTATGGCGCCGTGCCGGCCAAGAAAGGATAGACGACCAAATCAGGCGAAGGAAATGGAATTGGATTGGCCACACCTTGCGACGCGAAGACGATAATCTAGCCAAACAGGCCCTTGACTGGAATCCGCAAGGATCCCGTCGAGTCGGAAGACCTAGAACAACGTGGAGGAGAACCCTATTATCAGAGGCCGCAACAACCGGGAGATCCTGGTCAGAGCTGAGAGCTGTCGCGCAAAACAGAGTCCGCTGGAGGGCAACTGTTTCCGCCCTATGTCCCATGAGGGATTAAAGGAGCAATTAGTTAGTATAAAAAATGTGTTAGAACTTTTTTAAAATGCGGTGTTGAGCGCCACCTATCGGAAAAATTGTGTGCTACATGCATAACAATCACATTCAGAACACGTGCCTCACCCTGTGCGGAACTTGCGCAATAGCGTCCTCAACATTTTGTTCCCATTTGTTTATTGAGTTCGATATATTCTCTGTTTTAATTTTCAAAAGACCTATCGATCATTTGCGGAGATGGCAAACCATAATCTTCACAGTATTTCCGCAAATTGAAAGAACAATATCTCGCCGTGACAGCATTTCATTCGCGTTCCTTCGATTATCGAGTCATGTTTTCGGTCTAACCCGACAGTCGGATAATAGTGAAAAGTATGCTAAACCCCTAAGAAGATTCTGAATCATCCCGTTAAAGTCATAAAATCGGATTAACCGTTCCGAGCTTTGAGGTTTACAATTGGAATGATAAAAAAAGTTTCCACTGGCTTTTCTGCGACTATCGCATCAAGTTTTCCGCCTGAATCAATAGTCGGAACCGAGTGAAGCCTAGAACATGCCCAAGAAAATACTGAATCTTCCCGTGAAAATCCCATCGCAATCGGATTAGCCGTTGTTGGTACGTAGGTAGCTAGGTTGTTATTATATACTGGCTGGAGAAATAAAAACTTTACATTCAAAATTATTTTTTACTTTTTAGTTTACTTTAAAATAAAAGCGTATTTTTTAGTTTTTTTAGACTATATTTTTTATTTTCTACTTTTTAGTCTATTATATGTCTTCCACCACTTTGTAGTGACCGTCATATTATATTTAAAATGACGGCACACCGCTTACTGCACTATACTCGCTTTCATTTGATGCCCATACCGAAGAATAATCCGCCATTTTGTGCTGGCCACCATTTTGAATTTTGAATGACCCCACATAGCTTATTGTAATCTACTTGTCTTACCCTTTCATTTGATATCCATGTCGGGGGGTCCGGGAACACAATTGCAAAATTCGGCCGCCATCTTGGAACCGCCATGTTGATTTTTTTCCAAAAATGGTTAAATTGCATTGTCACGCGAACTATACATATGTGCAAAATTTGAAGTTGATCGGTTATATGGAAGTGGGTAAAAATCAAGTTGCAAGGTTCAAGTTTTCGGTCTAATCTGGTAGTCGAACACGGTAATCGGGCCCGATAATCGGATCCGATAGTCGGATCCTAGCAAAAAAATAGCCTAAAACATGCCCAAGAAAATACTGAATCTTCCAGTGAAAGTCCCATCTCAATCGGATAAGCCGTTTCCGAGATTAGCCCGGACAAACAGACAGACAGACATACAGACATACAGACATACAGACATACAGACATACAGACATACAGACATACAGACATACAGACAGACAAAAATTTTAAAAATACTTGATTTCGTGTTAATATCGTGTAAATAACCATATGAACTTAGAAAATGACAATTATTTTGAAATCACAGACAGACACTCCAATTATATTTATATAGATGTTACCGAGGTAACAGAATTTATATTCCCATTCCACGTCACGGTTATGGAACGCTTTGAGTTCAAGGGTGTTTAAATTTACCCGCATTTCTTTAGTTTTAATCGAATTTAGCCTTAAGCCTGCCGAATGTGATCTATGCAGGAACAGCCCCTTTAAATTTAAACTCTACGAGTTAATCGCAAACCACTACATTCAATCCCCTACGGTCACGGTCGAAATAGATATGGATTCAACTATCAACAGAAATGACACTAGAGAAAATAGACTGACTAATGAAAAAGGTGATCAAGTGACGCTGATGGATGAAGGTTTCTTTGCACCTGAAAAACAGCTGCTCTTTTGTGAACGCTTTAGCTCATACTAGTGAAGCGATAAACAATACGAATTAAGATCAGAGCGACTCAGAATTTCAATTACCCGGTCATGTAAGTATTGACAATTTAGAAAGTCGACGATCAAATCGATAAACAAGACGTATACCTCCACAGATATTCGACAGTCCTGCCAAAATGCTAAATAGTAAGCCAGGGGAATCAGATAATTACAGGAAGCATTGAATTGATAGCGAAATAAGCTCACTGACAAAACGATACATGGGAGCTAGTGAAGTAAAGCACCTTGAAAATGCAAATATCATAGGATGTAAATGGATTGTATAAAATCAAATCACACGCAGATGGGAAAATCGACAAACATAAAGCACGCTTAGTTGCTATTAAAAATCTGCAAGGAAACCGGACGTTACTCTAACTTTCGAAAAGAAAACACCTTATCGTTCTAGTTCACGAGTTGTTTATTCGCTGAAGTTGTAATTCCAACTGCTTGTACAACAAGTAATTGTTTTAGCGGTAACCGAACATTGAATGCGTTAGCAGTTTGAGAGTATGTATTTATTATGTTAGTATATGCAACTTATATTTAGTGTATTAGTATTTTTCGATTTATATTCAATTTACATCATCTTCGGGCTCGGCACAGTTCTGCATTTCGAGAAGGTAGAGCAATTGAATTGGCCGTCGTAATTTAGTTCCGTTTGAGAGCAGAATTTCACAGGCTCGTATTCGATTGTCGCGCCCTGGGAAAATGCTTCTGTTTTTTATCTGCAATGCCTTCCTTAATTCTTTCGCTGTTGTATCAGTTGGGCAGTCATCTTTATTTAAAGTTCCAAATCCTCTAAGAATATAATTTGGCGTTAAGGGCGTCAAGTCTAAAGGGTCATCGCTAATACAGGTTAAAGGTCGTTCGTTCACTATATTTTCTGCTTCAATCACCAAGGCATTAAGCTGTTCCAAATTCAGTGTCGATTTACCAATCGTAACCTTCAAAATTCCTTTTACTTTCCTTATCAGTCTCTCCCAAAATCCTCCCCACCAGGGAGCCCGATCGACAGTGAATTTCCACTCAATTCGATTATGAACCATGAAGTTCGTAAAAGTTTCGTTTTGGATAATCGCTGCTACCTCTGCTACCTCACTAAGTTCCTTTGACGCACATTTAAAAGTTTTCGCATTATCTGAATATATTGTGCTAGGAATTCCCCTTCTGGATATAAAGCGTTGTATTGCAAGCAAGCAACTTTCTGTTGTTAAACTCTGAGATATCTCCAAATGAATGCTTCTAATCGCAGCGCAGGTAAAAATAAGCAAGTATATTTTGTAATGTGGATCTCCCTTCTTATGTTTGTCATAGAGTGGGCCAGCGAAATCCATGCCCACAGTACCGAATGGTCTTAGTAGCCTTAAACGATCCTTTGGCAATGGGGCAAATGGTTCTGTCAATGGCTTCACATGAATTGTTCGACATGTTCTGGAATTTTTAACAGTTTTCTAAATTAATTGTCGTCCTCTTATGATCCAAAACATTTCACGTAACTTAGATAATGTTAGATTTACTCTATGAAGTGTACGTTTATGAACGTCGTTAATAATCAGCTTCGTAATATAGCAATCCGGTAGCATAATTGGATGCGAGTTGTTCATAGTTCCATCGAGTAATTGCAAGCGTCCCCAACACGTAGCAGTCAATCATCATCGACTATGGGATTTTATTTAAAAATCTTCATGAGCTGGTAAGATTTTTGCCCGATTTTTTTTGAAACGAAACAATTTCATTAGAAAAGTAGGTAATTTGAACATACTTCAACCAGTATATCTCAGCAGCTTTGATTTCACAGGTTGATAGAGTCTTATTTGGCGGTGATTCCATTTTGTGTCCAGTCACTCGTAGTAAACGTCTCCAACAGCTAAAATTCTCAAAAGTCAACACTGGGGCTCGTTTGCGTGTTGAAATCTCCGTTGATAATAATGTTGCTAACACAATTGGTAGATGCGACAAATTTGTGTTTTCGTTAGGCCACTCTGTCATCCCTTTTGATAACGACTCCGGTCCTTGTGCCCAATTTTCTGTCTTCATTAGTTGTGCTGAGGTCACTCCTCTTGTTAAAAGATCAGCCGGGTTGTCCATTCCAGGGCAATGTCGCCAGTCCTCTATGTTGGTCAATTCTCTGATTTCATTCACTCGATTAGAAACATAAGGATTCCACTTCTTTCTATCACCTGGGATCCAATGAAGCCTTATTTTTGAATCAGACCAGAAGAAAAAAATTTTAATAGGTATATTGAGCGATTTTGTTAAATAGAGCTTTAATTTAGCAGCAATTAAAGCTGCTGTTAACTCCACACGCGGAAGCGTAATTTCGAAATTTTCGTTCTCCTTAAGCGGTGCCACACGAATAAAAATATTCATAAAAAACGAAATTTTCGCACATATCTTCGCTTCTAACAAAAGCAACAATACCATAAGCCCGCTGGCTGGCATCTGCAAATATATGGACCTGTATATTACTTACTTTCTTTGCCAGGTAAACATTGCGAGATATGAAGGCTTCATTTAATAAAATTTCGTTGACATAGCATTTCCAACGTTGCTTCAAATCATCTGGCAAAGAATTATCCCAATCTAACTTGTCCTTCCATATATCCTGAAATAGAATTTTCAATCCAATTGTGACAGGACCAAGAACTCCTATTGGATCGTATATTCTGGATATCGTTTGCAGTACACTCCGCTTAGTTCCTTCTTGAGCACCATTCACAAATTCAACCAGAGAATCTAAGCAGGGTGATATCTATGGAATTCCACCTTATCCCTAACACCTTTTGCTCCATTGGTATTTCGGTATCATCAAACATTTTTCGCACTTCCGCAGCATTACTGTTCCATTTTCGTAAACGCATTGACGCTCGTTGCATTAATTCCTTCCCTTCTGCATAAATTTGTTTTGCAGATTCCTCGTTGTCAGTGCTAAGTATGAGATCATCCAGTTAGAAAGAATTCCTAAGAATATAACAAGTTTGCGAAAAATTCTTAGCTTCCGCATCCAAATGCTTTAATATAGCAGCAGAAAGCAAAAATGGGCTTGATCTGACTCCAAATGTCACTCTTGTCATTCGAAAAGTTGAAAAGGTTGACTCTATTGCTTTCGAAAACCATATAAATCGGTGACTGTCACGATCCTCTTCCTTCAAAGAAAGTTGCAAGAAAGCCTTTTCGATATCCGCTATAATGCCGATTTTCCCGAATCTAAAATTGAAAATTATTTTCAAAACGTCCGGCAACAAATTTGAACCAGTATGTAAGTTGTTTTGTCCAACCGGTAAACAGGTCGATGAGGCATATGATATTGATTTCTACCTCCTTCCTCACTTAACACCAACTCAGCTATTCCTGACTGTATCATTTCATTCATTGCCTTGTCATAATCTAATAAATTTCTCGGATCTCTAGACAATTTTCGCAATAAAGGTTTGAATCTATTAAATGCGATTTCCTTGTTAATTTCAAGAACGACATTTAAGCCTTTCCAAGGCAAACTCGCCTCATATCTTTCATTTCTTTTAACTAAGCACTTTTGCTGCAGCTCAGACGTCATTTTGTTTTGTTCGAGTGCATCTGGTTTTATCCCTAATACGTCTAATTCCCAAAATTTAGATAAATTACTTTCGTCCAGAACAGAAGCCGCTAAAACATGAGAAACTTTAGTACCTTTACTCATACTCATACGTACTGGACATGTGCCATGTAATGTCCACCCAAATATTGTTTTAATAATGGATAATCCATCAGTTATCCTTTGTATATCTGTGGTTGTTACTTTCCAGAAGTAATCTGCGCCTATTAGTAAGCTTAATCCACCCTCTACATCACAATTACCGTAGCTGACATCTGCTAAATCCAAATTATCCAAAAGGGTTACGTTTTCATTTGGCCCCGGCAAAACATCAGCACATATTACTGGCACAACGACCGCAGTGATGCAAATTTCATTAACTTGATTTTTATCTTTTCATT
This sequence comes from Thereva nobilitata, assembly GCA_963855945.1. NCBI lineage: Eukaryota > Metazoa > Arthropoda > Insecta > Diptera > Therevidae > Thereva > Thereva nobilitata. The sequence goes on along the minus strand of OY979694.1, from coordinate 157,539,452 downwards.
TTACCGACACTAATCTATATTATTCAAAATTATTAACACTAGCACTTCCGAAAGGTAATATGTTCATTTTCACAGTACCGACAACAGGCAATTTCAATTTATTTGCTATACTTTCCCGTATTATTGTATAATGTTCGTTGACTCGCGCTATCAATAATTATCCTCACAAAAATTTTATCATTCGATAAAGGCGAAATAGCAAATACATGCACCGTTTGCAAAAATACATCAATCGGTTCGTTTGATTCACGGTACGTACACAAACTTATAGTTTTGCTTTTATTATTTAAATCCAATTTTTCGTTTAACCCGCCTTTCGTTGTTTTTTGCCTTGTGTGTCGGATCGCACATACAAGTAGCATGTCTACCAAAGCATTTTTTGCAAACAAGATTTCCATACCGACAAAATTTGGATCTGTGCCCTTTACTAAGGCATCGAAAACACATTTCATTTTTTCTAAGTAATTCTTTTTTGCTTTCTATCGTCAACATGCCATCGTCGCAATCCCTTGAATCGTGCTCTTTTGATTTGCAAAACTGGCAAAAATGCACATCATTCATTGTTATCAAACCAGCAGCTGTGGTCGGTGCATGTCTCGTTCTAGGAGCATGTACTGGCTTCGTGGTTTCAGTCACACCAGCCCGTTCTAATGATTCGACTTCGCATTTTAAAAATTTTAGGATGCTATGGCAGGTTTTACATGACCGGACACCGAACAGACAAAACGAACGAACAAACTAGCGTTTATGGGGAAGAGGGTGAGAGAGGACGATGGAAAACCGACCCCTCCCTCACCCTCTTTCCCATAAACCCCAGTTTGTTCGTTCGTTTTGTCTGTTCGGTGTCCGGTCGTGTAAAAGGGCCCCTTGTAATATTATGCATCACCCCTGGACAATACGGAACTAGAAACGGTTGAGTCTGATTCGCCTTTATTATCATCAAAATTCTGTGATGTAGATTTTTATTCTTCTTCATCATGACGCCGATGGTACTCAATTCTCAACTCGATCGGAAAAGCTTTGAGAAGGATTGTTTTTAGCATTATGCTATAGTGCGCTGTGGGAACATTTAATGCTTTTAGTGATCGTGTACCTGATACTACATTAGGTTTGTTTATTAGTTTTCAGAACAGGACAGAGCAGAATAGAATAGAACAGCAAGCAATTCAACGTCAAACACTTTAGAACAATTTAGAACAGAAAATCTAATGAACGCTTTTTTGTACTTTTTTGTTCTACATTTTCTGTTCTCATAATTTCATATACACATCTGTCAAAACTAAGAAAAAACAACAACAAAAAACTCTTGTCCAAAACTGTCCTGAGAAAAATCTAGAACCAAAAAGTAAAACTTAGAACACTTTAGAACAACTTAATGAACACCAAACTAGAACACTCTCGGACCAAAAAACAAGTTTTAAAACTAATGAACGCCAAAGCCTGTACTTTTCTGTTCTAGGATGATTTAGATAGTTCTAGGACTGACTAATAAACAAACCTATTATTGTAAAGGCGACGAAGTCTAGCAACGTCATTTCTGCTATGTGGTTGCGGTAGTGCCATTAGATGCTGCTCAGTCATATCGATTAATTTTTCCAGATTGTTCTGCGGTGTCATGTGTAATGTTAACGTATTAGTAAACTTGTATATTAAAACGTACTGAAAGAACAAAGGTTCGCCTTATTTGTTTTTTTTTGTTAATGTGTAGTAGCTCAGACATAGTGTTAAGTCAGCAGTAAGAAATGTATAAAGATGTATATATTAACTTGTTATGAAGCTCAATAAATTTTTTTTTCTAATTCTAATTCCATATTCTTCTTGCAGGAGGCTGATAGCACTATGGTAGCATTCGTCTGACGGCGCGGCGTAAAACCTTCGATCGTTTTTTCGGCAGCTCCTGTAAGAAGGGTCTGCAGATAATGCAATTTCTCTACACTGGAAAGATTTCGATTTTCATGTACAGCAGTGCGAAGCTGCTGCCAAAATAAAATCCATTCTTTATGATCTCCAGAAAACTTTTTTAGTTTTAGTCTTTCTAATTTTGTGCAGATCTCTTTCGTTGGCAATAATTTAGGTTCTGATGCGGTGGATATTCCATGAAGTTTATTTTGAACTTTAGTTAATCGCACTTTAATACAGCTAATAACGTTGATTGCAGTGTCTTCGCAGTCAGCAATTTTTTCATACTCGCGTTCAATCTCATATGATTTTATCAGGTTCTTTTCACTCATCTCGTTATTAATGCTGCACAAACTTTCATGTGCCGTGGTTAAACGTTGTAAATAAGATTGAAATTCTTCTTCTACGTTGTCAAAATCGGCACTTTCATTATTAATTTGCGAATCTGGGCTGTTTAGGAAATCGAGCGCGGCTTTGGAAAGGCGCGTTATTTGACCACGATACGAAGCGCGTTCAGTCGATTATAAACTCATCGTTGCAATAAAAATTTCCGTTTGAGCTCGAAAAATTACAACCGCGTTAGGAATCCATATATTCTCGTGATCGTCATTAATTAAGGCAAGAGTTCCCAGGTTTCGGCACTAAAGCTAAGTATGCTGTTCTTAAGTACGGCGGTCAAGAAAAGTGCTCTTATTATTTCTCGACCCCGGTACAGAAAATTTTGACAAGTGAATGTGAAGACTTTTTTCCTTGACTAAAATTGACATTTGACATTTATGTGTAGGAAAATAATATCTGGCTGCGGGAAATGTTTTTTTAGAGTCCTTCCGCACAATAAAAAAAAGGAATTTTCTCAGAAACGTATTTTAAAACAACACTAAAATAATGAAGAATCACTTAAACTGTCCTTTATTTATATTAAGCTCTATAAAAACTATAAAAAAAATTATGAAAACACTTCCCGCGGCCAAAGCTATTTTCCGTCACAAACGAAATGTCAATTTCGGTCAAGAAAAAATTGTCTTCCCAATTTTTTCTTAACCGCATCAGAAAAAGGCTCCATCTACGTGTCAGAATAGTACTAGCACTTTTCTTGACCGAACAGCGTACTAGGTACAGAAATTTCTTGAGCAAAAATTCCTCGAGCATTTCTTGACCGATTACTTAAGCGTTTTTTTACATAAAGTTTATATGGGGAAATTTTTCTTGACCGCCGTACTTAGGAACAGCATACTTAGCTCAAATATTAAAAATCTGCAAGGAAACCGGATGTTACTCTAACTTTCGGAAAGAAAACACCTTATCGTTCTAGTTCACGAGCTGTTTATTCGCTGAAGTTGTAATTCCAACTGCTTGTACAATAACCCAGCGGGAAAATTCGAATTGATTCCATCCGAATTTATTACAAACGAATTAGTTTGCAATTAAGAGGCAAACAAAAACCTTTTTACCCTATGTTGTCCTTTTCTTTTCAATGCAGGTTTGTAATTCTTGGATTCTTGGAAGTTTCCGAAAAGTTTTATGACTTACATAATTTGAAATGGGAGGACCTGTTGAATGAATTGGGAAGAAATTTTAATTCATTGTTTATGTTTCAACTTTCAAGCCGTGACGGCTGAAAAAAATTTTTAGTTGGATCAATTTTTAGTGAAAAAAGTGACATTTAGGGAAAATTATATATTTGTGAAGAACTAATAAGTGAATAATATTTGTGAAGAACTAATAAGTGAACTATATTTATGAAGAACTAATAACTGGAAGTGTTTTATTTTAATAGTTCAAAACCAGCGATAAAAAATATAATTAAAAAAAGGTAAGTGTTCAAAAGTTCTCTATATTTAATTTAATGCATTTTTAATATGATATTATTAGCAAAAAAACCCGCGTGCGTTGCAACGCCTTTCAGAAAAAAAATTCCCCATACAACCTATTCAACCGCATTTCACCCCCTTAGGGGATGAATTTTGAAAAATCGCTTCATAGTGAATGTCCACTTTATTATAGGGATGCACTGTCAAAATTTCAGCCCTTTAGGTCCAGCAATTTGGGTCAATCCCATTTCACCCCCTTATGGGATTAATTTCGAAAAATCGCTTCTTAGTGGATGTTCATGTCATTGTAGGGATGCACTGTGAAAATTTCAGCACTTTAGGTCCAGCGGTTTGGTCTGTGCGTTGTCTGTCAGTCACTTACTGTTTTATATATGTAGAAAGAAGATGAATCAACAATTGGCTCTAATGGCAGAGTCCATCACAGCAACGGAAGCAATAGTATGGAAGTTGCTGCGACAAGAAGTTGCTACCCAAAGAGAACTGCTGCAATTTCCACTAGATAGTACCAGGGGCGGATCCACACGGGGGGCGATTGGGGCGATCGCCCCCCCCCCTAAAATAAAAAAAGTTAAAGTTTTTTTATGAGAAATATACCTAGTAGTAAAATTTTCAACTTTATATTTGAATTTTAAATGAAATTAATAACTAGAATTTTTACTTTTATTTAATATATATTTAATAATCAAACTTATAAAATAAATTTATAGAACAAAATCGATCCTATGTTTTCTAGTATTGGCGTATCTATCAATAACACTATCTGTATTAATTTGTATATTTCAAAAGCGAAAGTTTTCTGCGAATTGTTTTCTTTTAAGGTGATGGAGCAATTCAAGTAATTCACGAACATGCATAAAAATGGTTTTTCAAAACATTATAGATAAATGTGCATTTACAGCCTCAACCTCTTTTTCATTTCACTCAGATTTCATTTTATTTCTTAGACATATCCCGAAGTAGAAGCATTCAAACAGTGTACTTAAATAAATATTCACAAGTTCATTGACATATAAACATTACAAATAATAAATATCCTTAAAATTTTTTATTACTCAGATCGCCCCCCCTAAAAAACTTTTCTGGATCCGCCCTTGGATAGTACAGATATAGTGCAGGAGTTTGAAGAAGCTCTAAATGAGCCAAATCGCGTTCATCATGTAAGAAAGATTATTTATGACAAATTCCTAAGAATATGTTTTAATTTATCTTGTTTCAGCTTACTATACATAAGCGAATTCTCCCAGCAGATCAATTTGAAAAAAATTTCCACAAATTTATAGGAGAAAACATAATTAACACTTATAATTACGATGGAAGTCATGGAAAACTCTCGTTTAAAGTATTTAAAAAAATAACTGAAAAATTAGAAGGTAACAAACATATTTCATAGTTTTAAATATAGGTTTTAATATTAGTTTTTACAATTTTCAGAGTTGCTAGTTGGTAAAGATGCAGAAAAACCATAAGAAATAGTTTCTGCTTAAGCAAGCAAAAATTAAACAAGCGTGCTTATGACCAGAGAAAGAAGCAGTAAATTAAGTTGAAGTCCTTATTTTACTATAAATTTCAAAATTAAATGAAGTTAATTTTTTTATTATTAGTATTTAAAAATACATACTATTAAAAATCAATAAATTAAAAACTATATTAAACTATGCTTGAAATATTAAAATAAATTAATTGAAATGTTATAACTGTCAAATTATTTTTTTATCTATGTTATATACAACGCTATTTTCACAGTAATATTTGTCATATGTGTTCACAGTTACTCAGCGGGAAAAAGAATTAATTCGAAATTAATTTAGAATCAATTCCCGTACAAACGAACTAATTCCATTTGTATTCTTTTGTATGAAACGAATGAATTACTTTAACACGGCCATTGCATTGGGCGGAATGAATTTATTCGCTCTGCATTACAAAATAATTAATTCTGAATTAGTTACAAAGTGTTGCATTTTGAACTAGTTACAAAGGAATCCATTCTGAACTAGTTACAAAGTATTGTATTCTGAATTTATTACTTCGTAACTAGTTCAGAATACAACGCTTTGTAACTAATTCAGAATTAATTATTTTGTAATGCAGAGCGAATAAATTCATTCCGCCCAATGCAATGGCCGTGTTAAAGTAATTCATTCGTTTCATACAAAAGAATACAAATGGAATTAGTTCGTTTGTACGGGAATTGATTCTAAATTAGTTTCGAATTAATTCTTTTTCCCGCTGGGAAGTAATTGTTTTAGCGGTAACCGAACATTGAATGCGTTAGCAGTATGAGAGTATATGTATTTATTATGTTAGTATATGCAACTTATATTTAGTGTATTAGTATTTTTCGATTTATATTCAATTTACAACAGTTGCCCAAGGGTTTTCACAGGGTTTTCGATTACGACCAAGTTTTTTTCACGGGTTGCGAAACAAACGAAAATCCGAAAGTTATTAACTATAGTAGGCAAAGTAATTCTTCTGATACATAACTACGATGCTAAAACTGAGAGAGACAGAGACTGACAGAGAAGAAAGCGGTATAAAGCAAGCCGCACGCATAAAAGGGTGTATATATGTACATTAGAGTGGCCCTTATTTATATGGGCGATTTTTGGTGATGTTAAACCCTAAAATGGTTCTCTATAACGAAAAAAAATCCTATAGAAATTTCAGTTCACCGGGCCGCCCTAATATACATTATATACAGTGCTGCGTAAAAAATTAAGACCACGTAAACTTTGTGATGAAATTTTTACTTTCAATCGTTGCAGATTTTGAACGACTTGTTGGATTACAGAAATGAAACAGTCAAAATTTAGCTAAAAATATACTCTATTTATTGTAATAATTTCATTAAAATAAAACAAGACGATTTTTCACTATAAATAAAAATGTAAATTCATCCCTGCGTAAAATGTTAAGTCCACTTCAGCCTTTGAAATAATATCCCTTCGCACGGATGCAGTACCGTTGCATAGGTACCACTATATTATCAATTCCTTGCGTTACAGTTTGGAATATTGACAAAGCCATAGCTAACTGTGCTAGGACCTCTAGCAGCGTTATTTTTTTGATACAATTCGTTTACGTTTTCATTTTTCTATCAAAGTTGCGAAATGGGCAGAAAATCAGTTAATGAAATAACTTTATGGTAGGCAAATAAATAATTTTAGTTGTTTACAGAGCATCGAGTAACTTAACTATATTTTTCTGTTATTGGGCTTCACAATATTGGCTTATCTAAATGGACAATTGCACTACAATTAAAAATAAGTAAAACCTTTGTTCATCAAACTATCAAAAGACACAATGAATGTGGGACCGTGCAGAACAGGGAAAATTCAGGACGTAAGAAAATTGTGACAAGACGTGATGAAAGTTCTTCGCACAAGTTAGTTAAAGAAAATCGAACGGAATCAAGCACTGATCTTTCGATAGATCACCACCAAAAAAGTGGTACACAAGTGTCTGCTGCTTACATTTGAAAATCCTTTGCGCAAAGGATTGTTTGCTCGAACCGCGGCTAGAAAAAGTTTCCTAACATCCAGACATGCTCGAGCAAGAGTTTTGTGGTTTAGAGCCCACAGAAATTCGACTCTGCAGGACTGGAAACGAGTGCTTTTCACAGGTGAAAGTTCATGACAAAATCAGTGGCGGATTTAAGCTCGTCGGCGCCCTAGGCCCGTCCGATATGGCGCCTTTTTTGCTTTGTAGTGATACTTTTCACCTTCAGTTTCAGTTTTAGATAGTTGGGAGTATTCTGCGTACACTGATACTTTATTCATGAAAATAGGTCAAAGGGTTACGAAAATACAGGGTGACATGCAAAACTCTAAAAAAACTTGAAAACGCCCTAGCGGCTAAACCGTTACGGTTTCCCCCTCCCATACGATTTTTTGTTCGTCTATCCAGAACCTATCCACAGCCGGCCGCTTTGTAAACTTAACGGATACACCCTGTATGTATACTAAACAGTAGAGGGCCTAAGGTAGATCCTTGGGGAACGCCAGCAAAAAGCATGGCAGGAGAGGAAATTAAATGGGAAATCTTCACCTGTTGTGAACGAGCTGCTAAAAAGCTACATGAGCGTAAGAGCAGAAGAAGGAAAACAAAATTGTGTACAGAGTTGGCGTAAAATGACGGAGTGATTGACGTTATCAAAATCTTTGGAGAAATCTAGCAAGAGTATACAACATACCTTGTTAGCATCTTATGTATATTAATTAATTATTTAATAGGCAAAGCCAACCTTTGTGATCCCTTTTTAACCTATTTCTGGTGCATGTATCTTAATGAAGCATATATCAAACGAAAGATATTTTTTCATAGATGGTCAGAATATATATTTTATTCAGGTACGTCCATAAGGAAAGGTGTGAAAGCCAGGTAGAGTTTTAACTATACTGAACATTTTTTTATTCACATATGCACTGATACACTGTGCACGCGCTATCCATCAAATTAAACGGGAAAAGAATACATATTTGAAGAGAATACATACATTTTATTTCGATTTCCTCTTTGCACTCACTGTTCATATACATATTCTCTCTGCACTCACACACTCAAATGCAAAATAAAATCTTATTTAATTTCCTGCCCGGAAAGGATGTTCAATATCGTTCACAATAGAGTGATGGAACGCAACAAATGTTTTTTTCTCTAGGCGAGCTAACATCAAAAAATCGGTGGATTGGTGCACTTCAGTTTGATATATATTTTTTTCAGTAAAAATGACTCCTGTTTTGTTTTATTCTTTCTTAGAATAAGTTTGGTTGAATATCGACAGCAGGCTAGTCTAAAGAATTCCGTATGCCTGTCGTAAATTTTAGGAGAGCAGTGTCACAGCTATGATGCTTCCGAAAGCCGGATTGTCATGGATTTACAAGCATACGGTGCTCACACTAAGCAATCATTTGCATTGCAATTAATTTCTGAAGACCTTTAGCCAGAATTGGTAGGACGCTAATTGGACGAATATCCGAGAGGCTTCTAGGATTGGGACACTTGGCAATAGGGATTATCAGAGCATGTTTCCAAGCGGTAGGGAATTTCGACACAGTGAGACAAGCATTGAAAATATGAACAGTAATAGGTATTAATAACGGAAGAAGCATTTTTAAAAATGTAGGTGAGATATTATCAGTTCTAGTGGCTTCAGACTTGTGGTGGTCCAAATAACTTGGAGGAGAGATTCGATTTTGAAAGAGAATCATATTAGGTTCACAGCAAAGGAAGACATCAAGTAGAGATGGGATCGTCGCATTAAAGTAATTGGCAAGGTATTAATTTGAACAAGACCTAAGCTCTGCATTGTATGATTGAAGAATTTTTCCTGACTAGAAGATTTTAATAAGTTTACATTAAAATCCCCGCCAACAACTATATGTGCATACATATAAGAAAGATGCTCTAGGGTCTGCTCCAGTTCAGCGGAATTATCAGGTTTAAATAGACCGGGGGGGAGTAAACACTGACAAGTAAAAGTTTTTCAGAACCATTTAAGACTTCAACACAAATAAACTCAATACCAAGGTTCATAGAGTGACCGATAATCCTACATTTTAGGTAGAGCCTAAGGAGTATAGCAACACCACCACCAGTGCGACCTTGGCGATCGTTACGAAAAATTTGAAAACCATTTGTAGATACAAGGTACGACAGGCACGACTTTTGATCTCTCCATTTTTCAGAGTGCTTCAAAGTACACAGCAAAACTAAGTTAAATTGATTTTTAAATTTTAATCGACTCTAAAATTTTGCCGCCCCTAAAATTTTGCCGCCCTAGGCCCGGGCCTCGCGGGCCTAAGCGTAAATCCATCACTGGACAAAATGTACGTGGTCTTAATTTTTTACGCAGCACTGTATGTTATTGTAATCGTGGATGACGTACTAATAGCATGTAAAGACATGAAATATATGTCAGTGGAATTGCTACAAAAATCCAAAGTATTTTTTAATTGACGGACTTAGACAAGATTAACTACTATTTAGGAATAAACGTTCGGCAGGAAAAAGATGGTTATTTTTGTTTGAATCAAGATAAATATACCAATAAAGTGATAATAAGAGGAGGAATGGAAGATGCTAGAGATTCAAGGGTACCAATGATCCTGGATATTATAGAATAATTGTGAGTCAAATATGCTAATTGGTAATGATAAATATAGAGAAACTATACGATCATTGGATCACTACTATACATTTCAATCAACACTCGTCAAGACGTACATATGTGCTGCAGTATCAATTCTAATGCAACGAGTTTCAAACCCAAATGAACGGGATTGGACAGAAGTAAAGAGAATCTTAATCTATTTAAAATGGACCAAGAAACCAGAAGTAATACTATACTAGAAAAATCTCCACTCATCGCCTACTCTGTTGCCAATTGGGTTCAAAACTCTGAAGATCGAAGATCCCACTCAATATACTTATTCAAATTCAACAATGTTACTATCAGTTGGGCTCGAGAAAACGGATTATATATATCTTTGTCGTCCACGGAAACAGAGTACGCACCATTGGCAGAAGCAACTCAAGTGGTGCATTTGACGCATACTTATTGAAATGGGAGAATGTCAACGTAAGCTACCTGTCATCTATGAAGACAACTAAAGTTGCATCAATCTGGACGTGTAAGTGGTCAAAAGAAACATACCCTGCAAACAATTTCTCGGAGGCTCGCTTTCTCGGACCATTCTCGATTCGAAAACTGCTTGCGAAAGGTACGAGTCCTAGTTGATTGGTTTCGATATAATACCTTATTTTTAGTTTATCCATGATTCCTCTAGGTCTCGTTCCTATGTAATGTTCTGTCATGATAGGTGGCAAACTTCATATGATGGGCTCTTAAACCATTAGTACTATGACGTTGCTAAGGTCTTTGCCATAGTACTGACTGTCGAGAGCAAGACTGACTTCTCCTTTACATGTTGTTTCCGCGAGAAATTTATGACTATTTTTTAATCAATTTCTTTAAAATTTTACTTTTTTCTCATATCCATACATCTTTTTTTACTTGCATACATACTAACTTAGTTGGAATAAATTTGTTTTTGTGCGGTCCTTTCTTAAATACGTTCTTTTAATACCGTTTATGTGTGTTTTGTGTTAAGCCGGCTCTACACGATGCCATGACCACCCTCTAAATGCACTGTCAAATAGAAGAGACATAAGATGTGTGACATTTTAACATCAAATTTTGCTCTTGGAGTAAAAACCATAAAAGAAGTCAACGGCCTCGAGTGTCCCATTCGCTCTGGTTGTTTGAAAGCACAGCTTTTCACTCAAACAACCAGAGCTAATGGAAAGCTCGTTGTCTTCTTTGGTGGTTTTTCCTCTACCTTCAACAGTTAATTCCGTAACATAAAAATTGTCCGGACATTATTTATAGGAAATTGTCCAAGCTTTCTAATTTTGGAAAAAAAATATTGGGGAACTAAGTATTTTTTGGAGAAAAGTGTAGTTGAAGCTGATGTTTTTGTTAAAAAAACAAAATTTTGACCTTGATGGCTCATTACTCTGGAAGTTGATAGGATAGAACTTTTACAGTTTTAGATAGGTGGGGGTATTCGGCGTAAAAAAGTGCATTTTTTAAGCTTAGCTTGGCTCTTGGTTCTCGAGAATCTGGCAATAATTGGAAAAAAAGCCGTTTTGCTAATACCTCGATAACGGTTCTTTGGAAAAATAAATGAGGGTCATTTTCTTTTCAGCGACCTCAAATTAGGCTAAAAAACACTTTTCCTCTTAGGTATTCCGCAATTAAGAAAAAATTTATAAACTAGTGTTATCAAATGCCACATTAGATGCGTTATGTTTTTAAAAAATTACTTCAAATTACATTAAAGCTTGTTTTGTAATCTTTGTATTTATACTTATTATTTTCTTATTACTTAATTCTTACAAAGATTTATTTTGTGTTATGAATAAAATGGAATTTTAATTTTTATCTCATGAACTTTTTACAAATTCACAATATTTCTCGAGAAATGAGAATTCTCGAGAAGTAAAATTTATTTTTCTCTTTTCTCGAGAAATAGAAACTACCGAGAAATATTAAACACTATTTTTAGTGTACCACCATATTAATTTATTAAACGAGTCCAAACAGCACTTTTCGCGGAAGTGTTATTGTGGGATAAACTAAACTTTAACCCTTTTTAACCGACTTCAAAAAAGGAGGAGGTTATCAATTCGACGCGTAGGTATTTTTTGGTCCTGTTCACGCATAACTTTGTAACGCAATAACTTGCTTTTTTTCTTTTTTGTTTTAATGGTTAAGTTCGGCATTAAAGTTCTGCAATGGCGAAATTAATCAGCTTAGTCCGGGTTTACTTTCTTCAAATTGTTGTTCCTCCCTAGCGAAAATTCAATAAACAGAGTAGAGTCAAAATATACAAATATATATTAACAATTCCTTAGAATTTTCCAATCCAATTCTATGGTCCATTTAATTCGGGCTGAGTCATCGGGAAAAATTTATTTATCAAAGTCCTGTGCAAGTATGTGAATAGAATTTTAACTCAACTCGTTTTGTTGCAGTAAAGCAATCGACAATAAAAAGAAAATCGAAGCTTCTTTAGAGCTTTAGAAACTTCTGATTCTCCTTAATGCACCGCTCCTGACCTTTCAGGATTCTATCGCCACGAAAATATTGAACTGTGTGCGATATAAATGTGTGCGAATATTTGGATGAAATGGCCAATCGTACAACGAAGGAATTTCACAGCAGAGCAGCAATTCCGTGAAGCCATCTCTGATTACATTTTTTAAAGCATTAAAATTCTTGTAAAACAAATGCTCTGCACGGTGGAAAATTATTTTTATTGCCAGTTTCTGAAGTTTTCCGCAGAAAGTTGAAGCAAGCGCTTTTCCCACTCCGCTGTTTTGTGTCAATTTTCTTTTTTTTTCTTAATTTATTTTTATAAAGGTAAACGTTTTAAGAATGACAGCATGAAGGTAATTTTATATCCGATAAGTCTGTGCACTTTACCAATATATGAAGGCATAATCCATTTCATTATTGATCATTATCGTAATTTCGAAAAATGTGACTGCAGTCTAGAAGAACAAATATTGCAATAATAAAATTGCTACTTTTATAGAAATGGTCTCACATCGAACTAGAATTGAATGCTGTCGTTAGGGTGTGGGTTTGGGAGCGCTATCACCTCGAAGTAATAGGAAAAGAACATTAACAAATTCAAGAGGATCAGTTTCAGGGTCTCCAACTATGTTTGGGAACCCCAACTGGTGCTCCCAAATGGCGCCCCGAAACCAGCAGATTGAGCTGAGATTTTGGCATGTGATGGGTAGAAAATGGGTAAAATCTTGCCTTCAGAAGTCACTGATGCAGCTGAAGTCGGGAATGTTCCTGTTCTACAGCTTCGAACGGATCAGGCTCAAGGAAATTAGCATGAAAAGGAGACTCCAGCTGGCTCTAGCTGCCGTAAGTACCTAAGGATGCGAGTGGTCTAGTGCAACCCGAAACGCAGAAAGGCTGTCTCGGAAGTCTTTTGCAGGGTGATGCTCCTGCTCGCTGTTCTCGTTTGAGCCAAAATACTTTTTAAGAAAGCCCAGCTCGTTGCTCGTTTCACTCGGCGAACTCAAATATATATAACTTTTGGTAACCCTACCGCAGTAATTTTATCTTCCAATGCAGTGTCAACTGTAGCAGTCGCTACTTATCATGTATATACGTTTTCAGTGTAGTAAGTTTTATTAAAGTAGTAACTCAGTTTCTGTACTAGTTATTTTTGAATACAGTGTTTTTGAATACGTCATAGTTTGGATTCTCACTACTACTAGGAAACACACTTGTAGAATTTAGATTGTCATATCACGTATGTATACACTGTACACAGATACTAATTTTAAAAAAAACATAGGCACACAAATATCTATATATATAAAATTCGATGTATGTGTGTATGTATGTATGTTCCCTAATAACTCCTAAACCATTCAACCGATCGCCACAAAAATTTAACCACATATTAAAAATGTATCAAGGGGGTGGCTTTAGCATCGGTGCCTACTTTAAAAAATCACTCCGGGGGGCGCTGTCTTAGAGAGCTTTAAAAAGCATAACAATATACGTTCTACGAGGATGAAAATGTATACATAGAGGATTCTGGGTACGAGAAAGCGATTGGTGATGTCGATTACTTACGCAAAGATGGCTGTTCCAATATGGAGGCCGAATTTTGCAATTGTGTTCCCCGACTCCCGGCATGGGTATCAAATGAAAGGGTATGACAAATAGAATATTATTAGCTGTGTGGCGTCATTCCAAATTCAAAATGGCCGCTTACACAAAATGGCGGATTACCTTTTTCTATGCAAGCCATCCGGTATGGGTATCAAATGAAAAGGTATGACAAGTAGAATACTATTAGCTGTGCGGCGTCGTTCCAAATGCAAAATGGCGGCCAACACAAAATTACAGTTTACATTTTTCTTTACAACGCCCGGGGCCCGCCCTCTTTATTGGTATCAAATGAAAGTGTATGACGAGTATAGTACAGTAAGCTGCGTGACGTCATTTTAAATCTAATATGGCGGTCACCACAAAATGGCAGCAGACATATAATAGTCTAAAATGTAGAAAATAAAATATAGTTTAAAAAAACTAAAATATACACTTTTAAATTAAAAAGAACTAAAACATCGAGCGAAGTTCTGCACAGGGCGTCTACTCCCTCGGCATAGCAAAATCAAATCAGATCGATAAATGCCAAGTCAGGGGATGGTTTTTATTGTCTCGATCAAAATGTCAGATCCCTAATAGTTCCACATTTTGTTATTTGGAATCAAAAATACTAAAAAATTGCCTTTTTCAAACTCTCCTACTGTATATTAAAATTCATATCACCTGATTACTACTATTGGCTTATGGGTGCAGCATAGGCGCACAGGGTCCCAGCTAGTTGTTCAATAAAAATAATTTTGAAATATTGTGGGGGTATTAGTTAGAAGTTCAACCAAATAGGAACTTCTGCTATTTGAGTTGTAACGGTTATATAATTAAAACGTTATATAATTTTAAAATAAAATAATAAAAACTATCATGTTCAAAGAAAGTAATGATTTAAAATAAAAGTTAAAGTAATCTTAAATATATATTAAAAAATATTATTGGCAATATGCAGATTGTGTATATTGCAATGAAGTGGAGCAAGGCAAGCACAGGTTTTAAATTTGCCAGCCCATTTCATCAACTTTACAAAAAAAATCAACATTTTTCGACATTTTCATGTCTTTTAAAGACTTCTGCGGTTTCTCGCCTTCGTGGTGTTTTTGAATCCATCGTATTTTACAGTAAAAAATGTACTACATAAAATGCACTTGGCTTCTCTTTGGTCTCTTCCAATTACAAGCCAACTTGAAAATTTCGGGTCAGTTATCCACGATTTATTGAAAACGCATTTTCTAGATCGTGGTTTTTTCGGAATCGGTGACTTTTCGTTGCCCGACATAGTTTTTGATTGCGCTCTTGACGTATTACTTTCGTACACACTAAAATGCCTTGTTTTAAATATAATTTATTCACCCGCAAAATCTGACAGCGTCGAATCAACACAAAGCTGACTGCCGTTTGCTAGTCATGCTTATAGTTACATACATATCTATAAATAGTCGGTACAAAAGCTACTAGGTCAGTCAAATTGCGTTTGAGTATAACATGTTAAAAATGCACGAATTTCTTAATAGTTGTAAAGATTTTCTAACTTTACAAGTAACAAAAATTATAAATATTAAAACATTCTTCATGAAAGAAATTGAAATTGCAGGCTTCTTTCGAATTTTTCAAATTTCTGGCCGGCCACTGGCTCGAGAGTGATATTGCCGGTCGAGCAGGCAGAAAAACGGCCACTTGGCAACCCTATGTGCAGATGGAAGGCCATTGAGGCCTCATCCAGAACACACTAGTTCAGTAGATATACAAGAGGGGTTCTGGGCCACCCCCTCATATTTGCCTTTCCCGCTCCCCCTCACCCTCACTTTGAGCTTTCTATGTATGTGTGCACAACACACCCACACACCCATACCCACACACACACCCATACCCACACACACACCCATACTCACACATACACCCATACCCACACGCACACCCATACTCACATGCACACCCTCACACACAACCTGGGGGAGGAGCCACACGCACGCCTTCTATGGAAAACACCCCCTCATATTTACCTCCCCGCCCGACCTATGCATAACACACACACGCCACCTTGTATGGCATACCCCTTCATATTTACCTTCCCCCAGGCATACCCCTTTTCTGGTTTGTTTATACGGCTGTGGCGCCACACACACCCTCACACACAGGGCATACCCCTTTATATTTACTTTCGCGCCACACTCACCCTCACACACACACACACACATGGCATCGCTGTTGTGCGCACAGCTTCCCGCCCAACAGGCACACCATATACCAGCAGTATATTTCGCAACATCAGCTTTTACACAAGGTTATCATGTATCTCTTCTTCTGAACTTCTCGTTGATCATATGTATATTTACTCTATGCAAAGCTTCCCGCCCAACAGGCACACCCTTCACATTTGCCTCGCTGAACGATCCCCGCCGATCTATGCATAACACACACCACCTATATTCTATATTTACAAGCAATGCTATACGCACACCCTCATACACATGGCATCGCTGTTGTGCGCAAAGCTTCCCGCCCAACAGGCACACCCTTCACATTTGCCTTCACCGATCTCCACATATACCAGCAGTATATTTCGCAACATAAGCTTTTACACAAGGTTATCGTGTATCTCTTCTTCTCAACTTCTCGTTGATCATGTGTATATTTACTCTATGCTATAGAAAATTTGGCTCTCAAAATATAAAATCGAAATTGTTGTTGTTGTTGTTTTTCTACATTAGGCCACTGGGTGAAGTCACATTTTCTACGATATTCGAGATACCAACAATATATTTCGCAAAATCAGCTTTTATCGAGGCTTTCTGGATTTGTTTATACAAGCGCTGAACATGCGATCGAAGAATAGGGCATTTTCTGACACGTCATCAAATGGCAATGTATTGGAGAGCCGCAAGGCACACACACGATGACAGGCCGGCAAGATGAATAGGGAAAGTGTGGAGTAGGTAATATTTTTATTGGAAAAAACTAAATATTAGTTATTTTTAGAAAATAAAATGTGAAATAACAGCTCACATTTTTAATATGAAATCTAAATACCAGTTCATCTTTTGATTAAGTGCTTTCGTTTCTCTTTATTGTAGTGTTCAAAATCGGTATGAGTGTAAAATTGGAAATTATTGCGATGGCCTGTATCTGTATAAATTGAATGATAACAATTTCTCTCGAAGTGCTTTGCCAAAAAATGTGCAATTTGATATCGTAGAATATTTAATAGATCGGCAAAGTGCTTATAGCAGAGAAAGTTTTAGAGCTTTTAACGGTTTGAAAGCATATATAAAACCTTCGAAGGATGGATCCAGTACTTGGGCAGTAAAAATGCCAAAACTGGAAACTCTTAACCAAAAGATCCCCGCATTTAAATCTTTTCGTTTAAGAGCCGCTAACCACTTTTCCTGCTTTAATTTTGACAATAATGATACCCTTTTCTCGGTTCTTTTATAAATTTTCGGAAATTTGAAAATTTGTTCGTTGTCCCGGTCACCCCGCTTACTACATCAAACTACAGCACAAATATTAGGCACTGGTAATATAAATTACATGACATACAAATAATTTTCAATTGCTGAATTAGTTTGATGTTATAAAACTTACTTTCTATTGAATAAATTAATGATAAAATAGAAAAAACTAAGAAAATTCCGCCAAGTTGTTTACAAAATGTATGAGAAATATCAGCTCTCAAAACTTCGTGTGCCTTGCGGCTGTCTTGTATGTGTGGGTAGAAAATGCCCTATAGAATTTTTATCTTTCTTTCGGCCAATATGAGGGTGTGTATGTGTGAATGGAATAAGCAGAGAAGCAGATATCGACTTCTCGTTGAGTGCAGATATGATTGATTGATAAGAACTCTTTGCTATATTCTTACATGATGGGTACATGAAAATTTTATCTGGTTGCTGTACTGTGTGAGTGTGTGTGTGTGTGTTGGTTTAATGCTGATGTTTTTTCATCCCCCTGTTCAGGATAACTTTTTTATAAAATATAAAACCCGAAATATTGTATTTATGGAAAATCTTTATTTTAAAAATTATTAACAGTAATAATTACAAAACAGCTTTTTAGAATGATTTCGCTCATGATAATGATCTTAAGACTGACATGATATTTATTTTTCTTAGATTCTAAAATTTTATTTTCATGTTAGTGAGTTGGTTCTCACTAGCTCGTTGAGATTTTAAATTTTTTCCCCATAGGAAGTGAAGCTTCATATTTAGCCTGGTAATTTATTCATTGTTTTACAGTTTGACTCCTTAGACGCCATTGATGATAACAATAGAAGGCATACTAAGCAATTTTCCTGACTTCGTTGGTAAGTGGTATGTATTCCACTATTCTATCATGCAGCAATAAACAGTAGGCTGTAGTGTTGACTGGAACGTTCGCAGATGTCTTGAACTCCACCCTTATATCCACAGGACCGGTTTTAATAGCCTCGTTTTGACGTGAACAATCAATTACTGAGATTGGAGCATTACTCTTAAACTCATCCCATGAGAGGAGCGGCTGGAATTGACGTTGATAGTACGAAGGTTGAAATTTTATATACATATCATATAGACGTGCATATTTATCTATATCAAACTTCAGATTCAAATCGCTATACGGGTATGATTCAGAATTCAGATGTACTTTAACATCTGTCAGCATGCAATGATCAAATTTGCTAGCATTTTTTGTTCTATCATTTTTGCGATTTGTTTGCAGAGCAAAGATAATATAGCGTGGTTTTTCCATCTGGGATGAAGTTTTAACAGACCAGGTGTGATGAGTTGTTGCTGGTAACCCCGGATACTCATATAAATCCCAACTTCTGAATGGCATTCGTATTTCACGCCCACTCTCAATGATTTTAAATATAACCAATTTCTAATGATCGGCAACATTAACATGTGGAACGTGCCATTGAAGTTTAAATATCTCAATTTTTACATCATCTGTTGGTGATACGATTGCATCTTCATCTGCCCTGCTTCGTATTAATACGAGTTCATGCTTAGCATTCGCAATAATTTTCTTATAGTCTTCAGCAAACCCCAACAATGATTTCAGTGGTACACAGAAATTGAAAAATCCTTCGGTTGGTGTAATCGACTTCTCAGGTGACCAGCTGGCGTTGAGTAACATTTTACTCTCATTTTCGCTCAATGATATATAATTTTTTAGTGTTGTAGCAATTCCAAGATTTCGAGTTCTATCAATTTCTACGCCATTGAGCTCATATCGAATTTCCTCAAAGAGGAATGGTATAGCATTATTCACCAGCTCTGCAGTGGCTGATATTGATTCTTCTGATTTAATTGGTTTTCCTTCTATGTATATAAAACTTTCGGCTGGTAAGACATATAGGTCTTGGTGTTGCACAGAAATACGGATTTCATCACTGTTTTTGAATGATGTTAGGAATGGTGAATAGATGTGGTAGTCAATTTTTGATATGCTATTATCATAATTTACATCCCCAGTAATACTCAAGATGTTGCTCATTGCTTCAAATTTAGTTCTAATGATTTTAGAAATTTTATATTATCGGCTGTCAGCTGACGTCTTGCACGCTTCAAGGTCACTGGTTGACTATTGTTTTCAGTGAAGTTCGTTCTATATATATCCTTATTGGTGTAAATTAGCATTCTGCGGCTTCAAGTGCAATCTGATAGTTATCGTTTCACCTCGAAAATTTATTAGATCTCCGTCCTGATCAACGATCTTCAGTGTGAGAGAACTTACCCGTTTGACGTTCACAGGTAAATAGATCACATTCCAGGGAACCTCTACTATTTTATAACCAGGCCCCACGATTGGAGCAAATTCATGGAGCATATGCACATGTTTATTGTTAATGTATGAGCCTGATATGATGTTACATTCTACCCGAATAGTATTAACTTTAATTATATTGACAGGTAAATCTGATGTATGAAGCATATTTGCACCCAATACACGTCTCCCAAATCCCAACAGTGGAGCGATAGATCGCTCTTTTTCAAAATGTAAAGCTTCGGAGGTCTTTATTTCACTCTTCAAGGTATTATTGTTTGCTCTTAATAAGACTGATGCCTTGCTGTTGCTTTTATTTAAACTTTGCTGCACCAATGTTGCTATATCATCAATCTCATATGATCCCACAGGTATTTCGATAAACGTATCCCCCACATGCATTAAATTGTTGCTCTCATCAATATTAGGTATAGAATTGTACGTTTGAAAATCGATCAATCCGCAAACGTAATCTCCAACTAATTCCAATGGTGGAAAGTATTCGGCGGTGAGAACCGATGTATTGCCTGTAAGAGAGAGTGTTATCGACATGGCTACTTGAAATGAAATGACTATGGTTATTTGCGAAAGTCTTTATTTATATATGTTGAATGACATTATGTAAGAATTTTAAACATAAGTGACCGCAAATTACTGAATCGAAATTTTGATGAGGTGTATAGTTGTATGTAACTGCATCACCCAAATAATTTGTAACTTCTCGCGGCGGCTGCAAGTTTCCAAAACTATCAAAGTTTATGATATTTCCATTCTTCTTGTACGCTACCCAATGCGTTCCAGGTCCAGATGACACATCTAGATTTATAATGCCACTCTCATTTTTCCATGCTTTTCTAGGTAATTGATCGCGCATAAATACTCCTCGAAAGTGGGCTATGTGTTGTGAATATTTACGTAGATCATTTTCATTGAGAGCTCTTTTGGGTAGCGACTTTAGTAGTTTTTTGGCTGAGGGTTGAGGAAAAGTCCCAATCCTTTCCTATATGGCTTTAGAAATAATCCTTGTCCACGTTTTCCTAGTGCTATAGCTTCCATTGACTCATTATGGCGTTTCGCTTCTTGCAGTTCTTGCCGTGCGCTGCTTGCAGCGTTTACAGCTTTAGCTATGCCTGCAGCACCCCCCGATAGCGCTCCAACGGCTGAAAGACCAGCAAATAGTGGAATGAGGAATGGTAAAACGCCTCCTACTTTAGGCACTGGTATCACTCGAGGTGTAGTGAATGCTTTTTTCTTTCCCTTGATAACATCATTTGCTGCACTTAGAGCAATTTTAGTAGCTTCCAACAGGTCTTTTGGCTTTTTCAGTTTTAAAATTTTTCGAGCATTACGTACAGCTACACGAAATGATGGTCGTGACGTATTCTTCTTCTTCTTCTTCGAGCAGCTGATTTTTGCTTTTATACCCATTCCAACTTTGATTTTAGCTTTCATGGCGTTTGTTATTAATAGCGCGTTGGCTCGTTCTGCAAAGCTAGCGTCTTTAGATTTTACTCGCTGCCAAGCTTTCTCTTCTAAAATACGATCAGCTATATGTCGGTCACTTAAGTCCTTATGATCACGATATGCCATATCATGTTGTCTGCAAGCAGCGTCGAGTGGGTTAATTCCGGGGTCTCCGCGGGCTAGTCTTTTAGTTAACTTTGTTCCTGGGCCGCAGTACTGATATCCTGGTAGATGAAGCTCAACTGGTAACTTGTTTATAATTGAGTTTAATAGTCCTTTCCCTTTGATGGCTTTTCGTTGAATAATGCGATTCTTACTATGGTTACTCATTTTATGGGTTTACTGCAAGACTGATAAAAATCTAAACCGGTATTTATAGGGAACGTGTTAGTAGGCAACATGAAGTTTATCAAGCAACGAGCGTCTCTACCTGTTAGAAATTCTGATACTGGAATTACAAGTACATTGAAGAAGAAACATGGAGTGCTGCTTCCAAACAGTATGCGAGGAATTATTGTTGGACCATCGAATTGTGGCAAGACAAATGTTATGCTAAGTTTACTGGAGCACCCTAATGGCCTACGATTCGAGAATATCTACATTTACTCAAAGTCGCTAAGTCAACCGAAATATGAGTATTTGAGAAAAGTTGTAACTCACATATCAGGCTTGGGTTATTACACGTTTTCTAACAACTGCGACGTTATACCGCCAGAAGAAGCAAAGTCAAACTCAATTTTCATCTTTGATGATGTGGCCTGCGATAAACAAAATAATATTAGAGCATACTTTTGTATGGGGCGACATAAAGGTATTGATAGCTTTTACCTCTGCCAGACATATACTCATATACCAAAGCATCTAATTCGCGATAATGCCAACTTTCTAATCATATTTAAACAAGATGATTTGAATCTTAAGCATATATACAATGATCATGTAAATAGCGATATGGGATTTGTAAAGTTCAGAAAAGCGTGTGCAAACTGTTGGAAAGACAAATATGGATTCTTAGTAATTGATAAGGACAGCCCTATAGATAAAGGCCGATATCGAAAAGGCTTTGATGCTTTCATGAGCTTATAAAAGGAGCTTATTGTTAAGATCACAGATACCCAACAGACCTGGTCTACCTGGTCTATCTGGTCTACCTGGTCTACCTGGTCTATCTGGTCTATCTGGTCTACCTGGTCTACCTGGTCTACCTGGTCTATCTGGTCTACCTGGTCTACCTGATCTATCTGGTCTACCTGGACTATATAAGTGACTATCAGTATGTCAATATATTAGTGTAACTGTAACTATCAGCGTAGTAACATGAATGAAAAACTATTGAAGGATATTATAAAAACACGTGATGCTATACGAAGGAAGTATAAAGCTCTCAAGACCGGTAAAATTGAATCGGAAGCTCAGTTGGAGGAAACCTTTAAACCAATAACCCGCAAGCTGGAAAAGCTCACAACATCAGTGAAGCTTGAGCCAGAAGAAGGAGAAATTAAAGAAGAGAACAATGAAGAAACATACACACCACCACGTAAATATTTAAAGATGGAGCCAACTAGTACCCCTCTTAGGGGTGGTTCCGATGATGATGATGATGAAGAGTTTTCTACACCTATAAAAGAACAAATATTAGAGTCACCAGGCAAGATACTAAACAAATACCACCAACTACTTGAAAATGATAGCAATAAAATTGATAAAATTTATGGGGTGTACTATCATAACGATATGTTAAATATTGGTAATTCCAGCATTAAAGTTGATAATGAAAACTTTCTTATTGGTGAGAAGCAGTATAAGATAACTGAAGGTTTAGCTGAACTACTTTTTATGAAAAAGCCTCAAGGTTACTCAATAGACGATATGACCAATTATCAAGCAATTGTAAATGACACATCCGCCTACAGACGCGATTTTAAGGAAAACCAGCAAATAAAAGGAACAAATACCTTTAAATATAGAAAAATTATAAAAAAGTTGATTCGCACTCCTCATACTGGAAAGGGAATAATGCAAATTCCTAAGAAAAATATTGACTACATATATTGGGATGACCCTAATGAGCTAGTTGATCGGCTCCGCATATTGGTAGCATCGCAGCAAGCTGGAAATAATAGTCATACTAATGAGATAGTATCAATCATTGAGGAGTTACGTGAAGCTGACATTATAGTATAAATATTAGCATACATAAAAAATAGTTACATTTCTGAAATGAGCGTTGACAAGTTTGGCCGATCTTCTAAACGACAAAAATTTGGAGCAGTGGGTGATCGCGGACCACCTGGAATTCCTGGAAAAGACGATGCTACTGGTTCTAAAGGTGAACGGGGACCAAAAGGAAACGGTTTTAATTTAACATCAGATGGTGACTATGATCTTTCATTGAAAAGAATAAAAAACCTCGGTGATCCAAAAGAAAACGTTGACGCTGCAACTAAAAAATATGTTGATGATGAAATACAAAAAAGGGTGAACAAAGCAGTACAGAATCTAACGGTGTATATTAATGGTGAAATTGAGAAAATTGAAAAATTTATATTCTCTAACATAATTAAAAAGCCTCAAGATGGCGTCTATGAGTAAGAGACAAATAGTGAATGAGCTCCCCAAACCTGCTCGTCGAAATTATACTAGACGGAGAGTTATCATTAAAGGTCTGGATGATTTATGGCAAGCTGACTTGGTTGAAATGGATGCTTATAAACATGTAAACAACGGATTACGCTACTTGCTGACTGTAATTGATACATTTTCTAAATATGCTTGGGCTATACCAATTAAAAGAAAAACCGGACTAGAAGTTACAGAAGCGCTGCACTCAATATTCAAAGATGGACGTACACCTAAAAATTTACAAACGGATGATGGCAAGGAATTCTACAACTCTAACTTTCAAAAGCTAATGAGCAAATATGAAATTAATCACTACTCAACATATACATCGCTTAAAGCATCAATAGTGGAAAGATTCAATCGAACTTTAAAGAGCATAATGTGGAAGGAATTTAGCATGAATGGCTCCTACAAATGGTTTCATATGATAAAAAAACTGCTTTCACAATACAATACGAAAAAACATCGAACAATCAAAATGCGCCCTTGTGATGTCAATAAAGCAAATGAAAAGCACCTTCTTGCTACAGCCTATAATCGTATCAAAATTGCTGCTTCAACATCATATCATATAGGAGATCACGTCCGTATAAGCAAATATAAACATGTATTTGAAAAAGGCTACACACCAAACTGGACAGCTGAAATTTTCAAAATTTCCAAGATTCAACTAACTAATCCTGCAACATATCAACTTGAGGACTACCAAGGTAACCTAATACAAGGAGGATTTTATGAAAAGGAATTGCTGAAAGTTAAACATCCTGATCTCTATCTTGTTGAAAAAATATTAAAAAAGAGTGGAGATAAAGTTTATGTTAAATGGCTCGGTTTTTCATCAGAACATAATACTTGGATAAATGCTAAAGGTGTATTATAAGCTAAAGAAATATATATATAAATAAATAAATAAATAAATAAATGACATTTTTATAACATTTTAAAACTTGGGTTTTATTTTCAAATCTAGTTTTGCATATTATCTCGCTATGATGTTGTTTCAATATGGGCTCCAGGATTTTACTTATATTGATGATTCTCTGCCTAAATCTACATCTATCTATAACACATATATGGCACAGACCCTTGCAGCTGGCTCTATAAACAAAATCCCATACATGCATGATGTGTACTTCCCCAGTAGGAAATTTGGAACACATTACCGACAGAATCGGTTCTGTAATCCATTGACAATACAGTAAACAAGATTACAATTGTAAAATTTTCCAATTCTAATGAAGTAGTTCTTTGTCTGATTACATTGATGCCAAAGTAATGTAAAGGGTAATGCAATAGCAGCTGATGCGGCACATCTCTTAAAAATGCGAAAGAGACAACATGCAATTTAATTCATGCTGCATTACATGTAACCAATGAATGTACCAGTTCTATGTAATGCAGAATGGAGGCGATTGGTTACCGCCTATGACATCGCCATGCAAATGTAATGCCTTATCTCCACTTGCTGTAATCTGAACGAGAACTAGTTTCTACTCCTTAGAACTACTTTCGGAATCGATTGGGTAATTACTTGCTTTCCCTACTGGGTTCTGGTTGAATTAGAACTGAGTATTATTACACAACTACATATCTGTAATCACTATAAATTCAATCGCAATAGAAAACCAAACAAGAAAACCATAAAAAAGATGCGACTCAAGAACTTTAGCTGGATATCAGAAACCTGAAACATAAATTTGCTGAAATTGGTCGGGGATAGGGTTGCCAGGTGTCCGGATTTAGCCGGACATATCCGGCTTTCTACAGTCGTGGCGGCCAAATTTATACATGTCCGGCCTGTCCGGCTTTTGTCCGGATTTTAAGCGATTGTCCCTCTGATCACGTAAGAGTAGCTCCAGTACACAAAGATTTAAGCAGACCAAGTAACTTCCAACACTGCATCCCGGACTAATAAAAAAGGTAGTCCCGGAGTGAGCGTTGCAAGTGACCTGGTCATTTCGTGCCAATTGATTCATTTTAGAAATTTTTCCTTTCGGGTAGTAAGTTGATGGTGTAAACGTCAGCTGCGTGAGTAGTGGTGGGGCTGATCGTGGCAATATGTACATTTTCTCCCCACCACCCCACCACAGGTGGCCTTATCTTAATTATCAATTCCAACAAAAATCAAACGACCTGAAAAGATCATCCAAAATGCAACGCTGCCTCCCGGACTATAATGAAATGGCCAGTTTTCCGTCAAAGGAAAATAGATGATTGTTTATTTAGTCTATTTTGAAATAAACGATTGAAAATACCTAACTGACTCTATTTCTATTCAAAATGGGTAGTCCGGATTTTAGGGCAAAATGCCCGGCTAAATGTAACGCCGTGTCCGGCTTTTTTATTTTTGGACCTGGCAACCCTAGTCGGGGATGGGGAAATTAATTAGGGTTTTTTTTAAAAAAGAAAAATATTTAATTAGGTAAAAATCCTTTTATTTAATTACTCATATAAAAGTTTGTGTTTATGCTTTTAGTAAAAACTAAATCGAAGGTTTTAGCAATTGACCCTCTATTTATTATTAGGTAGCCTCCATCATTGATGGCGTCGAATCCCCTCTCTGACATATTGTTGAAGCGATTCGGCAAAAAAAGCTGGTTATCCTCCAAATCGAGCACAATCTTTGGACCAAACTTCGTTGTAAGTCTCCTACATCCTAAGATTTTATATAGATGATTTATCTCCATTTCCTTCAGGGGTAGTGTTGGTTTATAGGTGTGAGAATTTAAATCGGCCAATATCTCAACCTCAGTATTCAACTCGTTTGCTGATGATGAATAATCCATTGCTTTTGTTGTATGAAAATCAACTTGAACTGTATGCTAAAAGAAGCTACTTATTTCTTCAGCTGCTAAAACAAGACTGACAACTTCGAAGTAAATCCAAGCATACAAGGCCTTATGTTAGGCTAAGAGATAAGAAAATTCATTTTTTTCTCTATGTATACATTATAAGTATAAAACTTAATTATCTAAAACGGAAGCCGTAGGTGATTATGGATCCAATTTCATACTCAGCATATTTCTTTGAATCATAACAAAAGGCCTTCAACACAGCGCCGGAAACGATGTATCAGATTTCTTCGGCAGCAGTTCTCATTAAGATAAGAATAGCTTACGTTTCAAAATTGTATTTATCTTAAGATGCAGGCGCTATCCGTAATACTAAATATCTTTAGTTGTCATATCTACAAAAAAAAGAAAAATGATTAAATAAATAATTAAATCTTATGTATATATATGTACATACATTTATAGTGTTGATGGTAAGTTGTAATGTCCCCATGGAAGTGTTTCAGTACTATCCTCAAATAAATATCTTTTATCGTCATGGGGATCCAAAGCTACTTTACGTTGACGGATCGTGAATACTTGATGTTTTTTAGATCTTATTAAGTTCTGATCTCTGGATATGGTAATCATGCCATCCAGACATTTAACATAGTCATCAAAGCTAATATTATTTTTGACTACATAGTTCTTCACTCCTTTAGCTTTTTTATGACTTTCATCATCGGCATCATTATCGGTCCTAAAACAGTACATTTTCGCTCTCAGTCCAACAAAATCGGTAATAATATTTCCATGTAGCTCATCTTTCATTAATCCAGGAACTTTTTTATTTCAAAGCGGGATGTTGAAAATATTATTGTTCTCATAGTCGCTCGTATCGAATTTATTAACATTATTTTTAATCATCTGCTCATATGGATCCATATCAGTAAACTCATATATTAATGAGTCTGTATCGGTATACAAGCATCTTGCTTTATCACCGAATTCCTTTGTTATGAATTCATAGTGTAAGTCGTATATACAGGTTTTCGAGATATCAAGTATCGCTTGGCCAACATAAATAGGTTTATTCTTTTTAGCTGCCATCTTGTTTAACTCCACGGCCACTAGATTTTCGTCGAAAATTGATGCGCTATGAAAGTTAGGTTTTAATATCATAGCTTGTGCGCCATACCGCCCATCCCATTTTGTAAGGAGTTTTACAATCACCCTCTTCCGAACATTTTCCATGGTTTTACCAAATATTGCATTGATCAGTAATTTGAAGAAATCCTTTTCGAAATTGTTTGTTGCTCTGGCTCTAAAATGTGTATTTAAGTCAATGTAGTGTTTTAACCACGGTGATTGATTAAATTGAAGTACACGATGAGTTTTCTTTAAAATTATACCATTTTTTAAATATTGTTTCAAATTGCGATAATGTCTTATATATTTTTCTTTATTAAATAATGTAAGTAATAGCTTAGGAGTTTTAGAATTAGGTGGATTCATGCAAGTCGGCGCTAATGGTAGATCTTTGTGAATATCATGTATTGATTCTGGATATTCCAGATCTACTTCAAGTAGATACCCAACTGGTGAATCATCAGGAATACTATTAACATCAATGGATTCAATCCATTTAAAACCCCCAGTTGGTAGATATTGAGACATAGCCCATCCATATAAATTATTGGCATCTAAGTACATTAAGTACTTGTCCTCCTCATTGGGGTTATATTTCTTCATGTATTTATTATTAGCTTTACCTCGTCTTCCGCTACATTGTGCTACTCCACCTCTGATGCCACGTTCAACAAATAATAACATGTCAATATCTGTTATTAATTCCAATGTAACACCTGTATATAGCAACATAGCATCCCAAGTTAGACCGGTTGTAGTGAAATAGTGCGCTGGATCCAGTTTATGACTTTTTAAACATGTGTTTCTAAAGTTTTCAAAAATATCTGCTAAGAGCATTACATCTGTTTTGAGATATAAATCCGAATACTCCCCTAAAGTAGTAATATGAAAACTAGACCATACAATTAATGCATGCTGATAATCTTCTTCGCTTATATCGCTATCAGTTAGCTGATTATGAAAGGAATCCTTAGATGGTAAGGTTGGTTCGTCCAATTTCTCCCATGAATCAACATAATCATATGGGAAAACGCCTTTCCTATGAAGAAGATTATAGTGGTTATTTGAAAAATGTTTTTCCAATAACGGAAATGATGTGCAATTCTTTGCTAACGCATCCAATGACGATGGAAGAAAGCGAATTGAATCAATAAATCGTAGATTGATGGAGGTCTCATCTACATGTTTGGTGAAGGAGATATACTTCTCTTTTGTTAGCGGTAATAAATCAATCCTTCCATTAATATTAAGTGCTATATCTTTTATTATGAAGTGGCTATCATATCCAGAAAGGTTATGGAAAACTACTGGAATAACATGGCTATCCTGATAAAGTAAATTACATGTTTGATGAGCAACTCCTCGAAATTTTCCAGTAAGATGATCATGGTCACAAACTCTAATATCAGATATTATAAAGGTTTTCTGACAAATATGACAACATTTGGCTGCTTTATGCTTCATCTCTCGGTCCTTTGTATTCATATCCAGTGCAATTATATTTTTAAAAATTTCCGATACATCTTTGCTAATCAGCTCCAATTCTTGAGCAAACCATTCCAAACATTTTTCTCCTCTATAAGAGCGATAATAACTCAATTTCTCATCGTAGGAACACTGGAAGAAGTATCCTATACTATGAGCTTCATGCTTTTGATAGGGTGTTGTATTGCTTTGTGTATCATCGTTTAATGATTTTAATATGCACTCAATATCAGCATAAATAATGAAAGGGCACTTTTCTTTATACTTATAGTTATTAAAATTTACCCATTTTTCTGTAGGTAATATGACTCGGCAGGTATTTATTTGTTTACATTCTTCTATATGTTTGTTTAAATTGTACTCACTGATGAAATGGTTTAAGAATCGATCACAAATCCATGTTTTTTGTTTCCTTTTTGTAATTTGAGTACGAACTAACCTTGAGAGATCCTTTATCCTGCAGTAGTGGTAATTGCCACAATTTTCATCCACATTCATTTCATTCTCAGCATCGCATCGTCATCATCAGTAAATATCAGTAAGTGTATGCATTTAGCATATTCATTCTTACTGATATATATTGGTACTGTTAATATTTTTTTATTTTCTTTTATTAATGTATACACATTTATTCTTAGATTATTATTTTTTTCAAATTTGGGTATATCTTTTATTTTCATGGGAAATTCAATATTATTTAAATTTAATACACTAGCGTAATGAGGATAGGAGCTTACACGATATGTATGTGATGATACTGGATGTAATGCACTTACTACACTCCATGCGAAACATGCATTATCAACGTTTTCTACATTTACACATGCTTTTTTATTTTTTATCTCAATAGGCAATTCTATATATGAGATCCTTTAAACACCGAATTTCTGTTTATGTTAACACCTAAATTTATTATTTTCACTAATGCCCATCCACTATCCCGTTCCTGAAATTCTTCCAACTCACTTAAAAGTTTCTCCTTAATATCATTCACTATTTCCTTTAAATCAGTTCCGGTCAATATTTATATTAGCAGTTTGTATATATTTTAAATCTGTACACATATCACCATTTGTCATTATTTTCTTAAATTCACCACACAATGTTGTATTGATTTTTATCATTGAAAATTGTTTTAAAATATTTTTAACTCTTATTATTAACGTTTTACCGGCATTGTTTAAAAATATTTTTGGATCTTTATATCCTAGATTTTGAATAACCGATGACCTAAT
The DNA here is from genome assembly GCA_963855945.1 of Thereva nobilitata. Lineage (NCBI taxonomy): Eukaryota > Metazoa > Arthropoda > Insecta > Diptera > Therevidae > Thereva > Thereva nobilitata. The sequence continues at coordinate 157,509,049 of OY979694.1, read as the reverse complement.
TCGAGAACTAAAGGCGGATTGTATATCTTTCCACACTAATAATTTCTCACGATTTTTAATACCCGAACCAGTATGCATGAAGGTTTTTAACACTTCACGGTAATAATTTAGCATCGCAATGTTTGCTTCAAATCCTCGTTTTTCACCAATTGTATCACTATTTCTTTGATATTTATATATCATTCGGATGTTATAGTTACAATACTTTATCCACTTTGTAATTTCTACTTCATTTTTGCTTTCCTTTATTAGAGGTAAAGCCTGGTTTATTAGCGACACAATTTTTTTCCCGATGTCAGACATTACTTTTAATTAAATGAAAAATCCGTTGTTAATAGGTTGAAAGTAAAAACACGAATAATTCATATCAACCATTCACCATACATATAAACTCATATCAATCGTATTCATATACGAGAAGTCGATATCTGCTTCTCTTCTTATTCCATTCACACATACACACCCTCATATTGGCCGAAAGAAAGATAAAAATTCTATTCTTCGATCGCATGTTCAGCGCTTGTATAAACAAATCCAGAAAGCCTCGATAAAAGCTGATTTTGCGAAATATATTGTTGGTATCTCGAATATCGTAGAAAATGTGACTTCACCCAGTGGCCTAATGTAGAAAAACAACAACAACAACAATTTCGATTTTATATTTTGAGAGCCAAATTTTCTATAGCATAGAGTAAATATACACATGATCAACGAGAAGTTGAGAAGAAGAGATACACGATAACCTTGTGTAAAAGCTTATGTTGCGAAATATACTGCTGGTATATGTGGAGATCGGTGAAGGCAAATGTGAAGGGTGTGCCTGTTGGGCGGGAAGCTTTGCGCACAACAGCGATGCCATGTGTATGAGGGTGTGCGTATAGCATTGCTTTTAAATATAGAGTATAGGTGGTGTGTGTTATGCATAGATCGGCGGGGATCATTCAGCGAGGCAAATGTGAAGGGTGTGCCTGTTGGGCGGGAAGCTTTGCATAGAGTAAATATACATATGATCAACGAGAAGTTGAGAAGAAGAGATACATGATAACCTTGTGTAAAAGCTGATGTTGCGAAATATACTGCTGGTATATGGCGTGCCTGTTGGGCGGGAAGCTTTGCGCACAACAGCGATGCCATGTGTGTGTGTGTGTGAGGGTGAGTGTGGCGCGAAAGTAAATATGAAGGGGTATGCCCTGTGTGTGAGGGTGTGTGTGGCGCCACAGCCGTATAAACAAACCAGAAAAGGGGTATGCCTGGGGGAAGGTAAATATGAAGGGGTATGCCATACAAGGTGGCGTGTGTGTGTTATGCATAGGTCGGGCGGGGAGGTAAATATGAGGGGGTGTTTTCCATAGAAGGCGTGCGTGTGGCTCCTCCCCCAGGTTGTGTGTGAGGGTGTGCATGTGAGTATGGGTGTGCGTGTGGGTATGGATGTATGTGTGAGTATGGGTGTGTGTGTGGGTATGGGTGTGTGTGTGTGGGTATGGGTGTGTGGGTGTGTTGTGCACACATACATAGAAAGCTCAAAGTGAGGGTGAGGGGGGAGCGGGAAAGGCAAATATGAGGGGGTGGCCCAGAACCCCTCTTGTATATCTACTTAGTTCTAGATCCTATCAGGGAGTAGCTTGCTAGTGAAGGTGAGGTCCAGCACCTTTTCCCTACTACCCTACTATGAAGGAGTGGTGAGTATCTTCCTTAGTCGGGCAGCGGGGTATGCGTAGGCCCCATGCCAAAAACAAGAATAAAATTCAGTACCCGGGGTTTTCGAGGTCGCTGATCACGAATTGGATATTATTTTTTTAATAAACAAAATGGCGGATCCAATATGGCGGACGGCCACATGATAAAATGCATATTTGCAAATGAAACTCGGTACTCGGGGGTTTTCGAGATCGCTGATTACGAATATGATATTATTTTTTCGAAAAACAAAATGGCGGGTCCAATATGGCGGACGGTCACATGAAAAAATGCATATTCGCGGATCAAATTCGATACCCGGGGGTTTTCGAGGTTGCTGATTACGAATTAAGTAGATAAGCAAGGGGGGTTCTGGGACCCCCCTCATATTTCCCTTCCCCACTTCCTCTCACCCTCACTTTGAGCTTTCTATGTATGCGTGTACAACTCACACACACACCCATACCCACGCACACACCCATACCCACACATACACCCATACTCACACATACACCCATACTCAAACATACACCCATACTCACACATACACCCATACCCACATGCACACCCTCACACACAACCTGGGGGAGGAGCCACACACACCTTCTATGGAAAACACCCCTTCATATTTACCTCGCCGCCCGATCTATGCATAACACACACACCACCTTGTATGGTATACCCCTTCATATTTACCTTCCCCCGCAGGCATACCCCTTCATATTTACCTTCCCCCCACGCTGAACGAGCGCAAAGCTTCCCGCCCAAAGCTTTCAACCCCTTATATTTACCTACCCGCCCGATCTATACATAACACACACCACTTTATATGGCATACCCCTTCATATTTACACCCTCACACACAGGGCATACCCCTTCATATGTTTATGTTACCGTGGCGCCACACACACATCCTCACACACACATGGCATCGCTGTTGTGCGCAAAGCTTCCCGCCCAAAGCCTTCTATATTGGAGATTTGAAATCCTATTGTTTATACGGCGCTGAACGATCCCGCCCGATCGATCTATGCATCACACATCACACCGGATGAGTAGAGATGTACACCCCCCTTGGCATAAAGTTTATTTATGTTTTATTTTCATTTCCCCACATGCGCGAAGAAACATCAACCAAATGAATACAGATATGCACAGGCACACCCTTCACATTTGCCTTCACCGATCCCCACATATACCAGCAGTATATTTCGCAACATCAGCTTTTACACAAGGTTATCGTGTATCTCTTCTTCTCAACTTCTCGTTGATCGTGTGCATATTTACTCTATGCTGTAAGCTATGCTGTGTAACGGTCGGTTACTTACAGAAAAAAATTCTCCTTATGAATTATTCCCCATCTCGCGGAAATTGCCTGAACGATTAATCAAGTCACTTAACGAAAATTTTAGTTCCAAATTTTAACATAAAGTAGGCGAGAAGAAACAAAATTTTTCTTGGTATAGAAAAAAATAGATTTTTTTGACAGTCAGTTTTTAGAATCCGGACAAGGGAGTCGTTGAAGGAATCTAAAATAAGATTGTTCAGTTCTCTTGGTGGAAGAGTCAGTCGTTGGTATCCGGAGGCGGAGGACACAGTTTTTTTGGAGCCGGACGAGCAGTTAGTTTTCAGGAGCCGGACGAGGAGTCTGAATTTTTTGAATAGGAACGTCAAAAGTTGCTTGATGGCCTAAAAGCTAATTGGCAAGAGCTACAATAAAAATTTTCCAAATATTACCCGTGCGAACTGATACTGGCCCGAAAAAGAAGAGGAAGAAGAATTTAGAGAAGGAGATACGGCAAATTGAGCGAGATATTCTTTTGGATGGAAAGTAATCCGCTTATTTACGTTTGTGGCGAAGAAAGGAGTGGAAGTTAAGTTAAGAATAAAATATTTTTGTCTTTGAAAGCGGGGACCTAACTCGGAGCACAAGAAGAAGAACATTGGTAATATTATTCATATTATACCGTATTTTTTGTTCGGTGGGATCTCCATCTTGCCGTAGTATAGGTCGAAAATTTGTGCTCCCCAATAGAGCGAGCGGGTATTAAGCGCTGCTGGCACTGCTTCCCTAACAAGATCGAGCTAAGTTATCAGTTTTTTTTGGGTCTCGACCCACTCGTGTCTGCCGGGCATAGAGAGAAGCTCTTCCACCATATCGGGGCAAATTGGAATTGCAAAAAAGAAACCACGTTATTCAGGAACTTGCCCATCTCTCCGAGTTTTAGTGCTCTGTGTGCAATTCGCCGTGTGCCATTGTCAGATTTTGCCGGTTGTGAAGCGGGTGGTGCTCAATCAACTACTGAACCGGAGCATAAAACCCGAGTAGACTGTTTAAGAAGAATACAAAAGCTTACCGTTATTGGGGAAGCTGCTAAGAAGAGTGGTATAATGGTTGCGTCGCACAATGAGGCCACAGTTCGGTTTTTTTCAAATTAACTATATTTCCATTGTAATTACCTATATTCAATTTAATTAACTATATTTGCAATTTTAATTACCTATATTTACCTTTAATTACCTATATTCACATTTACTTACCTATATTACTTACACCAAAAAAATAATTTCCACTTTTGTTAACGTGGCTAATTTTACTATTTTTAAGATACTATATATTACATATTAACCATATTAAACATATCTACCATTTTTTTAAGTATATATTCACTCTTCACTCTAAATATTTATCTACATTTTTATAACTTAAACTATTTAAAAACGTATTAACAACGTTAGCTTTTAAATATTGGACACTAGCAATTTTTGGGGAGCAAACAGGCACTCGAGATTTCTTATTGAAGCGATTGCGCAGAACATTTTTGGGTTTTTTTGTTATAGGGCGATTGCCTGGAGCGTCCAGGAGTCGTGCCGTATTGGGATTCTGCCCAACAATAAAAAGCAGAAAAACAAGGGTAAACGAGTAACCTAATTTAACACCGAGTTGGCCAATTCGACGTTGTCGTTCCCTTTCGTAGTTGTGTTTTTTTTGTTCAAGCAAATTCGTCCTCGAGTTTTTTTGTGCCCACTTGTACCACAGGACACATAATACACGTACTCCTTTTCATAAATTGTTATTTCTAGTAACGTTGGATTTTTATGTGTACTTGTAAGAATCTGTTACAATAAAATATGTATTTTGAAGGTTATATAAACTGTTTTACGTCTATATTAACCATGCAGTACTAGGGTTTCTTTGAGTATACAGGATGGTTGGGGAGAGAGTTTTTATTTCTCTAGGGTCCCCCATCGATCATGCGACGTGGGTACGGGTTCCCCGATTCAGTGGTACCAGTCATGGATCTCTGATGGGATGGACCTGGGAACGATGATGACATGAAGAACTTCCGCACAGATAATTAGGTAAGTGGTGAACCCAATATGTATCGATCCGGTCACACACCCCACGACCCCTTCCGGCGAGCTAGCGTGAACGGTGTGACCGGCTTAGCATCCCCTAGGATTATTTAGGAAACTAGGGAGGATGTGTGTTTTCAAAATTTTTATGTCTACCCAAGCACGATGGTAGTAGCCTTGCTGTCACCAGCAAGGAGCTCCATTGTGCCGGTACAGCTGTAGAAAATTTGTCTCAAAATATAAAATCGAAATTGTTGTTGTTGTTGTTTTTCTACATTAGGCCACTGGGTGAAGTCACATTTTCTACGATATTCGAGATACCAACAATATATTTCGCAAAATCAGCTTTTATCGAGGCTTTCTGGATTTGTTTATAAAAGCGCTGAACATGCGATCGAAGAATAGAATTTTTATCTTTCTTTCGGCCAATATGAGGGTGTGTATGTGTGAATGGAATAAGCAGAGAAGCAGATATCGACTTCTCGTTGAGTGGAGATATGATTGATTGATAAGAACTCTTTGCTATATTCTTACATGAAAATCCATGGGTCCATGAAAATTTTATCTGGTTGCTGATCTGTGTGTGTGTTGGTTTAATGTTGATGTTTTTTCATCCACCTGCGGATGAGTCCAGATATGCACACCCCTTACATTTGCATACCCCGATCCGCAAAGATACCTGCAGTATATTTCGCTGCATTATTATTTTCATTTCCCCACATGCGCGCAGAAACTTATTTCGCAACATCAGCTTTTATAAAGGGTTATCGAGGCTTTCTGGCTGTTGTTAGATACTTAATTTGTTTATACAAGCGCCGAACGAGCGATCTAAGAATAGAATATTTATCTTGCTTTCTTTCGGGCAATATGTGTGTATGTGTATGTGTGAAGCAGATATCGACTTGTGATACCTATCGTTGATCGACTGAGTGGAAGCCATGCTGTAGAAAATTTGGCTCTCAAAATTTCCCCTCGAATATTTATCTTTCGGCCAATATTAGTGTGTGCCTTGTATGGCACGCCCCCTCATATTTGCCTTCCCGCCCGATCACACATACAACCTTGTATGGCGCACCATTGATATTTTCCTATTTCGCAACATTATTATTACCAAAGATACCTGCAGTATATTTCGCAACATTATTTTGGTGTAAACCATGCTGTAGAAAATTTGGCTCTCAAAAAATTTGTATGAGAATCATGTCTAAGACTGATCGGGCTAAAGAGGCGATAAGAATTAAGAATTTTTGGATGACCGAAATTAGAATTGTCCCTTGCGAAGGCCCGGGTTGTTTGTAGGTAAAAGCTTTTGATGTTGTTGTTGTAAAGATCGAAAACGAACGTTGAGGCTTACCTGGGGTTTTTTGTTAACGCGAACGACCAGGTAGAATTTTTATTGGAACAAGCGCCTTGCTGCTGCTACTGTTTTATGATCGCCAGTTGGAATATCATGAAAAATGTTAGAATTGATGATATTGATTCAAATAATCAATAATAATTTCATAAATGCTTATCCATCTATGTACTTATATTCAAATTTCTATTCATGATATAATTCACATGTGAGAAGGTGAGCATCTAGTATAAAATCTGGGCTAATCACCGTCTTAGGAATATTTTGCTCAAACTATATATGTTATGTATTAATATCAATGTTTCGGTATATGGGGGGATCATTCATTGTGTTCATGTATGTACTTGAATTCAAATACCTCAAACATTCAAGGCGATTCCTTATCTACTATATTAAACATAGTTGGCTTTATTTCGTCATTTGTATTTATTCTGATTTTTAGTTAACTGGTATTGCACAACTACTGAAATTGTTGACACAAATCTCGAAAGCACTGAAACGTGTTTAGACAGAGCGTTATTGAGTCGGCTAAAACCCCCTTTCGGGACCATAAAGTAGTATTCTGCGGCACTAGTAAGCCGTAACCTTTAAAAAAGTAGTTGAAATTAGGTATCTGAAACTGGCCCTGCTCCTTTTTTAAAGCGATTTTTACAGCAATCGCCCCTAATTGTGTATATTGCTTCACATGCTAAAAGTGTTTCGATATGCTCATGTATGTATGTGTTCATGTGACTTGTCTTAAGGGGCATAGTAGAAATTGTCCACATGGGGTTATAATTTTAGAATTTTGGTGTGGAAATACAGTTTTATATTTATATGGAACTTTTGTTTATGGTTCGGTTGGTGCACCAACACCATCACCGGTGCACCAACACCAACACTGGTGCACCAATATTGGCGTCACACCAACACCGGTGCACCAACATTGGTGTCACACCAACACCGGTGCACCAACACCATCACCGGTGCACCAATATTGGCGTCACACCAACATTGGTGCACCAACACCGGTGCACCAACACCATCACCGGTGCACCAACACCAACACTGGTGCACCAATATTGGCGTCACACCAACATTGGTGCACCAACACCATCACCGGTGCACCAGGGTGATTGTAAAACTCCTTACAAAATGGCATGGGTGGTATGGTGCACAAGCTATGATATCAAAACCTAACTTTCATAGCGCATCAATTTTCGACGAAAATCTAGTAGCCGGATATCTCCTGGGGATTTGGTGAGGGTTCCAATTCTTGTCTAAATTAATACCGAAATTTGAAACATATGATCAGGTCTGCGGATGTTTGTTATAAAAAGAACGAATAAATCGGTATAAATAGTATTATAAGAAAATAAAAGAATGTTTGTAATGTATAAAAAAAAATCTATTTTATTTTATTACAAAAACATTTTTTCAGAGCACATCGGTCTTGATGTATTATACAAGCTAAGTCATTTTGCTGTTGTTGTTGTTGTTGTTGCTAGATTGGGGCAGCCCTCCTCTTCTACATCTTTATTTATATAGATTTGATACTGGGCCGGTTGATTTTGTTTATTTATTCAATAATCCCTTGTTCTCGCAACTCCTCAATAATTGACACTATTTCATTAGTATGACTATTATTTCCGGCTTGTTGTGATCCTACCAATATGCGTAATCGATCAACTAGTTCATTGGGATCATCCCAATAGATGTAATCAATATTGTCGTTTAAAATTCGCATATTACCCTTACCGGTATGCGGAGTGCGAATCAACTTTTTTATTATCTTTATATATTTATAGCTTTTTGGTCCTTTTACTTGCTGGTTTTCCTTAAAATCGCGTCTGTGGGCACATGCGTCGTTAAGGATTGTCCGATAATTACCCAGGTCTTCTTTTGAGTAACCCTTGGGACGTTTCATAAAAATTAATGCAGCTAAGCCTTCAGTTATCTTATATTGCCTGCCGTTTATAAGAAAGATTTCTTTATCAACTTTTAATCTTGAATTACCAATATTCCATGCACCGTTATAATAGTACACTCCATAGGTTTTATCAAGTTCCGTACTATCATTTTCAAGTAGTTCTCTATATTTGCTTAGTATCTGGTGTGGGGACTCTAATATCGGCGAATTATGTTCTCTCAATGTTGATGACTGTATAGGTGTGGCAAACTCATCCTCATCATCATCAGTGTCAGCTTCTCCATCATCATTATCTCTCAATAGAGAATAATTCCGAAGAGGGGTGCTAGTTGGTTCCAGCTTTAAATATTTACGTGCAGGTGGTGTATATGTTTCACCATCATTCTGCGGTATTTCATCTTTTATCTCTTCTTCTTTTGACTCGAGTTTGGGTGTATCTTTTAATTCCAATTTTACATCTGTCACAAATTGTTTAAGAGGTTTTGTGATTGGTTTAAAAGTTTCCTCCAGATATGTTGCTTGTTGAAGTCTTCCAGCTTGTAAAGCTTTATATTTCTTTCTAATTGAATTTTTGATTTTTACAATGTTCTCCAACAATTTAATATCCTTCTCATTACTCATTTTAGCTAAAGGTTCCTTTAACTGATTTATTAATGGTCTGTTCACTGAGCTGTCTGATTTGGTACTGAACTGTTTGATTTTGCTATAAGTTTTTTATTAAATAATCTCAAGCTCTCGTAAGTGTTTAAGTATACAAAATATTTCTTTTCCTTCTTTAGTTGACGTTAAGCATCTCAATCGATCAACTAGCTCATTGGGGTCGTATAAGTTTGAATCTTCATCTTGAATATTTAATTGAGGGTGTTTATAGCGATACTGACGAAAGTTTTCAGTATATTTATTCGCATCTTCAACCATCTTGACTCGTTTTGCTGTGACTTCGTTAATTGATTCTAAATCCGAACTTTGCAAATTTGCATTATCTTCTTCTTCAGAAGTATACGATTGTGACTCATCATCTTGGTTTTTAGATGGGTATTGACGAATTTTACCATAGTTTTCACTATTTTTATTTACATCTTCATCAAACTTTGCTCGTTTCGTAAATGGCTCTATATCTGAGCTCTGATCTGTTCCAAGAAATGAATTTTTGTTATTATATAGTTCCGCTTGATTCTTTTCATATTTATCCATATGCACTTGTTTAGAGAAAATATTACTAGAACTGTTCTCGCTGTTAGCATGTTTGGAAACTGTTTTTGGTGTTTGAATTTGTAAATATTCCCGGCCTTTTCTTATTTTCGACATTTTATTTCTAATGTTTTCTTGGGGCTATGTCTATTATCATCCTCATACTCCATAGCATTATCATCCCCATACTCCATAGCATTACACCGGTCAACACAAATTTTGAGTCTGAGTTCTGCGTATCTGATTTGTATTTCTCACACATTACTAATTAAAGAAAAAATAGCTTTACCTGAAAAAGTTTGCTTTTGTAGATGACAGAATGAAAGTCGTGATGAAAATGTTCACCTTGTTCTTGCGAACAACCACCAATGTTTTCTTTAAGGGACATTCTGCAACATGTGTTTAAAGTTTTGTAATTGAAATAAGCTGTTTGTAATTGTCAGCTCTATTGTTTTCGAGAAAAACATGAACCACTGCTTCACTTTCGTGAGTGTTGAGTAGCTGCCAACATTCACTGCTGGCCTTTATTTTCTTTATTTGTGGTCCGACTAAAATACATACCAGCTTTTACTTTGGCTTCGATAAATGAGGATAGAAATTCTTTAAATAATATTGAAAAGCTACAGAATGTTGACGGAAAGCTTTAACGAATTGCTTTGAGTTGTATAGCTATGCCGGTTCTGACGCAGTGACATTATCGCTTGTAGTCCAGAATATCAAAGCTAGTGGCGATATCTCTAGAATATTAAAGCTCAACGAAAGCTTTTAAGTCCACCCAAAACTCACCACAAAGGTTGTTGTCCAAGCTTCAAGCCAAGAATAAACCAAAACCCAAGCTAAGCCCACATCCACACCCGAGACTAAAACCGATGCCTTTACTGTGCCAGAACTGACATAGCTACACTAACAGCACTTGTAGATCTCGTCGTTGTAGAGTCTCGAATCGTCCTCCCTCATATAAGGAGCTTAACAATACTTAGTTATTTGCTCTGCTCATACAAAAGCTTAAATATGTATTGATCATTGTTAACGGTACAAAAGCAAAGTTTTTCAAGAGTCAACGATGGTTTTAGTTATTTTTTGGTATAAAGACTTAGAAAATCATCATTAAAATAGAAACTCAAAAAAAAATTTATTTTTGTTGACCTGTGTTATAGATATCTTCATCAGTATGAATTAGTGATCCATCATTATCTACATATTCTCTGTTTCTGGATGTGTGCGTTGATCGTTTTTTATGTCTAGCAAGACTCTCTCGACAAGTGAATGTCTTGTTACATTCCGTGCATTCAAACATAATGATTGTAAGTTACTGCACTATATCGAGCGAGGTAAGGATTTATATACTGGTGTCGGTGCACCGATGTTGGTGTTGGTGTGACGTCGTGTTGGCGCACCGATATTGGTGTTAGTGCACCGGTGTTGGTGTGACACCAATGTTGGTGCACAACTGGATATCTGAAATCTGAAACACAAATTTGCTGGAATTGGTTGGGGAGGGGGAAATAAATTAGGGTTTTTTAAAAAAGAAAAATATTTAATTGGAGAAAAATCCTTTTATTTAATTACTCATATAAAATTTAGTGTTTATGCTTTTAGTAGAAACTAAATCAAAGGTTTTAGCAATTGGCCCTCTATTTATTATTATGTAGCCTCCTTCATTGATGCTGACGAATCCCCTCTCAGACATATTGTTGAAACGATTCGGCAAAAAAAGCTGGTTATACTCCAAATCGAGCACAATCTTTGGACCAAACTTCGTTGTAAGTCTCCTACATCCTACGATTTTATAGAGATGATTTATTGCCATTTCCTTCAGGGGTAGTGTTGGTTTATAGGTGTGAGAATTTAAATCCTCCAATATTTCAACCTCAGTATTCAACTCGCTTGCTGATGAAAAATCCATTGCTTTTGATATATAAAAATCAAATTAAACTTTTTGCTAAAAGAAGCTGCTTATTTCTTGAACTGCTAAAACAAGACTGATAACTTCGAAGTAAATCCAAGCAGGCAAGGCCTTATGTGAGGGTAAGAGATTAGAAAATTCATTTTTTCCCTGCCATGTATACATTATAAGTCTATTTATAAAACTCAATTATCTAAAACGGAAACCGTAGGTGATTATGGGTTCAATTTCATACTCAGCATATTTCTTTGAATCATAATAATAAAACACCTTCAACACAACGCCGGAAACGATGTATCAGATATCTTCGGCAGCGCCGGAAACGATGCATCAGATTTCTTCGGCAACAGTTCTCATTAAGATAAGAATAGCTTACGTATCAAAATTGTGTTTATCTTAAGATGATGACGCTTATGTCCGTATCGTCGAAAATTGATGCACTATGAAAGTTAGGTTTTGATATCATAGCTTGTGCACCATACCATCCATGCCATTTTGTAAGGAGTTTTACAACCACCCTGGTGCACCGGTGATGGTTTTGGTGCACCAATGTTGGTGTGACGCCAATATTGGTGCACCAGTGTTGGTGTTGGTGCACCGGTGATGGTGTTGGTGCACCGCTGTTGGTGTGACACCAATGTTGGTGCACCGGTGTTGGTGTGACACCAATGTTGGTGCACCGGTGTTGGTGTGACGCCAATATTGGTGCACCAGTGTTGGTGTTGGTGCACCGGTGATGGTGTTGGTGCACCAACCGAACCATAAATAAAAGTTCCATATAAATATATAACTGTATTTCCACACCAAAATTCTAAAATTATAACCCCATGTGGACAATTTCTACTATGCCCCTTAAGACAAGTCACATGAACACATACATACATGAGCATATCGAAACACTTGTAGCATGTGAAGCAATATACACAATTAGGGGCGATTGCTGTAAAAATCGCTTTAAAAAAGGAGCAGGGCCAGTTTCAGATACCTAATTTCAACTACTTTTTTCAAGGTTACGGCTTACTAGTGCCGCAGATTACTACTTTATGGTCCCGAGGGGGGGTTTTAGCCGACTCAATAACGCTCTGTCTAAACACGTTTCAGTGCTTTCGAGATTTGTGTAGACAATTTCAGTAGTTGTGCAAGACCAGTTAACTAAAAATCAGAATAAATACAAATGACGAAATAAAGCCAACTATGTTTAATATAGTAGATAAGGAATCGCCTTGAATGTTTGAGGTATTTGAATTCAAGTACATACATGAACACAATGAATGATCCCCCCCATATACCGAAACATTGATTGTTTTTTATCGCGACAGAGTCCTTTCTCTGCCGCCTGAATTCTGGGTGCAGTGGCTCTTGGACCACTACACAGATCAATAAATTTCCGAAATGACGGCTGATGCAGTAGCTCTTAGACTACTACACCAAGTCAATGTAATTGGTAAAGTTCTGGATGGCTGATGCAGTAGCTCTTAAACTACTACACCAGATTTCTGTGTATTTGGTAGGGTTCTGAAGGCTGATGCAGTAGCTCTTAAACTACTACACCAGATTTCTGTGTATTTGGTAGAATTCTGAAGGCTGATGCAGTAGCTCTTAAACTACTACACCAGATTTCTGTTAGATTTCCTTTGAGGTGCTGCAGTGGCTCTTATACCACTACAGCAGATGATTGAAATATAGTTCTGAAGAAAACGACTGATGGTATAACTGGAAAATGAGTGTAAGAGCAATTGAAAACACGACTAATTATTGTGACTGTTGATTTAACTCTGAAATTTATTTTACCTAATTCCTAATTTACAACTTTATTTTACAAGCTAAAATGTGAAAATTCCCCCATAAAATTGCAGCTCAGCAGATTCTCACGAATCCCATCAGTCGCAGGCAATGATATGATCAGCGAGCAATGCATAAAGCAATTTTCTGTTTTTGGGTTTCTCACGGATCATATCAGCGCCAGACGGTAACATGAGCTGTGATAAGATTCTTGAGAATCTGCGTGCGAATTTTTTGTCGCATGATGATAATTAAATTTCTGGTAGAATTCGAGTTACACTACAAAAAAAATAAGATAATTTTATGGTGGAATTGAGATTACAAAATTGCAACAATTTTATGATGGAATTGAAATTACAAAAAATAATATTTTTATGATGGAATTGAAATTACAAAATATAATAATTTTATGATGGAATTGAACATCCTCCCGGCCGTTGAATGGTCTGCATTCAACTACGTTAGCTATCAAAAACCTTGGCAATTTCTCCGTCGGAGAAGTCTTCACTGCTCTCCTTGGGGAGTCCAGATTCTCCAGTCACGATGGTAATTGTTGGTGGCTGCGTTTGGCTTTTGTGACATTTCTTCCATGCCAAATATGCTACTATGACGCTTACCGAAATGAAACAAATGTAGCCGAGACTGTAATGGTGGTAATCATGAGGACGTAATCTAGCTGGAAGGTCAGGGTGGATGTCCAGTAACCTTTGCTTGATCGTCTGCAGATCCGCTAGGTGCGGGTTATACTCGTTGGTATGATGGAGTGCTGGAGTCAGTTGCTCTGGTGTGATGAAGTTTGTTAAATTTGCAGAAGGCAAGTATGATGCTCTCGTAATTGTGGGATAGATGTTGTGTCCTTGTATCGTAACGAGTGGTTGTTTGATCACGCAGTTGTCTTGAATGCTCAAGATTCCAGCGTGCTGAAGTGAGAGTTGTGTGAGCTTGCCTCCGCATACAACGTTGATAGTGGTCGCTTCTTTCAGCGAGTAGATCCATTGATTGGAATTATGTAATTGTATCCAATGGGGTCCTGACTCAGTCTTCACCACTTGACATAGTGAACTCATTGGTGAGTGGTTCATCAGGCTAATCTCACAGGCACTGACGGAGGAACCCTTTCGGTACATGGGTTGCGTCTGCTTGCATATGTGTCTGTCTGGGGTGATGGAAATGCAATCATGCAGTGCTTGTTCCGTTAGTGGATAGTACTGATCACGGTGTAAGTTGACTATCAAGAACGGATAGGATGGTCTAATGGCAGCGAAGGTTTCGTGGATTTTGGTTGGAACTGGAATAAGTTTGAATAACTCGAACTCTTCTGACGCGAGGATTGGTAGGCGCAGCCTGAAGATCATGTGATTCGCTGTGGCTCGCCCTTCAATGGTCACCATGCTGTAGAATCGTAAAATGTCGATTTCAGTTAGTGGGAGTTTCAAGGAGGAAGGAAGTCTCCCCTTGATTGCCAGCAGCTCCCTCTTGAATTGATCCGGAGAGATCAGTAGGGTGTTAACCTTTCCGTGATGCGTATCGGTAAGGACATCCAATATGGAATATTGTACTCGCTGAAAGTTTGATACGAGGAGGAGTATCTGAACGACCAGTGTTGAAAATAGTTGGGAGAATTGCTCCTGGTGTAATTCCTCTTTAATAGAGTTAAGTTGTGTAGCAATCTGATTATAGTGGGTTTCTAATTGATGAAACTCTTTGACTATGTCCTCCTGGTTTCTTCTCATAACGTTCACTGTGGCATCCAAAATGGATGTTTGATTGCGTGCCAGAATTGCTAGATGTTCTTCATTTTGTCGAAGATTGTCTATAGTCGAGGACATTTCCTCTGCATATTCAGAATCAAGGACCCCGAATAGTGAATTAGCTATGTTACCGATGAAATTCAGCGCCCCTCCCTTGATTCGTGTTGGTACTTGAAGAAGCTGGTTGCCTTGCTGTAACTCTGTGATGGCACCATTGATTTGTGAGATTATTCGAAAACAGGGTTGGTGGTCACGTAACATTTCGCAGGTTTTTTTAGAGTTGCTGTAGAGTTAAGAAGCATTTCAAATTCAGTCCAATAGGGTCGCATATCATAGTACGCCACAAGATTCCACTCACTGGTGATTACGTCAGCAGCTCCCAGGTTTTCAAAGTAGAGACCTGGATTGTTGTCAAACGGAGTAGATTTCACAGGAGCGCTATTGGCGAAAGGCAATACTATAAACGTGATTAGGAGGCTGACTATTGCTGAGCCTAAGGAGACGCGTGCCCTTTTGCGGGGCCTCGAGTCGCTGGTTGTTGGTTCAGCTGACGTGGTCCTATCGATGTCATTTATATCTGTCGTTGCTGTGGGCCTGCTTGCCGAGGGTGGTGAATCTTGAGTATGTTCGGATTGCTCGCTGGGGTGAGGTTCTATCGGAAGTGGAGCTAGATTGTGTATTGGGCGCCGCAGTATGCTGGTAGATGTTTGTACATCGGCGACACGCACAAGATCATCTGTTCCCTTGATGACTCTTACGATACGTCCCAAAGGCCACTTCGTGGGAGGAGTGTTTTCTTCTTTAATTATCACCATGGTGCCCGGCTGGGCATTTTGACATTGAGATTTCCATTTATGGCGATATTGTAATTGGTTCAGATACTCTTTTATCCATCTTTGCCAAAATTCGTTTTTCAAGCGTGTGACAGTGTTCCAGCGTGCTGACAAACTGGTATTTAATGCCTTAGCATGCGGGTCCACGGCTGCTGTACGGGGCTCTCCGATCAGCAAATGAGCTGGTGTCAGGACTGTTAGATCGTTGGGGTCGGCGGAGAGCGGTGTAAGCGGTCTGGAGTTCATTACTGCTTCGGCCTCGATCACGATGGTCTCCATCTCTTCATACGTCAGTTTCGCGGAAGCGATGGTACGTCGTATGAGGTGTTTTGCGGATTTTACGGCGGCTTCCCATAGGCCACCGAAATGTGGTGCTTTCGGCGGGATGAAGTGAAATTCTACCCTCTTGCGATTGCACTCTGCCGTTATTTTCTCCTTTGATCTGTCATTTTCCATGATTGTTTGCAGCTCGTTGAACCGATTGCTGGCCCCCACAAAATTTGTGGCGTTGTCACAATAGATTTTGCTACAGAGGCCTCGTCTTGCCATAAACCTTTTTAGCGCTCCTAGGAAACCGTCTGTTGATAGGTCGCTCACTATTTCCAGGTGTACTGCCTTGGTTGCGAAGCAGCAGAAGACGGCGATATAGGCCTTCTTGGGATGTTTTCCTCGGTGTGTGAAGTGCGTCCACACAGGGCCGCAAAAATCGACCCCTGAGTTTACAAATGGGCGAGCCGGTTGGACCCGATCTGCGGGAAGGTTGCCCATTAGCTGATTGAAAAGTGTTGGTTTTGCTTTGGCGCAGCGGACACAATGCTGCACAACGGAACGAGTAATGCTTTTTCCTTTCACCGGCCAAAATTTCTGCCGTGCAATGGCTAGCAAGGCTTGAGGTCCTGCGTGAAGATTTTCCTTGTGTAAATCGCTAAGCAGTAATTTGGTGAAGAGGTGTGCATGTGGCAGCAGAATTGGATGCTTGGCATCATAGTCAAGTGCGGATGCCTCTAGGCGACCGCCGACACGTAGCATACCCCTGTTGTCAATAAACGGAGCCAAACTGCTGATGTCGCTGCCCTTAGGTGCCTCTCCGCATCGGTTCATATTTTTGATTTCATCGGCGAAATGCTCTTTCTCCATTTGTTTTACTATTAAGGTTAACGCGTCATCTAGCTCCAGAACGCTAGGCGTGATGCTAGAGCACTTGGGTTGGATGTGGCACCTTGTGTTGTTTACAAAGCGGTGAAGATATGCTATGATGCGTTGTAGTCGCCGGAATGAGTTTCGATGATCGATAGAATCCATTAAATTGTCTGACTGCCTTGCTGCGAGTACGGTCCGTATCTTTTCTCTTTTTTCGAGAGTGCAGTCATGAAGCTTTACATATGGTGCTGGCCATCTGGTTTCACTCCCATGAAGAAATATTGGTCCGTAAAACCAGAAGTTGTTGTTCGATAATTTGGCTGGCGATAGACCACGTGAGAGTAGGTCCGCTGGATTTTCGTCTGACTTGACATGGCGCCACTGTTGTGGTATGGTTACTTGTTGGATGGCTGACACTCTGTTAGCAACAAAGGTATGGAAGTTGGAAGAGTCGGAATTTATCCAGCCGAGCACTGCAGTTGAGTCTGTCCATAAGAAGATGACATCCTTCTTGAATCTGAGATCATCCTTGAGACGTTGGCAAAGCTCTGAAGCTACCTTAGCGGCACAGAGTTCCAGTCTGGGCAGAGTAATTTGCTTCATGGGAGCTACCTTTGATTTAGCGCAAGGTAGTCGTACATGGACAATGTTGTCTTTATCAATGGATCTTACGTATGCGGCGGCGCCGTAGGCCCGCTCCGATGCATCAGCAAATATATGAAGTTGAACGTTTTTCGGCGTTTTGTGTGAAAAGACGTGCCTTGGAAATCTAATTTCTTCCAGAAGTTGCAGATCCTCGCGGAATTTGGACCAAGCTGTGTGAAGATCTTGTGGCAGGGCGGCATCCCAATCCAATTTTAACGACCACATTTTTTGTAGGAACAACTTTGCTGATACTACTACTGGAGCCAAGATGCCGAGTGGATCGAAAATGTGGGCGATATCGGATGATGCGGTTCTTTTTGTAATTTGTGTTCTTTCGATGCATGTGGTCTTTACACAAAAGGAATCAGGTTTTGGAAGCCATATAAGTCCCATTGTCTTGACATTTTGATCTTCATGATTGTTGAAGTCTAGTTGAACTTCTTGGTCGGATGGCAGTATGTCCTGAAGCAAACGGGGATGATTCGCACACCATTTGCGCAGCTTAAAACCGCCAGATTGAAGCAAAGCCCTTAACTGGAATTGCATTGCAATTGCTGCTGGAAGACTATCTGAACCAGTTAGCACGTCATCGACGTAAAAGTCCCGCTGAAGAATTTCGCCACCTAATGGATAAGTATCGGCTTCTTCTTCGGCTAGCCTTTTTAGACATCGAGTAGCGAGATACGGTGCGCAGGTGGTTCCGTAAGTCACCGTGCAGAGTTGATAACACTTCAAGCGTTTTGAAGGATTATCTCTCCACCAGATCAGCTGGTACTGACGACTTCCTTGATCCATCTGGATTTGCCGGTACATTTTTTCAATGTCGGCTGTGAAGACAAAGCGTGGGAATCGAAAACGCAGGAGTATGGTGAAAACATCATCTTGGATTGTGGGCCCGGTGTATAGCAACTCGTTTAACGAGATATTTGTAGATGTTTTAGCCGAAGCGTCGAAAACAACCCGAAGTTTTGTGGTTGTACTGTCGGGTTTTACGACGCAGTGATGAGGTAGAAAGTAGTGTGGACTCTGAATATCGCTGAAGTTAATCTCTTGCATATGTCCTAGCCTTACGTACTCTTGCATGAAATCGAGGTATTGTTTCTTGATGTCGGCATTCTTGTTTAGCTTTCGCTCTAACGACTTGAATCGGGCCAAGGCAAGGTCCTTAGATTCACCTAGGGTACTCGGATCGCCAGATATGGGTAGCTCTACTGTAAATCGGCCATTCGCATCTCTCGACGTTGTCTGTATAAAATATGTTTCACATCGTCTTTCAGCTGCCGTAAGGTTGTTAGATTGCGGCTCAGCCTCTTCTAATCGCCAAAATTTCTCGATTTGATGATTGAGGGATTCGTCCTCGCTGGTAATTCCGCAAATGGCGATGTTATCTCCATCTGCGTCTGAGGGAACTTCTCCTGACAGAATCCAACCAAACACGGTGTTCTGCATTATTGGCAAGTGATCACCCAGAGGGATTTGCCCCACTGCCAACAGGGAATAAAATATTCCTGCACCGATGAGTAGGTCTATTGGCCCTGGTTCATGGAATAGTGGATCAGCAAGAGCGACATTTTGAGGGATGCTCCAAGCAGCGGTGTTTAATGGTCTAGTTGGCTGCGGTGATGTGATGTTCGGTAGGACATGAGCTTCAATCCTAGTAGTGAATCCATTTATCCGCGATTGTAATGTCAAGCTTACTCTACGGCGACTTTTCAGTTTATTCAAGCAAATCCCTTCTATGCCCATCTTGTCAAATGCTCCTCGCAGTCTCGCAGTCCCAGCCTTTGCATTAGTTTTTCTGTAACAAGATTGAGTTGGGACCCGGAATCTAGTACAGCTCGACATTCTATTAACGACCCCTGGTGATCGTGCAATCCAAGGATTACTGTACCAAGTAACACTTTAGTTTTATTTGTTGCCCGAGATGTTAGCGATATGCACTGGTCACGAGGGCCTTCAGAATTTGGTGGTCTAGCTGGGACAGTTGTCATTAGCAATGAAGAGGAAGTTGCTGGCGCTGTCTTGTGGTTTTCTGGAAGATGTACCTTTGGCGATGGCTGTGGTTCCTTGCTGGCAAGGTGCAAATGTAATAGCGTGTTATGTCTTTTTTGGCACCTTGTGCACCCTCGAGAAGGACAATTCTTTGAATTGTGATTGGCCTTAAGGCAGTTGACACAATGCTTGGCTTGTTGTACTAGATTGAGGCGTTGATTTGGACTCATCTGCAGGAATCGTTCACACGTGAACAATTGGTGCTCGCCCTTGCAGCAAATACACATATGTCCTGAAGAGACTGCAGAAGTTAGAACCTTGCCCTGTCGCTGCTTTGGGTGATGATGTTCTTCTGAGGGACGTGGCTTCGGTCCTAATATCTCCAGAGAGTGGATACGGGTTTCCAAGAAATTTAGAAATTCTTCCAATGAAGGTAGGAGCTTAGGTTGCCTCAGTGACTGTTCCCAGAGCATGTGGGTGTTTCTATCCAGCTTCTTCAATAAAATATGAAGCACCAAAGGATCCCAGTTGAGTGTTGGGATTCCCAAGTTTTCGAGACTTATCAAACACTCCTGAGTGGTATCATGAATTGATCGGATGGTTGAGGCGTTCTCGGTGTGTGCTGCTGGTTGAACGAGAAACTTGCTCAGTAAAGCTGTCACCAGAAGTCTGGTGTTCTCATATCTGTCATTAACAACCCTCCAAGCTGCTTCGTAGTTGGCGTCTGATGTTGTATAATGCCGAATTAATTTTTCTGCATCTCCGGTAATGCTGGTTTTGAGGTGCCACATTTTTTGGCAGCTGGGTATAGGTTGGTTGTGCACGAGTTCTGTGAATAAATCTCCCTCCATTTCAAGTAATCCCCATCAAACTTTGGTAACACCACCTTAGGTAGATGCATGGTCGGGTTCGGAGTGGATGATGATTGATTTGACTGGTTCAGCTGCTGCGGCATTGTCTGCATCGTCGCCTTCTCATGCAATTGAATCAGCAAGCTTTGAATCTCATCTTCCATCGTGAAGTATTCCTCCATGTTGTAATCGCCAGCACTTGGTGCATCCAGCAAATCCCAAATCTTATAGTGGAGCCTCTGGATGGCTTCCCAATGTGTTTCGAACGTTTTGATCTTTAACTGATAAAAGTGTTAAGGATGGGTTTCAGGATCAGACAGTAACTTTGTTATTCCTCTGTGAATGCTTTCACAGGCCATCCTTTCCTTTTGGGTTAGATTGGCGATTGTTTTATTATTTGCAGGGGCCTCCACCTCAACCATCTTCTTTTTGGGGATGGTCCCAGTTGGCGGGTTATGAAGGACTAAAGGCGGCAAATCTGATTGTGTTGATGCAGCAGCACCGATAGTTTCTTGCTGACGTTGAGACTCGGTATCTTCCAACCTTTGATTAAGGTCAGTAAGAACCTCCTCATATATTTTCTGTATTATTTCAAAAAATTCCTTTTGGAAATACGGGTGATCCTGGTGAGAGGAATATTTGGACCGAATAGCTGAATCGGTGCGATCAAATTTTTTCCATAGCTCTTCCAGTTGCGAGAGCTTTTTGTGGAGATAATCAGCCGTTTTGCGGGAATCCGAGTCCTTATTATAATTGGTAACGAGACGTTGTATTTCGCCGCCAATTGCTTGCTGATCCCGAGCTAGTTCGTCCAAAGACATGATGGTTTCTCTGGATTAGTGTGGTAGTGTTATAGTTGATGTAGACGTGTCGTTGACGTGCCCGATCACGTCGGGGTCACCAGATGTTTTTTATCGCGACAGAGTCCTTTCTCTGCCGCCTGAATTCTGGGTGCAGTGGCTCTTGGACCACTACACAGATCAATAAATTTCCGAAATGACGGCTGATGCAGTAGCTCTTAGACTACTACACCAAGTCAATGTAATTGGTAAAGTTCTGGATGGCTGATGCAGTAGCTCTTAAACTACTACACCAGATTTCTGTGTATTTGGTAGAGTTCTGAAGGCTGATGCAGTAGCTCTTAAACTACTACACCAGATTTCTGTGTATTTGGTAGAATTCTGAAGGCTGATGCAGTAGCTCTTAAACTACTACACCAGATTTCTGTTAGATTTCCTTTGAGGTGCTGCAGTGGCTCTTATACCACTACAGCAGATGATTGAAATATAGTTCTGAAGAAAACGACTGATGGTATAACTGGAAAATGAGTGTAAGAGCAATTGAAAACACGACTAATTATTGTGACTGTTGATTTAACTCTGAAATTTATTTTACCTAATTCCTAATTTACAACTTTATTTTACAAGCTAAAATGTGAAAATTCCCCCATAAAATTGCAGCTCAGCAGATTCTCACGAATCCCATCAGTCGCAGGCAATGATATGATCCGCGAGCAATGCATAAAGCAATTTTCTGTTTTTGGGTTTCTCACGGATCATATCAGCGCCAGACGGTAACATGAGCTGTGATAAGATTCTTGAGAATCTGCGTGCGAATTTTTTGTCGCATGATGATAATTAAATTTCTGGTAGAATTCGAGTTACACTACAAAAAAAATAAGATAATTTTATGGTGGAATTGAGATTACAAAATTGCAATAATTTTATGATGGAATTGAAATTACAAAAAATAATATTTTTATGATGGAATTGAAATTACAAAATATAATAATTTTATGATGGAATTGAACATTGATATTAATACATAACATATATAGTTTGAGCAAAATATTCCTAAGACTGTGATTAGCCCAGATTTTATACTAGATGCTCACCTTCTCACATGTGAATTATATCATGAATAGAAATTTGAATATAAGTACATAGATGGATAAGCATTTATGAAATTATTATTGTTTATTTGAATCAATATCATCAATTCTAACATTTTTCATGATATTCCAACTGGCGATCATAAAACAGTAGCAGCAGCAAAGCGCTTGTTCCAATAAAAATTCTACCTCGTCGTTCGCGTTAACAAAAAACCCCAGGTAAGCCTCAACGTTCGTTTTCGATCTTTACAACAACAACATCAAAAGCTATTACCTACAAACAACTCGGGCCTTCGCAAGGGACAATTCTAATTTCGGTCATCCAAAAATTCTTAATTCTTATCGCCTCTTTAGCCCGATCAGTCTTAGACATGATTCTCATACAAATTTTTTGAGAGCCAAATTTTCTACAGCATGGTTTACACCAAAATAATGTTGCGAAATATACTGCAGGTATATTTGGTAATAATAATGTTGCGAAATAGGAAAATATCAATGGTGCGCCATACAAGGTTGTATGTGTGATCGGGCGGGAAGGCAAATATGAGGGGGCGTGCCATACAAGGCACACACTAATATTGGCCGAAAGATAAATATTCGAGGGGAAATTTTGAGAGCCAAATTTTCTATAGCATGGCTTCCACTCAGTCGATCAACGATATCACAAGTCGATATCTGCTTCACACATACACATACACACATATTGCCCGAAAGAAAGCAAGATAAATATTCTATTTTTAGATCGCTCGTTCGGCGCTTGTATAAACAAATTAAGTAACAACAGCCAGAAAGCCTCGATTTGAAGGGTGTGCCTGTGCATATCTGTATTCATTTGGTTGATGTTTCTTCGCGCATGTGGGGAAATGAAAATAAAACATAAATAAACTTTATGCCAAGGGGGGTGTACATCTCTACTCATCCGGTGTGATGTGTGATGCATAGATCGATCGGGCGGGATCGTTCAGCGCCGTATAAACAATAGGATTTCAAATCTTCAATATAGAAGGCTTTGGGCGGGAAGCTTTGCGCACAACAGCGATGCCATGTGTGTGTGAGGATGTGTGTGTGGCGCCACGGTAACATAAACAAACCAGAAAAGGGGCGCCTGGGGCGAAAGTAAATATGAAAGGCTATGCCCTGTGTGTGAGGGTGTAAATATGAAGGGGTATGCCATACAAAGTGGTGTGTGTGTTATGTATAGATCGGGCGGGTAGGTAAATATAAGGGGTAGAAAGCTTTGGGCGGGAAGCTTTGCGCTCGTTCAGCGTGGGGGGAAGGTAAATATGAAGGGGTATGCCTGCGGGGGAAGATAAATATGAAGGGGTATACCATACAAGGTGGTGTGTTATGCATAGATCGGGCGGCGAGGTAAATATGAAGGGGTGTTTTCCATAGAACGTGTGTGTGTGTGTGGCTCCTCCCCCAGGTTGTGTGTGAGGGTGCGCATGTGGGTATGGGTGTGCGTGTGGGTATGGGTGTATGTGTGAGTATGGGTGTATGTGTGAGTATGGGTCTATGTGTCAGTATGGGTGTATGTGTGGGTGTGGGTGTGTGCTTGGGTATGGGTGTGTGTGTGAGTTGTACACGCATACATAGAAAGCTCAAAGTGAGGGTGAGGGGAAGTGGGGAAGGCAAATAAGAGGGGGGGGTCCCAGAACCCCCCTTGCTTATCTACTGAATTAAATATTATTTTGAAAATTTTTTTGTATTTGCCGGGGCATATCGAGTATCGGTTTTTTCCTGCGTTTTAATGCTTTTCTTTGTTGTTAAATTGTAGTCGAAGCGACTAAATTTAACGTTTTTTTATGTTTTCAGGAACCCAAAGAGTACTTCAATTAACACGAAAAGAGATCTTCTGCCTAATTAAAGATGCTCTTTATACTGAATCTGCTGACGAATTAGCTCTCACTATTGAGAAGCACATGACGCTCCAATTGGGATTAGCATACTTCATGACTGATGAAGTGAAGAGAAATTTTAAATACGTCATGTACAAATTGCGTACTTTATGGAAAGAGGCTCGCCGGAAAGAGGAGTGGTTTTTCAACAAGAATGCGGATTGGCTGAGCGGTCAATTGATGCTATCGGAGGACGGATCTTCTCAAAGTACTGCGGAGACAAAGGCAATCGGTGGTCGACCTTATACAAGTTTTTCGGATAGCAGTGAAAGTTCCAAAAGGCGAAAAACCGAGGAATTGAGAAAAGACAGCCTAGAAGAACTCTCTTATGCTACGCGGATGAGCCTACGTGCAAGTGGGAAAGTTGCCGCTGCGCAGGTATTGAAGAACGTCACAGCGGGGAGTCCGTCTAAGGCATCGTCCTACCTGCCGTCTTCTAACACAATTAAAGAAAGAACAATGACGCCGGAAGAAGCCTTGTCAGTTTTGGTAGAAGATAGATTTTTCAAAAGTCAGTATTTAGTGGTACGATCAGGCTGTAAATTAGATCAAAGTAAGGCGTATCCGTCATACAATGTACTGCAAAAAGCCAAAATTGCTTGTTATCCACCGATGAAAACAATTACATGTACAGAAAGACGCGCAGCTATCGATCTTCAAGCATTGTTAGATCTCACGGTGAAACGAAACGTTTTAGCAAAAGAAAATGTTGTACAATATATGTCACCCGGTGATTGGCTTAAAATGAATTTAATTGGTAAATGGGGTTGCGATGGAACTTCAGGTCAGAGTGAATATAAGCAAAAGTTTACGAGTGATGATGGCACATTCACAGACGCAAATATTTTTTTTACGTCATTAGTTCCTTTACAACTGTTTTATCTTGATGAGAAAAACGAAAAAATTGTTGTTTGGCAAAATCCTCTCCGCGATATTGTCGACCAGTTAAAATAGAATTCCTAAAAGAAACAGCAGATGCAACGAAAGCTGAAGTTAAATATGTGGAAGATCAAATAAAAAATCTAGTTCCATTTTCAGACATGGTTAACGGAAGATTAATACAAGTAAATTGGAATCTTGCTTTAACCATGATGGACGGAAAAGTGTGCAATGCATTGGCGGACAATCCAGCTACTCAACGCTGCTACCTTTGCAAAGCCACGTCAAAAGATTTTAATAATCTTGACAAAATGTTAACGCTGTCAGTCAATGAAGAACATTTTAACTTTGGTCTCTCTTCGTTGCATTCGTGGATACGCTGCTTCGAGTGCTGTTTGCATTTATCTTATAAATTAGACATTAAAAAATGGCAAGCCCGATCAGAGAAAGAAAAACAAATTGTAAAAGAACGAAAAACAGCAACTCAAGAGTTTTTTAGAAAAAACCTTGGTCTAATTGTTGACAAGCCAAAGCCAGGATTCGAGAGCACGAATGAAGGTTACACTGCTCGTCGCTTTTTTGAAAATGCCAAAATTGCATCCGAACTAACTGGAGTAGACCTTCGTTTGATTACCAGATTTCATTCCATTTTACAAGTTGTTTCATCAGGACGCGAAATCAATATTCAAAAATTAAGAGATTACGCTTGGGAAACTGCGAAACTATTTGTTGAATTGTACCCATGGTTCTTTATGCCACCATCAGTTCATAAACTGCTCATTCATGGCCCAGAAATCATTGCTTCGGCTTTGCTTCCAATCGGTCAGATGTCTAAAGAAGCCCAGGAAAGTTGCAAGAAATATATTAAAAAATTTCGTCTGGACTTCTCGCGCAAAAGCAGCCGTTCTTTGACAATGAGAGATGTATTTTGCCGCCTTTTAATTAGTTCTGATCCTTAAATTTCAAGCGCAAGAAAACTTCCAAAAACTAAAAGAAAACAAATGTCGTCTGATGCTAAAGATTTAGTTGTACCCGATGACAGTGACACTGAAGATGAAACTGATGTGTCTACTTTAGATTCCGACATCGATTTATATGATAGCGATAGCGAATAGATAGAGCTTATGTGTTAAAAATAAAAACGTAAATTATAAACTGAATTATTATTTTGTATTTATATGTACCTATTCCTTGTGTACGATACTATTTTTATGCTTCTGAATTTTTTTTAATACGATGAAATTGTATTAAAACTAAAAATATCAATTTTTTATATGACTGTCCGCCATATTGGATCCACCATTTTGGTTTTTGAAAAAATAATGTCAAATTCGTAATCAGCGACCTCGAAAAACCCCGGGTACAGAATTTCATCCGCGAATATGCATTTTTGCATGTGGTCGTCCGCCATATTGGATCCGCCATCTTGTTTTTTGGAAAAATAATGTCAAATTCGTAATCAGCGACCTCGAAAACCCCCGAGTACAGAGTACAGAATTTCTTCCGCGAATATGCATTTTTTCATGTGGCCGTCCGCCATATTGAAAAAATAATGTCAAATTCGTAATCAGCGACCTCGAAAACCCGCAAGTAAGAAATTTCAAAGCGATTATTGCACGTTTTGAGGTTTTGGCCAGATTTTTGGGATTCTGTCCCATTGTGGCGGTAAAAGATATAAAATAACAGTTTTTCAACTATATCTTTTACAGACTTGAAATTTTACATAATCATCGCATTTTAGCATGAAGGTCCGTGGAGGTCTCCTATGATGCACCTCGAAGGCCGATTTTCGAAATTCAAAATGGCCGCCGAAATATGACCGAAATTCAAAATTGCCGCAGAAATATGGTTGAATTTGCCAATTTTATTCCGATTCCAATGAAAGTGGGTATCTAGGGGTTTTTGAGGTCGCAAATAACGAATTTGTGGTCAAAACTTACAAATTCAAAATGGGCGACGAATTTGCAAATTATGTTCCGATACCAATGAAAATCTGTATCTGAGGTTTTTTAAGGTAGCAAATAACGACTTTATTATCAAAATTTAAATTCAAAATGGCCACACGAGTATGGCCTACGAGTTTGCGAATTGTACATATTTCGATCTCAATTAAAATCGGTATATCGGAGTTTTTAAGGTAGTAAATAATGAATTTATGATCAAAACTTATTCAAAAATGTGGGGCCAATATGGCGGAAGAATTTTGCCAAATAAGTGTCATTTCCCGGTTAGCTGTATGTAGGGTGATCAAGAGTTGGAAAATCGGAAAATCTTGAAATTCTATCTACAAATGGAAAAACATTGAATGTAATGTATCCTGAAGCTAGTCTAGGATTCTGCAGTACGGGAAGAGGCTGGCATTTGGGTAAACAAATAAAACCTGAGTCAGTGACATTGCAGATGAGAACCCAGGGGGCAAGCAATTGCAGATTTATTTTAAACGTTTTAAAGTTCGTGGTTTTAACAAAACCCATATAGGTAATTTTGGTCACACTTCAAATAAATGCATTTTGAATCTAATGTCTCGAACGTTTATATAGTCGAGGCAATGAAGCAAAAAAGTTCCTAAATGGTTGGGCGCGGACGGATCGGAATGCGGTTTTTTGCATTCGCTTCCAAAAATTATTTGTAAAAAATTGCCCATTTTTTTTTCTGAACAAACCGGAAATTGCACCTGTTCACCTGTATGTATGTTTGTATGTATGTAGACAAATCTTGCAGCTTGATTTTGACCCACTTCCATATAACCGATCAACTTGAAATTTTGCATATATGTATAGTTCGCGTGACAATGAAATCTGACCATTTTGTAAAAAAATCAAGATGGCGGTTCCAAGATGGCGGCCGAATTTTGCAGTTTTGCTCCTCGACCCCCGACATGGGTATCAAATGAAAGGGTATGACAAGTAGAATACAATTACCTATGTGGCGTCATTTAAAATTCAAAATGGCGGCCAACTCAAAATGGCGGATTACCTTTTTCTTTACAACGCGCTCGATATGGCTATTAAATGAAAGTAAATGACAAGTAGAATACTATTAGCTGTGTGGCGTCATTCCAAATTCAGAATGGTGGCCAACACAAAATGGCGGACTACCTTTTTCTTTACAACACCCTCGGTATGGGTATCAAATGAAAGGAAATGACAAGTAGAATACTTTTACCTCTGTGGCGTCATTCCAAATTCAAAATGGCGGCCAACACAAAATGGCGGACTAGCTTTTTCTTTACAACACCCAAAGAGGGTCTATTTTTAAGCACAACAATGGCTGCACGGAGACCAGCTGACCATGGACCCAACAGAATGGGGGTGGAGAAAGGAAGGCGACACACTGGTCCCTGTAGAAATGACACAAAAACTTGCACCCAAGAATATTATGGAACTAATATTCTGTGGATGCGCACGAGATTGTAATCTGATGACCTGTAGTTGCAAGAAGCACGGCCTCCCTTGCAATCTTGCCTGTAAAATTTGTGAAGGCTCAACTTGCCTGAATATTATTATTGTTATTATTATTATTATCTATTTATTAGGAAAGTACACAAGAACTACATCTTTTAGAGTACAAGGAGAAAGAAAAAACAAACAAAAAAAGCAAAACTTGAAATCTTAATAAATAACTTAAACTAGCCTTAAATAAATAATACTACAAACTAGTGTAAAATTAAAAGTAAAGAAGACTATAGAAGACAGAGAAGTGGAGTAGATAGGGAAAAGAAGAGAAGAGAAAAAGCAAAAAAAAAACTAAAGAAGAGGTGAGGAAGAGGAAGAGAGAAAAATAGATGCTTGCTTTCTGAAAGCTGCTGCTGTGCCTATCCTTTGTATGGCATTGGGAAGGCTATTCCAAAGTCTAATTGTATACACAAAGAAGGAGCGACTACCAATTAGAGACGAATGAGCAGGTATAAGGAATTTGATTGATCTCAGGGACTGTAAAGGAGCTAGGAAGTCAGAGAGGTAGACAGGACTTTTAGCATAAAATACTTTATGTAAGAGAACAAGTGCCCTGATGTCCAGAAGAAGAAAAATGTCATGGCCTAATAAAGAGTTTCGTATATCAGACACATGATCGGAACGTCTCAAGTGAAAAATATACCGCAAACAATCATTAAAAGCTACCTTAAGACGTTGGCGGCAGGATGAATCAAAAGATATGTAGACAAGGGCACCATATAGAAAATATGGCAACACAAGAGTTTTAACCAGCTTGGCACGAATAGATTGTGGCAAGAGATTACCATAGAGCCAAAGTTTACGCAATGTACCATAGATCTTGGAGAGTATAAGTGAGACATGATCGCAGCAGGATAGTTTGTCATTAATAATAATGCCAAGATTATTGACACATTCAACAAAGGGAAGAGGAAAATTATCAAGGACGATATTCGGAATATTGTCCAGGGACCGATTGGGACGTTTAAGGATGAGTGCTTTGGACTTATTAGGATTTAATTTGAGGAAATTGGAAGAACTCCACTCATTTATCTGGGAGAGGATATCATTAAGTTTAGCGATACAAGATCTGATTTTACTAGGAGGACAAGAGGTATACAACTGAAGATCATCAGCATACAGATGAAATGAACAGCGTTGAATAACGGAGGTAACATCATTGACATACAAGGAGAAAAGGAGAGGACCGAGAATTGAACCTTGTGGGACACCTACAAGTACTGGTAGGAAAGAAGATACAACCCCGTTATGCCGAACACACTGTAGCCTATTAGACAGAAGAGAGGAGAAAAGTCTGATGGCAGAAGAAGAGAAGTTATAGAATGTCCTAAGTTTGGAAAGCAAACGCGAGTGAACTACTGACTCAAACGCTTTGGAGAAATCCAGAAGAACTAGTAATGCTACATCACCCTGATCGAGAACCGAACGAAAATCTGAAGTTACCTTCAGTACAGCAGTTTCGCAGCTATGGTTTTTACGAAAGCCAGATTGGAGTTTAGAAAGGAAATTGTTAGATTCAACATAGCGCGTGATCTGACAGAAGAGAATTTTCTCAAAGACTTTGGCAAGGAAGGGAAGAATACTGATCGGACGATAATCTGTTATATCTACTGGGGAGGATTTTTTTGGTAACGGAATCACAACAGATTTTTTCCAAATCAAGGGTACTTGAGAAGTTGTCACGCAGTAATTGAAGATATGTGTGATGGTATCCAGAATTAGTGGAGAGAGTAACTTAAGAAATCGCGGAGAGACTTCATCACAACCGATACAGTTAGACGAGATGGACAGCAATGTTTCAAGAACTTCGCAAGAGTCCACACAACGAAAGTTGAAACAATCAGTGCTGAGTGAACTAGATGATTGGGAGTACGAGGGATTGGAGAGTGTGGGATCAGGAGGAGATTGAATGAAGGAAGCATTGAGAAGATTTACATCAAGATCAGAAGGTGTGGGTACAGAAGTATTAATACCTAAAGAACGAATATTGGACCATAGTTGTTTGGAATTTAGTGCGGGATCAAGCTTGCGGGAGTAAAACTCACGTTTAGCAAATTTGACTTTACAATTGATGAGGTTGCGTAGTTGTTTGTAAGCACTAAGATACCTAGGAATCCTTGTCTTGCGAAAGCGCCTATACATAAACTCACGCTGATTAATTAGATCACGGATCTCACGGGAATACCAAGGGCAGGGACGAGATACCCGGCGCCTTCTCGTTACTATAGGGACGCACTGATCGAAAAGGTGATGAATGTATGTATTTAATAGATCAACTTTAGTGTCAATACAAGTGGTGTAATAGATATCACCCCACGGCATGGACGCGGTGACTACAGATAGCTGATCTAAATTAATATTGCTATAGTCGAATACTGAATACTGAGAGATATTCAGTTGAACACGTTATTGCGGCAGAGAGAGAGAGGCCTTAGATGAGGAAGATGTTCTCCTTATGAATACGTCAGTCGATGACCAAGAAAATGAGCAGACTACCGATGTGTCACTTGATCAAGAATTTGATATATAGTTACAATCTTGTCAGGAAAATTCTCGGGGATGACATCCCAAAAAACCCCCGAGTGGCGAGTTTCTCTCGTTCCGCGCGTGATTTTCTGGAGAGTCCCGCGGAGATGACGTTCATCGGCGTTCCTGAGCTCCAGTTCGGCTGTGGGTAAATTTGAACATCATAATCGTGATCAGCGACCTCGAAAACCCCCGGGAACCCGATTTGGGCCAGTTCTGACTCTTATTTACAAAGTTCTTTAATATTCCAAAAACATTCCAAAAGCATTCGAAATTATTTTTTTAGTTCATTTTAAAATAAAAGCGTATTTTTTAGTTTTTTTAAACTATATTTTTTATTTTCTACTTTTTAGTCTATTATATGTCTTCCGCCATTTTGTAGTGACCGCCATATTAGATTTAAATCATCATCATTTCCTTTCGTTTGATACCCATACCGAGGGTGTTGTAAAGAAAAAGGTAGTCCGCCATTTTGTGTTGGCCGCCATTCTGAATTTGGAATGACGCCACAGAGGTAATAGTATTCTACATGTCATTTCCTTTCATTTGATACCCATATCGAGCGCGTTGTTAAGAAAAAGGTAATCCGCCATTTTGAGTTGTTAGGTAATTGTATTGTACTTGTCATACCCTTTCATTTGATACCCATGTCGGGCGTCGAGGAGCAAAATTGCAAAATTCGGCCGCCATCTTGGAACCGCCATCTTGATTTTTTTACAAAATGGTCAGATTGCATTGTCACGCGAACTATACATACAAGCAAAATTTCAAGTTGATCGGTTATATGGAAGTGGGTCAAAATCAAATTGCAAGATTTGTCTACATACATACAAACATACAAACATACATACAGGTGAACAGGTGCAATTTCCGGTTTTTTCAGAAAAAAATGGGCCATTTTTTACAAATAATTTTTGGAAGCGAATGCAAAAAACCACATTCCGATCCGTCCGCGCCCAACCAATTAGGAACTTTTGGCCTTTTTAGTGCTTCATTGCCTCGACTAATAGGAATACTTGGTTTTTCGTTATTGGTTATGAAGAATTTAATTTTGAAGATCATATAATTAAACGGCAAGCACTTATTATGTGGCACCATTTTACAGAGTTTAAACTCTCCAACAATATTGAAAACTGTTTCACCGTGTAGCCCTGAGCTCAAAGAAGTGCAGAATCACAATTTTATTTATACACGACACAAAAGAACGCTAAACATTAGAAAATAATTGAACAATTAATTCCCCTATGAAACGTATGGCATCCGTTACATTTAATTCGAATATATGAACATTGCTTTTTCCAACTATAAAAAATTTGTTTCATTTTTCAATTTAGTTTTATTGTTCTTGAAAAATTTTGTTATTGCAGACTTCTAGATTTAAATAAAAAAAATATGAGTGTGCGTAGGACCACACGTTGGAAGTGAAAACTTCTATGGCCGGCCAGTCTATATTTCCAAATCAATCTTAATATATATATATACATTATATATACCTATATTTTTATATTTATTATAACTATACTTACATGAGAAGGATTGATGGATACAGACATTTTAACATCAATTTAGGATAACTAATTTAATGCAGTCAAAAGTAGTT
This sequence comes from Thereva nobilitata, assembly GCA_963855945.1. Lineage (NCBI taxonomy): Eukaryota > Metazoa > Arthropoda > Insecta > Diptera > Therevidae > Thereva > Thereva nobilitata. Next base: position 157,476,412 of record OY979694.1, on the reverse strand, counting down.
ACTCACTTCGTATAAATATAATGAACGATGTACATACATTTTTGGTATCCGATGAGTCGCGTGGAAGGCTAAACCAAGCTTCGGAAATGCACGATTAAACTTTATACCCACATACTAATTTTCAAATGTGTGGATTTCTATGGCCATAGTACATAGTGGATAGTACATAGTGCATACATTGTAAATAGTACATAGTACATAGTAAATGGTACATAGTATATAATACATAATGCATTATACATAGTACATAGAACATAGTACCTAGTACATAGTACATAGTACATAGTAAATAGTACACAATACATAGTATATAGTACATAGTAAATAAGCATAATATACAGTACATAGTGCATAGTAAATAGTACATAGTATATAATACATAATGAATTGTACATAGTACATAGAACATAGTACGTATTACATAGTACATAGTACATAATACATACTATATAGTACATAGTAAATAAGCATAATATTCAGTACATAGTACATAGTAAATAGTACAGAGTATAGATTACATAATGCATTGTACATAGTACATAGAACATAGTGCATAGTACATAGTACATGGTACATAGTACATAGTACATAGTACATAGTACATAGTACATAGTACATAGTACATAGTACATAGTACATAGTACATAGTACATAGTACATAGTACATAGTACATAGTACATAGTACATAGTACATAGTACATAGTACCTAGTACATCATACATAGTATATAGTACATAGTAAATAAGCATAATATACAGTACATAGTACATAGTTCATAGTACATAGTACATAGTACATAGTACATAGTACATAATACATAGTATATAGTACATATTAAATAAGCATAATATACAGTACATAGTGCATAGTAAATAGTACATAGTATATAATATACATAATGTATTGTACATAGTAAATATAACATAGTGCATAGTACATAGTACATAATACATAGTATATAGTACATAGTAAATAAGCATAATATACAGTACATAGTGCATAGTAATATTATATAGTATATAATACATAATGCATTGTACATAGTAGATAGAACATAGTACATAGTACATAGAACATAATACATAGGATATAGTACATAGTAAATAGTGCATAATATGCAGTACATAGTGCATAGTAAATAGTACATAGTATATAATACATAATGCATTGTACATAGTACATAGAACATAATACATAGTACATAGTATATAGTATATAGTACATAGTAAATAGTGCATAATATACAGTACATAGTAAATAGTGTGTAGTACATAGTACATAATACATAGTGCATAGTACATAGTGCATACTACATAATTCATAATACATAGCACCTAGAACATAATAATTAATACATAATAATTAGTACATAGCTCATAGTACGTAGTACACTACATAGTCCATAATACACAATACTTAATATATAATATTAAATATATAATATTCAATATATAAATATTTAATATATAATATTTAATATATAATATTTAATATATAATATATAATTCATACTACATAATTAAAACTAAAACCCCCAAAGGAAACATTTTTCTCTCGTGATGGTACGTGCGCGTGATGGCACACAAAAAGTGCGCGTGACGCGAGTTTTTAGTTTTTTCCCCAGGCCAAAAAGTGCCCAACGTGCCTATAGAAGTTTTCACTTCAAAAAGCTATAGAAAATGGCTCTCGAATTTCGAGTGCTGGATGCTGCTATTTGCATTAAGTTTAAATCTTTAACGTTCATGCTTTCAACAGAATACATAAGCAATTTTGGTCATAGTTCAAATAAATGTATTTTGAATCTAATGACTCCAACTTTTATAGGAATAGTTGGTTTTTCGTTAATGGTTAAGAAGAGTTGAATTTTGAAGGTTTGGATTGATTTTAAATGTTTAAACGTTGGGTGCAGCGAGGCGCACCGGGTCCAGCTATCCAAAATACAGAAAATAAGCGGTTCATTGAGACACTTCATCTGTGTATGAAAATTCATTTCTCGAAAAATGCCATGTCAAGATGGTTTTTATTGTCTCGATCAAAATGTCAGATCCCTAAAAGTTTCACATTTTGTTATTTGAAATCACAAATATCAAAAAATTGCCTTTTTCAAACTCTCCTACTGTATATTAAGATTCATATCACCTGATTACTACTATTGGCTTATGGGAGCAGCATAGGCGCGCCGGGTCCCAGCTAGTTGACTTATAATTTTAACTTATAAACTTGTTTTTATAACTTCGGTTTGTACGTATATAAATAATTATAATAATTATAATAAGCATAGTAGTTAACTATGCAGTTTTGTAGGAACTGGGATATCACGCTTCCAACTTTGATCAGACCTTGTAAGAGAGTGATTAGGAGATACTGGAAATTGGCTAGATCACTGAACAATCTTTCGGTGATCGATGGAGTGTTCCGACCGAACGTTTTGATCGTGCCGGAAGTTGTGTGATATTGCGTAAAGTTTAGTAATTAAACTTATACGCGGTCCCCACATCGCTTTAGATAAGAAAGAAACCAAGACCAGACTCATCAAAGGGATAAAAAAGATTTCATCCAAAAAAACTGGAAAAATTGTGGATTTCAAACGAGTTTTTAAGGTATTAAACCAAACCTCACATACATTTCATGAAAATGGGGTTGTAGAGCAACTCTTTGCGAATAAAGAAGGTTTTTCAAAATAACTCGAGGCCCATTGTTGGCCTTGTTCAAAATTTTTTCCCGAAACAGTTGTTTTTACATTTTTGCGATTTATGCGAAAAGTTATTATTATTTTTTCATGAAGTTATTGTAGGTAGGCACAAGCCGAAGCCCCAATTTAAGCCCTCAAACAAGGTTCTACGATAATTACAGTCCCTATAATTCCATGCTCTCTCCGAAGCTCTCTATAAGGAGTACCTCAGTAGCATGGAAGGTAAACTGTATGGTGATCCCAGAACATTTTTTCAATTTATCAACTCTAAGAAAAAGGTTGATAATTACCCTAACACCATGCAATACGAGAACTCTGTTAGCTCTAATTCATCCGAGATTTGCGACAAGTTTGCATCGTTCTTCCGCAAATCTTTCTCGTCCCCTGTCTTCCAACCTGATGAAGACAATTTTCGACATATCAACGCATTACAAACGGCTCAAAACTTATCTCTGTCTATAACCAGGGAAGATATCTTGAAACATATAAATGATCTTCCACAAGATTTTTCGTCCGGCCCTAACGGTGTCCCTCCTGCTGTTCTCAAATCCTGTGCAGGGGCCCTACTATCTCCTCTCCTATGTTTATTTCAAAAATCCCTATATATAGATTTTCGAGGGATATCGAATCAGACCACTGTTTGCGGGTCCCTTTTCGTCCCTCTACCTAGATTCATCTTATCGGGGTTGCAGTGGGTTGTCCCATTGCTCCCTTGCTTCGACTCCCCTAGTTATCGCGAGCAGCTGATCGAAGGGAATCTGCCTCATGTCCTCCATCCAATGGAGTCCAGTTATGGCAGCCCTTTTTCTCGCCAGCGCCGGACAGTGACACACTATGTGTGTGGCCGTCTCGGGTTCCTCCAGGCACATCCGACAGGTGTCGACCTCCAGAATTCCCATTCTTTTTAGGTGATACCTGAAACATCCGTGTCCTGTAATCAGTGCCACCAACCATCTGAGGGTTCTCCTTTGCATATGCAGGATCCTTCTTCTGGTTGCGGCAATCGGCAACGTAAGCACCATCTTAGCCTGCCTGCACGTGGTCATAGCGTCCCACCGTCTCCGGTGTTCTTCAGCGACCCATTTCTCGATGCGGTTCCTTACCAACCCTCTGCCAATGGCAGAGTATGGCTCCGGTCCCCAGAATTCCGAGGTTGACCCCTGTTTTGCCAGGTTGTCAGCCTTTTCGTTCCCATCGATGCCTGAATGTCCTCTAACCCAAGCTAGCGTCACGTTGTTTTGTTTCGCACACCTGTTCAGTTTTTGGACACATTCCAACGCCAGAGACGCATTTATCTCTGTCTGATTCATGCGGTTAATCACAGCCTGATTGTCCAGCGCTATGAGGATGCTCCTTCCCTGCACCTGACCATCATTTATGTGATCCAGCGCGTACAGCAGAGCAAGCATCTCCGCCTGGTAAACTGAGGTGTAATTCCCCAAAGCCAGCGAGCTGGTTAGGTTTAAGTCTTCTGAGAAGACTCCCGCACCTGCTCTGCCGTCAATCATGGATCCATCCGTGAAGATATATATGTCTTCCGGCCTCCCTTCCGGAAGCGTTCCATTTCCTATGAGGGTTTTGTGATACCTTTCGGTCACCCTCATTTTTGTGATCCCTTCCATGGGCATCATGAGCTCCCTAATCCCTTGATACGATCTAGGATCTTCATGTGCCCATATAAGGCTCCTGACGTCTGCCATACGGCATCCCGTCTCATCGGGATCGCTGAGGCCGCCGCAGTCTTCACCACCTGGAGATCTAACGGCAGCAGACCTAACAGCGCCTACAATGCCGCGGCGGGTGTGGTGCGGAAAGCACCGCTCACACCCACGCAGGCCATTCTTTGCACCTTGTCCAAATGCCTCTTGACGGTTTTCTGTGTGACTTTAGTCCACCAGATCACCGAGGCATATGTTATGATGGGTCTCACCATCATGGTATATGTCCAGTATGCTAACCTTGGTGAGATACCCCACCTTAGTCCACATACTCTTCTGCACTGGTGAAGCACCCTTTTCGCCTTCTTGATCTTCTCCTCAACGTGGTATTTCCAGGTTAGTCGTGAATCCAAGTATACACCCAGATACTTGACCTTCCCAGACACCTTGATCTCCGATCCAAAAAGTATGAGGGGCTGAAAATCCAGATCTTTAATCTTCCTAGTGAAGATTATAGCGTCTGTCTTGTTGGCGTTTGGACTTGGAGTCTCATGATATCTGCAGTAGTGCTCATTAACTTGCCGCGTGCCACAATCGCTACATCATCTGCATACCCAATGGTATGCACGCCCATTTCCTCTATCCACCTGAGCAGAGTGTCCACAGTGATGTTCCACAGGAGGGGTGATAAGACCCCGCCCTGTGGGCATCTCTTGCTGACCCTCCTTCGAAGCCGCGAGTCTCCTGTCTGAATCCTTACTGCTCTGTTTTTCAGCATGCTGTCCACCCACCTTACAATCATGGGGCTGACCTGGCGCCTCACCAGAGCATCTTTAAGTTTGCTGAACTGTATCTTGTCGAAGGTACCTTCGATGTCCATAATTACGGCCATCGCTATGCCTCCGGTATACAGTTCCCCCTCGGCTACTCGCACCAATTGGTGAAGTGCCGTTTCTGTAGATCTGCCAGCCTGGTAAGCGTGCTGGCTCCTACTTAAACGGTGCCTCCTTAGCATAGTACTCTCCAGGTGGTCTGCCACCACTCTTTCCATTGTTTTCAACAGAAAGATTGTTAGGCTGACCGGCCTGGAGGACTTCGCCTCGGTGTAGTCCTTCTTACCTGGCTTAGCCAAGGCGCGCACTGAAGTGGGGTGGCGGTGAAGTGGCTTTGCCACGGTGATTAAGTTGCAAGAGGTGTGCCAGAAGAATGGCGGCAGAATGGCATCGAAGTGATGTAATGCGCACCGAAGTGGCAGGCATCACTTCGCGGCATCGATTCACCACATGATTTTTTTAATTAAAATGTGGTCGTCGGACGATGAGGATGCTCTCGCATGTGTGCAAATCATTAACCTGTTCAATAAAAAAATCAATAAAGAAAAAAGTGGTCCATCCACTGTGGCAAAAAAATGGAAAATACGGCATTTATAATGTTTATAAAGGTGATTTACACCTGGAAGAAAATAAGTTTAACCTTGTTTATAGAACGAACAAGGCCACATTTTGTAAATTACTAGAAAAATTGCGACCTATGCCCTCGTACGTGTTTTCCCAAAAAAAAAATTAAAACCCAAGTTGGCCGTGAAATGGCATGTCACTTCAAAATTAAACTTGTCGGAGACTAGTGGCAACCAAATAGTGTCAGTCCACTTGCAAAACACCACACCACCGCCACTCCATCTCTATGCGCGCTGCCTCCCTATATTCCGTGTGATTAAAATATTTCAGTAGCCACATCACCTCCACACCAATTTCTCACCATCTCAGTGCGCGCCTTGCCTTAGGGAGAAATACGACTTGGGTTTCCCTCCACACCGCCGGAATGTATCCTGTTGCTAGACAGGTAACGAATATTCCCCTAAGCCTGGGTGCAATGATTTCTTTGCCCCATTGGAGCAGCGCAGGGAATATTCCGTCACGACCCGATGTCTTGAAGGGAGAGAATGTGTCTATTGCACGTCTCACCCCTTCCTCTGTCACCCACCCGTTAGCCTCCTCTCGGTTCATCCATGTAGTCATTCTGTTACGAATAACCAAAGATTTACCCGAGACGTAGCTGCCAGGAAAGTGAACTTCCATCAGGATCTTGTTGGTTTCCTCCAGCGTCTCCGCCATCCTCCCCGACGAGTCACGAACGAGTCCGACTTTGGAGACCGGGTCCCTGGAGATCATTTTCTGAAGTCTGCTGGCCTCAGATATGCTCTCCATGCTCGAGCAGAAGTCCCTCCACGACTCCCTTTTTCGTCGTCGCAGAGTTTGCTTCATTTCTCTTTTCTTGGCTTTATAATTATCCCAGGCAACCGGGTCATTGCACCTCATCGCTTGGTTGAAAGCCCTTCTGACCTCTTTCTTCAGTTTCTCCAGTTCCCTACACCACCAGGGTGTGGGATCATGGTCATCCACTGACGTAAGAGAGCACGCCACTCGAAAAGCGTTCTCTATCGCTGTCTGCAGGATATGCAACTGAGACTCTGCTTCTCTTGTGGTTTTCGGTACCCTTGGCACGCTCTCCCCGAGATTCGTGCGCAACATTTCAGTGTATCTAGACCTGTCCGTGTTGCGGGGAATTCTCGTGGTTCTAGTTCCGTCTCCCCTGCCCGGGGTTCCGTACGCTATCTCAAAAGAGATGGCTCCGTGATCTGACATAGTCGCCCCATCCATCTCGTCCCAGTTGGTCAGTCTTGTCAGCATCCGGTTGCTGCATAGAGTTATATCTATGACTTCCCTTCGTCTAGCATCAACGAAGGTTGTGTCTGCCCCTCTATTTGCAATAACCAGATTGTTGCATCCCACAAATTCGAGCAAAGCCTCTCCTCTGTGGTTGTGGTTGGTGCTTCCCCATACCGTGTTGTGTGCGTTTGCGTCGCAACCAACTATTAACCCTGTGCCTTTTTCGCCACAGGTAAGAACCAGTTTCCAGCTCCTTGGTGGGCGGAGGATCTGGCGAATCGTACGGAAGGTAGGCTGAGGCTAGAATGAAAGCCCCACTTCCAGTACCTACGCGTCCTGCTGTGAGATCTGGTGTACACAAGTGCGGCAGTAAGACCACCTGCACTCCATGTTTCACCAGCACACACGTCCTCACTCTTTCATTCGCATTGGGAACGTACAGAGTGTCAAAGCTCCCAGATAGTCCCCTAATCTTACCCTTGTAGATCCAGGGTTCCTGTATGAGAGCGATATCCAGCTTCAACTCACCGAAGCCTCGCGTCATCATTGCTGATGCTGCTCTGCTGTGGTGTAGATTCAACTGGCAAACCTTTAATTGCCGGAACTGGCCCACCTCCCGCCCAGCTGACGAGGATTCCATTGCACTGGTCCCCTCATTCAGCTGCCTTTCCGGCCGACTCTTCCATTTCCTCCGGCTTGTCCTTCTGGAATCGCACGTAGGCAAGGTCCAGCCCGCAGTTGAGTTTCCCCCCTGCAAGCCTGACCGCCTCCGCCTCCTCCTTCGGACACCATACGGTGAAAATGGAACCGCCGTTTTTCGCGTCACCATATCTGCCTATGCGACTGACCCTCCACTTAGAAGTGTCCGTCACGCAGGCATTTTGACGTCGCAATCTGGCTAGGATGGTTTCCTTGGTCTCCGGCAAACCGGGAACTCGGATGATCATCCTTCTCACATCCTTAAGGATGTGAAGGCGCTGCACTCTCAGGTTGACTCCTTCCCATAGGTCAGTCATCTTCCTGACAGCTTCGTACAGCCAGGCCTTGGATTTTTGGTTTACGCACCTAAGTGCAATGACCCCGTCCTCCAAGTCTACCTCGGTAATAACGATGTCGCCAGCGTTGTCAGGCAGAGAGTCGATTGCCTTAATCAAGGCCGCTTTAAAGGCGGTTAGCTGCTTTTTGCCTAGACCCCCCTCCCTGCCATCGTCGGCCACGCCCATAAGGAGGTCATTGCTTGCTATGCCTGCGTAGGTATTACCCACACCAGGCTCCGCACGCACGACTCCCGAGACAGGAGGGTTGGCTCCCTGTTTGGCAGGTTGTCCACCCTTCCTATTGCTGGCCTTGTCCGCTTCTTCGTCAACAGAACCCACAGCTGGGGTGCAGAGACTTTCGTCTCTGAACCTCTTCGCGGGTCCCACCTCCTCCGGAGTGGACTCGGCCGATCCCCCAACAGAGGAAGTTGCCTTCTTCTGTCTTCTGCGCTCCCTCTTCCTCTTCTGCTTCAGCTGCTTTTGCAGCCTCTTTTCCGAGTCGGATTTCTGCGCCGCAGGCCCAGATCCGGCTGACCTCTTGACACATTGCTGTGTCGCATTGTCCACCTTCTCTGAGGATGCCTCCAGGTTCAGCTTCACTAGCTCGCTCGCCGCCGCTTCTACGCTTTCCTGCGTGACTACGTTGACATGCGAGCCGTCCACCTCCCTGTTCTTAATAAGCAATAGATGGCCTCCCCCGGAATCCATGAGGCCGACCTCCGCAGAGGGTGGATTTCCCTGGCTTGCAGGTTTACCACCTGGGGTACAACTTCCGTTTGTTGCTTCCATTGCTTTTTACCCTCCTCCTTTATCCGGGCTTGGGACCGGCATGCCGTAGCAAGGCGGAGTTTCAAAAATCCCGAAATAAGGGGTGCTTCCCAATTTTATGGAAGAACTCTTTTAAAATCCCGGTCATAAAAAGGGTTGTAAGAACGAAATATCTTATAAACCAAGAAGTTACCGTGCTCGTTCCACTACTACTAATTTACTAGAGTTCTCTTCTCACACTGTTCGAGGCTTTGTCACTGGCTGTCATACTGACTGTGTTTATAGAGACTTCAGTAAAGCTTTCGACATGCTCTCTCACTCTATTATAGTTCTAAAACTAAAAAAATTAGGCTTTCCGGATGCCCTGGTGGTATGGTTCCAGTCGTACTTAGCCGACAGAACCTACCAGGTTCTATTCCGCGGAGTCAAATCTAAAAACATCGAAGCGTCTTCTGATGTCCCGCAAGGAAGTCATCTTGGTCCTCTTCTTTTTATTTTATCAATCGATGACATTGTTACCCTGCTAAGGCACTATAAAATCCTTATTTATGCCGATGACATCAAACTGTACCGCCACATAAGGAGTATCGAGGATTGCAAACTTCTGCAAGCACACCTAAACACCTTCTATTCTCGGTGTTCCAACAACAACCTGGTCCTTAACATTAGTAAATGTAAGGTCATGACTTTTTGTAGAAAACGTGGCGTTATAACTTATGATTATACTTTTCTCGATAACAAGATCTCCTGCACTAACTCTGTAATCGATCTTAGGTTAGAAAGTAAGTTGGATTTCTCCACCCACATCAATTATATCTCTTCCAAGGGCAATTCAGTCCTGGGATTTATAAAAAGATGGTCCAAGGAATTCAACAACCCCCTCATCACCAAGCACTTATACATATCTTTAGTTAGGCCTCTGCTTGAATACGCCTCCTCCCAGGTATGGTCTCCTTACTACTCCTCCCATGTTGGTAAAATCGAATTGGTTCAAAGGAAGTTCGTCCGTTTTGCACTCAGTCACCTCCCGTGGGATGACCCACTTATTCTTCCGCCTTATGGGAACAGACTTAAATTGCTCAACTTGAGTGTGTGAGATGCTAAGTGAGTGAACGTGTTCTCTGAAGCTCTTGGTTAATCTACCTATTCCGCTTGTTTTTTTCCAAATCGTGTAACTAGTTATCGAGTGCGCTAATAACATTAGATTGCTCTGACTGCAGATCATAAATTTTGTTGCGGTAGTGGCTGTTTTTTTGGAGTATTTCATATTTTCTTTCTTCTTTAAAAGTAACGGTATAAGCAGTATGTCGAAAAATACAAATGCAGTCTCGTCACAAATACATCCATCGAGAGTAACGAGGACTACTTCAAAGTGTCAAATTCAAAACGTCACTCCTCCCTGCAAACATTTCCATTCGGAAACGATTCGATAACGACACGCAAAAGCGAGAGCTTGCTTCGAACTCGGGCTCGTAAACGACTCGTAAACGAATTCGAAGGCAATAAAAGCGGAGCAAGATATCGAAACCAATGTACTAGGAAAGCTTTTATGGTGGGTTTTGAAGCTTTTCTCGTACCTTTTGCAAGCAGTTTTCGAATCGAGAATGGTTCGAGAAAGCGAGCCTCCGAGAAAAGCCGAGAAATTGTTTGCAGGGCTGCTGGTACTCGCAGTTCTCCAAGTATGTCTGAGCGGGCATCTGCCACTATCTCTACGGGTTCTGCCGAGCTGCTTGAAAGGAAATTGCAAGACAACTTTTCGCAAATCATATCGGAAAGATTTAATGCAGTCCAAGAGTATCTCACTGATATGATCAAGGAAGTAACTGCCTCTCTTGCTTCCGAAATATGTAAGCTACGCGATGAATTGGATAGTGTGAGATCTGAACTTGTTGCTGTGCGGAGCGAACTTGTGGATGTACGAAGTGAACTGGGGAACGTGCGCAGGCGAGAGAGACTGACAGATGCAGTTGTCAGTGGTGTGCCTCCAGCTGAGAATGAAAATCCCCTTGAAATTTTGGAAAATATTTCAAATAAAATCGGGCATACACTGTCACCATATGTTACCTTCTTTCGCGCTAAACCAGGGAGACGTGGGATGAGCAATGCTTCCAAAACTCCACCACTCATAATTAAATTCTCTTGCATTAACGAGAAGAAAATGTTCCTCCTAAAGTTTAAGCGTCATGGCATATTTCCCTTGAATTCAGTCTCTCCGACTTTTATTTCTGACAGCAGAATTGGCGTATTTGAGAGTCTTTCTCGCAATAATCAACCAATACTTCGCAAAGCATTATGGCTGAAACGAAATAAAGTGCTGCATTCTGTGTTTAACGCTGATGGCATTGTATATGTGCGAATAAGTACCCAGCGGGAAATGGAGGGCTCCAATAGCGCTGTTTGAGCACTCCTTAAAAAGCTTACAGCGCTCCCGTTACGCTCCAGTTCCATATACTTTTTAACATTGCATGTCATTGCAAGGGAGCATACGTTTTTATGCTCCTTCAAAAGCGTTCTAGGAGCATTATAAAAAAGCTTTTTAATAAAGAATTTTCATGGACGCCTGTGGATATGTGATCCGGGTATCAAAAAGCTTTTATTTTGTTTATCTTTTGTAATTGCCTTTTACTTTCCAAGCGCGAGTGTGATTTTACCAAAGCAGGCCCCCAACTAAATTCTAACCACTTTTAAAGCTGCTTGTCTTTCGTATCGAACGAGAGCCGGTCCATTGAGTATGCCAATGCCACCCTTTATTGGTCATCAAGATAATGGGTCATTTTCTTCGTTCTATAAAATTTATGAAAGCTCCGCTAATGCTCGCTCGGGAGCATATTTAACAGCGCTCAAAGTAAGCTCCTCTGAACAGCGCTCCCAATTTTTCCCACTGGGTAAGGATGACTCTCCCGTAATGATTGCTGGCTTGAGTGCGCTGGATGAGGTTGCTTCAAAGGTAGAATTAAGAGCTTAGAAACTATGTATTTTATTTATTTTTATATATTTCTTGTTATTAATTAGTTGTTAATTTTTTCAGTACATTCGTGAATGCAATTAGAAATTTTTTTTTCTTTTTCTTCTTTTTTTAAGCTATTTTTTTTAGTTAGAATATAGATTTTCTCTTCTTTACTATGCAATTGCTAAGTGTATTACTTTGGGATTATTTTTGTATAGGGTATGACATGTGTAGCATATTGATCGTGAAGTGCGTTCGTGTTGTTAGTGCACTCTGCTGGGCCCTGGTTTTGATTGCTTTTGCATATGCCTGCGGATAATTTATCGCCCCTGGGCAGGGTAAGAAAGCTGTGCAGTATTTTTACATCATATAGGTTGGGACTAAATGTAATATATCTGAATGCGAGAAGTGTGAGAAATAAGGTCGATCAATTGCATGATATGTTCTCTGGGACGAATATCCATATAATATGTGTGTGAAACGTGGTTAGATGATAATGTTAGCTCCACTCTTGTTGCAATTCCAGATAATAACCTGTTTAGAAAAGATCGTCATGGGCGTATTGGAGGAGGTGTGTCGATTTACGTCCATGATACCTTAAAAACAACTCCTCTTAAAATTTCGTCACCTGGTGAAATTGTTGAGTTCATTGGTGTTGAAGTGGCGTCTGATCATGAAAGTTTAGCCGTATTTAGCGTTTACTCACCTCCAGGGACCTTTAATCCGTGTAACTTCAATGAACTTTCCGATTCACTCAACCCTATAGTTCAGAAGTATCGTGACGTTATTGTTTGTGGTGATTTTAATGTAGACGCTCTGAAAGCCGGCTCTGCATCGGATGAATTGTCCTATCTCCTGCTGACATTAGATCTAAAGGCTCTCAATAATCAACCAACCTATTATAATACGTCATCCCCCTCCCAGTTGGATTACATGTTGACTACAAACATACCTAAGGTACTATTCCATAATCAGATCTCGCCTCCAAGCAACCTTGATCATGATTTTCTCTGACTTTAAGAACATTGACAAAGATTCCCTGGTGTCTGAGTGTAGTGGTATGTCGTGGGATAGGGTATATCGAGATGCGACTCTGGATGGTATGGTGCAAAACTTAACTGATGCTTTATTAAAATTTATATGATCGTTATGTCCCTCTAAAGATGTGTCGTGTACGTCGGCGAAGGTGCCCTTGAATTACTGATGACATCCATCGTGCAATGGCTGAGAGAGATTACCTCATTAAGCACTACCGGAGAAGCAAGGAAGCATTGATATTTAGCAGATATAAAGCTGTGCGTAATAGGGTAACAGCTATGATTCGCTCGGCAAAAAGTGCATATTTTGCCTCTAAGTTGGATACCAATCAGCCTTCGAAAAAGTTATGGAGGAATATCCGCAATCTGGGCATACATAAATAACTTCTTTGTGGATAGAAGCGTTCAACAGTCTGACATTCTGTGTCAAGATTCAAATGACCTGGCTGATGTGGGGTTTAGTTTTAGATGCACTGAGGCTTCTGAAATACTTGCAACTATACACTCTATCAAGTCGAATGCCACAGGACTCGACTTTTTAACACCCGAATTCCTGAAATTGTTAGTGTCTTTTATTGTGAGTCCTTTAGTTCATATTTTCAAGTTTTGCTTGACTACCTCCCAATTCCCGACTGAGTGGAAAAAGGCATTGGTAGTTCCTGTTCCCAAAAAATCATCCCCGTCGGAACCTGGTGATTTTCGTCCTATCAGTTTACTATGCTTCTTTGCGAAAGTTTTGGAAAAAGTTTCGCACAATCAAATAATGGAATATGTCAAACAAAACAATCTCTTATCCAAATGGCAGTCTGGTTTTCGACCGAATCACAGCTGCGAGACAGCCTTATTAAAAGTTACGTCGGACATCCACGAGGCACTCGATAAGGACCAGTTAGCCGTATTAGTTCTTCTTGACTTTAGCAAAGCGTTTGACTCAGTCAGTAAATCACCAAAAGCTGCTTAGTAAGCTTAATAGGGATTTTAACTTTTCATCCTCGGCTGTGAAGCTGATAAATAATCTCCTGACTGGCCGATCCCAGGTTGTTAAAGTGGGAAATGACTATTCGTCCGCTGCATCTCTATATTTGGGTGTACCTCAAGGCTCAATTCTTGGCCCACTCTTATTCAGCCTGTACATTAATGACCTACCAAAAGCAGTACGAAATGTGCTATCCACTTATATGCCGATGATGTCCAATTGTATCTCACTCGTCTGATTGGGCTAATCGAGGACTGTATCGTGCGGATAAACGAAGACCTGCAATATGTTCATGAATGGTCTCAGACCAATGGTCTGCTGCTTAATACATCTAAATCAATTTGCTTAGCTATTTATAGAAACTTCATTGACACAAGAGACTTACTACCTGTTGTATTACCTAAATAATGCCGTTATCGACTATGTACATTCTGCGAAAAATTTGGGTGTTCAGCTCAACTCCAACTTTAGTTGCTGCGGTCATGTTCGTTCGACTCTGGGTAAAATTTATAGTAGCTTAAGGCAGCTGTGGATTAGCTCGGTTAGTGTGCCTCCTGGATTACGAATGAAGCTAGCTAGGACTGTCGTGTTACCTCACTTTGTGTATGGTAGCCTAATCTTTCCCAAATTGGATTCTGTATGTGCGAGGTAAATAACGGTGGCATTTAATGATGTCATTAGGTATGTCTATAACCTATCCAGAGGAAGTCACATTTCTGCGTACGTCAATTCGTTTGTCGGTACATCCATTGAGACTTATTGGGCAAAGCGTGAGCTTGCCTTTCTTCATAAACTGATACACACTAGGAGCCCAGATTACCTACATGAAAAGTTAGTGCTCTTGAGATCTAACAGAGGTCTTCAGCTCCTTATACCAAGGTGTAATTCTCGCTTTGGCGAGCGTTCTTTCTTTGTCCAGGCTATTCGCAGGTGGAATTCTCTTCCGAGTTATATGCAGACTGAGGGATCCAGCGGGGTGTTCGGCAAATTGATCAGGAACGTAGAATTATAGTCATGTTTGTGGATGCTACACATGTCATTCTCTAAATTATTTGTAATTTTAGTTTTGTAATTTAAGTTTTCATAGTTCTGATTACTCGTTAGTGTTATTTGCTTTATTTTTTTGTATTATTATTGTTATTTTTTTTATTGTCCTGAATTGTATTTTCTATTGTGTAGTGCTATATAAGAGGTTGTAATCTTCAGCACTTTTATAATAAATTATTTGAATTTGAATTTGAATTTGAGCTCTCTCCATAAGCGTCGCAAGGTCGCTGACGTTGTATTCGTGCATCGTTTGTTGAATGACAAAGTTGACTCAGGCTTCCTACGAACCCTTACGTCATTTAGAGTGAATAACTACAACCTGAGAGGTCAACCTCTCTTGTACATTAATTCCTCTAATACCAGTTATGGGATGTACGAACCAGTTAACCGCATGCTTATAAATGTTAACAAAAATGCGAGTGTTTTTAGCATGCAAACTAGCGAAGATGTCCTTAAAAGGACTCTTTTTAATGTGGCGTGACTCTCTGTGTGTCCCACTTTTTCATTGTTTTTGCACGCTTCTCTGTTTGATGTTTTGTGCTCTTAAATGTTGCATTGTTTTTTTGTGTTTGCATGTCTTAGCTGAGCCACTGAGCAGTGGTAAATGTGACCGCGTTTGTGTGCAGGGACCGAACCGGTACCGAGCCGGTCCGGAGTGCCGGGGAGGGTCGAGAAGGAGCCCGCATTTTCGGTCCCGTGCCCGTTATGCGGTGTTTTTTCTTATACCTTTTTTGGTGCTTTTGGCCGGTTCGGTCCCTGCACATAAGCGCGGCCCGTTTCTCAGCCCAGCTGAGAAGTGTACCTTCTGAGCTAGAAGGGTAAGTCTATATAATAATTGAATGTCAAAAAATTGCCATATTTCGCGGTTTTTTTCAAAAACCTGTTGACCGATTTCATTTGCCTAAAACTCACAATTTTCGCCTTTTTAAGTGCTATTACGTACTATTTTTTGTTTTCCAAAAAAAAAAATTGTATGCCCTAAAACGTAAAAAAACCTACTATTATTATTTTTTTCCACTTGTTCCCCTGGGCCGATTTTATCCAAAATACATTCATTGCATTCCTACCTCTTAATTATAGCGTCAAAAAATGGCAGGGTAGATTTATTTCAACTTTTCCGCTATCCCTCCTGCACTATAGGGGATTGTTGTCAGGGCCAGTGGATTTATTGACTATCTATGAAACACTAGACACTAAGCGGGAATCTGTTTGTCCATTGCTCATTCTATCAAATATATAAATCTGTACATTATTATAATCAGAGAATACCTACAAATACACAATATAGTTAATTATATCTTAATAATAAAAATGTGAAGGAAAAGATAAGACTTACTTATCTACGTTTCTTTCCAATTTCATCTTTAAAAGAAGTTCAATATTATTTCGCCTTTTTAATTTGTAATTGAACTTTTGTTCGTAAATTTGACTGATTGCAATGAGAAAAAAATATCCTTTCACGTTTTTTAATGTTCAAATACATAACAGTACAGATTAAAAAAACGCAGCTAAATTCGTAAAATTTAGTGTAAATTGTATTTTTACTCATTTAAAAAACACAAAAACAATTAAAATATTTTGTCCTGTTTAAAGCAATTTTACTAAATTTATATTAAAATAATTGCCGTAAATTTCCCTCCACAGACGCACCATAAATCCTTTATCAATTAGAAACTTGGAAAGCACTCGACATTTCTTTACAATTGTATGCAATGTCAACAAATCATTAACCGGGAGCTGTTCCGTACACAAAGCCAAAGAACCGCAGCCAAAACTCAAGAGACCCTTGTAATCTGTTTAAATTTCAAATCAAGTGAATCTTTGATCCGCAATCTATGAATAATTAAGCCATCATGATCCCTCACAAATTATCAGCTCACATCTTTCACCTCCGTCATGCCGTCTTAAAGTTGCCTCAGACTTTTCACCCTTCTTGCTCCTGCCATTCTGTTTCCCTGGAACGTGGCCCATTTTCTGGGATATCAATTTCAACTAATTCGGATCCTTCCCGAATGGGTGTATAATTGCTCCATACGTAGAAGACAAATTCCATAGGTAATCAAATATTTACAGCGCTTAATTGTCTTCTATATGGTTGTAGGGAGGCGGATGATGGCGAAGTCTACGATTTGTTACGGACATCATCCAACTGGGCTGAAGGTCGCCCCACGTATGGGGAGGTTATGCATATGAAGTTTTACAAGTTTCATGGCCACTGTACGTGCCGTTTTGGTAATCACATCCCCCGATGGTGGAGCTAGTGGGCTCAGCAGAGTGGTGCACACGTGTTGTCGCATGTAATAAGATGACGTGAAAGTCTGTGGACCAAGCTACCAAGGATCCTTTTGAAGCTTCAAGTGGCAGCGCCACCATTATTTGAGATTAGTTTGCACTTGCAAGAGGAGTTATGGTGGCTTCCCGGAATGCTCATAACGCTGCTTTTCCGGGTAAACTTTTCTAAAGGTACATTTTGTGGCATAAACTTTCCTAAAAGTTGTGTTTTGAAGTTTCTATCGGGATGGCTGTCATTTTGTCATGTTTTCTTTCCCCTCGTCAGTTCACATGTCTGCCTTGTATACCAACATACTTATAATTTGTAAAGAGGACACCAGGCAGAAACTTACATAGGGCACAACAGGAGACGATAACACACAAAAACAAAAAAAGCAAACAAGATTATATCTAACAACTGACGACCCAAGGAGGCTCCCTATTAGAACGATCAAGGAAACTCCCAAAGTGCTAACAACTTGCAGTGGTGGTCATCATTGTCCAGAGCTGTTATAGCATGATGGTTTCAAACCGAACTAATGATGGAGCAATTTGCGGGCCTTGTTGTTTTATGTCTTTGTCAAAGTTTTTCTATTTCGAACGTTCTCGGTGAGGATTAATTTATTCTGGTGACGTTACACAACCAAAAAATACAAAAAAAATAGGGAAGGTAAGATTACTCCTCCCTGATACATAGAACCGACAACTTTCTATTATCCATGAAGTTTGCCCTTCTTTTTCATAGGTCAATTACTACAGACTGGAATCATTTTTGAGACAAGTTTTTTCATTATGACTTTGTTAAACTGATTGATATTACGAAACTATTAAGGATATTATTTTGTCTTGTTAAAATAAGATAAGTTTCCGTAAAGCTGCTAATGGAAATTAATAGCGATATTTTTAACTAGATTTGTTTGTAGTATTGATTATCGAAGGACGAGATTGATAACCTGATATTTTTTGTTGCAGAATGTTTTTAAAATACGAAATTAACTACATACTACACATGTAATTACTTCTAACAACTAGCAGTGAATTATCTATGAAGGCACAATCCGGGGCTGTAATCGATACTAGAAAAATAAGGAAAAAAATTAACTAATTACGAAAAGTATTTGTATAGTAGTGTACAATAACATTAAATCATTTTTTTTAAATAATTGTGATTTTTTGCATTGAATCTTAAAAGAACCGCGGGCCTGAAAAATCGATGCTCGAATGGCAGAAACGATCAATTATTAAATCTATCAGTCGGCATGCTAATAGCGTCTACCGAGGCTTTACCAGCATTAGATAAGCGGTAGACTGCCTTTTTTGTTGTTTTACAAGCTACTTTATTTTATAAAAAAGTGGTTGTGTGTACATATGCACGCGCATTAGAAGTTATACTTCTTTGGCGTGATTTAAGACTAATTTTTAATTTGCATGCAAATAATTTATTGGATTTTTTATTATTTGCGTGCGTTGGCAGGTGGGAGCATTATGATGCCGTCACGCTCCAGCCTGTCGGTTATACAGATTCTAATCCTAACTAAAATCACCTACTAGTCAATCCAATCTCCGGCAGAGAGAGGCCTTTTCAGCAATGCTTCGCCAGCTGGATCTCTTTCTTTTGGTTTCTTTGCGCCTTACCTTCTGATGGAGCATATTTAGCGTGTCCTCCACTTTATTCCTTACAACACCCGAGGTCACCATCTAGTCTATGATGTTCTCTACTCTTAGTCGTGCCTGAGCTGTCGCTTGCAGCGCAGCAGCTTGCTCGGCTAATATCGGGCTTTTCAATAGGACATGCTCTGTGTTTTCTATCACGTTTAGAAATGCCGGGGACAGCCAAGACGTCTTGTCCGAACCGATGGAGGTATGCTCTGGAACACACATGTCCACTCAAGAACTGTGCGAGGTCGTAACTTTTCTCTCCATGCTCTCCCCTGACCCATCCCTCCACATTTCTTATGAGCCTGTGGGTCCATCGACTTTGAGTAGATTTACTCCACTTCCTTTCGACTACTGAAATAAACGTATTATGTTCACTTCCTTAGCTTCTTCTTCTAATAGTTACTCAATTGAATTGAGCGGCTTTTGGTAACTGAAATATGATACGAAGAGCATTTGAACTATTTTTTTTGCTGGACTTGGAAACACATTTTTCTAGACAAGTTGTTCTTATTTATACAGGTTATACAGGTTTTTATGCGCCCCATGTTTTTATTTTAGTCTGTTAAAAGTCCCAGAATATTACTTAATTCTCTGACGCAGCGACACAAAGTGCGCCCCTTGGCAAACGACATGAGAAGACAGCACTCCTACTATTCCAGAAGGTCCATGTTTGTGTTCTAATTGTTTTCTAGTTTTTGGTACAGCAGATTTAAAATAAAACCAGTTTTTTTTCCTATTTTTATTATATTCTTTTTAGTCTTAATTCAGTCATTTTTGGATTTTACTTTTTACAAAATTCTGGTGAAGTGATTTGTTAAGCATACCATATTTCCAGCGCCATTTTGAATTTTCTAATTTTGACAACAAATTTATTATTTTCGACCTTAAACACCCCCAAATAGCTATTTCCAGTGAAATCGAATCGTAATTGCCAAAATCGTACCGCCATATTGGCGCCGCCATTTTGATTTTTTTAAAATTTTGCCCACAGATTCGTCATTTGTGACCTTAAAAACTCCCCGATACCGATTTTTAATGGATTCGGAACACATTTGCAAAATTCATCCGCCATTTTGAATTTTCAAATTTTGACTACAGAATCGTCATTTGTGGCCCTAAAAACCCCCTGATACCGATTTTCAATGGATTCAGAACACATTTCCAAAATTCATCCGCCAATTTGAATTTTTAAATTTTGACCACAGAATCGTCATTTGTGGCCCAAAACCCCTCCGAAACCGATTTTCAATGGAATCGGAACTCAATTGAAAAATTCGTCCGCGTGTTGGAACCGCCATCTTGATTTTTTTTACAAAATTGTCAGGTTGCACTGTCAGGTTAGCTCAATGTGCGTGCAAAGTTTCATAAGAATCGGTTTAGTAGAAGTAGTTGAAAAAGCTGTCACAAAATTTGAACCAAACAAATATGCGAGGTCAAGCTAAATAAACTCATTAATATCTTGTTCATTGTTTTATTTTCCCAAATAATAACAGTAAATATTTTGTATTATATATTCAAACTAATTTCTGATTGAATAATTATATTAAGTTTTAACCATTCAAAATCATTAGTAAAACAGTAATATAGCTTTATTATTATCTTGACCAGTTTCACACGGGCCAACAAACAACCAAGAAAAATCATCTGAAAAGTCAGCTCGTGTGAAACTAGCCCTTAGAAACTCGCGCATAGGTGATGAATAGAACACGGATCGGATTTCCCTCCATAGCCTCGCGACAGAACCACACATCCAGCAACTATGCCTATGCCCACAAAAAAACCCTAAACTTACGCTTAGCTGATGAATCGAACATGAAATTTTTTTCCCTTCATAGCCTCAGGATAAAAATCTAAAATTATTCGGCAAAATTCATATAAAGCTAGATACTGACCGTTATTCGTGTAATCTAATCCATTCAAATTCAAACACAATTTTTCATGAAATTTTCAGTGAAAACTGCGAAACTACATCAAAGTGAAGGGCAATTCATCCTAAAAAAATAGTGCCATGGCTTCTCGATGGCACAGTAGACATGAACACGCGGCGAGACCAACCGTTCGGAGATTGAGTCAAGAGGATATCGAAATCCGTTGATCGTATCTAATCGGGGGATTCTATTGACCGCGAGCGCGTTATAACAAGTCCCGCAGACGCGCATAGTGCTCCGATTTGCGTCAGGATATTTTTCTCCAATCAACTCAATCGCACAGCACAAGAAACGCCGAATCGGTTTTCTTTGAATCGACGAATAAGCGGCGACTTGTTCGTCGATGAAAATCTTTCGCGGTGGCTCATCAATTAAATTAGATTCAATTTGTTGATCGGCGGCGTTACATTGTTGCTCTTCGAGCGCTTCCTTTTGTTTTTGTCTAACAACGCGCATTCGTAGGCGATTAGCTTCGTTTTCCGTTGCATCGTTTTCATCCGCTTTTCGTTTTCGAAACTCACGTTTACGTTGCGCCCCGCTTTTGGCCGTTCGCGTTCTAAGAAATTCGTCAAACCTCTCATCATCTGTAACATTCGCTCTACATGGTGTCTGCAGGAACTGTTGAAACTCTTCACTGTTGCGTAATGCATACTCTTTTTTACGCTGGCGGGACTCCCGCATCACTTGAGCTTTCGATTTAGGGGCCATGGTTTGATAACATAAGGTCCTACCGAAAAATAGTGATTTATAAAAATTATAGAGATGAAATGAATTTAATTTACGATTAATTTTTCTTTTTTTTAAGATACTTACACAGTATTCGTGCTTAAAAGTGAAAACCGCTACGTAATAAAACTATTACGTAATAAAACGTATTAAAAATGCTCACAAATGCTTAAAAATTCACTTGAAATTGAATTTTTCACTTTAATTAATCAAATGATAAATCATGGCTAACTGGTGATGATTTGAGACGTTTTTCGAAAATGCACGTGTTTCTGAGACCACGTGCATACATCTGCGCATAATTACTGCGCACAAAATATCATGCCATCGTTAATGACTCATTAGTGCGGGCCTCTGTTAGGCCATTCATAGGCCATTCATACACGAGGGAGCATGGTTCCGGAGCAAAAGCTTTTTTCGGGCAAGGGAGGCGTGGGGAGATGCAATAAGTGGAGAGTTTCGTGCTCCGGTGGAGACTTTTGTGCTCCTGCCTTTGGCCTCCCAGCGGGAAATGGAGGGCTCCAGTAGCGCTGTTTGAGCACTCCTTAAAAAGCTTACAGCGCTCCCGTTACGCTCCAGTTCCATATACTTTTTAACATTGCATGTCATTGCAAGGGAGCATACGTTTTTATGCTCCTTCAAAAGCGTTCTAGGAGCATTATAAAAAAGCTTTTTAATAAAGAATTTTCATGGACGCCTGTGGATATGTGATCCGGGTATCAAAAAGCTTTTATTTTGTTTATCTTTTGTAATTGCCTTTTACTTTCCAAGCGCGAGTGTGATTTTACCAAAGCAGGCCCCCAACTAAATTCTAACCACTTTTAAAGCTTCTTGTCTTTCGTATCGAACGAGGGCCGGTCCATTGAGTATGCCAATGCCAGCCTTTATTGGTCATCAAGATAATCGCTAATTTTCTTCGTTCTATAAAATTTATGAAAGCTCCGCTAATGCTCGCTCGGGAGCATATTTAAGAGCGCTCAAAGTAAGCTCCCCTGAACAGCGCTCCCAATTTTTCCCACTGGGCTGCGAACACGGAAAGCATGCACTCACACCAATAAGAAATCAATGCTTTGGCGATGAAAAAAAACTTTCAAACAGTAAAATTTGGTCAAAATTTGTATATAATAAGAAAAAACTTTTAATTATTGAGAATTCAAAGAGAGTGAGTGAATTTTTTCAAATAAATTATTTCATAATAGCGAAAAAACCTCCATTTTGTTTTTAGTAAAAAATTTGACATCTCACTAATACGAACAAATATCACGTAGCAACACAAAAGCTGCTTCTATCGCTGTTGCTCCGTGTATTTTCAGAAAACTTGCAGCAAAGCTTTTGGTTGCAGGACCATGCTCCCTCGTGTATGAATGGCCTTAGGCCCACTGCTACCCCCACTACGAACATACCTAGATTAGGACCCAGCCCCCAAACGCAGTAATTAGTCACAGTCACGATTTTTGTTCCGCACATTCTTTCGAATAGACCCCAGGGATAAGACATATTCATGTCAAAACCCCATCACCCATCGACAGACATTGGCTACGAATTTTCATATGCATATAATAATCCCAATCTGTGCATAGCTAAAGAATGGGAGTTGAAATGCTTGCCCTCCATACCCCTTCGCCTATATTCTCCGTTGCGTCCCGCGTTGCGTCCCGCGTTGCGTCACCCATTGCTAAAAATTCACTCTCATAATATTTTCCAAACGCGCCTAAAGAAGTATAACTTCAAAAATTTGAGCCTTGTAGGAATAAGGTAATCGCGGTAATTTTTACCAAATGGTCCGTGGGTGGGTAGACCCTTGATACTGCCGTTAAAAAAATGGTAGAATACCATTAGCCTTTATTTTCAGCCTTTCTCAGACATTCTACAAAGTTTCAGTCTTGTAAGGCATTGATATATTGTTTATTTACATAATCGATAATTTGTTATTATTGAGCCCAGCGCTAAAAGCTCGGTAGAATTTCACTTTCCTAATTTGCAGTGTATGAAAATTTAGTATAATAAATATTAGCTTTGTAGGAATGAGGTCAAAAAATATGACGCTGCCTACCGGAATGTAATACCAGAGATAACGTAATGTATAAAGATGCGACAGCTAGAACAAAAAACCCAAACGCATTTCGCATCTGCAGACTTCTGAGATTGCCTCCACCTTAGCAACATGCAACAAATTAAAGTTTCCAGCTACACTACGATGCGAACGTATTCTTCTCAGTCATGGTCCGCAACACAAGAGATGCGATGAGTTTGTTGATAGGGAAGCTGGCAGTTTAGGGGGGCAAGGAAAGGAACTGCCAACAGAATATTTTTCGCAACATTGTGATCTTTCGGACTTTTGCCTCTAGTGCTGCATTGAAGAATTGTGCTGGAGTTTTGTATTTTAATCATTTGTTAGAACAGTCAGTACATTTTTGGGGGCGTCTATTAATTACGTGAGGCGATTTTTCGACCCCCCTCCACCTTGGTGAGACGTCGTGAGATTTGTCTCGGCCCCCTCCCCCAACCCCTGATTTGAGGTCAATTTTTGAGATATTTCTTGTCCATCAGATTTTTTTGGATAGAATGATAGATCTAGGCGTAAATACATAACTATAAAATCATAGTGCGTAAGCACAGTTTTGGCTCTCCCATTGTTTTTCAAATACAATTGTTTAAAAATAATTAATATTGGCCAGCATTTTTTTTATTTTATTATTACATAAACTTTAATGTGCATATAGAGTCGTGTCTGACCCTCCAGGTGCAATTTTAGCCCTTGATTGCATTCAAAAGTGCATTTTATGTGTCACCCTAAAAAAATGCAAAAAACACCCTTTTTTAAGGCGTTTTCGCGATAATTTCAATAACAATCAAAAATTATCCAATGAAATACACTTTTTTCAATATTTATTTGCGAAGGTGGTTGATTCATACGAAATCAAGCCAAATTTTATGATAAGGGATAATCCTAAAATTGTTTTTCCAACTATATGCTTCAAATTCGATTGAATGCGTATTATCAGCCAAAAATAAATTATTTTCAACCCTTAAGGGGTTAAACTACCCCTAGATTAAAGTAAATAAATATAACTAATATAAATAAAACACCCCTTTTAAGGGTTTTTCGCGATAATTTCAATAAAAATCAAAAATAATATTCTAGTTGTGCCACTTTCAACATTTTTCCAAGAAATCGAACGAGAATTTTTTTTAGAAGAGAATATTTCTATTTTCTGTTGTTTTCCAGCGGGAAAAGTTTGAAGGCCTTCCTCAAGAAGCTTTTAGGAAGGAGTTCGTATTCGTAGTTCCACAAAAGTAGGATGGAAGGGTCAAATATGGATATGTAATTAATGTACAGTTTTTATTCAGTTAATACAATTTACCATTAAATTGTGTAAAAAATGTGTATCTAAAAGATTATTATAAAAGGATTGAAGCAATATCTTCCAAGGATCTCAATATATTTAGAAGGTGTAAGAAATTGTACTTCCTTGGAAGAAATAAAAGAGAACTATCACAAACACCTTACCGGGAATGCGTGGGGAAGGTGAATGAACTTTTAGAGCTTTTCGACTCATTCCTTCTAATAACATGCCTGCACAAAAAATATATGGAGCGGAATGCGAAAAGTAAGAATTCTCGCCTTCCAAAAAAGGCTACCGTCATGCTTCTTGGTATGATTCCATTTCCCGCTGGGGTTTGCTCGGAAGAGAATTTTTTACAGAAGAGAGTTTCGTTTTGTGTTTGATATTTTTGCTATTTTACATTTTGTGTTTAAACAGGGGCTGCACTAGTCAAAAATAATCCAATGAAATACACTTTTCAATATTTATTTGCGAAGGTGGTTGATTTATACCAAATCAAGTCAAATTTTATGATAAGGGATAGTCCTAAATGGTGAAAACCAACCCTAAATCGACTGAAATAAAAAAAAATTGTAAAAAATCATACATTTCTTTTAGGTAGACTACACTGGTCAATCCTCCTTCAAATAAAATTGGATAGGAAGGTTTTAACGTGTTGAATCTAAATCTGGTTTCACTTTTTGCTGGCACGTCTAGATTTATACCTAGTTAATTAGTTTTTTTTTTGTAAATTTCTCAAAATTTAGAATATATTGTGTTTTGATTTTTCGTTTACGCTACTTTCTTCTATTTAAATAGTGAGCATGGACGAGTTCAAATGATAGAAAAAGACAAATATTGGCTGCCGAAAAACTGTTGCAAAAGTTGCTCAAGTTCTTTAGTGGGTTCGCTCGCAGGAAATCATAAGACCATGCCATTTGCAACGACCATAAGAAAACCATAGAAACGATTGTTACTTTTGTATGACTATGACGCTACGATTCACGAAGACCAGTTCCTCAACAGCGTCAATCGCACAACTGGTTTGTAAGCACTGCTTCAAGCCTATGAAAAGTACCTCATCTCCTTAGACATTGATTTGAATGATTTTGTTCGAAATTTTGGTCTCTCAAAATCGAAGGTTCTTACATTGCTTCAGAATGGTAATATATGCCCTTCAGTCTCGACAGTATTCATAGTACTCCTGGAACATTTGTGCTGATATAAAAGTTATAGCAACGTTGACTAGAGCGCTGCAGATATACTAAGTTTTGTTGTTTGTTATGTGAATGGGACA